>CM023481.1:306320571-306920571 GCA_013339685.2 Hyalomma asiaticum
ACGCGGTAAGCTGGTCAAAAATGTATACGTATTCTCGTGAAAATAATCCCGCCAAATACGCTAATGGAATGCTTGGCAAATCCTACTGGCCTGCGCACGATCATAAGTATACCAAGCCGGGCCGATGGCTGAAGATCCTAACGAAAGAGCTGTTTTGAGAATTCCGCTGCTGAAGGCAAGGTGTTACGACAATTTGCAGATTGAGGAGTGCTCAATACGTAGTCAATTAAATGTACCAGTTTGCGCCAACTGACAGTTGCTTGAAGTCTTCCGAATGAGTATGCATCAAGCGAGAGACAGTTACATATCCCACCATATTTCAATTGAATATTTATTTGGTGCCAGTCGAATATTTATTAGCCGATGTTTATTGACTATTTATAAGACAAAAATAACTCGATGCGTCGTCGACATAAAGGCAAAATTTATTGAAATCTAAAGTTTGTATCGCGGCACCGCGAAAAAAGCATTGCGACGAGCCCATCTCCAAGTCAAGTGGAAACACGATATACATGGAGTGAAGCAAAATCAGATTCCCCGCGTTTTGCCGCGTCCAACTCCATAAGCGTCAATCATGAAGTCCATAAGCAGCCGTGCCAGCGAAATGTGGAGTTGTTGACGGTTGTCTTCACGAGCACCATCTCTGCCTTTCGCCGAACATCCTCTGGGAAGACCCACACTATGATGGGAATCAGCAGCCAGCCTAGCCTTTTACCCCTGATTATCGATGCTACCTTTGACATTATCCAAAGTATGCCAGCCTGAGAGTGCCTGCCACGAATATTGCACACAGGATCTGAAGACTCCGCGTAAAGGTCGCTCGACGGCGTGGAACAGCCTCTCCTGCGGCTGCCACACGCATGCTGTCTCCAAGCGTCCAACAGTGGGTCCTCCCTGTAGCTGCTCCTGGTAGTAATGGTGAAGTTGGCAATCGAGATGACTAGTCGACGGGTCGTACACTTTCCGAAAGGCCACCACACCGATGACACGCCTCCACACCCCCTGCACATCGGGCCCCTCGTGCATCCGCTCCTGGTGATACAGATGTTCTTGTAGAGGCAGCTGGTCGACGTGCGGTGGCCACTCCGTACGGCCACCACAAAAGATGAAACGTCCCAACGTCTCTTCGACAGCGGGTCCGCGTGCGGCCACTACGTGGAAGAAAAAGTGGAGCTCCGAGTAGAAGCGGTGCGTCCGTATGTGGCAGCCCCACCAGGCAGCCACCGTACGGATGACACGCCTCCTGGCTCCTCCAAATTGGGTCTCGTGTGCTTCACCTGTTCGTTCCAAATGTGGACGCTCGAGTAGAAGCAGCCCGTCTACGTGTGACAGCCCCTCCACATGGCCACCACGCAGAAGACGCAATGCCACGCCACCTCCACAGCGGCCCCGTCTGTTCAAGGTGGTCAATTGCGAAGCTCGACGCAAAAGCGGCCTGCCCGCGCGTGCAAGCCTGTGGCGACCTCAACTTGGTTGACAGGTATCGACCTCTCCTCCGCATTGTGCACTGCATACGACCGCTCCTGGTGGTTAGGGTTGAACACCGAGTAGACGCGGCCCGTGTGCGAGTGGTAGCGCCTCCGAACGACCGCATCATGTCTCCATGCTCTTCCTCTGCATGTAACGTAAGCAGCCTTTCCAGCACCGACTCCTTGGAGGCTTCCTTGAATGCATTGATGCTGCCGTCCAAGTTGTCGCTGCTACGGGAGGCTGCGCGTCTATCTTTGGCGAGCACGCTGTGATCAACAGCTGAGTGTTGCGCCTTTCCCACACTGCTTGATCTGTCCACTAAGACGGCTCCCAGGATGAGCACCTGTGAAGCTCTCGGAGAGGCGTTGGCCGGATGGGCACCCGACTGGTCGGCCGCAGGTCATGGGTGTGTAGGGATCTGCCCCTCGGCTGAGCCAGCGAAGAGCCACTTGCGCTGGAATCGAAGCTGAACGGGCACAAGTGAGCGGCCGGGGCTGCAGAAACTCGGTGCGCAATCTTCACAGTAGGTAGGAAATGCCGGCAGCCGATACACGTAGCGCCTTCCCTGAGAAGGAGACGATCGAACAGAGCTGCCAGCGGCTACAGCGTTTGGCTTTGCCGAAGGCGATGGCGCGTTCTACGTGCTCGTGGCGCGCGATGCGAGCTCACGAAATTCCTTGCCGTTGAGGCATAATGATCTACGATGATGATGATGCAGCATGTGCCCACTTAGTGAACTGTGTACTCGTATGAAGAGACTGCTCCTATAGTATTTATGCACTGTCCCTGCACACAAAATTTTGTGGCCTCACACCAGGTCCACAATGGTTCCTTTGGAAAGGGGCTTCCAAAGCCATATACGCGTTGTCGATCCAGTCGGGATGGCTTTGATGTGGTTGGCGGCTCCACTGCTATAGAACCACTTGAATATTTACCCTGAGCCAGGGGAAAAAAAAGCTTCACAGCATGACCCACTACATTGTTCTACGAATTTCTCATTATGGAGCCCTCAACGAGCACTCTCAGGAAACCACTCGCAATACTCTTTCCGGGAGTGCCGATTGGGGGACTAGAAGGGTTGCCGTTGGGAAGTTTGGAAAAGTACCCAGAACTCGAGTTAAACCCAACCAAATTTGCCATACCGTTTCATCTCAGCGCCATGTTTGTAGCCAACAGAACGGAATACCTTTTATGAAGAAATTTTCTTTTATAACATTGTAAATACTGTCATCAAAGAGTGAACCTTCGGGCTAGTTGTGACATTTGTGGGACGGAGATCGAAAACTTGACGAAATAGGCACAGTCAAGAAAGGCGCTAAACTAGCAACCGAATTCGATAAACACAAATTCCTGTCTGGTCCCCTTTCGTCGATATAGGTTTCATGGTCAAGTTATCGCTCTTCGTCCCGTATATAATGTCATTTTGAATGAGCAAGGAAGACAGAACAAAGCACAAAGGTTTTGCTCTTTTGCTTCGTCCCCAAGGAGCTGGTATATTGCAAATATAACAAACCGTTATAAGTTCGGCGCCTGTACATAGCTTATCTGAAATAGAATTCTTGTCCAGGTAATTTCGGAACCTTCTAGGCAATAAATCAGCAGGAACGTCAACCGTTGAAGGAGATGTTCTCTTGATATCCCGACGATAGCCGACGATATCCCGAATGATCTTCCCGACGATATCGCCTCTGATAGCAACCCCAACACGTTTCGGCAAAAACTTCAGATGCATTTCATTAATATTTCATCTTGATGTTCTTTTACTTGTTTTCCGAGCCTTTTATGTTACGGAGTGTTCTTATATATTTCATCACCATGTTTACGTATTGCTGACTTATTGCTTTGTTAAATTTGTGCACCGCATTTTTTTTTGTTGTTGTTGTTATTACTAACCGACATTGTACCGTTGTTGCTTGGAAATTTACATGCGTTTTTCACTGTAACCCCCCTTACTCAATGCCTTCGGGCCTGTAAGGTATTTTCAATAAATAAATAAATAAATATGTCCTTAACAGAAGTCGGTTGTAGAGCTAACACTAATACTTAAGCTTCGGTTGATTAAATTTCCCTGAATATACACACTCTACCTTCATCTGTTGTCGATCATCGTGTTTGTTAAGTTGATAAGCGAACACGCTGTCCAGCAGCATTAAAAGCTTCCGTTTGTCATCAGCACGGATTGCGGGCAGCGCCAAGAGTGTTCTGGCTACGTGTTTGCCTAACGTAACGTCTCTAATGAGTTAGCACCCCATTACACGAGAATTTAGCTGCGAAAAAAAAAAGAAGGATATTACGAAGAACGAAACCCGAAGCAACAGACAACACTTGTCTGCTTGTCCTTACGCTTTCTCGCTATTGTCTCTGCCAATAACACAAAAACATCGCTGCCAACTGCGCCCAAATACGAGCTCAGTGTAGCCATAAATAGGCATGCATGGAGCTAACCTAATACTTTAGCCACCATACGTGGTCGGAAATTAGCCAATTGAGCAGCCACCAACGACAGCATGCATGATCACCACCCTGTATTTTTGCTGTTACAAAGTCTTGCACAATCTCTCTGCGAGGTTTCTCCCCTCAGCCTTTTCCACATGGTTCAGTGTTAGCGCTCTTAAAAATGCTCCTTCCATTTATGACCACTCCGATCAGACCTCCTAGCGTCGTATATCTCATTTTGACGCTTCAATTTCCCGCCGTGCGGCGGTACGTGCTCCTTAGCACTCCCTTGCGAGCACGGTCCCCTTCAGAAGTTTCTTCTGATAAATTCCGCGCTAATTCAATCATATATCGATCCGTTATTTACAATTTCTTATAGCGTATGGAGTAAGGAAGCAATGAGGTGATGATGCTGCACTCGATCAAAATTATGGTTGGGTTCAGTACTCCATGAGTGCTCTTTTAGCTTTATCATTTGTTTATATACGAACTGGGGTGACAAGTAGTTGTACTCTCGAAGGCGAAGTTCCTGTGTTGATGAACTTGCTGATTACATGTTGGCATAAACTTGAAAGAAAAGCACGGCGCAAATGGAAGTCGTTGTCCTAAATTTCACCAAAAGTCGGTATCGCAGGTGGAGCCGCACAATGTATCCGGACTTTTCGTCGGTGTTTTCATTCATGCCAGCCTCAGTAACGTCGAGTGGCCGTACACAGCTGAGAGATTGGAAGGTAGGGCTAATGAAAACACCTTTCTGCTACCCTGATGTACAGCTACAAGCAAGCCCGTAGACAGGATTTTTTTTTTTGTCCGAACGGGCCCACTTGCTGAAGGCCTTGGCTATTTGAGAAAAACGTCTATTTAATTATTTATTTTCGGTGAAAATCTCAGTATGTACAATAGGTCAATTTTTAAATGCAAAGTTACTAATATGCTTAAATTTTATGTTATTGGCACTACTCTATGTTATCAACTCTATGTTATATATATATATATATATATACTCTAATGTGGAAAGAGAGAGAGCGCCGAGCGCCTTTGCCGCAGGCCCGGCTGTTCTTTTCTCCACTTCATCTCTTCCACCTCGCACGGTGCTCCTCCGCCTTTGCGCCAGTGTGCCGTTGTCGCTTTTCTTCATTACACTCGGCCATGTCTGCGAGCAAGCGGGGTAACCAAGATGGCTGTGCATCGCTAGCCTTCGCAGGACTCTGCCCCCACGCGAGTGGGCTTGCGGAGCTGTCAAGGATGTCTCTGATGGACAACATTGGCTTTGGCGTGGCGGTGGGTCTTTTCCACGTTCACGACTGTCGCGCCGCAGCGGTAAGGTTTGTGCAGGAGGAACTGGACCGTGAACCGCCACCTGTGGCCGAAGGCTTCCGCTGTGCCGTGGCGTTGGATGCAGTACTCGGCGACGCTTTGAATTCATACGGTGAGCTCCTAGGAAAGCCTTCTGAAAACGCAAACGATCGCGTCGTTGTAGTAGCAGTTTTCCTCCAGCACTACGCTTCCGTCGCACATAAACTCCCAAGAGAGGAGGCCCGAGTCACCACATGCATCCCTAAATAAAGACGCTCGCAGTGGTCGCGACGAGTTGCTGCGTGCTGTGATTGTCTCCTTGGCGTGTCTGACGAAAGGACAAGCTTCATAGCTGGTGGCCGGCGCGAGCTGTACTTCGACAGCGTTATCACTGTCAGGCCACGAGTAACGGAACCTTCGTTCCCAAACAAGTAGAGTAACGGAAGCAGGTTTGGGCTGCACGGAGCAGTGATTTCTCGGAACTCAGATTTACACAATCGGCTTCTTTGTGTGGCGCTTTGCTCAGCATAGGGCGGATGTCCACATACTCAGCGAATGAGGCGCACCTGTGGCCTACTGCTCAGAATGGACGCCGTTGTCGTCCTCCCAGAAAAGATCTGGTTCGTGGATTCGCAGAGCCGCCTTGTTGTTTTCGTAGCCAGCGGACAGGGATGGTTTATGGAGTGGTGGAGCTTCCAGAGTGACAGGCGCCGGAGATTCCGTTCGTACACGCGACTGCGAGCTTGAGGGGAAAAAAATATGCGACTGCTGTGGGTGGAGAATGGTCGCGTCCACGTGCGCAAGCGATGGTGAGCTTGGGCGCCACATGTCTCACACCGCTGTATGGCGAGTGGTCTCGGCACCTGTCGGTGATTCTTCGGGATCAGGCACCGACGCAGATACAGAGACATGCGCTGGACAACGGCTTCAGTCTGTGTTTACGGCTACGTGTCCCAAGATGCACTTGGTCGAATGGCTGTAGGATACAGCCGCAGCATCAGGGCGGTGGCCATCACGAGCTCTGTTTGCGCGAGACGGCGTGCCGTTGGGGCGCACAGCTGCACTGATGGATTGGTGCGCCTCCCGTGTCACGGACAGGCGGGCAGGCGGCCGAAAGCCGCTAGGAACTTGGCATGCCATTCCTGCCCGGCCAGGACTGCTGCCATATGCATTGGTATCGATGGCAGGCAACGGCAACGTATCCAATGTGACATGGGGCCACCTGCCATTTTTGTTGGTCCTACCGCGCATAAAAAGCTCCTAGACAGTTACTTCCGTTGATCCAATGGATGGCGTCATCCTAGAATGCATTAAACTCCGGATGTTCACATGGATTCGGCGATAGGAATGCCATATAGGATGATCTTGGAGTTACGGTTGTGTAGTCGAGTTGCTTAGACAGCAACGATTTGGACAACATGACGTCGATGAGGTTGTTCAACCACCATTTTGAGAACTGAACGTGTTCGAGTCATTGCCAAGCGTCAGTTTTTTTAGGCGGTTTCCCCGCGGGTTGTCATGATGAAATGACTGGCCACACGAAAAAAATTAAGGATGGTGCACTGGCCTCTAAAAAATAGCGTCTTTCGTCACTTAGGCCGACCATATACTGCCGTGCCGCGCACCTTTCTGTGCAGGTGGGTGGGAAGAACCCTTCATCGCCATTTCGTGTCGCCGACTGGCGGTGCTTTGCTTGGATTCGTAGACAAAAAAAAATTCATTTGCACCTTGGAAGCACGTCATCCCATCTCCGAAAAAAAAAAAAAGCTATGTCCGTGTCCTGCACAGATATCCTATACAAGGGGTACATCGTAAAAGTATTCCACTAATGAGATGCTAATACATTTTGTAAATGTATCTCTGTAAAGAGATACAGATAGTCAAAAGTATCTATGAGCAACCTCGTGGTACTCTTAATCGCGATACCGCCCAGCCGTGTTCCCGCTGGATATCTTTTAAGAAAAGGAAGTAACCGCGACGGTATTTCCATATACAGTTACTGCGTAAAAGGGAACAGTGTTACACTTGCTAGTTACTCTAAATTAAAAGTAACTAGTTACCGTTACAAGTTACTGAAGAAAGTAAGTAGTTACCAGTAACGCGTTGCTAATAGCTAGTTACTGCCCAAGACTGGTTTTTAGCCTGACTGTTGACCATAATTTTGGTATTTTGCCTATTCATATTTAGTTCTATTTCAATACTTTCCCAGTTTAGCTCCCCAGTCATTAGCTTTTTGTTTTTTTTTTAGTTCGTCACCGTCATGGCTATGAAAGGTACAATGCCGTATACAAAACATAAATTGGTGAGGTATTTCCCGCTATTCTATATCCCTTTTCTTCCCAGTTCAAACTCTTTAACACTTCCTCAAAACATTCATTCAATAACATCGGGGAGATCGTATCTCCTTGTCTGACACCTCTCTTCGTCGCAATTTTTCTGCTCCTATCATGAGGGAGTAGTGTGGCTCTGCAAACATTGATGATGATGATGATGATGATGATGATGATGATGATCCTTCAATTTTGGCATCTACCCACTTAGGGGGATTAGCCAAGAGGCAGGCGGATTTGAGTTTAATTTACTAAGTTATACTACCTGAAAGATTTAGTCGTCCTTTGATGTTGAATTTGAATATTACAAATGTAGTCAATCAATCATTGGTATAGAGAATAATGGAATAAGTAATTAGGATCTCATAACTGAACAAGCAAATCGATTCGAATCCGTAATGAACTTCTGCAGAGCAAGGCATATATTCCTGTTCGTGTGTCCCAGCACGGAAGACCCGAATGAAAGAAGAACAGTGCTTGATAATGGAATGCCTAGATTTCGCAATGCCATCTCTGGAGTACGTTTCCTAATGTGGGTAAAGCGCCTGCATTCCAGCAAAAAGTGTTCAGTTGTCTCTGGCTCGTTGCAAAAAGCGCATAAAGGAGAGACCGCCAGACCAGCTCGGTGCATGTAGAAACATTGTAAATGTTACTTACGGTTCACGCGTATACGTCTTTTATCTTCCACCTCGTCCCCTCAGCGCGGTAAGCTGGTCGAAAATGTATACGTATTCTCGTGAAAATAATCCCGATAAGTAGGCTAAAGGAAACCTTAGCCAATCCTAGTGGCATGCATACATCATAAGTAAACCAAGCCGGCCAATGGCTCAAAATACTTACGAAGGAGGAGTATTGAGAATTCGGTCGCGGAAGGGAAGCTGTCACAATTTGCAGATTTGGGAGTGCTCAGTACGTAGTTAATTACATGTACCAGTTTGCGCCAACTGACAGTTTCTTGAAGTCTTCCGAATGAGTATACATCAAGGGAGAGACAGATATCGCACCACACATGTCAATTGAATATTTATTATAGTGCCAGTGGAATATTTATTAGCCGATGTTTATTGACTATTTATAAGATCAAAAATAACTCGATACGTAGTCAACTTAAACGCAAAACTTATTCAATCTTCAACGTCGCATTGCGGCGCCGCGAAAAAAGCATTGCGACGAGCTCATCTCCAAGTCAAGTGGAAACACGATATATATGGGGCGAAGGAAAATTAGATTTCACGCGTTTGCTCCAGTCTGACTCCACAAGCACCAATCATGAAGTCTATAAGCAGCAGTGACATCGAAATATGGAGTGCGGTGAAGGTTGCCTTCCTTGCATCTCGTCGAACATCCTCTGGGAAGACCCACACTATTATGGGAAACAGCAGCCAGCCCAGCCTTTTACCCCTGACCATTAATGAAATCATTGACATTATCCAAAAGATGCCAGCCTGGGGGTACCTGCTGCGAATATTGCATGCAGGTTCTCTGTGGTGGTAAGAACAAGACTGCGAGTAAAGGCGGCTCGATGGCGTGGAACAGCCTCTCCGGACGGCTGCCACACGCATCCCGTCTCCAAGCATCGAACAGTGGGTCTTGCGTGTGGCTGCTCTTGGTAGTAATAGTGAAGCTGGGAATCGAGATGACTCGTCGACGGGTCGTACCCTCTACGAGCGGCCACCACACCGATGACACGCCTCCACACCCCCTGCACATCGGGACCTTTGTGCAACCGCTCCTGGTGATACAGATGTTCTTGTAGAGGCAGCTGGTCGACGTGCGGCGGCCCCTCCGTACGGCCACCACAACAGATCAAACGTCCCAACGTCTGTGCGACAGCGGCTCCGCGTGCGGCCACTACGAGGGAGAAAAAGTAGAGGTCCGAGTAGAAGCGGCGCGTCTGCGTGTGGTAGACCCTCCAATCGACCACTGTACGGGTGACACGGCCTTTCACTCCCCCAAATTCGGCCTTGTGAGCTTCACCTGTTTGTTCCAAAGGCAGACGTTCGAGTGAGAGCGGCTCGTTTACGTGTGATAGCCACTCCAAACGGCCACCACGCAGAAGACGCAATGCCACGCCACCTCCACAATGGCCCCGTCTGTTCAAGGTGGTCAGTGTAAAGTTCGACGAAGAAGCGGCCTGCCCGCGTGTCAAAGCCTCTGGCGACCTCCTCTCGGTTGACAGGTATCGACTTCTCCGCAGTGGGCACCGCATACGACCGCTCCTGGTGGTTAGAGTGGAACAACGAGTGGACGAGACCCGTGTGCGAGTTGTAGCGGCTCCGAACGACCGCATCATGTCTCCATGCCTCTTGCACTGCATGTAACGTAAGCAGCCTTTGCAGCACCGACTCCATGGAGGCTTCCTCGAATTATTCATGCTGCCGTCCAAGTTGTTGCTGCGAGGGGAGGCTGCCCGTCCATCTTTGGCGGGCACGCTGCGATGAACGGCTGAGCGTTGCGCCTTTCCCACACTGCTTGATCTGTCCACTAAGACGGCTCCCCAGATGAGCACCTGTGAAGCCCTCGGAGAGCGTTGGCCGGATGGGCACCCGACCGGTCGGCCGCAGGTCATGGCTGTGTAGGGATCTTCCCCTTAGCAGAGCCAGCAAAGAGCCACTTGCTTTCGAATCGAAGCTGAACAGCCACAAGTGAGCGGCCGCGGCTGCAGAAACTCGGTGCGTAATCTTCACAGTAGGTACAAAATTCCAGGAGCCGATAGACGTAGCGCCTTGCCTGAGAAGGAGACGATCAAACAGAGCTGCCAGCGGGTGCAGCTTTTGGCTTTGTCGAAGGCGACGGCACGTTCTACATGCTCGTGGCGCGCGATGCGAGCTCACGAGATCCCTGACGGTTGACGCATAATGATCTACGACGATGATGATGATTCATCATGTGCCTACTTAGTGAACTGCGTACTCGTATGAAGAGACTGCTCCTATAGTATTTATGCACTGCCACTGCACACAAGATTTTGTGGTCTGACTGTCCACTATGGCTCACTAGAAAATCAGTTTCCAAAGAAAAATATGCGTTATCGATCTAGTCGAGGTGGCTTTGATTTGGTTGGTGACTCCACTGCTAGAACACCATGTGAATGTTGCCTAAGCTTGAGCGAGAAAAAAATCAAAGGTTTCACAACAAGATCCGCGACACCGTTTTTCGAATTTTTCATTATGGAGCCCTCAAGAAGCGCTGTCAGGAAGAAAACCACTTGCAAATCTCTCTCAGGGAGCGCCGATCCGGTGGCTAGTAGGGTTGCCGTTGGGAAGGTTCGAAAAGTACTCAGAACTCAAGTTAAACCTAAACAAATTTGCCATGCTATTTCATCTCCGCGCCAGGTTTGTAGGCAGACAGAAGACAATCGGATTTATGAATAATTTTTATTTTGAACATTGTAAATAACGTCATCAAAGAGTGAACCTTCGGCCTACTTCTTCTGACATTTGTGGGACGGAGAGCGAACACTTGTCGAAGTGGGCACGGTCAGGAAAGACGCTCACCTTGCAACTGAATTCGATAAGCACGAATTCCTGTCAGGGCCACTTTAGTCCATACACTTTTTACCGTCAGGTTTTCGCTCTTCGTCTGGTAAATAATGCCATTTATAATGAGCAAAAACAGAATAAAGAGCAAACATTTTGCTCCTTTGCTTGGCTCTCAAAGAACTGGTAAGTTGCAAATATATAGATAAACGGATAGAAGTGCTGTGCCTGTGCACAGCTTATCTGAAATATAATTCTTGACAGAGTAATTTTAGAACATTCTAGGCAATATGAGAGCAGGAACATCGAGTGTTAAAGAAGGTTTTTTTTTTCTTGACATGTCCTTAACCGAAATCGAGTAGTAGAGCTAACAGTAAAAGTTAAGCTTCAGTTAACGAAATTTGACTGAATATATATACTCTAGCTTCATCTGTTGCCGATCGTCGTGTTTGTTAAGTTGACACGCGAACACTCGCTGTCCATAAGCATTAAAAGCGTGCGTGTATCGTCAGCACGGATTGCGGGCAGCGCCAACACTGTGCTGGCACCGTGTTAGCTTAACATAATGTCTGTAACGAGCTAGCACTCCGTTACCCAAGAATTTACCCGCGAAAAAAAAAAATAGAGCCCGGCCTGCGCGGAACAGCAGGATAGTGACTGCGTAAGAGGGAGAAGCGACCTTCTTAGAGGCCATTGTAAGCGCTTGGGGATCTGGTCAAGTGATAGAACCATCAGGAACCAAGTCAGGTTGCTGTCGGGGCTGCGCACGTCACCGTCGCCTGACGCAAGGCACGATACGACCAAGCTGCTTCACGAGGCAGCACTTCGTAATAGTGATGACGGAAAAGATGAAGGAAATCGTTTCATAATGATGATGTTGATGATGCCTCTGTAATGGGTGCATAGCTACAAAATATGCACCCCTGTGTTCTTTCAAATGATTCCTCCCACTCGTTATGCACTCCACTTTCCGCGACGAGTAGTGGCGCATTACTATTCGGCAACATAACATTCCATTTGTTATAACTCCTCGGCAGGCTTTACACCTGTACAGGTCTGTTTACGATTATTCCTCTACCATAGGAGTAATATTTACACCACTGAGGGGAATAAATACAAAAGTAAGGTTGGTTGGTTGGTTGGTTGGTTGGCCCTTAGATACCTTGGCGCAACCCACTCGGGGGGGATCGTCCATGAACGAAAAAAAGAGATTTGTGTGGGAGGGGACTACTAATAAAAAAATACAAAAAAATTGTAGCACAAATTTATAATCAAATTTAGGATAAAGGAATAGTTTTCCGCGAAGACTGAAGGTATATAATTATAAAAAGAAAAGCGAACGCTATGGAGATTGGTTATCACGTACTGTTCTCATGATTAAAAATATATGAAAAAAATACGCTGAGCTGATCAAAATTGAATTCTTTTTGTATCATGGAGAAAGCCATACGGGTTTGCAAACGTTCCTGTGACTAAATCCCAGAACAGTGCGGTGGGGGGTACTCCGTGCGTTCCAGCCTTTGATGTTGGAGTATCGCAGAGTAGGTGATGGGTTCGGGCTCAGCCTCCACGGACGCTGCCCTACCGTCTGGAGAGTGGGAGGGGATATCCCGGTAGGCGTGATCGCGGGCCGCGGCGTTTGCCGCCGATTGTATAATAAAAATATATAGAGACCTCCTCTGGGGAGGTGCATAAATTTTTAGAAATATTCGCACTGTTAGGATGTGAAACCTTTTAAGAAGAGAAGGAAGGCGTGATTCCTGATATAATACACTGATTCTGACAAATTCCGGTAGCTCAAGGCACAAACGTAAGGCTTCGCGTTCTAGATGTACTAATGGCCTGATTTTGTAAGCAGGTGCCCCAGAAAACAAGACGCAGCAAAACTCGAGTATCGGTGGGATATACATGCAGTAAACCATGATGAGAACGTCACGGCGAATCCCGAAACGAATGGAGCTGAGCCGACGAGGCATCCCCAACGCACGGGCTCCTTAGCTTCTATATTTTCGATGTGCTGACGCCAGTTAAGTTTTTCATTGTAAGTGACCCCTAAATACGTTAGCGAGTAAACTTACGGAATAGTGTCTCGTTTATACGTCAACGCGATAGGCACCGTAATACTTTGGTGAAAAACTATGAGCGCACTTTTGCCAATATTTAGGGTTAAGCTAATTCCTTCCAGCCACGTCTCAAGTCTGTTCATATACGCCTGTAGAGTTTGATTCAGTGTATGTACATTTCTTTTGCTGCAGCAAAAAATGCGATGTCGTCGGCATCTACGTATACCTGTACATCCTCTTGGATAGGGATTGAGCGCAAGAGCATATTAAAAAGTAATGGAGACAGCACCGTTCTTGGGGGAGCCTCTAGATTGTTTATATTTTAAAGACGAAAAACCCTGTTACGAGCAGTAAAATTCTATTCCCTCTAAGAAAGCGTATATCCATGAAATAAAATACCGTGTTAGTCCTGCGTTATGAAGTGAATTGATTGGTTGGTGTGTTCTACAATGTCATAAGATTTCGTGATATCGAGAGTCACAAGAGCGGCATATTGTTTGTTATATAGAGCAAGCTGTATTCGGCTTTCTAGGTCTGCGTGGGCACACCGAATGGAGCAGCCACGACTCAAGCCGATTTGGCACGGGCTGATGATCGTGTTAACAAATAACCAATTATCCATTAGGCTGTAAAGCATTCGTTCGATGAGTTTCACTAAATTAGACGTAAGTGCTACTGGTCTGATGTTATCTAACGTATATCCTACACCCTGTTTTTTTTCAAATAATGGAATTATTTTAGCAACTCTCCAGTCAGGAGGGATCCATGAATTCCTAATCGAGGGGTTAACAAGCGTAAGGAGGCCCTGGAGCAGTACATTATGTATTCTGTTATTAATCATGCAGTGATGCCATCAGGTCCTGGCGCAGAATTGGGCAACACTCTTTAAACCAGCTAATTCTGAAGCTGTTACTTTATCAAAGTCTTCACCGTGGGCAGGAACCTGATCGTGATGAGTCAAAGTAGAAGCAAAGCGGGTTTCAAGCCGTTTAGCTATTTCTTCGAGCAAATTAGCCAACTCTCGTGGCGCGAGGGACAACTGAATCGACATTAATCAATGCCGGAATTGCTTTCTTAGTTCTAAGGAATTGAAAAAGCTTTTTTCTGTTGTCTGGCTTTGATAAGAATTAAAATGGCTGACTATCGTAGTTATCCTTCGCACTCGCAACAGTATGCCTGAACGTTCCAGCCGCCTATTTGTAATCATTCCAATTCCGAGGGCATTCGTTATAAAGCAATTTATCAAGGCTGCTTTTCATAATCTGTAATCCCATGAGCATTCACGAGTTGTTTTGTGATTATGCAGGGCGAGTCGTCGTCGACGTCACCACCACCACCACCACCATCATCATCATCATAATCATCATCATCATGATCATCCTCATCATCATCCTAACTTAAGTCCACTGCAGGAAGAAGACCCCTCCTAACAATTACCAATTACCAATTATTATACCCCCGAACTTCTTAATTTCATCGCTCCATGTAACCTTTTGCCTGCCACTATTGTATATTGCTTTGTCATCGTGTGCACTTCGTCATTCTTACTGCCCATCTTTAATCTGTGCTCCGCATGACATGTCCTTCCCTGGCCCGCTTCTTTCATTTAAATGATATAAGAATATCAACTACTTCTGCCTGTTCCCAGATCCATTCCGCTTGTTTGTTTATGTCTTAGCATTACAGCTATCATTCACTTTCCATGCCGGCTCCTTAATTTCATCTCTAGTTATTTAGCTATCCTCCATGTTTGTGCACCGTACGTTAGTACCGGGGAAATGCAGTCATTGAATACCTTTCACATTAGTGACAGCGTCAAGTTTCCGTCGCCATTTCGGGATGTCTTCCGTGTGCGCTCGAGCCCGTCCTTATTCTAAGGCGATTTTTTTTCATCGGTAGGCTTCCCTCTTAGTAACTACCCGAGATGTACCTATTCGTTCATACATTCGAAGGGCTGACATTTAATTATGTATTTCTGTTTTTTAGCTAGACATATCAGCATAATTTTGAAGTTTTCCTTTTTATTCTCAGTCCTACTCTAATACTTTCCCGGTTTAGTACCTCTATCATTTTTTTTTCTTTTTTCGTTCGTCACTGTCATCGCTAAAAGCAGTGGCGCACCGAGTGGGGGGGGGGGGGGGTTCAGGTGTTGTAACCCCCCCCCCTGAGGCCGACCTAACCCCCTCCCCCTCTGTAACTGCTCCTAT
Source organism: Hyalomma asiaticum (assembly GCA_013339685.2). Taxonomy (NCBI): domain Eukaryota; kingdom Metazoa; phylum Arthropoda; class Arachnida; order Ixodida; family Ixodidae; genus Hyalomma; species Hyalomma asiaticum. Next base: position 306,335,853 of record CM023481.1, read on the forward strand.
GTCCTAGAAGAATGTGACGCTAATGTCTCTGCAAAACGCCGAAAACAATAATAAAAATAATCATCATCATTCATGTTACTATTATTTGGCATTTTATTTGTTTTACGATTCCTCCAGCTGAAGCAAGGAAGTGACGTATTGCGCAAGGTGCGCAAGTCTCATGCCCTTCGTGAAAATCTGAACACCCCCCCCCCCCCCTGACAGAAATCCAGGGTGCGCTACTGGCTATAAGGTGCATTTCATTCTGCAAAACATAAATTGCTTATATATTCTCCGTCTCTTCTAATTTCCTTTTCTTCCTAGTTTAAACTTTTCAACACTTCCTCAAAACATTCATTAAATAACGTCGGGGGGATCGTATCGCCTTGTCTGACACCTCTCTTGATCGGAACTTTTCTGCTCCTCTCATGAAGGAGTAGTGTGGCTCTGCAAACATTGCAGATGTTACTTATGGTTGACACGTATACGTCTTTGATCTTCGTCCTCGTCCCCTCTGCGCGGTAAGCTGGTCAAAAATGTATGCGTATTCTCGTGAAAATAATCCCGCTAAGTAGGCTAAAGGAATGCTTAGCCAATCCTAGTGGCATATATACATGATAAGTAAACCAAGCCGGCCAATGGCTGAAAATACTTACGAAGGAGGAGTTTTGAGAATTCGAACTCTGAAGGGAAGGTGTTACGACAATTTGCAGATTGAGGAGTGCTCAATACGTAGTCAATTACATGTACCAGTTTGCGCCAACTGACAGTTGCTTGAAGTCTTCCGAATCAGTATGCATCAAGCGAGAGACAAGTACATATCCCACCATATTTCAATTGAATATTTATGAGGTGCCAGTCGAATATTTATTAGCCGATGTTTATTGACTATTTATAAGATCAAAAATAACTCGATGCGTCGTCGACATAAATGCAAAATTTATTGAAACCTAAAGTTTGTATCACGGCGCCGCGAAAAAAGCATTGCGACGAGCCCATCTCCAAGTCAAGTGGAAACACGATATACATGGAGTGAAGCAAAATCAGATTCCACGCGTTTTGTCGCGTCTAACTCCACAAGCACCAACCATGAAGTCTATAAACAGCCGTGCCAGCGAAATATGGAGACCGTGAAGGTTTCCTTCAGGAGCACCATCTCTGTCTTTCGTCGAACATCCTCCGGGAAAACCCACACTATGATGGGAAAGAGGAGCCAGCCTGGCGTTCTCGCCCTGATCATCGATGCTATCTCTGACATTATCCAAAATATGCCAGCCTGAGAGTGCCTGCCACGAATATTGCACGCAGGATCTCAAGACGCCGCGTAAAGGCGGCTCGATGGCGTGGAACAGCCTCTCCGGACGGCTGCCACACGCATCCCGTCTCCAAGCATCGAACAGTGGCTCTTGCGTGCAGCTGCTCCTGGTAGTAATGGTGGAGCTGTGAATCGAGTTGACCCGTCGACGCGTCGTACCCTTTACGAGCGGCCACCACACCGATGACACGCCTCCACACCCCCTGCGCATCGGCACCTTTGTGCAACCGCTCCTGGTGATACAGAAGTTTTTGTAGAGGTAGCTGGTCGACGTGCGGCGGCCACTCCGTACGGCCACCACAAGAGATAAAACGTCCAAACGTATCTTCGACGGCGGGTCCGCGTGCGGACACTACGTGGAGGAAAAAGTAGAGGTCCGAGTAGAAGCGGTGCGTCTGCGTGTTGTAGACCCTCCAATCGACCACTGTACGGGTGACACGGCCCTTGGCTCCTCCAAATTGGGCCTCGTGAGCTTCATCTGTTTGTTCCAAAGGCAGACGTTCGACTAGAAGCGGCTCGTTTACGTGTGATAGCCCCTCCAAACGGCCACCACGCAGAAGACGCAATGCGACGCTACATCCACAGCGGCGCCGTCTGTTCAAGGTCGTCAGTGTGAAGCTCGACGAAGAAGCGGCCTGCCCGCGCGTGGAAGCCTCTGGCGGCCTCCTCTCGGTTGACAGGTATCGACTTCTCCGCAGGGGGCACCGCATACGACCGCTCCTGGTGGTTAGAGTGGAACGAGTAGACAAGGCCCGTATGCGAGTAGTAGCGCCTCCGAACGACCGCATCATGTCTCCATGCCTCTTCCACTGCACGTAACGTAAGCAGCCTTTCCAGCACCAACTCCATGGAGGCTGCCTCGAAGGAATCATGCTGCCGTCCAAGTTATTGCTGCGAGGGCAGGCTGCGCGTCCATCTTTGGCGGGCACGCTGCGATCAACGGCTGAGCGTTGCGCCTTTCCAGCACTGCTTGATCTGTCCACTAAGACGGCTCGCCAGATGAGCTCGTGTGAAGCTCTCGGAGAGCGTTGGCCGGATGGGTACCCGACTGGTCGGCCGCACTTCATGGGTGTAGGGATCTGCTTCTGCGCTGAGCCAGCAAAGAGCCACTTGACTTGGAATCCAAGCTGAACAGCCACAAGGAGCGACCGCGGCTGAAGAAAGTCGGTGCGTGTTCTTCACAGTCGGTACGTAACGCCGGGGGCCGATAGACGTAGCGCCTTGCCTGAGAAGGAGACGATCGAACAGAGATGCCAGCGGCTGCAGCGTTTCGCTTTGCCGAAGGCGACGGCGCGTTCTACGTGCTCGTGGCGCGCGATGCGAGCTCACGAGATTCCTTGCGGTTCACGCATAATGATCTGCGACGATGATGATGATGCAGCATGTGCCCACTTAGTGAAATGTCTACTCGTGTGAAGGGACTGCACCAAAGTATTTATAAGCTGCCACTTCATACAATAATTTGTTGCCTGAACTCAGGTCCACAATGGTTCCTTTGGAAAGGTATTGTTCTATGTATTGTTTTTATTAATAATGTAGTGATGCCATCAGGTGCTGGCGCACAATTGGGCAACACTCTTATTAAAACGGCTAATTCCGAAGCTGTGGCTTCATCAAAGTCGTCACCGTGGGCAGGAATATGGGTGTGATAAGTCAAAGTTGAAGCAAAACGGGTTTCAAGCCCTTTAGGTATTTCTTCGAGCAGATTAGCCAACTCTCTTGGCGCGAGGGACAACTGCACATTAATCGAAGGCGGAATTCCTTTCTAAGTTCTAAGGAATTCAAAAAGCTTCTTTCTGTTATCTGGCTTTGATAACAATTCAAATCGCTGATTATCCTAGTTATCCTTCACCCTGGCGACTGTACGCCTGAACGTTCCAGCCGCCTATTTGTAATCATTCCAATTCAGAGGGCATTCGTTATAAAGCAATTTTCTCAAAGCTGCTTTTCTTAATCTGTAATCTGGTGAGCATTCACGAGTTGTTTTGTGATCATGCAGGGCGTGTCATCGTCGACATCACCATCATCATCATCCTCATCACCATCATCCTAAGTGCACTGCAGGAAGAAGGCCCCTCCTAACAATTTCCTATTCGCCCGATCCTGAAGGACTTGGTTCCAGTTTATGCCCGCGAACTGCCTAATTTCAGCGCTCCATCTAACCTTTTGCCTACCTCTGTTGCGTTTTCCCTGTCTTGTTGTCCATTTCGTCGTTCTTACTGCCCATCTTTAATCTCAGCTCCGCATGACAAGTCCTTCCTTGGCCCTCTTCTTTCATTTAAATGATATAAGAATATCAACTTCTCGTGCCTGTTCCCAGATACATTCCGCTCGTTTTTTATGTCTTAGCGTTATATCTAGCGTTTACTTCTTTCCATGCCGGCTCCTTAATTTTATCTCTAGTTTTCTTAGCTATCCTCCATGTTTCTGCACCGTAAGTTAGTACCGGGAAAGTGCAGTGATTGAATACCTTTCGCTTTAGTGAGAGCGTCAAGCTTCCAGTCACGATTTCGGAATGCCTTCTGTGTGCGCTCGAGCCCGTCCTTATTCTACGGTGATTTTCTTTTTTCATGGGTAGGCTTCCCTCTTGGTAACTACCCGAGATGCACCTATTCGTTCATACATTCTAAGGGCTCACAATTAATTATCGATTTCTGTTTTGTAGCTAGACAGCTAAGCATAATTTTGGACTTTTCCTGATTCATTCTCAGTCCTATTTCAACACTTTCCCGGTATCGCTCATCCATCATTTTTTCTCTCTTCTTTAGCTCGTCACCGTCATTATTAAAAGTACATTGCATTCTCCAAAACATATAATCCTGAGATATTCTCCGTCTCTTCTAAATTCCTTTTCTTCTTACTTTAAACTTTTCAACATTTCCTCAAAACATTCACTAAGTAACATCGGGGGGATCGTATCGCCTTGTCTGACACCTCTCTTGATCAGAATTTTTCTCCTGGTTTCATGAAGTGTTTCTGTGAAAACATAATCCCGCTAAGTAGGCTAAAGGAATGCTTGGCCATTCCTACTGGCCTACATGCATCATAAGTATACCAAGCCGGCAGATGGCTGAAAATACTTACGAAAGAGAAGTTTTGAGAATTCCGCCGCTGAAGGGAAGGTGTTATAATTTCCAGATTTGGGAGTGCTCGATACATAGTCAATTACATGCACCAGTTTGCGCCAACTGACAGTTGCTTGATGTCTTCCGAATAAGTATCCATCAAGCGAGAGACAATTACATATCCCACCACATGTCAATTGAATATTAGGTGCCCGTCGAATATTTATTAGCCGATGTTTATTCACTATTTATAAGATCAAAAATAACTCGATACGCAGTCAACTTAAATGCAAAATTTATTGAAACCAAAAAGTTGCATTGCGGCGCCGCGAAAGAAGCCTTGCGACGAGCCCATCTCCAAGTCAAGTGGAAACACGATATATATGGAGTGAAGAACAAATCGCAATCCACACGTTTGGCCGCGTCTGACTCCACAAGCACTATCCATGAAGAGTATAAACAGCCGTGCAGGCGAAATGTGGAGTCGGTGGTGGTTGTCTTCAGGAAGACCATCTTTGCCTATCGCCGAACACCTCTGGGAAGACCCACACTATGATGGGAAACAGCAGCCAGCCTGACCTTGTGCCACTGACCACTGATGCTATTTTTGAAATCATCCAAGTATGCCAGGCTGGGAGTACCTTCTGGAAATATTGCATGTAGGAGCTCTTTGGTGGTAAGAATAACGCTCCGCTTAAAGGCGGCCTGTCGGCGTGGAACACCCTCTCCGGACGGCTGCCACACACATCCCGTCTCCAAGCATCGAACAGTGGGTCTTGCGTGTAGCTGCTCCTGGTAGTCATGGTGTAGCTGCAAATCGAGTTGACCCGTCGACGCGGTGTGCCCTTTCCGAACAGCCATCACAGAGATCACACGCCTCCACACCCCCTGCACATTGGGACCTTTATGCACCCGCTTCTGATGATACAGATGTTCTTGTAGAGGCGGCCATTCGACGTGCCGTGGCCCCTCCGTACGGCCACCAAAAAAGATGAAACGTCCTAACGTCTCCTCGGCAGCGGGTCCGCCTGCGGACACTACGTGGAGGAAAAACTGGAGCTCCGAGTAGAAGCGGTGCGTCCGCGTGCGGTAGCTCCTCCAGGCGGCCACTGTACGGATGACACGCCGCTTGGCTCCTCCAAATTGGGTGCTGTGTGCTTCATCTGTTTGTTCCAAAGGTGCAAGCTTCAGTAGGTGCAAGCTTCAGTGTGACAGCCCCTCCAAACGGCCGCCACGCAGAAGGCGCAATACCACGCCACGTTCACGGCGGCGCCGTCTGTTCAAGATGGTCAGTGTGAAGCTACGCGCAGAAGCTTCCTTCCCTCGTGTGAAAGCCTCTGGCGGCCTGCTTTTGGTCGAGAAGTATCCACCTCTTCTCCGCAGTGGGCACCGCATACGACAGCCCCTGGTGGTTAGGGTGGAACACCGAGTAGACGCGGCCCGTGTGCTGTTGGTAGCGGCTCTGAACGACCGCATCATGTCTCCATGCCTCTTCCACTGCATATAACGTAAGCAGCCTTTCCAGCACCGACTCCATGGAGGCTTCCTCGAATGATTGATGCTGCCGTTCAAGTTGTTCCTGCGAGGGGATGCTGCTCGTCCATCTTTGGTGGGCACGCTGCTATCAACGGCTGAGCGTTGCGCCTTTCCCACACTGCTTGACCTGTCCAATAAGAAGGCTCCGCAGATGAGCACCTGTGAAGCTCTCGGAGAGCATTGGCCGGATCGGCACCCGACTGGTCGGCCGCACTTCATGGGTGTAGGGATCTGCCCCTCAGCTGGGCCATCAAAGAGCCACTTGCCTTGGAATCGAAGCGGGACAGGCACAAGCGAGCGGCAGCGGCTGAAGAAAGTCGGAGCACAATCTTCACAGCAGGTACGAAATGCCGGGAGCCGATAGACGTAGCGCCTTGCCTGTGAAGGAGATGATCGAACAGAGCTGCCGGCGGGTACAGCTTTTGGCTTTATCGAAGGCGACGTCGCGTTCTACGTGCTCGTGGCGCGCGATGCGAACTCACGAGATTCCTTGCGGTTGACACATAATGATCTACGACGATGATGATGATGATGCAGCATGTGCCCACTTAGTGAACTGTGTACTCGTATGAAGAGACTGCTCCTATAGTATTTATGCACTGCCAGTGCACACAAAATTTTGTGGCCTCACACCAGGTCCACAATGGTTCCTTTGGAAAGGGGCTTCCAAAACCAAATATGCTTTGTCGATCCAGTCGGAATGGCTTTGGTGTGGTTGGTGGCTTCACTGCTACAGCACCACTTGAATATTTCCCCTGAGCCAGCGAAAAAAAAAAGTTTTACATCATGACCCACTACATTGTTCTTCGAATTTCTCATTATGGAGCCCTCAACGAGCCCTCTCAGGAAGGAAACCTCTTGCAATACTCTTTCCGGGAGCAGAAATCCGGTGGTCAGCAGGGTTACCCTTGGGAAGGCTGGAAATGTACCCAAAACTCAAGTTGAACCCAACCAAATTTGCCATGCCATTTCATCTCAGCGCCAAGTTTGTAGCCAACAGAACACAATCGCTTTTATGAATAAATTTTCTTTTATAACATTGTAAACAATGTCATCAAAGAGTGAACCTTCGGGTTAGTTGTGACATTTATGGGACGGAGAGCGAGAACTTGACGAAATGAGCACAGTTAAGAAAGGCGCTCAGCTAGCAACCGAATTCGATAAGCACAAATTCCTGTCTGGTCCCCGTTCGTCGATACAGATTTCATCGTCTAGTTATCGCTTTTCGTCCCGTATATAATATCATTTTTAATGAGCAAGAAAAGCAGGACGAAAGCAAACATTTTGCTCTTTTGCTGTGTCCTCAAAGAGCTGGTAAGTTGCAAATATATCAATAAACAGTTATAAGTTCTGCGCCTATATGTAGCTTATCTGAAATAGAATTCTTGTCATGGTAATTTTTTAACATTCTAGACAATAAGTGAACAGGAACTTCGAGCGTTGAACAATATTTTTTCTTGACATGTCTTTAGCGGAAGTGGATTAGTATAGCCAACAGTCACAGTTAAGCGTCAGTTAATGAAATCTGGTTGATTATGCATAGTGTCCAGCTTCATCCGTTTCCGAAGGTCGTGTTTGTTAAGTTGACACGCGAACACTAGCTGTCAAGCAGCATTAAAAGCTTGCGTTTGTCGTCAGTGTACGATGCCCGTAGCTGACAGACGCTAGGCGCGTCTACCCAAGTGACTCCGAGCCATGATGACCGAACGAATGCCCATCGCTTTATTTCCCTCAACCATATATAGAAAGCATGGCGCGTAGCGCCCTCTACATCTCTCCCCCGAGATATGAACACAACAAAACACGACACATCACAAGTCAAGTCTTTTCGGAGTCTTAACTCGGCGACCAAATCTGGTGACTCGCACTCTGCATTCATTGGAGACTTGTGGCGTCGCTGTTGCCGTGGCGTCTGTAACGGTGGCTTGGTCATCGTGCCCCTCGCTGTTTTCCCTGGATGCTGGCTCGTTGAGTTGGCTCTTGGTTGGGTCCGAATAGGGCACTAGATGCACCCTATTACGCACAAGCACCGCGGTTGGTGTTTCCACGACGTACGAGCGGGGCTTCGAGGCTGGGCTGAGAACGCACGCCGTTTGCTTGATGTCTCGAACCCACACCGTGTCCCCTGTCTCCAGCGGAGGAAGGACGGTCGCAGCACGACGGCGATCAAAGTCTTTCTTCTGTCGCCTTCTTACCTCCTCGTCTTGGCACTTGACAACGTCAGGCGCAGGCCACTTCGGTTCCAGGCAATCCGCTGGCTTGGGAAGCCTGGTTCGTAGGCTGCGGCCCATCAGTAGCTGCGCTGGGCTAAACCCTGTGACGCCTGCAGTGTCTCTGTAAGACAGAAGTGCCAGAAAAGGATCCTCTGCTTTCTCGAACAATTCTTTGACCGTGCGCACCATCCTTTCAACTTGCCCGTTAGACTGCGGGTAGTTGGGACTTGAGGTGATGTGTTGGAAGCCATAATGCTTCGCAAAAGCTGCAAATGCATGTGAAGCGAACTGCGGTCCATTGTCGCTTCGTACAATTTCGGGGATGCCGAAACGAGCGAAAGTGCTTTTGACGGCATTGATGACCGCCTCAGAGTTCGTGCTTCGCATGTAGATGACTTCAGGGTAGCGAGAACGATAATCAACTACTAGTAGGTAGTTGTGTCCTCTGTGACTAAATAAGTCCATTCCTACTTCTTGCCATGGTTGCGCTGGAGTTTTCGTCACAACCAATGGCTCACTTCGTTGCGCTCGTGTGGCTGCGCACTGCCTGCAGCGACTGACTCTGTCCCGTATTTGCTGTGAAAGTCCGTACCACCACACGGAATCCTGTGCTCTCAGCCGGCATCGGTTAATTCCCTGGTGGCCTTCATGGATAAGTTCGAGCGTATCCTTTTGCAGCGAAGTCGGGATGACAAAGCGATTGCCTTTTAGCAGGACGCCGTTGCACAAAGAGAGATCACCTCGATGGTTCCAGTATTTCTTCATGTGCTCTGGAAGCCTGTCTCGACGAGGCCAGCCCTGGGTGCAGTACTTGACGAGCTGGTTGCATTCACCATCCTGTTCTTGGTGCCTGCGGACATCATCTGCAGTAACCAGCTTCGTGTCAGTGATCGCTGCAACTTGGAATTCCACGAACTCTTCTACCACATCCACTAGACTGATCGACGGCTTCTCATCCGGAGCCCTTGAAAGAGTATCCGCAGTGGCTAGCTGTTTGCCCGGAACGTAGACTACGTTGAATTGGTATCGCATAAGTTTGATACGGAACCGTTGAATACGTGGAGGCATCGTGTCCAAGTCAGCGTTTCCAAGTAGTGTCACCAGCGGCTGGTGGTCGGTTTCCACCGTGAAGTTGAGGCCCCGCACGTACTGGTCAAAACGGTGCACTGCCCATGCTACCGCCAACGCTTCCTTTTCTGTTTGGCTGTAGCGTTGTTCTGCATCGGTTAACGACCGTGATGCAAACGCTACCGCGCGTCGCTCCCCCGATGGTTGTTCTTGCAGAAGAACAGTTCCCAATCCAAATGAGCTCGCGTCGCATGAGACAATGGTATTACGACCGGGATGATACTTCGCGATGCAGAGGTCCGAGGTGAGCATCTCCTTGACCCGATTAAAAGCGCTCTCCTGAAGCGGTCCCCACTGCCATGCATTTTGCTCGCCTAGCAAGGCGCGAATCGGGGCGGTTGCCTGCGAAAGGTTGGGCAGGAAGCGACCAATATGATTGACCATGCCGAGGAAGCGTCTAACACCAGCAACGTCCTTGGGTGGCTCCAAGTTGCGTAGGGCTTCGAGTTTGCTGGGACTCGGCGAGATACCGTTGGCATCGATGATTACACCCAGAAACTCTACTTTGTCTTGACCGAAGCAGCACTTCGACTTGTTGAGTTTAATTCCGGCTCTCCTCAGACGTTCAAGAACCTCCACAAGTCGCTTGTCGTGCTCTTCTCGGTCTTCTCCAAAAACCAGGATGTCGTCGATCATGTTGACGACGTTCGGTTGTCCTTCCAGAATGCGAGCCATTTCTCGCTGAAAATACTCCGGTGCCGAGGTCAGGCCGAAAGGTAGACGACAGTAGCAGTAGCGTCCGAATGGCGTGATGAATGTGGTGTACTCTTGGCATTCTTGGGACAATCGCACTTGGTGAAATCCTGCTGTCGCGTCGAGTTTAGAGAACACCTTTGCGTCGCCCCGTTGCCCGAGAACCCATTCAACCGTTGGAAGCACGTGCCTTTCACGGAGAACTTCCTTGTTGAGCTTTGTCAAGTCCACACATATTCGGATGCCGCCTGATGCCTTCGGTACTGCGACCAGACCTGCACACCACAGCGTCGGCTTCGTAATGCGCCTGATGACGCCTTGTTTTTCCATTTGGTCCAGCTCTTGCTTCACCTGGTCGTACAGAGGAATGGGAATTCTGCGAGGTACACTGAGCGCAAATGGCTTGGCATTTGGCTTGAGCCTAATAGTGTACTCCTCCCCTACGGTACCAAGTCCATCGAAGATATCCTGGCTGAGGGTGGCGTCGCTTGAAGAGCTGGCTGGGTTTTCAGGTCGCTGTGCGGCGTCGACGAATTTCACAACTCCCAATGCGAGGATAGCAGGGTAGCCTAGCAGAGGCGTAGACTGCGAAGGCATGACGTACACTCGCTGTACGCAGGTGCGGCTCTTCCACTCTAACGTAGCTCTGAATTGGCCCGACACATTTAAAGGATAATTTCCAGGACCTGTTAGATGACCTTCCGGTTTTTCGAGTTGAGACGGTATTCCCGGAAAAGTGCTTGGAACAACGGTAGCTTCCGCTCCGGAGTCGACTTTGAACTTGAGCGGGACGCCGTTCACGTGAACCCAAACGAACTTGGCGTTTGCTTCACGACTGGTCTTGACAGCATGCATCTCGATGGCATGTGACTGTCGGCTGTGCGAACGCTGCTTGGCTAAGCAAACTGCTTCAAAGTGCCCTTTCTTTTTGCAAAAATTTCAAACGGCTTTCTTGGCAGGACAAAATTCCCGCTGATGCTTTTCACGTCCACAGAAGTGACACGATCCGTGCGTCGCGTCGGAAAAAGGGGTTTCTCTTGATGCTGACGTTCGCTCTCGGTAATGGCGGACCAGCCCGACGCTGCGTTTGCCGGGGTACCTGGACTCCAACAGCCACCGAACTTCGACTTCAACGACCCAAGTGCCTGGTCCACCTGGATTGAGCAGTTCGAGGACTATGCCTATGCTACTGGAATGCACCGAGCTACCGACGAGGTTCGGGTACGAACGATTCTTTACTGCATGGGTGTTCAAGCTCGACGCGTGCTAGCGTCTTTCAACTTGACGGCCGAAGAAGCTCTGTCGTACAGCGTTGTGAAAAGCAAGTTCTCCTCGTATTTTGTTCACCCGCTAAACGAAGTTCACGAGAGTTATCGTTTTCACAAGCGGACGCAGCAAGCAGACGAAAGCGTCGATGCTTTTTATTCTGCATTGCGAAACATGGTCAAAAGATGCAACTATGGCTCAGCGTCCGTCGAGGATAGGCTCGTTCGAGACCGATTTATCGTTGGCTTGTTCGACAGCAGGTTATCAGAACAACTCTGCCGCACCTCTGACTTGACGCTGGACAAAGCGCTCCTGCATGCACGGCTGCACGAAGATGCCGAAAGAGAAAAACGTGAACGCGCAAACCAGTTATCTGTACCAGTCGCCGTTGATGCAGCGAAGCACAAGCCAATGAAAAGACAATCCCACTTCTGACACCATGTACGATGCCCGTAGCTGACAGACGCTAGGCGCGTCTACCCAAGTGACTCCGAGCCATGATGACCGAACGAATGCCCATCGCTTTATTTCCCTCAACCATATATAGAAAGCATGGCGCGTAGCGCCCTCTACAGTCAGCACGGATTGCGGGCAGCGCCAGCAGTGTTCTGGCTACGTATTTGCCTAACGTAAAATCTCTAATGAGTTAGCACCCGATTACACGAGAATTTAGCTGCGAAGAAAATAAAGAAGGATATTACGAAGAACGAAGCCCGAAGCGACAGGCAACACTTGTCTGCTTGTCCTTAGGCTTTCTCGCTATTGTCTCTGCCAATAACACAAAAACATCGCTGCTAACAGCGCCCAAACACAAGCTCAATGTAGCCGTAAATAACCATGCATACTTTAGCCACCATACGTGGTCGGAAATTAGCCAATGAAGTAGCCACCAACGACAGCCATGATCGCCACCCTGTATTTCGGCTCATACAAAGCCTTGTACAATCTCGCTGCGAGGTTTCTACCCTCAGATTTTTCCATATGGTTCAGTGAGTGTTAGCGCTCTTAAAAATGCATCTTCCATATATGACCACTCCGATCAGACCTCCTAGCGTCGTGTATCTCAGTTTCACGCTTAAATTTCCCGGCATGTGGCGGTACGTGCTCCTTAGCACTCCTTTCGGACCACACTTCAGAAGTTTCTTCTGATAAATTCCGCGCTAATTCAATCATATGGATCCGTTATTTACAATTTCTTATAGCGTAATGGAAGCAATGAGGTGGTGGTGCTGTTCTCGATCAAATTACGTTTTGGTCCAGTACTCCATGGGTGCTCAGTTTGAGCTTTATCATTGGTTTATATACGAACTGAGGCGATAAATAGTTGCACTCTCGAAGGCGAAGTTCCTGTGTTGATGAACTTGCTGATTACATGTTGGCATAAACTTGAAAGAAAAGCACTTCGCAAAATGAAGTCGTTGTCCTAAATTCCAGCAAAAGTCGGTTTCGCAGGCGTAGCCGCACTAATATTATGTCCGGACTTTTCGTTGGTGTGTTAATTGAAGTCAGCCTCAGTAACGTCAAGTGGCCGTACACTGCTGAAAGATTGGAAGGTCAGGCTAATGCAAACACGTATCCGCTACCCTGAGGTACAGCTACAGGCAAGCCCGTAGACAGGATTTTATTTTTTTTTTTTGTCCAAACGGGCCCTCTTGCTGAAGGCCTTGGCTGTTTGAGAAAACATTTTCGGCCGCTGAAGGGAAGCATATGCGACAATTTGCAAATTCGATACATCGTCTATTACATGTACCAGTTTACGCCAACTGACAGTTGCTTGAAATCTTCCGAATGAGTATGCATCAAGCGAGAGACAATTGCATATCCCATCATATGTCAATTAAATATTTATTAGACGCCACTCGAATATTTATTAGCTGATGTTTTTTGACTATTTATAAGATAAAAAATAACTCGACACGCAGTCAACATAAACGCAAAATTTATTGAAACCTAATCGTTGCATTGCGGCGCCGCGAAAGAAGCATTGCGAAGAGCCCATCTCCAAGTCAAGTGGAATATAAATATGGAGTCGGCGAAGGTTTCCTTCAGGAGCACCATCTTTGCCTTCAGCCGAACATCCTCTGGGAAGACCCACACTATGATGGGAAACAGGAGCCAGACAGGCCTCATACCCCTGACCATCGATACTGCCTTTTACATTATGCAAAATATGCCAGACTGGGAGTACCTGCTACGAATATTGGATGCAGGTTCTCTGTGGTGGTAAGAACAAGGCTCCGCGTAAAGCCGGCTCGACGACGTGGAACAGCCTCTCCGGACGGCTGCCACACATATCCCGTCTCAAGCGTCGAACAGTGGGTCTTGCGTGTAGCTGCTCCTGGAGTAATGGTGGAGCTGCGAATCGAGTTGACCCGTCGACGCGTCGTACCCTTTACGAGCGGCCACCACATCGATGACACGCTTCCACTCCCCTTGCACATCGGGACTCTTGTGCATCCGCTCCTGCGGATAGAGATGTTCTTGTAGAGGCGGCCGGTCGACGTGCGGTGGCCCCTCCGTACGGCCACCACAACGATGAAACGTCCCAACGTCTCTTCGACAGCGGGTCCGCGTGCGTCCACTACGTGGAGAAAAAAGTGGAGCTCCGAGGAGAAACGGTGCGTCTGCGTGTGGTAGACCCTCCAGTCGGCCACTGTACAGATGAAATGCCCCCTGGCTCCTCCAGATTGGGCCTCGTGAGCTTCATCTGTTTGTTCCAAAGGCGGGCGTTCGAGTAGAAGAGTCCCGTCTACGTGTGATAGCCCCTCTAAATGGCCACCACGCAGAAGACGCAATGCCACGCCACCTCCACAGCGGCCCTGTCTGTTCAAGGTGGTCAGTGCGGAGCTCGACGAAGAAGCGGCCTGCCCGCGTGTGAAAGCGTCTGGCGTCCTCCTCTCGGTTGACAGGTGTCGACTTCTCCGCAGTGGGCACCGCATACGACCGCTCCTGGCGGTTAGGGTGGAACAACGCGTAGACGAGACCCCTGTGCGAGTTGTAGCGCCTCCGAACGACCGCATCATGTCTCCATGCCTCTTCCACTGCATATAACGTGAGCAGCCTTTGCAGCACAGACTCCATGGAGTCTTCGTCGAATGATTGATGCTGCCGTTCAAGTTGTTCCTGCGAGGGGAGGCTGCGCGTCCATCTTTGGCGGGCACGCTGCGATCAACTGCTGAGCGTTGCGCCTTTTCCACACTGCTTGATCTGTCCACTAAGACGGTTCGCCAGGTGAGCACCTTTGAAGCCCTCAGAGGGCGTTGGACGGATGGGTACCCGACTGGTCGGCCGCAGGTCATGGGTGTAGGGATATGCCCCTGCGCTGAGCCAGCAAAGAGCCACTTGCCTTGGAATCGAAGCGGGACAGGCACAAGCGAGCGGCCGCGGCTGAAGAAAGTCGGAGCGCAATCTTCACAGTAGGTACGAAATGCCGGGAGCCGATAGACGTAGCGCCTTCCCTGAGAAGGAGATGATCGAACAGAGCTGCCAGGGGCTACAGCGTTTCGCTTTGCCGAAGGCGACGGCGCGTTCTACTTGCTCGTGACGCGCGATGCGAGCTCACGAGATTCCTTGCGGTTCACGCATAATGATCTGCGACGATGATGATGATGCAGCATGTGCCCACTTAGTGGAATGTCTACTCGTGTGAAGAGACTGCTGCAAAAGTATTTATAAACTGCCACTGCATACAAGATTGTGTGGCCTGACTCCTGGTCCACAATGGTTCCTTTGGAAAAACACTTCCAAATCCCAATATGTGTTCTCGATCCATTCGGGGCGGATTTGATGTGGTTGGTGACTTCACTGCTATAGTCTGTTTCTGGAGTTCCGTGCAGCACTAGGCAAGCTGCAGGCCGCTTCTGCTATTCAGGAGGGCAAACACGTGTTTAACGTATCCCTCCGCACAAGGGCATATGCCAGTCGCGAACCCTGCGGTGTCAGGAGTCGCCTTGGAAAGACGAAGAGGAGATCGGTGTGAGGACCTTACTGGCAGGAGTGGCCCGCAGGTGCGTGTCCGAACAATGACATTTCGTACCGCCTCGGTAGAATTTGGCGCTCGATGGCCTCGTGGCCTTGGCTCTGCTACACGGAACTCCTGAAACAGACTATACACGATTTGAATGTTGCCCCTGAGCGACAAAAAGAAAAAGAAAAGGTTTCACAACATGACACACGACACCGTTCTTCGATTTTCTCATTATAAAGCCCTCAGCGAGCGCTGTCAGGAAGGAAACGACTTGCAATACTCTGTCCGGGAGCACCAATCCGGGCGCTAGCAATTTTGCTGTTGGGAAAGTTGAAAAAGTACCCAGTACTCAAGCTAAACCCAGCCAAATTTGTCATGCCCGTTCATCTCAGCACCATGTTTGCAGGCAAACAGAACAAAATTGGTTTTATGAGTATTTTTTTTATTTTTATCATTCTAAATGATATCATCAAAGAGTGAACGTTAGGGCTATCTGTTGTGACATTTGTGGGACGGAGAGCGAAAACCTGACGAAATGGACCCAGTCAGGAAAGGCGCTCAACTTACGACTAAATTCGATAAGCACGAATTCCTGCCCGGGCCCTTTCGTCGATACAGTTTTCATCAAGTTTTCGCTCTTCGTCCCGTAAGCAATGTCATTTTGAATGAGCAAAAATAGAATAAAGAGCGAACATTTTGCTCCTTTGCTGGCTCTTGAAAGAAGTGGTAAGATGCAAATATATAAATAAATTGTTATAAGTTCTGTACATAGCTTATCTGAAATCGAAGTCTTGTCATGGTAATTTCTGAATATTCTAGGCAATAAATCAGCAGGAACATCGAGCGTTGAAGATTTTTTCTTGATATGGCCGTAACCGAAGTCGATTAGTAGAGTAATAGTTAAGCTTCAGTTGATGAAATTAGGGTGAATATACACAGTCTATTTGTCAAGTTGAGACGTGAAAACTCGCTGTCCAGCAGCATTAAAAGCTTGCGTGCATCGTCAGCACGGAGTGCGGGCAGCGCCAACAGTGTTCTGGCTACGTGTCTGCTAAATTAATGTCTGTAATGAGTTGACACTCCGTTACACGAGAATTTTACTGCGACAAAATAAATATATTGTGGAGAACGAAGCGAGCGGGCTCAGTCAACACTTGTCTGCTAGTCCTTAGGCTTTCATGCTATTGCCGGCGAATAATGGAAAAACATTGCTGCTAACTGCGCCCAAATACAAGCTCAATGCGGCCATGAAGTAGCCATGAGCAGAGCTAACCTGATACTTTAGCCACCATACGTAGTCGGAAATTAGCCAATGTAGTAGCCACGAACGGAAGCCGTGATCGCCAGCCTGTATTTCCGCTGATACAAAACCATGCACTATCTCTCTGCGAGGTTTCTCGGACCTCAGCCTTTGCCATATGTTGGCGCTCTTAAGGGTGTGTTGCCCCGCCACGGTGGTCTAGTGGCTACGGTACTCGGCTGCTGATCCGAGGGTCGCGGGATCGAATCCCGGCCGCGGCGGCTGCATTTCGATGGAGGCGAAATTTTGAGGCCCGTGTGCTGTGCGGTGTCAGTGCACGTTAAAGAACCCCAGGTGGTCGAAATTTCCGGAGACCTCCACTACGGCGTCTCTCATAATCGCAGCTGGTTTTGGGACGTTAAACCCCACAAATCAATCAATTAAGGGTGTGTTCCAATACTCACAACAGACGGCTATATAGACAGCTACGTAACAGCGGCCATCTTAAGTCCCATTCCATTTCTCACGCAGACGGCAAAATGGACAGCTTCGCGAAGACGGAATAGGAAGACAAAAACGACGATGGCTACTTTGCTGTCCAAACAATATGGCGGTGGAGCTTAACCTTGGGTACCTTTGGTATCCATTGGCCTCGCCGGAATGGTGGTCTGCATGCAAATAGTTGTTTTCTTACGCGCTTAACCGCTTGTCGACGCGAGGTGGCGTCTCATCGTGCAAACGTCTCATCGTGCGAACAAAGCCTAAGTTCATCTTTCATTTCTGACCACTCAGATCAGACCTCCTATAGCGTCGCATATCTCAGTTTCACGCTTCTATTTCCCACTGTGGTGCGGTACGTGCTCCTTAGCACTCCCTTGCGAGCACGTTCCCCTTCAGAAGGTTCTTCTGCGGAATTCCGCGCCGAACATACCCTCTAATGAAATAAGTAAGAGACGGTTAGAATACTGGTGGCAGAAAACCAGAGAGAATGGACAAAAATAATTATAGGGAAAAATAAGGACTTTCTGCCATAAGGGGCAGAGAACTGGGCTATGAATTTCCGTTTTTTCTATAGTATGATCGATTTAATTGAAGTATATTTAAAAAGCCATGAGGACAACTTAAAGAGAGAGGGGAAAAAAGTTCTTGAATTTTTTTACGAGCCTGGCGGCGCACATGTCACCGCCCCGTCACAAAGGGGACGCTCATATAGCATCCATTCGTCATTAGAGCGCGTTCCATCATTCTCACGACAAGGGCTCGAAGCAGTCTTCGAAGCTGTCAGCGTAGACTGTCCAGAATTCGAATACAGCCTAAATTCATCTTCCATTTATGACAACTCAGATCAGACCTCCTATAGCGTCGTATATCTCATTCTCACGCTTCTGTTTCCCGCTGTGTGGCGGTATACGTGCTCCTTACCACTCCCTTGCGAGCACATTCACCTTCAGAAGCTTCTTCTGCAGCATTCCGCGCTAATCCAAGCGTAAAGCTCTGTTATATACAATTTTTTCATAGCATATCGAGTAAGAAAGCAATGAGGTGGTGGTGCTGCACTCGATCAAAATTATGGTTGGGTCCAGTAATCCATGAGTGCTCAGTTTGTGCTCTGTCACTGTCTTATATACCAAGTGCGGCATTAAACAGCTGCGCTCCCGAAGGCGAAGTTCCTGCGCTGACACACTTAATAATTTTATGTTGGCGTAAATTTGAAAGAAAAGGACGGCGCAATGGAAGTCGTTGTCCTAAATTCCAGCAAAAGTCGGTTTCGCAGGCGGAGCCGCACATCGTGTCCGGACTTTTCGCTTGTGTGTTCATTGAGGTCGGCCTCAGTAACATCGAGTGGCCGTACACTGCTGAAGGCTGGGAAGCTCAGGCTAACGCAAACACGTATCCGCTACAATGATATTGACACTGGCGGCCGATTTGGTTTGTTTAAGAGGAACGCCGTTATCACTTTCATGTGACACGCGTGCTGTTTTTGGTTGCTTGCTGGGAGCGCCGTTATCACTCTGTTACGCGCAGCGCAGGCCGCGTTGATCTTGCATGTCGCTCCGAGAATGGTGTCGACAGTTCATGAAACTTCGTATGCCTGACGCGCACATTTGAGCGTCTTCCAGAATTTCACAGATAATGCGAGAATGCGTTATGACGTGTTTCTAAAAGCCGACGCATTTCGCCGCTTGTCAGGTTTTCCTGCCACAGATGACTGTTCACGATAAACGCGGCCTGCGCTGCGCGTAACGGAAAGTGATAACGGCACTCCCCGCATAGAACGAAAACAATCGCACGTGTCAATACAGTGCTACAGGCAATCGACACCTGAACTTGCCATTTTGCGCGTATGTTGCAAAAGGTAACCGATTTACGGGCTGTTCAGTGCCATTATGCATGGTCGTACATGCAATGTACGACTGTTAACAAGGAACATTCTATTGCAAGGTTATTTGTGAAGCTTACTGACTAATTAAACGCGTACTGAAAATGCTGAAGGCAACATATCTCGTTTATTTGAAGGAAGTGTACCATCTATGAGCTGCTGAAACCCTTTTAACAATAACTTTTAAGGTGCTGCCCATTGATTCATGCTGGTACGCTGTGTGGACGTTCAACATGCCACAAGAACTACATACGTCCAAGTTTACGCAGTATTAACAAGAAACTAAGTTTCTGATTACCGATCGCAGCTTTTGCATTTCCAGATGGGCGGAGGGAAGGAGCGCTGTGAGTGTACTTACTATTGAACGCAGGTCAGATAATATTCAGTGATAACGTCGATCAATGTTATTCTAATACTAATAATAGGTCGCTTGTCTCAAGGAATACTAAAAATTCTACTCGCTTTAGCGAATTACCCTGTCACAATACCAAGAGCACTACTCTTGCGAGATGAAGACACGCGCGAAATGAAAACGCACACGGTGACATCCCTCTGAGTCAACGTCACCAATACGCAACTGCCATAGATTTTTGAAGGCGTCTATCACCGACCTAGATATGTTTATCGGTAAAAAAAAAAAAAAGATATGCGCATAGTATTCTAACGAAGTCAGTCACTTAACATGGCAGTGTGTTTAAGAAATTTTGATTGGCACAATGTGGCGAGATTACGTAAAAACGCAGTGGTGTTCGTGAAGCCAATATGCAGTAACTTTCGGCGCGAAATTGGAAAATGAAACCAGCTCTGATTATGATAGACGCCGTAGTGGAGGGCTCCGGAAATTTTGACCACTTGGGGTTCTTTAACGTGCACTGACATCGCACAGCACACGGGCCTCAACATTTCGCCTCCATCGAAATGCAGCCGCCGCAGCCGGGATTCGATCCCGCGACCCTCGGATCAGCAGCTGAGTACCATAACCACTAGACCACCGTGTCGGGGGCTTTATTGCCCTTTATTGCCTAGTGTATGCGTGACATGAAATGGCAGAATGAATGACAGTTTCTCAAAAGATAGTTTACCGGTCTAAATCGTTTCTACGTTTATGGAACGACGAACTTTGCGATGACGCTTGTGCGGCCATTGGGAGTAAACCAACACAACATGTTTTTTCGTGCAATGGCTTATCGAGAGTGCAGTCCCTCCATTCCTCATCCCTTATCGAGACATGTCTTCTGGTGCTAATGAGCTCGCGGTAATCCCGTGTCTTCTACACTTCACCATTCTCTCCCCCCCCCCCCCTTCTCCCTCTCTCGCTCTCTCTGTCTCCCCCAACTTACCCGCCCATCCTCTGAGCATGCCATCAGTTCTCACCCTGGATCCGTACTTTCCTCAGGAATGGCAATTTCTCTCCCAACTGTCACCACACGCACGTGCATCTGTATTTTTCAGCTTAATATTATAATATTTGCATTGATTTTCAATAAGTTTCCTCATATTCTACTCGTGAATGCTAAACGTGCACATTCCAATCAGAAGCCCCGTTCTTTGTCAAACATACAATGCAAACAGAAAAAGAGGATAAAAAAGTAGGCGTAATGACCATCTGCTCGGATTCCATCCAGAATAATGACGATGCTGAAGTCCAAACGCAGTTCTCCAGACACAAGAAAAACCCTGTGCCGAGAATTTTATGGCGTCGGTTATTACCCAGCCACCTTCCCGTTCATTCGTTACCTCTTTCCTTGTTGCTCTCTTCTGCTTTTTCACCATGTATTCTCAGTGAACAAAGAGCTGGAGGAAGTAAGCAATGGAAAGGCAGCCAGGTTTATCAATTATGCTTTCCTTTTGGTAGCGCGGTGGCTCAAGGAATATGCCATTCTCCTTCTGACAACGAGATCACGTTTGAGACATCACGGCTACCGCGTTTAAATGAAAGCGGAAAAGAATAAACGTCGTGCACGACATTTCGGCGCATGTTAAAGAACTCACCACGGGGTCAGAATATGTGGATTGGAAGCTTTCCCTTCGCAATCCTCCGCAATCTTATGCAAAGTTGCCAAAGTCAGTGTATACGATGGCGACGTTCACGTCGTTGTTGATAAAAACGACAGCGGCGATAAGGATAATGATGACAAGGATGACACTATGAATATTATCCCATACAAGAAATGTCATATATGGTCATATGAGGCATTGCGCATATGGGGCTATTATGGTACGTGTCTGTATGCGGTCATATTTGCCCATTTCGTGATAGAACCTTATATGACAATACGAGACCTATACAATAATTGTCCGACAGGATTCTAAGACGAGTTTTGCAAATATGGTCATATGCAGACGCGTATCATATATTGCCGGATATTCATATATACAGCCATATCAGAAATGGTGCGTATCGGCTATATTTAACACGTGTACGTATATGGCCACATTTACCCAATTCGTTAATGTTAATACAGGACCTATAAATAAGTTGCTATATATGGCTCTATCACGAATTGGACGAATATGACCATTTGCTGATAAGTGCCGTATGTAGCCTTATGTACCCAATTCCTGGTATGGCCACATGTGGCATTTTTGTAAGAGTGACAACGGCACGTTAATGGAGACAAGATAATGCTATGAACAAATCACAAGCCGAGCGTGATGAAATGGGTTGAGCAAACCCTGTTTTAGAGCTACATCGTAAGTGCTGCAACAGTAAAAGGCTGAAAAAAAATTGTCCATGTCATTCCTGATGATGTATCAATACACAACTTCATATCGATACTCTCATGTTCAGGTCACCAGCTGCCCGGTAAGACTTGCTTGCACTTTGTTTACCTATCGCAAAAAGTAGAAACTCGATTACATGCAAGAGCACAATCATATGCACATTAAACTCGTGCAGGCATATATCTGATTATTTTTAACCCAGTATCGCTCTTGGGAAGTGCCGAAGTTGTTGTCCTTGTCTGTCAACATGTCCACACGTCAATATCTGTAATACGTTGGCGAATAGGTGATAAGCGCCAAGTGCCTCATGAAAGAACTTTCCCGTCTTTTCAAGGACTCGAGACCCCAATTTGACCAGGGCCGTAGCGAGAATTTTTTTTTTTATTTCCGGAGGTGTCCGAGCCCTCCTTGTGTACGTGCGTGCGTATGTGAGTGCCTGGAAACTTGAGGAGTTTGAACCACCCCCACCCCCCTCTGGCTACGCCTGTGCCACTGACTATACCTTTCTTAGCTTACGCGCTTTTTCTCTTTACCGTGTTTGTGTATTTACCCAGACCACCGTTATAGCAGTTACAGGGAGACGTTTTTTCGAAATTCGCGGCCGCATTACGGGGCAACGTACCCGTTTTTTCACGGATCTCTATGTTTCACGGCCCAGGGACCTTATTCACGGCTGCGGCTGACTTACCCTGCCGCCTGCTGTCGTATAATCCAGACTTGAGCGTCCACGTTTGCGACGTTGACCGCTAGGGAGCGTTAGTATACGGGACTGAGAAATTAAAAGAACTGTTTTTTGTTTTGTTTTTTCTGCTAAGATTGGATAGAGCGATTTCGCTAATGATGGATTTGTGGGGTTTTAACGTCCCAGAACCAGCTCTGATTATGAGAGACGCTGTTGTGGAAGGCTGCGGAAATTTCGACCACCTGGGGTTCTTTAACGTGCACTGACATCGCACAGCACACGGGCCTCAACATTTCGCCTCCATCGAAATGCAGCCGCCGCGGCCGGGATTTCACTAATGAACCGCCAACCAACTAAGCAGGCGGGAATGCCCCTGTGCGACGACGTCGTTGTGAATTTGGTAGTCACCTTCTGTTTTGGATATTACAGTATGTTGATTTTGGGTATTACAGTATGTTGAAAGGAGAAAACGGGATGCTGAACAATGAAAGAAGCAAGGCAGCTTTCCCATCGAAGTTTTGGCACCTCGAAGAATTAGGACGGTGAAAACATGACATCTTTTTCCCGACCTTTATTGCTGAATTACTAAAGAGTAGCACGAGCCAAGTATCAAGCCGAAAAAAAAATTAATGGCTTCTGCGTTCAGGTTCAGACCCGATAACCCATCTACTGTATATCACATGGAGCTTCGAGGAAAGACTAATCCATTATGAACTATAATGCATTCAATGCAGAGAGGTGAGATAGTTTGTCAGTGACACATTGTATGTCGAGCATAGATAAGAAATTGTACCATGATCACTTATTAATCATAATTCGGCAGAGAACTGTCTTAAAACCACTCTTGCAGTATGCGTATTTCACTGGCTGAATTAAAGGAGTCACTGTGCATAAAATGACCTGCCCATTAGGTATGGTAATGGTAGTAGTAGTAGTAGTTTGGTGGTTATGGTGGTGGAAGTCTTCAGAAATTTATACCACTTGGAGTTCTTTATCATGCACTGTATGCGCACAGTACACGGATCTCTAGCATTTTCGCCTCCATAAAAAATGCAACTACCGGGGCCGCGATCGAACCCAGGTCCTTCAGATCAGCAACCGAGTCGAGGGCAATGGTGGTAGCAGAGGTAATTATAATGACTTAGATATTTTACGTGCCAAAACTGTGTGTGATTAGGAGGCACGCCCCGTAGAGCGGAAGGCTCCGGAGTAATTTTTGCCCACCTGGGATTCTTTAACCTGCACCTGGATCTACGTACGTGAGTGTTTTTTGCGTATCGTCTCCCATCGAAATGCGGTCGCCGTGGCCGGGATTCGATCCTGCGACCTTGAACTTCGTAAGCCAGCACCTAGCCGCTAAGCTACCACGGCGGGCGAAGTAGTAGTAGTATAGTAGTAGTAGTAAGACGAAGAAGAAGAGTAGGGGTGGTGGTGGTGGTATCAGAATCTGTTGTATTGTAGTAAGTGGAGGAGTAGTGTAGTAATATGTGTTTGTTCATATGGGCAAAAATATACTACCTATGCACAAAAGGAAGGATGGTTACAGGGAACTTCTATTTGCGTGATCAGCTGGCAACTCAACGAGGGTCAGCATGGGTGTTGGAGGACGGGAGTAAAGGACAGGGAGAGTATAGAGAGATATAATTCACATTATTACTCCTTTGAAAAGTTGCATGCATTTACATCTATTTGACACATGCATTTATTAGACAATATGCATGCGTAAACAAAACGATATAACTGTATAAACTTATAAAAAAACTATTTTCCCTTATGTACTCCAAGACGATCTGAAGACCGAATTTCAATTTTTTTTAATTGCTATTTCTTGCCTTAACTACAGCGTTAGTGCGTCTATGTGACTTCACGTATTTCAACGTGTGCACCAGTATTTTTGACCGTTGTCGACCACTAAAATTTTCGGAAGCTTATTCAGGGCAGCCTTTGGCTCCTTTTTAATACCGTACAGTCCCATCTTCAGCAATGAAAGAAGTTTGAACACACGGTGAAGATATCCCTATCATGGCGTGCGGTTGCGGCAACTTCGCGGTGGCGTCTCTACCAGTGGTCTTCTCTTTGTTTCTTTCCTTTTTTTTTGTCGTTTTTTAACTTAATCATTATTTCGTGGTAACTGTGGCTGTTGTTTTTGCAAGGCTCCCTCTCTAGTGTTCCTTTTTTCCATTCAGAGCGCTAGGCATCTTTAAGCTATCCAGGCAACGGTGGACGAACGAACATACTATCTAAGAGCTTATTTTTTCTCATAAATAAAAATATAATAACGTCGGGTATGCATCAATGGAAAATGTTATTTTCGCATAATCTTTCACGTGTCATTCGGGAGTCGTCGTGTGTGTGTGTGTGTGTGTGTGTGTGTGTGTGTGTGTGTGTGTGTGTGTGTGTGTGTGTGTGTGTGTGTGTGTGTGTGTGTGTGTGTGTGTGTGTGTGTGTGTGCGCGCGCGCGCGTGCACTTTATGTATCGATTACGTTATATAATTTTTTGGACAAAATGCAAAATTGGGAAATTTTGCGCTCAATGTCTGGGCATCCTGCGAATAAATAAATAAATAAATAAATAAATAAATAAATGCCAATCCGCAATTAACTCCTAAATGCCGTTGGCGTGTGACTCGGAATGCTTTCCCACATACTTCGGCTCCACAGCGAACAGACCACCGTGCATGTTCCGTAATTTTTTTGGGAACAAATACTTCGAAAATAGTAGCAGTCTCAGAATGCTCACTAATCAAATGTAAATGTACGTGCTTGAACTCTAAATGGCTGCGATCCAGTTATGCCGATGTGCTTGAGAAAATAATAACAATCGAAATTTTTATGTTACTCTCTGATGCTTTCGCTGAGTTTATGTTAATGTACACCAGCGCTACTAATATGTATATTGTCACAACCGAAACGAAAACAACTGCACATGTCGATATAGTAACACCAACCTTTATATGCATCATCATTTTCACACGCAGTCCCTCGCAGTTCTCTAGCGGTTATGGTGCTTGTCTGCTGACCCGAAATAAGCGGGATCGTGGCGTTCGCATTTTCGATGAAGGGGAAAATGGCAGAGACCCGTGTACTGTCTGGTAAAAATGTAAAGATTCGCACAGTCCTCCACTACACTGTGCGTCATAATCATACCGTGGTGTTGGCGCGTCAAACCTCACGAATTATTAAGAATTTGCCCACGCGAACAAAAGGGGGGGAAAAGAATGAAAGGAATTACGGAAAATAAAACGCAGTCATTAACCTTGTTTCAACTTGGAACTGTGAACATGATTACGAAAATCACGAAGCGAACGATTCGAAGCGAATCACGAAGCGATGTTTCAACTTGGAACTGTGAACAAATTACGAAAATCACGAAGCGAACGATTTGAAACGGGCAAATGAAAGTTAACAGTGGGTGATTAATAACCGCTTGCAGAACATTTTTGGAACCCATAACGTCCCTCCGTTAGACGCTACAGCTGCACACAGCCACATTGCCGAACAACTTCCACCTACCGTTTTTGGTTTCGAC
Organism: Hyalomma asiaticum; assembly: GCA_013339685.2. Classification (NCBI taxonomy): domain Eukaryota; kingdom Metazoa; phylum Arthropoda; class Arachnida; order Ixodida; family Ixodidae; genus Hyalomma; species Hyalomma asiaticum. The sequence goes on from CM023481.1 coordinate 306,361,570, forward strand.
CGAAAGCTGCTCTTATCGTTAAACTCGGCGATTTGGAAGTTTTTGCCTATAGCCACACCCACCGGTCGATTTATTAAGAAGTCGCGATAAGGGACAGGCTTTGGGGTGCGCCGTATTTACTTATTTCTAATTTCTTTTTTTTTTCTTTTTCCTCCTGGATATTTTGAAAGCGTCTGAGGTTAACGACCTCCGTTGACTGACAACGTGAGGTTGCCGTGCACGTCGAGAAGACTATGTTCTTGCTTTATTTAATAACCAACTAACCAATAGTGTTTCAAATTGGGTGAGCTGGTTTGTTTGATTAAAGTTTGTCCTTGTTATCGCACTTACCACTGCTCTCGGAAGTCAACTATAGGGACACCAAAAAGCGAAACGGTGAATACGTTTTAGACTAATTAATTATTATTTTGATATTTCCGGTTAATTTCACCGCCATAGTTGTAATAATGGACGTTTCATTATTAAATCTATTGGCTAAACGTCCATTCATGAAGTTAGCAAGACGTCACAGGTTTCTGTGCGGTGTCTTTTTTTTTCGTATTTTTCTCACTTGGCTCAACAAAATTTAAGGAAATTTCGTACATTAGTCTTCTGGTCCCCTTCGAAGACGACTTAGTTCACTTTTGTAGATTAAAGGCGTGTACGCCTCATCCGGCGCAGTCGAAATCTACGACGTCATGACGAGTTGGTTCAGGAATTTCAAAGTGGCGTCGCCACTTGCACTTTGTTTGTGCGCGCATTTTTCGCTTGCCAAGGATCTTCTGGCGACCAGAGTGGTACTTGTGGTATTGTGAAAGAGTAATTTACTAAGACTCGTTTTTGTCTTTAGAGTCCATTTAATACTTATTTTGCATGCATACGTTGTCGGTTGCCATAGCACTGTGTATATAAACTTGCCCGATTGTGATATATGATCTATGCTGGCAAAAAGAGCGATAGAGAGAGGGAGAGAGAAAGTGGTTGATAGACATGTTTCTGCTGCTTGCGACTGTATAGTACTGAAAAGCCCGCAGAGTTGTTGTGTTTCCTTGAACATTGTGCGTTCCGTAGTCGAGTGCCGTGCTGCGTATGGTGCGTTTGTGTGATTTCATTTCTTAAATGCAGTGGGGGCTACCGTGTTATGCTAGCGCTTTTGTTTCATTGCTATCTGAATGATGATGACGTGATGGCTGTGATGATCACCTTCACATATTTTTTTCCACCACGTCGTGATCATCATCATGACGCTCTGATGCAACGGAAACATGCTTTAAGCTTTGGGCGTGGCATGAGTGACCATAGTGACCATGCCTGAACAAAAGTTCGGCATCGTTCACTTGCGCCATGACTCCTTACACGACTGTCATATTCACCCTGAATAGAAGATAGAGGAAGAGAATGCGAAGGAGGCGACGTCGGCTGCTGAAGCCGTTTTTAGAGATAAAGAGCGCTTGATGAGAACGCTTGATTTGTTCTTAAACCTTCCAAAGGTCGCATTTTATTTGGGGTGGAGCCGAAAAAGCTCAAGCACGAGCAATCTGCCGCGATCACGCGCTGAATTCACTCCCGGTACAACAGGCGTAACACTGGCGGTAAGGACGCGCTAGCGTGACTAAACGTCCTTTTGTAAAAGAGGAATTCCGTTCGATGGTCATAGTGAAAACGCTGACAAATAGAACGCAAACGTGCATACATGAAGGCCTGTGCAATTTGCCAGTGTATGTAACCACGCTTTATTGGCAGTATTTTTTTTTTCAGTCGCAACCGGGTCCATTTCTAGTTGAGGAACAATTAAGGAGCGGACTTCACCGTGACCGACTTGCCTGTTTTACAGTGACTCAGTGAATGAGCGAGCGAGCGTGCCTTACCTAACTCGGGCGCGCGCAGTTCAATGTTTTGCTCTGGCAAGCATAGGCGTGTAGATACAGGCGAGGAGGGGGGGGGGGGGGTGTGCAAGTGGGCCCGCGCCACGCCCCCCCCCCCCCCCCCCTCCGGACTTACTCAAGGGGGCGCGCTTGCGCCCTCCGGTAAAGTTCGCTGCTCATCCACCTCACCCTACATCAGAAAAAAAAAAAAAAAGAGGTGTGAGACAGGGAGATACAATATCCCCGATGCTATTCACAGCATGTTTAGAGGAAATCTTTAAACGTCTAGACTGGGCATAAAAGGGAATTCGAATAGACGGAGAATATCTAAGTAATTTAAGATTTGCAGGCGACATTGCGATCATTAGCAATGATGGAGACGAACTACAAAACATGATTGATCACCTAAACAGGGAAAGTATTAAAATTGGATTAAAAATGAATAGGCAAAAGACCAAAGTTATGCTCAATAGCCTAGCTAAGGAACAGGAATTTAAAATCAACAATGAACCCTTACAATGTGTAAACGAATACGTATACCTGGGACAGTTAATAACAGGAGCTCCTACCCATGAAAGAGAAATTCGTAGAATAAGGATGGGCTGGAGCGCATTCGGAAGGCATTACGAAATTATGACTGGAAGCTTACCGCTCTCACTAAAGCGAAATGTATTCAATCACTGCATTCTCCCAGTAATAACGTACGGTGCAGAAACGTGGAGGATAACGAAAAAACTAGAGATGAAACTAAGGAGCATGCAACGTGCATAGGAAAGAAAAATGATAGGGGTAACGCTAAGAGATAAAAAACGAGCGGAATGGATCAGGGAACAGACAGGAGTAGCCGATATTATTATATCAATTAAAAGAAAGAAGTGGACCTGGGCAGGACATGTCATGAGGAGGAAAGATAACAGATGGACAGTAAGAGCGGCGGAATGGATACCAAGAGAGGGAAAACGCAACAGAGGTAGGCAAAAGGTTAATGGAGCGATAAAATTAAAAAGCTTTGCGGGCATAAAGTGGAACCAACTCGCTCAGGATAGGGTGGATTGGTGGAAATCGTTGGGAGAGGCCTTCGTCCTGCAGTGGACCTAAACAGGCTGATATATATATATATATATATATATATATATATATATATATATATATATATATATATATATATATATATATATATATATATATATATATATATATATATATATATATATATATATATATATATATATATATATATATACGGGAGAGAGGTCCCCGCACCCTCCGAATATATGAAAACTGTACGCCCCGGTGCACAAGGAGAAATACGCGCTCTCCAAAGAGGCCTGCACGTGGTAGAAAGCTCCAGGCAGTTATGTTTTAGAACGCCACCGACAAACGTTACGCCCAAGGACACCTCTTTCTCGTTCACCGTTCGGGCGTTTCAGCTGGGAGTGGCGAAAGGCGCGCTTCTTCTATGCCCGCCCGATGACACGGTGAAGAAACTCGGCCCGTCATTGTGAAACCGGAATCCACACCGGTCCGAAGCCGTCGTGCGGCAGGGATTTGTCGGAGTCCCTACAAATGAACATATTCAGACTTTGCCGGATGATACAGTCATCGCTTCCTGCTATGCCGTCCCCTGATGCTGTTACTTCTTTCACTGGAGCCAATGGAGTGAAAAGTAATCCGCATAACTATAACAATGTAACACCATTAGACTGACTAGGCGACTCCCCTGACGCACTTCCTCTATCTCGATATTCACGTAGGTTGGACAAGAATAGAAGCTTATTATTACACGTGCTTTAGATGAGGGCGGGGATAAAAAAAAAAGAAAGAAAGAAAGAAAGAAAGAAAGAAAGAAAGAAAGAAAGAAAGAAAGAAAGAAAGAAAGAAAGAAAGAAAGAAAGAAAGAAAGAAAGAAAGAAAGGACGCTGAAGGGGCAGTATAATGATCAAAACGTAATAAAACTTATCATTACGATTCTGGTTGTGGAGACAACGCTTGCAGCGTTTATAATGTAAACGAACAAACCACACAACCAAAGCAACGTGTGTTTGTTTGCTTCTGCATTCGTTCAAGTGCGCTCTTCCTGCGAAGCCTAGCCAACTTCATCTCAGCAGTTAGAACATATTAGTGTCACTCCACGCATCCATGACTTGAGCTAAACGTGGCAAGCTGGGAGCGTCCTGCAAGTGTAATACAGTTAGGAAAGATGGTCCAATCTTCGACTACTTTTTTTTTTTTAGACATTTCGCACGCTCAAGCGAGACAGCAATGCAACAATGAGGAACTGCGTCTACTCGCACTCTTCAGCGCACCACATTTCTCCGTCTCGTGCGCTAAATTTCTTTCGCCTGGCCGCAGACGACGATTTCTGCTTTACGAGCCCCACTCTTCCCGCTACCTATACAAGTTTTCGCTTTCCAAGCACGTTCCAGCTGGTTCAAGAAGCCGGTTTGACGGCCATTCCACCATCGTGTACGAACTCTTGGCTCTGTTGGGACATTTTGCATTTCAGCTTCCCATTCATGGCTTATAGGTGGTACTCTTTAGAAACTTGCCGCAGTATAATCGTGCCTTAGTAAAAGAATATTGCTGTCGATCGAGAACTGCAGCTATCGAGCGTGTATTTCTATTTGACAGAGCCTGTTCAGTAGGATGTGCCAAGAGAAGTTTATTTTCACGCAGTTCATTTGTTTCTGGGTTTGCAAACAGATGCAACACGGGAATTTTGCCGTTATATCTCGCTAACGCAAACTACTTTTAATAGGTGGGCCCGCTTCGGCTGTGCAAGTATTTGTTCTTAATTCTTATTGCAGAGACAAACCACATAAATATTAGCGCATTTTTAACACGCGTTCACCCATACTTGTCGCACCACCTACCTTGGATACGTGAATAATGAACATTCTCTTTCAAAAGACACGAAGATGTACTTACCTTCGCGATAGTAAAGTGCAAACAACGAAGAAAAAATGTGGGCCGTTTGAGCGTTTGTTTGACTTTGTTTTGTCAAACACGTCATTTTCGTACGCGGGCTGTCTGTGTGGCTACTCACACATGCAAATTAACCGCTCTCCCGGCAAGTGTTACTTGAAAAGAAACCCAATCTACATGATGCTCTGACTGAACACACTGAAAACTACTCCGGGTCTCCAAGATATAGGAACTCCGGAGATGCACCGAAGTAATTAAGGCTGCCATTATTCTAATTTTTCCTGGTCATATTAGGTAAAGAAGACGTAACGCTCGCAAGCTTACACACGCGCATTACTGAGCTGCTCACTACGGGAAATTATGCGTCGTAATAGCTACAAATCATAGGTTAATAACAAAAAAGGATGGATGGATGGATGGCTCCAGCCTGACAGCACTGGCGTTCGAGCTTTCCAGAGCCCAGGTACTCCGGCACGTGTGCTGACAGAACCTTAACAAAAAAAGAGAAAGTCTAAAGAAAATGGAAAGGGCAATACAGAAAGAAATATTGCGAGATTCCTGTCATGGGTTCATCTCGAAACTGTGGTCCTGTACATTTTGAGGTGTCCGTAGACGAGCTTGCGGAGCCGTACTGCATGCGGATGGGTGGTTGGGCGTACACTCCATTAATCCCGAGAGTAAGAAAGGGAAAGTTGGCGCCGCCAGGGGCATCTCCATTTCTCAGCAGCCTCTCGGGGTTACGGGGAGGGGGCCGCTAGCCTCGACCGGCCTTTGGCGCTCCGGTCACGTAGGGGCATCGGTCCCGCCCAAGCCGCAGCCGGCGGTTATGGGACTGCCGAGACCGCTTCGGGCGTGCTCTCGCTGCCGAGATGAAGCTACAGAACCGCACTGCGCCTTCGCTTGGCACCGTCGCGGGGCGCGAAGTGGGCGGCCGACGGCACGTTGATAAAATGTGAATAAAGGAGCGACATGTCGGGCGAGTTCTGCCGATGTGCTCCTCTCTTCGGACGGCGCGAAATGCAGTGCGCTGGAAAAGGACGGCGGCCTGAGTCCATTCGCGGTTGCACCGCAGCGAGAGCGGGCGCTGCTATCTCGGCACAAGACCCCGTGCCCTTCTAGAAGTTTCTTCTTCTTTTTTTTTTTTTTCGAAGCCGCTGCGGTCCCATGGCAACCTTATCTTCCGGGAGGCCATTGTTTCCACCTTGATGACCGCCTCCGCTCGTACAGCATTGCCGGAGTGTGATGCGCCAGTTTTCGCCGCCTTTCTATTATGGACGCCAAGCCTACGCTTTAGCGTTGCCCTCTGACACAGAAACAAAGTCAGGAACACCATTATTGTCTTGTTCTATCTCTCTCTCCTCCCTTCGTTCGCTTGTTAAAGCGTAATCAGTCAGGCTGCATTCTGCGTGGTTGAGTAAAGGCTTGTGCGGTGACCCGACGTTCTCTGTTGGTTGTGAGAAAAAAAATGGGAAGAGTAAACGTCGTTCACATCATAGACAAGAGAAGAGACTGATATGCCCGATTTTTGTTCTAGTGAAGCCAACTAGTATCGAAGTTTCATTCTTAAACAAGCTCCATTAATATCTTTTACGAGAAGACATAGCTTTGTAAATCTTTTCATACTCGTGCCATAATGTGCTTTCTGAATGCGTAATAAAAAAAAAAGGCGCAATCTTTTTTTTTATTATTAGTACATAGAGCCGATGTCAAATGCAACTTGGCATTGTTATCATCCTTTCCCGTCCACAGAAAAATCAGTGTGGCAATGCGTCATTCATTTAGCGGACGCGATAACCTTGCCCCGACATTACAATGCTTGCACGAAAGGCAGGCACAACATGCAATCAGACTGAGCTCAAATGATTCTTGAGAATCGGAAAAACAACAATAAATGAGGTATTAATTTTAGCTAATAAACGCCTTATCGAAGGTCTGCGTTTGGGAGCCATGGATGCGAATTCCAAACGACCGCGTTGGTCACTATACTGCAAAGAGCCAGGTGTGACCTTGCTCGGTCGCGCAAACAGAGTGCCGGACAGTGTTGACCAAGGCTCCCCTGCGATCCTGCACGACTCCTCCGTGCAATTCCACTTGCGAATCAAGGTCGCGCGTCGGTGTGATCGCCACGAACAGCGCATTTTCGCACACACATACACACACACAAAGAACGTTCCACTTATAGACGTTCACGAAGGCCGGTAGATGTCAAGAAGCGCAGTAGCGCTTGCATGGCCTTCTTCTGCGACGTGATGTCTAGTCGATGGCGTAGGATGCCTTCTTCCGACAGTGGTTGGTCGCCCAGTTTGTTGAGTGCAAGGCGAAGAGGTTGCCTCTCTACGCTGTATCGTGGGCAGTCACATAAAATGTGCTCAATGGTCTCTTCGTGACCGCAGTGGTCACAGGCTGCGGTGTCGGCCATCCCTATGCGGAACGCATATGCTTTTGTGAAAGCGACGCCCAACCATAGTCGGTATAAGAGTGTGGCTTCTCCTCGGCAAGTCTTGGGTGGGACTCGAAGGCTTAAGGTCGGATCGAGAGAGTGAAGTCGGGAATGCGTGAAATGTGTGCCACCCCATTGCGATACAGTACACTTGCGAGCAAGCATTTTAAATTCCGCTTCTGCTTATGAATTAGCGCGACCCGTCATTGGACACCTATACTGCTTGCAGTCACGGTGTCTGCTATTGCTGACGAGCACGATACTATACGGCAGTGAAGGTTCTTGCCGTCAGCACGTGAAATTCTCAGCATTATGCGTGCGTTCTGCGACTTACACAAACCCCGCTGCTGCAGTTAACTGTTTGTCTCATATGGGTGTTCGTGCTCTTTGGCTCGCTCGTGCTTTAGTAGTCCTGTTATTCGCTTCATTCGTTCGGTTTGTTTCGCGGCTTAAATGTGGATAAGGCGCTAGGGATGCTGGCGTAGTAATTAAGCGTCCAAAGTCACGAGTATCGAGCAGCACGCGGAGAAGCAAACCACTGACACCGTCGCCTGTCTTTCAAGGCTTTTATCCGGGTTCAGCGTTTCCTTATCGAACACAGCTTCAAAAACAAGTGACAAGATTGGTACCATTTATTTGATTTCTTGGGTTTTACGTCCCGAAACCACGAAATATGATTATATGAGAGACACCGTATATAGTGGAGGGCTCCGGAAATGTTGACCACCTGGGTTCTTTAACGTGCGCTGACATCGCACAGTACACGGGGCTCAACATTTCGGCTGCATCGAAATGCAGCCGCCGCGGCCGGGATTCGATCCCGCGACCCTCGGATCAGCAGCCGAGTGCCATAGCTAGACTACCGTGGCGGGGTCTTCAATGAAGAGTACCTCTGCATATAGCGACGGCTTCTGCTTCCCGTATATTCTGTTGTTCGGGGTAAGTGGAAAGGGCGTTACGGAAGAAGAAGAAGAAGACTCTCCGAGCACTAATTGCAGGCTGTCGTACTGGATGCCTTTTCCGCATGTTGTCGATAAAATGAAGCCTGCCTTCCCACATTTTCAGATTTAAAAAAAGTTTCATGCTTTTTAAATAACGGGAACACTGAATCACGGAAAGTGCAAAAGCTCTCTCAGCTGAAACAGACTGGTGTAAAAAATGACGGATACTCCGTTTGTACTCTTTGTAGCGCTTTGAATATTGGGCCGTAAGCAATAAATGGCATGGCTTCGAGCCTTTAACCTTGTGTGTGTGTGTGTGTGTGTGTGTGTGTGTGTGTGTGTGTGTGTGTGTGTGTGTGTGTGTGTGTGTGTGTGTGTGTGTGTGTGTGTGTGTGTGTGTGTGTGTGTGTGTGTGTGTGTGTGTGTGTGTGTGTGTGTGTGTGTGTGTGTGTGTGTGTGTGCTACAGGTCCAAGACATTCCGAGAGAGATACTGCATATGCAACGACCATTGCCTGAAGGCACCGCATTGGGCATGTAAACCACGCCAGAATGGCTCGTTGTGATCGCTTTAATTTTGCGCGTGCACAGCGCTGTGCAAGTATAGTGACACGCATACCTCTGCCGTGCATATTTTTGTGACGCCGCGCTCCACGTAGTGTGTCGGTAGTTTAACGACAGAGCGCGGCCCCGTGTAGTCCATCAAAGTCTACCGTTCGGTGCCCTGCGAGTTCAGCTCACTCAGGCGTGAACGACGAATCATTTGTAATAGCCGATTACAGACTGCAGCACCATCGTCAAATGAAGGGCGATCGTGGGGCCAAACACTATGCAAATGAATGGCCGAACGCATTTCCTTTTCGAGATTTCGAACTGAAACGTGCGTCAGAAATGGATGACAGGAAGCATGACGCATTTGCAGCGATTAACCATCTACTTGACACAATGACATGATATTGAAAACAAATTACATTACACTTACGGGATGCGACAAGCGCAAATGAAATAGAATAACATACGGGTACGTCGTATCGAGTAGACATTACTTTTGTTGTGCTAAAACATGTCTTTTCTCCATTTTTTAAAGCGTGCCTTATCGTTGCCTGTCTGCGCTATAGAGATTACGTAGGGCCGCATCTGTGGAGTCCAATTACAGAGAGTTGGTCTATATTATTACCCGTACAACTGATGCACTACCAATGCGACTAGGACGGCGTAATAAGGCACACGGAGGTGACGGAGATCCAAGGCTATCATCCAGGTTTATTTGAATTGCATCGACCATTCGTTTCATCTACCGATCCGTCAGCCATTACTGGTCTTGCAGGGAACACCAAATCCCGTGTACATATATATTTGTTGTGCTTTAGGGATACGGATATCTGCCCATTCAGATTTTTTTATGAACTGTTTATGCAGCAATGTTGTCTCTGACGTTTTAATGTTGTTCTGCTCTCTGAGACTGTCATGAAACGAAAGAGAGTTGCACGCTTATTTTCGTTTATTTCGGAACCCAAGTTTACCTTATCCCTTGTTTATGCCTCAGGGTCATATCAAAAAGAAATATCTCTTATGATTCATCATATGTGTCAACGGCAGTCCAAACTTCCGTATTTTTTCCTTGGACCATCACTGTAAGTTCTTATTTCTACTCAGCGCAGTCCCAGGAGGCTCTCAATCTTTTTTTTTTTTATGTCTTGGTCAGATCTTGGTTTTTTTTTTTTCTTTTTTTGTCCTGGGGGCCGGAGGGGGTTACACGAGTTCCATGGGAAACGATCAATCCTGACCACTACAATGTGACATAGTACACTGCATTTACGTATTACTTTTTATAATGCGCTTCATAATACGCAAAACAAACTGGGATGGAACGAATACATACAAACGGGTGAACGCGTGTTTCTATCGCGCTCACCCGCTTCTTCGCAAGGCGTTGCCGAAATACCGATATCTAAGAGGCATCCGCGTGTTTACAAAACTGTCATCTGGTTAGGCCCGTCACTGGTAACAGTAAAATTAGAATCTCAACGAGTTCGTTATGCATACCGATAGAAATTTCTCTGTATGATGCGGACAAAGAAAGACGATTGATTTATGTCTGGGATTTTACGTCCCAAAACCAGCTGTGATTATGAGAGACGCCGTTGTGGAAGGCTCCGGAAATTTCGACCACCTGGGGTTCTTTAACGTGCACTGACATCGCACAGCACACGGGCCTCAACATTTCGCCTCCATCGAAATGCAGCCGCCGCAGCCGGGATTCGATCCCGCGACCCTCGGATTTGCAGCCGAGTACCGTAGACACTAGACCACCGGGGCGGGGCAAAAGGAAGCGGAAGTACAGGACGCACCGATGCATCGTGTGTCCACTACTCCATCTTCTTCTGTGGCCTCCATGGCGCATTTTTTTTTTTCGTTAGGGTGTTCTATTTCTACTTTTTTATTAACACTCTAATTCTACATGCACTCTCTTTTCGCATCCGGGCACTCTGTTATCACATCGTGAACTCTGAGTCTCTTTACCCTTGTTTATTTATTTTTTTTACCGGCATACTTTCTTTTTCTTGTCATGAAAATGCACGAGTTCATAGTGGTATGTTGCTCACGTCGACTTCTATTAGCTTGCGTGGTTGCACGACCGAACGTCTGAGTCCTTGCTTGACATTTCGCTCTTTCCTCGTTGCCGCTTTCGTCGCATCTCCTCTCCCATTCGCAACCAACAATAGGCAGGGCGAGCATATAATGACGGGCCACCTGAGAGCGCAACAAAGGAACGACCGGCTCCTCTCAAGGACGAGGACGCCATACGTGCGGCGCGTACAAACGGCGGAAGTTGCAGCCACAATCACTCGGCGCCCATGTGGAATTACCGAGAGGCCCCAAAAGGATACGGAAAAAAGGAGCTTTGTTCTTTCTTTGGAATTCAATGTACTACGCTGAGTTTAGCATTTGTTCTGGTGAAAGATGGGCTCGGATCCATGACTTCTGTGCATACTCGGGTGGTCCATTATCTCGGTAGTTTATTTTATTTTGACCGCTATTGATTTGTGATGGGCGAAGAACGTCTATACGTCATGAAATAAAGTAAGGCGTACGCATGCTGACACAGGGAGAGGACCATACGACACAAACGTTGGTTCTATCCTCCTGCGTGTCTGCGCGCCTCTAAATTACTTCCTTTCACGATCAATCTCCACTAACTGGCTTAATTACCTGTCGCTATAAGCAGCAACAACAGCAACAAAACACACACACACACACACATACACACACAAACTCAAGGGACATCACATGTCTCCTTTAGTATCCACAACTTCATACCATGGTACGTTTAATTTTGATCGTTTTGCTTGAAAGTAAACGATCGTTATGACAACATGCCCAATTGTCTTTAGTCATTCGTGGAAAAAGAAAGAAAGAAAGCGCAGTGTGACACAGCACAGCGCGTTGTTTCTCGTTGGACCGACAACTACACCAATTAATTAAAGCGACCTCTTCTGTGCACACCTGAGCTTACGAATATTGAATTTCCGTGACAATCATCAGAGCTAGTATTTTCCTCGAAAAAGTATGTTCATTATGCGCTTGCCATAAGTGTTACGCGTCCGTGCGACAGTTTGCAAACGACTTCCTCTAATCTTTCGGAGCACAGTCTACTAATTCCCCCGATAAAGACGTCTCTGGACTGATACTACTTATTCTCAACAGAACCTATAATGACATTCGAAACGCCGTGCATTATTCTAGTTTTACTGAAGAAAAACGCCCATCTGCTGAGTATGTTGCGTGCATAAATGCCTATACGATGTGATAAGTATTGGTGGATGCGACCCTTTCGCTGGCGGTGGTCACTGACATCTTTCTCCTTTTAAATGGTATGTTTATGGCCGGCTATATTGAAATCCCAAATTTATTACTACAATAAGAAAAATAATGAGTAAGAGAAACGAGGAAGAAACGCCTGTATCAATGGTTTCTGATCTATATGTACACTTTCGATGCATTGAAAATACGAAACAAGCACCGACGAAGTGTCGGGTTCAGCATTCCAGGCTACCTGTGCTTCAAAGACAATAAAAAGAAAAGACCGATGTCACATGTGTGGATAAGACTATCCCTGTCAGATATGAAAAGGCCTCTTCTGTAACGGTAAACCATAAAATTCGGAAAAATATAATAAAAAACCGCGTGGTGACTCCGCCTTGCAAGCTCCCTGCACCAGCCATATTACCATGATGCCATATAGGTATTGACGATTCCCGCTAAGGCCTATTTAACTGTTTATCTACTGAAATAAAGTTTTGTACACTAGAGGAGAAAAACAATGAACCTGCAAAGTTTAGCAGTCGACCACAGATCGAAATGCGAGAAAAGCTAATCTGATATCCGTGACGTAACATTGACGTATCAGTGCTGAAGTTCAGTGCATACTGTAGATGTGTGCGACAGGTTGATTCGTTAATTGATTTCTGGGGTTTAACGTCCCAAAACCACGATCTGATTATGAGACAACGTAGTGGAGAGCTCCAGAAATTTCGACCACCTGGGGTTCTTTAACGTGCATTGACATCGCACAGTACACGGTCCTCAACATTTCGTCTCCATCGAAATGCAGCTGCCGCGGCCGGGATTCGATCCCGCGACCTTCGGATCAGCAGCCGAGAGCCATAGCCACTCTCGGTCATAGCCACTAGAGCACCGTGGCGGGGCTCAGGTTTAGTCGCTGTTCCATGGCTCATACTGGTTGCGTTTGTGTGTGTGTGTGTGTGTGTGTGTGTGTGTGTGTGTGTGTGTGTGTGTGTGTGTGTGTGTGTGTGTGTGTGTGTGTGTGTGTGTGTGTGTGTGTAACGGTGTCATAACACTTACTCTGTGCGCTTGACGAGGCAGCGATTTCAGCACTATATAAAATGCATAAGTACCTTTGTTTTCAGCTCATTTTGGCACATGCCGATCGGAACGAAACTCAACATCACATAAAAAGACTAGTTACAAGAAAAGTGTACAAATGGTGAAGCCTCCGTGCCAAACATTACGCCTAAACTCAACTGTCAAAATACACTACGAGCGCCTAACTTCATTACCTATAGAGAAATACAAAATACAAGTCGCGCAACGCGATGTCCTGTACACATACCTCGTTGCGTGTAATAATTAAGTGTGCACACACCCTGTTGAGGGGTATGTGCACCCCGCAACAGCTTATCCGTACATTGCACTTAATAGTGTCAATTACTCTGGATAAGAGTATGCAAGTGCTTGTGCATGTAGTGGTGCGATTCCACGGCCAAATATGCATGTCACAATATCATTATCATCATTGGCCTGTCTACGCCCACTGCAGGGCAAAGGCCTTACCCATGGATCTCCAGTTGTCCCTGTCCTGTGCTAACTGCGCACAATTTATAACCCGCAAACTTCCTGATCTCATCTGCCCACCTAACTTTCTGCCGCCCCCTGCCACGCTTGTCTTCTCTAGGGATCCACTCTGTTACCCTTAATGACCAACGGTTGTCTTGTCTTCCTTCGCATTACATGGCCCGCCCAGACCCATTTCTTCTTCTTAATTCCCAAGATATCCATTGTCCCCAAGATATCCATTCTGAAAAAAGAAAAAGACTAAAGAAGATAAAAAGAACGGAGCACATCCATGCGAAAATCAAAGAAAAAAAAAGCACTGTCACTGCTCGCTCTTCCTCTGAAATGACGTGCACGCGTTTTCGTGTGAGCTATACACTTTTCTCTACCGTACGTTTTCTCTGCAGTATGCAAGGGACGACGATGGTATTTTTTCTTGAATTTCATTGGGTTTTTACAGCGCGTCTCGTGCATCCGCAACAATATACGCCCACTGAACGCGCATATGCGATGGTCGCATTGCAGATAAGAGTTGTTCCCACAGGGCTCCTATCGCGTCGAATTTGCGTCATACCTGTGACATTCAGTGCATCTGTACTCCGGAATAGCAGCTGGACTCTTCAGCTGAGTGTTCATATCAGCTACTGAGTTGATATCTACGTACAAAAGCGGCGCCACTATCTTATCTTGCGGTACGCCTTCATGCCAATAGATAGGGATAGCCATATGCGCGCTTGCCAAAGCGCTAACACCTGTACATGCATGCGCGCCTTCTGGAACGCTCACAGTGAAATGTTGAGACAGTTGTGCATTGTGCGCGCTTTATATCAGCATCTAGGCAGCAGCAGAACGCTGAAATAAATATCAGGATGGGCTTATGTAGAGTATAGGAACCAATAAAATGCGCGCCAAGTACTGCACCCGTTAGTGTCGAAGTCGGTCATTCATGCTCCAATAAATATCGCCATGCCATATATCCGACACGTCTTCAGTGCTTTGATCGGTACACCCGCTCGTTATACGTGTTCACAAGCGCACTACGCGATATTCATGACTCGCCGTCAGCAAAAGCGCGATCGCGCACGCCACGTCAACGCGACAGCCGCCGCCCTCGAACGAGTTCGGCAATCGTTTTGAGAGACGTACACCGGACCGCACGCCTCGTTCGCGAGCCTTCTCGGGCACACGCGGCCTTTGACGTGCCCGCAGCAAGGACGCGGTGAGCGCCCGGCGCATGAGTCAGCGTCGCGTCTTGTAACGTCGTCTCGGGCAACCTGTCCCGTCGACTGGGCCATCGCGTGTGTGACGCACGGCCGCGCGCTCTCCTCGTACACGGAACCACACGCGCTTCGCGAACTGGTGGCGGATCCCGTCAGACCAGGCGCGTTCACGTCAGCGCCGTAACCGGAGCGGAAGCGGCGAGCGGACGCATCCGCTTTGTTTGCTGCGCTGTTGTCGAACGGTGCAGTCGCTCCAGCGACAGGCGGCTGTTTTTCCGCCGCGCGATTGGCGGCTGGTCGCGATACCGACGCGTTGAAGGTTCGTAAAAATAGCTCGTGGGAACGAGCGAAACCCGGCATTGTGTGATTGCTGTTCAAAGAAAACTCTCGAATTTCCGAATCGTATACGCACCGGTAGTATATACTTGGCTAAGCATTCGTTTTTAGCCCGTTCCCTCGCCCCGCCACGTTGGTCTAGCGGCTATGGTACTCGGCTGCTGATCCGAAGGTCGCGGGATCGAATCCCGGCTGCGGCGGCTGCATTTCGATGGAGGCGAAATGTTGAGGCCCGCGCGATATGTCAGTGCACGTTAAAGAACCCGAGGTGGTCGAAATTTTCGGACATCACTACTAAGGCGTGTCTCATAATCAGAGCTGGTTTTGGGACGTTAAACCACACAAATCAATCAATCAAGCCCGTTCTAATGCGAAGGCGCCCTCAGCGGGTCGTGCTTCGAAATGGTTATCCTTTTGGCATCCTTCACAGTAGACCGTTACGTAACACGACTCTGTGCCGACAAAGATCGCAAGGAGGCGATGCTTTCTAAACGATGATACCTTTCGTTATCGTTCTCCATATGGCGACTTCAACGTTCTCCCACTGTGCAACAGAGATGGATGAAAAGTCCGAGTGACGATAACAAGATGATTTTTTCCAGGTCACAACGCCGCCCTTAAACGGAGCGGCAAGTGGGCAGATTCTTGGGCGCTTACCTGTCACCTGATAATAAATTTCCAGAGCTTCCGCTGTTATTTATGGCGAAAGCAACACGAATACTCGGGGAAATTCTTGCTGGCTTGCGTGTTGTAACGCCGCAGACAAACACCCTTACAACTCCCCAACCCTGCAAGAGGGGGCAAGTACTCTTTACAATATGCAATTTTCTTGGTTGGTTTTCAGCATGACCAATCGAACGGCAAATAAAAGAAACAAATAATAATAATAATAATAATAATAATAATAATAATAATAATAGCTACAGAATGGCTTTAATGTTTATTTCTTCAACCCCCCATATTACCCAAACGTTCCTAAAAGGGGCCTCTCAAGGCCAAGAAGCAGTTCTGTAGAGCAGTGCACGTGGAAAATGAACGGCAATTTGAATAAACCAACGCGTAAGATAGTTCTAAACGATGTTCTTTGGCATTCCTTTTTTTTTTTCTTGGCCATTTTTGTCGCTTTGTGCGTGCTGACATGCCAGCCAGTTCGGGGTCACCCGAAGCTGTTAGTATAAACCTGTGGACCAAAGTGTGTTCTGAATTGTCAGCGCAGAATATTACATTATGTTTGCTCTGAGTATCGCGAAACGACATAACCGAAAGCCTCCTCCTGAACTGCAATGACAGCGTCAAAAAACAGAGCCCTCGAAGGTATGCATTGAACTCTCAGTGAAAATAACAGTGGGGGTGTGACAGAAAGGTTTTGTGATGGGGTTACAGCCCCCAAAACCCCAACAACACGAAACCCTGACGGCATCCGGTTCCCCTGACGGGATCCTTGCATGATTGACGGACTTTGATAAGGTTTAACATTAAAAAAAAAGAAGAAGACACCGGTGCAAATTCGGGTTGAATACCCCAATTGCAGCTCCCAGTACCACGCTGCCCCAACCATTTGGCCCCGACTGAGCCCCCCAAATACTAAAATAAAGAACTGCTTTACCTTTCAATGTCACGACATGGTATGCAAGCACCCCGTAATGCGGGACTCATACCTGCGCCTGTATTTAAAAACACGAGCGTTTTTTGCATTTCGCTCCCGTAAAATACGGCCGCCGCGTGTATAGCCGAGCTCGACGGAACACAGTGAGTTCATATACGTTACTGACCGACGCCATTGTTCCAAGTTCCCACAGATAAACCATTCCTTCATACACAGATACCATTCGTCATACTTATATTGTCTAATTTAGAACAAGACTGCAAATGATCAGCACTGTGCCAAAGCAATGGCAACTAAGGGCATAACGAATTCAAAATAGTAGAATAGTACCACCGTAAAAGCTTTTAATCTAGAGTTACAGTTTCACACGTAGAACATGCAAACAAGGAAACATCAGGATGTTCTGTAACGTCGCTCTCAGATTTTCTAGACGGCCAGAGTCTCGGGCAGCCATTAAAAGCTTGCCGGTGCTGAATAGCACGCACTGTTTCCTTATATGTGCGCCGTTGTAGTACAGTGCTTGTGGCGCTTCGCTGCTGATGCGAGTTGGATCCCCCGTCCCGGCAGTGGTCGCATTTTCGATGAAGGCTAAAATTCTAGAGGTCCGGGTGCACGTTATAGAAACCCAGGTGATTAACGTTTACACTACGGCCTGCCTCGTAATCATATCGTGGTTTATTTATTTATTTATTTATTTATTTATTTATTTATTTATTTATTTATTTATTTATTTATTTATTTGACAATACGTGATGGTCGTGGTGCAGGATACGAAAGGCGACGTTATGAGTCACCCGACTAGACCTCTAGCACCACGCTGTACATTCGTCACACAACGCAGCTGCACTGGAAAAAAAAAAACGAAAATACAAGAGCACAATGACATTACGGAGAACTAGGAGAAAGCTTATACAAAATAAAGAATACAACAAAGCTTCGAAAATCTGTTACATAACATGAGTATCATTGAAGGCACAAAAAAAAAAGGGGGGGGGGGGGGAGCAGTAGTAGTGTAGACAGCGGTGTTCCATATGGGAGCAGCCCCGCCACGGTGGTCTGGTGGCTATGGTACTCGGCTGCAGATCCGGAGGTCGCGGGATCGAATCCCGGCCGCGGCGGCTGCATTTCGATGGAGGCGAAATGATGAGGCCCGTGTGCTGTGCGATGTCAGTGCACGTTGAAGAACCACAGGTGGTCGAAATTTTCCGAGCCCTCCACTACGGCGTCTCTCATAATGAGAGCTGGTTTTGGGACGTTAAACCCCACAAATCATCAAATCATCATCCATATGGGAGCATAAATACGGACTTTTCAAAAAACACAGACTTCTGGCACGTAATACCCCAGAAATTATCACTTTGCTTTATGTTTCAAGATCAGCATGAGGTTGTGGCCATCATTGTCTTTAAATATTTAGTCGATGCGTCATGTTTCAATCACTCCCACGATAAAAAGGCTGTAAAGCAGACCTTCTGGCGTGGTTACCCCCTTAGAATCTATGCGGCATAAACTTAAAGGCTCACTAAAAGGGTTAAACCTACACTGAGGACGACACAGTGAGCAGTGGAGCGGAAAACAATAGGTGTAACGTTAAGGGACAAAAATAGAGCGGACTGGGACAGGCAAAAAAAAAAACTGAGTTAAGAACATTTCAGCAGAAATTAAGAAGTGGACGTGGGCAAGGCATGTAATGCGAAGGCAAGAGAACCGTTGGTCATTAAGGGTAACAGAGTGGACCTTTAGAGAAGGCAAACGTGGCAGCGGGCGGCAGAAAGTTAGATGGGTAGATGAGATCAAGAATTCTTCAGGAATAACGTGGTCTGTGTTAGCACGGGACTCGGATAATCAGAGATCTAGGGAGAGGTCTTTGCTCTGCAGTGGGCGTAGATAAGCTGATGATGATGATTACGACCCCCTTGGAGTATTTGCTACCTCTTGATTAAACATGAACGTATTTATGTTTACGTAGCCCCTGCGTCTATGAGAAGCCCCTTCGTGCCAAAAACAAGTAAGGGCATAAGCTGAGATGAAGGCACCCCCAATTCGAAAGCTACCTCCTTCCGAGTTACACTCTTTTACCTTTTCACGTGCCGCTTTGGCGTAAAAATAGATTTATTTTTTCGAAGCTTCCCTGGATTCTCGCGTGTGGACTATGGTCTCGGTCGAGAGTCCATTTTCGCGGTTCTGGCGTTTCCATTCGCCACATGAGGGCAGATAAAAACCCCAAGATTGCCGTGTTTACCGTTCCTTATCTATACAAGGGACGGGACCTCAAGTGCACGCGCTCAGTGTTCCGAGCTGCAATCTGCACCCCAGCTTCTGTGGCTTTCCACGTCACCAACAAAAATGAGTTGTGAGCGGGTAATCTCCCCTCCCCTCTCTTCTTGAGGATACGTGTCTGGCCTTTCGTAGAAAATAAAAACAAGACAAATACTCGTTTTCAGTTCATGGTGAATGCGAACACCATTCATCGCAAGCGCATTGAAACATTCCTCTTTTTCTTTTTACCAAGATGCCGCCAACGTTACAAAAAAAGAAGATTGATTTGACTTGTTGTTTTGTGGTCTGATTACGAGACCACTATCTGATTATGAGAGACAGCGTAGTGGAGGTCTCCGGAAATTTCGACCACCTGGGGTTCTTTAACGTGCACTGACATCGCACAGGGCACGGGCCTCAACATTTCGCCTCCATCGAAATGCAGCCGCCGCAGCCGGGATTCGATCCCGCGACCCACGGATCAGTAGCCGAGTACCATAGCCACAACAGTGGCGGGGCGCACAATAAAGAAGAATAACAGCTAGTTCCATCGACTGTTTCATGGCACTACGTAGTTCAGCTCCCATGACATTTCAAGGCATTGTAACACTGCACTGTATGTCAGTGACTGTAATGTCGAGTTCTGGTGCGATGTACCTTGTCAGTGTATATATGGCGCGTGTGTCCGTAAGAATAATGTTGCAGGAAACAATATCTCAAGACTTTCAAATCACACTTCATTCGTGCTCCTATAGGTCTCCGACTACGCGTGCGTGCACAGTCCTTGCATGCGCCATCGATATTGTGGTAGCACGGCTATGCCGACGACGGTGGGAATAAGCCTCACGTTTCTAAAATATTTGCTATCAGTAAGATGATACAATGGTGATACAGGTATGCGGCATGTGAATTAAGCCGATGCACTTAATGAATGATAAAGGGAAATTTAAAGCTTGAAGTTGCTCTAAAAGTGAAAGCACAGGACATAGCACGCTTCGGAGCTCCATGGTTGTTCTTGGGGAATCCAAGCCTATTCTACAAATATAGCAATTCCTTTCTTCCCTGCGCACTGGAAAAAAAGAAAGCAAAAAGCTGCTTACTTAAATACGAAAGTAAGTTGTTTGCGTTCTTACGGCAGTAAAATATGAACAATGCTTTTGCTAACTGTATAATTTAAAGCTGAAAATAATGCGAGTTCCTGTTGCCACTGTTTACTTTTTATACGTACCTGAACGAACCGGCGCGTAAATACAATGAATCAGCTGAAAGATTATGCCTTATATCGTCAGCTGAAATTGAGCGGTACCTGTTCTTCGGAAACGCTTGTTCGGTGAGGCCCTCTGCTACACCAAATGTTTATTACTCCACCAAGAAATTAAACGTGACGACGCTTGCGCTTGGTATGGCCGTAAATAAACGACATATACTCTTCCACGCAAAAACAGCGACGAGTAGAGGTTGCTTTGAGAACCAAGGAGAATACCAAGCACGGCAGCATGGAAGTACAACACGTAGTAGAAAACGTGCCATCTAATGCACGACATTCCTCACAAACGACAGAATTAAGACTTCAGGGGTTGTCTTGGGTGATACATTAAGTTATCTTTTTCAAATATTTTTCAGAGTTGAATGGTCGCTGCAATGTTGGATGCCTTCTTTGGAAGAACCCGCAATACGCAAGTGCAGCAAAAGCTGTCACTGTCACGTAACCCTCGTAGCAGGTGGCCGAGTTCCAAACGGGTCAGGGTTCGGAAACTGCAGCGGCTGCGTTTCAAAAGCTCGAAATTTAATAAAGAACTGAAGGACTTGTTTCAATCTTGCGGTGAACTCTGAAATGATGTCATTCAGCTGATTGCTGCCACCACACTGCCCTCATTTCTTGTGTGTGTGTGTGTGTGTGTGTGTGTGTGTGTGTGTGTGTGTGTGTGTGTGTGTGTGTGTGTGTGTGTGTGTGTGTGTGTGTGTGTGTGTGTGTGTGTTTAAAACTGGGTCCTAACGTGAACCGGCTTTCATTTTGTAAATCTCACTAAGCGCCGCCACGGCGGTCTAACGGCTATGGCACTCGGCTGTAAATCCGAAGGTCGCAGGTTCGAATCCTGGATGCATTTCGATGGAGGCGAAATGTTGAGGCCCGTGTACTGTGCGATGTCAGTGCAAGTTAAAGAACCTTATAGGTGGTCGAAATTTTCGGAGCCCTCCACCACGGCGTCTCTCATAATCATAGCACGGTTTTGGGACGCAAAACACGATAAATCAATAAATCACATGTCGCTAAGCCGCTAGGTTCAGCGGCGCAGCGAACCAGCAAGCTTACCGGAACTAACCTTGCGCGCATCACTAGCGCCAGGAGTATAACACATGCGCGTTACACACGGCCCACGCAGCGAGGGCTGTTTGAACATTGCGCAAATTGCACGTCGTCATCGCGGCGACGAACGTGAGCTGAAAACGCAGCCCTCTATTTTCTCACATACACTCGCACCTTTCGACGCCGAACGCGTTCTACACGAATGCGGTCTGCCAGATTGCTGAAGCCAGCAGCCGGAGGAAAGATAAGCCGCGTCGTGTCGCCGACACCGGTAGGCGAGTTGCCGGTGCAACGCAGCTCCCCGCCCGACAGCTGTCTGTGCGGCCCTCTGCGCAACGCGCCCAACCCTTTGAAAATTAAGCTGTGAAAGCTTTGCTCGAGCCTGAGGACGACGCAGCGAAGACCATGCCCGGCAGGGTTTTATTTCGCTGGAACTGAAGGCGAGCATGTTCGCGGTGCAATCGTTGGACATCTAACGCGATCGAATGCGAGATGTGGAGCCGCTGAACTCTGTCAGCGGAAACGTCCCGTAGCTATAGTCTATGTTGAGGTCCGTGTGCTGTGCGATGTCAGTGCGCGTTAGAGAACCCCAGGTGGTGAAAATTTCCGGAGCCCTCCACTACGGCGTCTCTCGTAATCGTATCGCGGTTTTGGGGCGTAAAACCCCAAAGTTCAGTCAACATATGGTCAGTAAAGCTGGATTAATTTTAGCGCCCGATCTTGCGCAGTGTAATTTCCCGTATCCTTCTTCTTCTTCTTTAAGACAGTCTTCCGATCCCGATTGCACATATAATCGGCAACGGTGTGTGATGATGTGCAATATTTAACCAGGGGAGAGGGATAGAGAGAAACAAGGGAGGGGAAAGGCAGGGGCGTTAACCAGACGCACTACCGGTTTGTTACCCTACACTGGGGAAAGGGGGTATAGGGGATACAAAAGTAAACTCCAATAAAACCAAGTGAAGTAAGCAATAAACGTAAAAAAATCATTACGACACAAAAATAAATATAAAGAAAATAAGAAAGAAAGGAAATATTTCAAGAGGTAGGATAGCTAAAGAAGACACAAAAGATGACAAATACGGCAAGGAAACTAGTGCACCAAAAAGACTAAGTGCCAAATTGTCTACATTCAGCAACGCGAATTTTTCCTTTTCCGTCGGCTTTGTCAGCGTATATCAACGTTTACAGCAGCGATGGCATAGAAAAGGTATGGTTATGAGGCACGCCATAATGAAGGAGGGGGGGGGACTCCTGATTAATTTTGACCAACGTACGTTCTTTAAGGAGCACCATCTATGTATATAGGCGTGTGTGCGTGCGTGTGCGTGTGTGTGCGCACATTTTGTATGCATATAAATGCTGCCTTCCGCGATGTCCTCACCGTCGACTTGGAAGCCACGGTAGCGCTTTCCACAATACACTTGACTTCCTATTCTTTTAGATGCGAAGCAGCTCTTTGACTAGCCTGTGTAACGCTGTCCCTCCGTCCGTACGAACGCGCCGCAACGCGCTCCCCTCGCCGCAGGTGTTGGAGCGGTGCCAAGTAGGTCCCGCCGCAGCTGCGCGTTGACGTCATGCTTCTCTCGCAGTGCGCGCTGACGTCACTATCTCCCTCGCCTGCCGCGGGCTCGCCGCGGCGCCCGCAGCTGCCGCCTCGTCCGTTCGCCCGCAACACCTGCCGCTACCGCCGCTCGCTACACCGCTGACTCGTCGGTTCACGCGCAAAAAATTAACACCATCTTCCCAGAGGGAACCCTGATGGGATGCGAAGCACCCGCGTTAGCGCCGTTCAACCCGTGACGCCACCCGTGCGCAACGCTGCTGCTTCGCATCCCATCAGGGTTCCCTTTGGGAAGATGGTGTTAATTTTTTTATCCTTGGCCGCCCTTATCGCTAAAAGTGTCCACTCGGCGTCATACAGGACAAAAAAAAAAAAGAGTGGGGAATCGAATCAAAAGATACAAACTGCGGAATCGGTGTTGAAGAGAGAATGGCTTATCTGAAGCTATATATATAGCAGCTTTTGATGCCTACCGCATTCTTCCAACCGTTGCAATGAAAACCTGATGATCATAATTTTTGGGGTTTTCCCTACGCACCGAGAGCACGATGTGGTTATGAGGCACATCGTAATGGGGGACCCCGGATTTATTCTGACCACCTGCGGTTACTTCACGTGCACCTAAATCCAAGCGCACGGGTGTGCTTGCATTTTGCTCCTCTCCTCCCTCGCATTTAACCCCCTCCCCCAACGAAATGCAACCGCCGTCACCGGCAATCGAACCCGCGTCCTCGAGTCTGGCAGCGCGACACCTTACGTGTATACCGCGGTGGGTTATACCTCCTTAAAGTGCCAGAATTGAGTAGAGCCAGGATGAAGAAATTGGGCTAATTGGAGCCCGCAGTGTTTCTTCATGATTGGGCGCTCCTAATGATGCAATAAAGACGGCTTGAGTGTAGAGACGTAGAATACAAAGAGGAAAAATAAACATAGGGAAGTACGAGAAATAATTAGCAGATGGTATGCAACGCGCCCACTACGTAAAATTTGTTTCGTGCGCCCTATAGATTACACTAACGGCGAACATTGCGTGCAGTCAACAGCAAAAGTTTGCGGGATCTGAAACCTCAGAAAAACCTCCATTACCGCTTGGCCTCGCAACATAGCATCAATTTAAAAGTTTCAGTAGGTAGATGTTTTTGCGATGTACAGGCTGTAGCATTTAATTTGTGGCTGTGTTCAGAGGCTAAGCGGTAATATAGATTTTTCTGAAGTTTCGGATACCGCAAACTTTTGCTGTTGACTGTACGTACATATATAGTTCTCTATACAGACACTTATGCCCGCTGACAACTGTGTATTCCGTGAAGTGGCTCGTCAGAGAGCAACGAAATCCCAAAAATGGCCCGGCTAACCAAACAGGGGATGCTTTACTTGAAAAGCCAAGCGTACGATGATGCCCGCTAGAAACAGATCGCGGGTAACCCCAACATTCCTTTGGCTTGAGCAACCTCGTTCGTAAATATCGTACCTGCACATTTCAAATGGTCGTATTTATAGATATTTTTAGTGCCATACGTCAATGGGTGCAACTCTCGACGGAACTCGTAATGACTTGATGCCTTATACAGTGTGCGCGTGACGTGGATCTGCATAGCTAATTAATATTATTCAAATATCTTTTGTGTATAAGCGACTAATCTGCCGGGATCGCGAAACGCTTGGTCGTTATCACCTTCCAATGACACATTTTTCGAGGTGCGGTTTCCCCATGAGCAGCGGAGTCATCACCCTGATTGTTTGAGAACAAATTACTCACCATCTGATGTTTGCATTGCCTACTGACATATATCTGCATAGTGGGTGTTCTGTGAGGTCACAGTATCAGGCCACATTATTATAGGGCTGCATGACTCATATATACAATGCATATGGAGCGATTGCATTTATGTGTGCGTTCGTGTGCGTGTGACCGTGGAAATTTGCATAAATTTGCATCTGTAGACGTGAGCTGCGATGATTGCCCACATGAAATATGTGCCTAATTTCACCTCTCTGCTTCTGGAAACATATCGCAAAACAAAAGGCGAACAAGTCAGCCGGTGCTGAATAAAATAAGCAAAAAAGAAAAAAGCACGAAGACCGAGTGCCGTCACCAGGTAGAAATATCCACCCGCAAAATCTTTCACCAGATACGTTAGTATTTCTCATAGCTTTGTGCCGCGCCGTGTACGGGACAATTCGTCGCTAAATAAGCTGAATGCAATCGCATATTTCGCTGGAAATTTACACGAGTCTACGAAATTCTACAGTGCTGTGATTTCTTTTGTTTACTTCTTGTGGTTAAACAAAACATTCTACTGACTTCAATTCCACATTTACGATGTGTTCGCTAAATATTGTGATTTAAATGTTAATTATTGGAAATTAGTTATGATATTATTGCCATGTACGCTCTCCTGAAATTGCGATGGGAGAAATGTTCCACCTGCCCTTCAGGCACAGCCCTTGAACTATAATATTAAATGCGCAGCATTCTTTAAAGCTGCGATTGCCATCGCAAATGACAACTTTGTTGTGGTGCTTCGAGGCCACTACGCAGCAGGTGATGCTGGAAGTTGATCGCAAAAGTTTGAAATAAGATGTAAATCAATGGAAGAACGGCATTCAGGAAAAAGGCAATGACGTCCTTGCTACGGGTTTCCCTTACGATAGATCAGAAAGTGAGAGTTTCGCCCGAAAGGTGTACCACTGCTAAGAATAGCAATGCATGTAACAGCTAATAATAGTACTTTCAGGGCTTTCACGTCCCAAAACCACGATGAGAGCAGCCGTACTGGAGGGCTGCGGAAATTTCGATGGCGTGGGGTTCTTTAACGTGCAATGACATCACACAGTACATGAACCTCTCATAATTTCGCCTCCATCGAAATGCGGTCGCCGCGACCGGGATTTGATCCCGCGACGTTCGGGTCAGCAGTCAAGTTGATAGTTACAAGCAGGTTTGCAGTAATTTATCGCCTCATATATGTACATTGCAGTAAGCACTCAGGTACTTTTTAGGAAAACAGCAGCGCAAAATAGAACGTTTACACGCAGAGAAAGAACAGCACACCACAAGCGTTGAACTCTGTGCCACGCTGTGTGTAAACGTCCTATTTAGTGCTCGTGTTTTCCTAAAAAGATGCAGTACCAACTAACCCATGTATCCATTCTACTACAGATACCAATTACAGGGACGCTAAAGGGAAGCAGTAAAGTGGTTTAGACTGATTAATTATTCTCCAGAAACTCTACTGCCACTCATTTCCCCATTTCACCTTCAATATTAGAAAAGTCAATGTAAACGTTCCATCTTTGAATTTCACGCCGAAACTTTGACGAGATGACGTCACGAACCCCATTCCTTGTTTTCGTATCGTGGCCACGTTGGTTTAGTCAAATACGTACGTACATTTATCTTACCCGTACATCTAAGACGCCGTCTTAAATGTATGTCGTCATGCGTATTAGTGCGGGCACTTTCCAGCGGCGTGGCTCATCTTCTAGTTTGCCAAGCGTTTTCTTCGCCGAGACGGTGGTACCTTTGGCAATGTGGAAAGGTAACGTACTAAGACGAGAAAAATCGTTTTTCACTGTAGCGTTCCTTAAATTAGCTACCATGGTGTCTGCGCGCACAGGCATACGCGAACACGAACCATTGCGCAAACGGAACTGATCGAACACACATAGTTGCTTCTCGCTTCTTCAGTGAAATTGCACGAGTTTTGAGATCGCACACGGCAGTGGAAGGAGAGACGCAAGTTCTCTCCTCCCACTACCGCGCTCATCTTTCGCCCCTTCCTTGCCTCTATCCCCATAGAGTTACTGTATATGTTCCGGAGCATATACATAACTCTATATCCCCCATTCCGCACACGCCCTCTCTCGTTGCTCCTCTCAATTCCACGGTGTACCGAATGCGGGGAAGGATGGGATGTTTTCGCACTTGGACCTTGTGCGGAATGCCACGGCGACGCCGACGGCGCATTTTTCTCTTGGAACGTTCCGTTAATTGATTTCGCAATAAGTAACGAGGAAGTCGTTACACGCTATGTCCCGGTGGAGGCGAGGGCATATAACGCCTGCGATGCTCACACCTTGCATCACACCTTGCGTATACCGCGTCGATCCTGCGGTGCAAAGCGCCTGCAACGTTTGAGCGTAGCGGCAAAGCCACCTCCCGCAACCTGTAAAAGCTGTTCTCTCTTTTCTCGACATATTTACTGGTGATCGCAGAGCATCGATCGAATCTGCGTAACAAATATTTGCACAAAAAACCATACACTGATAAAGGGAAACAAGAAAAAAAAAAAGCGCATCGTAGCGTACCCATATTCACACCATTAACGAGATCGGCGCGCTTTCTTTGACTCGGCGTGACACGTTTTTTGTTGAGGGCCTAGCGTTCTCGAAAACTAGCCGGCGAAACCCCACAGGCAGAACAGATCAGCGAGATTGCGTGTCACCCGGTGGCCCGAGCGCATAGGCGGGCGCGCTTTGGGACGGCCCACTGGCATGGCTCCCGGTTTTACTTTTGTTAACCCAAATACACCGCGCGGCCGTGCGTTCAATTTGTGCCTTCTTTCTTGTACAGTCGCGAGAGCTGTCGCGAATAATAACGGCCGCTCTTCGGCTGCATGCCCGGTGCGCTGTCTCGAGGCCTGCCGGTGCCACGTAGTACATACTCGCGCCAGAAAGCAGAGCGAGGCCGAAGAACGCGTTGCAGCTGCGTTGTTGCTCGCGCCGCAACAGACGGCAAGTGTGCGCACCGCGGCGCGTCAACAGTCCGAGGATTCTTCGACCCTCTTCTTTCTTTTCTGCCTGTTTTTTTTTTTTTTTTCGCCGGTAGTCTACTAACGGTACATAACGGCTCTCTTGACGACTTCGTACGCAGGTGCAGAAGCTTGGAGCGTGGCTCGAGTGAAAAGGAGCCTGGATAGTTGACCTATAAGAAAGCATCTCCAAATGACATGAGTGTGGGCCGGGAAAGCACGAACGAAAAAAAAAAAAAAAAAGATGCCGGAAGTCATGCAGAAGGTTTTCTTATCCGAGGGAGTCGGGGTGTAACTTTCGCTGCAGCGTATTTAACTAATGTTGTTCTTCCTGTTACCAAATAAACATCTCACGTCGTCCTCTTCGGTTTCTCCCCTTCAGTCACTGCATGCGCAATTGCATACACACCAAGATAATGCTTCATAACCGTAGTAATTGAATTCATTCATTCATTCATTCATTCATTCATTCATTCATTCATTCATTCATTCACTGACTCTGGAGGTCATGCCCAAGGGCTTTTGGGAAATAAATTTGCCAAATAAGTGGTTCCGATTGCGTATCGGGCAAGGAAGTTGTTCAGTACGCTTAGCATGCATCTTGAAAATGTGCTAAGTTCA
Source organism: Hyalomma asiaticum (assembly GCA_013339685.2). NCBI lineage: Eukaryota > Metazoa > Arthropoda > Arachnida > Ixodida > Ixodidae > Hyalomma > Hyalomma asiaticum. The sequence continues at coordinate 306,389,741 of CM023481.1, forward strand.
ACAGTACCTAAAAGGGCATTTGTGCACCAAGCGTGTCATAGAAAAGATGCGCGGTATAAAGGCATATGTCATATGTGTGTATTTGCTCTGGCAACGTTACACGTCAACGCGTATTGTCTTTACTTTTTTTTTTTTTTTGTTCAGCAACGTGAAGTGCCACCAAGACTGCGGTCGACCGTACGGAGGAAAATGAAGAAATTCTGCAAGAAACCGCTCATCTGAGGACGATTCATGTCCTTTCCCTGTCGACTGTTTGCTCAGCTATATCCAGGAACTCATTATGTATTCAAAGCGGTTGCCCAGCTGAATCGGCTTCATACAATGTTGCTATTCTTACATAATTTTAATTTAAACCCAACCGCTTGTTTTCCTTTAACCTATCCCACAGAGAGCATCGGTCTTCTAAAAGCTATAAGTGAAACTTAATTTCTATATATTCATTTACCTTTATCCGCCTGAGTCTTGGCCAGGCCCACATAGTGGGCTTGACCCCCTTGTGCGAAGAAAATAACACATTGTAGGTCAGGCTGAACCGTCCTTTTCCTATGGCTTCGCATTCACATTTAGGCGCTGCCGTAAATACCTGAACTATATGTGGCGTTGCATTCTCATCGCATAACACAACATAGACATTTATGCGACCGAACTTGTCAAGTTGATGGAGAATTCGTCGAAATTGCCGCCAGAGACAACGCGTTGCAACTTCTTGTTCGGAAGGCAACCAAGGCAGTGGCGCCCAGCGATAACAATAATTTCTGGAGTTTTACGTCCCAAAACCATGGTATGATTATGAGAGACGCCGTAGTGGAAGGCTCCGGAAATTTCGACCACCTATAACGTTCTTTACCGTGCACTGGCATCGCACAGTACACGGGCCTCAACGTATCGCCTCCAGCGAAATGCATGCCGCCGCAACCGATATTCGATTCCACGACCTTCGGATCGACGTTAAGGCGATTAAGAACTGTGAGCGTAATGATGAAATGTTACAGCATACTTATGTTCGTTTTTATCCAGCAACGAGCGAAGATGGTAGGACCTGCGTGTTGCGGAAGATTGCAGTGATGATAGGGAGCAATGGAAGGCTAGTTCCATTGCGTCATTCTGTTTGAACGGTGTTTAGCAGAAGGAAAAAGGACTGCGCTTCACGCAAAGAACATAGCAGCATACGGTACTACTACTGCACTTAAAAACGGGGGTTACTTAAACAAGATGACTGAGAACTTGATACATCTATTGTACCACTCCATATAGTTGGAATGAATTTCAGCAGGGCCGAGCCTCGCTGTTGCCATGGGGGGTGTCGCAGTGCAAAAGATATACACCTTGAGACATGTCGTCAGCGACAGCATTTCTCCAGGTGAGCGCCTACAGGTGACCGTCCAGAACTTCCCGCTACGATCGTATACGTTTACAATGGCTGCAGCATTTCGTACGAGTTCTTGGTTCTCGATGTCCGCCTGGATCTGATGTGCAATTTTGCGAGCCCTCACGAAAGCAGCCAAGCCATCGGGCGAGCGCGCTTACTGTCTCACTAAAGCCCCACGTCATTCACGCTGGAACAAAAATCGATGAACAAGACGTAGATGTACTGTGCACTTCTGTGAGCTCAATCAATGCAACTTTTAACGAAAAGGATGCGGCACATGGAGCTTGAATGATAAAGCACGCAATTTAACACGCGCCATTTCTAATGCATCTTATTTTCGGGAAAAGCTGCACTCGAAGCAGTTGATGCTAGTCCTGGTCCGGGGTTCGAACCCGAGACCAACGCCTGTCCGAGGCGGTCGCTATGACAATTTTGTCTTCCATAACTGTTACTGCACCTTGCACGATTACGCAGAACTGATTTGCCACAGGTTTTCGTTTATGCTGGCGACAAAATATCACAAGACTGATTTGAGCAGCTGAGACAAATGCCATTTGAAAGTGGGCTGCGACTGTTGGCGCATGCCGGTCTATCTCCAGATGTGGGTGCAAGTTGGCCAAGAGGGACAGACAACTCGGGGTGAACACTCAACCCATTTATCTATAGGGCATAAAGCGAAGTCGGAAGTCCCAACGGACAACGCGAAAGAACTGACATCACTCATTAAAAAGAGAGAGAGAGAGAGAGAGAGAGAGAAAGAAAAAGATGAAGTCTATACTACAACGCTTCTGCGTGGTCGAGGCGGCAGCACTTGTTCTCTTCCCGTTCCGGGGCTATCCCGGCGCCCGACCGCGCGCTCACTCTTCGATGACAAGGCTTCACAGCGAACACTTCCAGCTGTTATACGGAGGAGAGGAATACAGAGACCGAAGACGCAGGTGTTTCTGCCGCGGCAGGTCACTCGCACCGTGATGGTCAAAGCAGTAATAACAAATGCAGCAGCAGCCAGCTGGATCGCAAAGGCTTTGCACACACTTTCTTATCAGTCACATAGCGCGAAACGATTTTCTTTTTTTCTCAGCTGACGCCTGTTTTGATGTAATAATTTACAAAGTGCTTCATGATATACGTTGGCGTTCATTTTGTTCGTGTACTTCGATCGATACAAAACCGTATTATGTCGCAACAGTAGCAGGAACAGCGACACATTTTTACGTCAAGTTACATGGCGCATTTCTCGATATCTGAGCCACCTTCACGTCTCATGCAAAGGGGGTGTTCCCTGCCAACTTGCGTGCTACAATGAATCAACTGCGACATGTAGCACAATGTAATTAGCTAACAGGTTAGTTGCAGTTGCTCACACGATCACCTGTTGATTCTTAAATTTATAGACCGTCGCCCCTCGTGGCAGTTATCTTTTTGTGACATCGATTTTTTTTTTCTTGGATCCCCTATACCTTTATGGGAACTTTTTGATGAAACGCCTTCTATAATGCACGATAATAATAAACGCTTACTTGCGCACGCTCGCATTCACAAACAGCAGTGCACTGTGTTCTTACATCATCATCATCATCATCATCATCTGCCCATCCTTGACCACTGCAGGACGAAGGCCTCTTCGAGCGATGAGCTGGTTCCGTTTCTGCTCTGTAAACTTCTTTATTTCGCCACCCCACGTAACTTTCATGCCACGAGCTACGTTTCCCACCGTAGCGGATCATCGGAACGACTGAATGGCTATTGTTTGGCTGCACCATGCGCGTGCTGTTCCCGATTGCCAGTGCCAACGCACGCGCGGGCTATTCCCTAAACTTCTTTGCCCGTGGCTTTTGTCAGCCTGCACCTGCGCGCGCTGGTGGCCGCGGCACCACTCACCCATCTTTCACTATTGCCCGGGCATGTCTTTTTTTTTTTTTTCCCCTTCTCTTTCTCGTGTGCTCCGAGGCGCCCTCTCGAGCACGCGACAGAGTTCAGAATAAAGATTCAGTGGGATTCACTACCTTACCAGACACCATCGTTGTCGGTCCTATGTACGTACATGCGCTCTACGAAACTATAATAGTTGACGGGGTTTTACGTGCCAAACCAACGAAATGATTACGATGCACGCCCCGCGGTGGAGGGCTTATGGGTGACTCTGACCACCAGTGGTTTTTCAACATGTACCTAAATCCAAGTACACGGACCGTGTATTTTGCATTTCGCCCCCATCGAAGTGGGGCCGCCGTGGCCGTTATTCGATCCCGAGAAAGCCAACACCTTAGCCGCTGAGCTGCCACTGCGGGTCGGGGTTTCGCATCACTTGACATGCATTCGTTCCTTCGCTCTCACTGATCATACATTATCAGTCCTCTCGTATTACGTAGGACGTTTATGTTTAAGACGTCCTAGCCATTGTTTACATGCAAGCTGACCGGTTTCAGAGTCTTATATAAAAGCTATCGGGGAGCGAAGGACTCAAGGATATACGCGTACACGAGACCCAAATAATGTGCGCCAGCCTGAACATCTTTACGCTACTGCTTGTCTATTCTCCTTCCCATTCGTAATATGTTCACCTCGACCCAAAATCGAACCTGGAACTTAGCGTTCAGCCTGAAAAGTGCTATCGGTGCTGAGGTAGACTGGCGAGGGGTCACCACCTGGCAGGACATGGTCTTTCCGACCGGCAAAACTAAGCAGAATCAGCTGTCGTGTCAGCGTAGGACCGTATGAACGAGACAGAGCTGACTATACTATGCTATTTATTTGCCGATGATGTAATGCCACGAGTTCTCAATCGCTATGTTTACTATAAAAATTTAGAAACATATATTTGTTACTGGTATTCGACTTGTTTTACGGGGAAACCGCAAGTTTATAAACGCTCCAGACTTATTTCACCACTGAAGCTTTGCGTTGCGCAAATACTTCGTAACTTGCGTACGCGTTGCCCTCCATCCCGAAACTCTCGTCTTCTTTTTTTTCTTTTTCTATCCTTTTGCCTCTCTAGATATCTTGTTGTTTTTGCGATTTCATCGTTCTGCAGCAGAATCTGCTTGCTGGTTCAACACGGCACTGGGCGCTGCTGCTGCCTGTGGATGGTTTTCGCGTCATGCATCACGCAATAGCCCCCCACGCGGCCCAAACTACTAGACACAATTCAGCAGAATTTCTGGCAGCTCCCGCCCTGCGCCTTAAAATTGTTTTTGTTTTAGTTGCAAACGCATATTGTTAGCAGAACTGTGGACCGTGATGCAGTGAGACTAAAAAGAAGAAAAGAGAAAAACTACAGAAGAGCAGCTCTTGATACAAGGCATCGTGGCTCTTTTCGACGGTTTTTCAGACAATAAAAAAGTAACAATAAATATCTTAGTTTAGTTAGTTAACTAGATAGTTCCAACTCCTTTTGATTCATTTTGCGGAACAGTGCGATCATATGCAAAAGATAAGCCATAAATTGACAGCAAACATATTTTTCCTGAATATCGCGCAGCAACGTCAACGCCAGCACGTTTCTGGCAGAGTCAGGCTTCAAAGTAATGTTTTCTTCTTTGGTGGGTTGATGCAAGAAGCGGTGGTCAGTGCCTGCGCCGGAATATTCTAAGGAATAGCATTACCCCCCCCCCCCCTTCCACACACACACACACCTCTCTCTCTCAAAAAAAAAACGAAAGAAAGAAGAAAAGTTGTAAACAGCTTAGGTAACGAGGCTATAGGGTTGGTGTTCTTCTATCTTTGTTAGTGCGAAACAAGAGAAAGTGTACAAAGAAGGACCATAAAGTATGCAGACAGCGCTTGTCAGAATAAGCCCCCTTTACTGCGCCCTTTCTTCAAGTTTAGCGCTGTGGCAAGGACAGTTAAGGAGTGGTTATGCATAACTGGGCGTCCAAGGCTACACGTATCGAGAGCCTTGGACGCTATGAATTTGTATAGGTACATTCGCGCTTAAACAATGGCACGACAAAAAGACGCATGGACATAAGGGACACGACAAGTTCCAACTTTCATTTCTTGTTTTGTTTTAACTTGTTTCGGGCTTCCTTTTCAAGACGCGTATACAGTATTGGATAATGAGGTTAAAACGAGTGCACTACGCAGATGCGCGTTTATTCACAACAGCAAACTGGCTCTTCCACAAAAGCTATACATGCATGAACGTAGAGGAATACTCGTACAGCTGAACCTCGATATAATGAACACTGACATAGCGAATTACTAGTTATAGCTAATCAAATAAGCACTCTGCTTGCTCACGATGCATTTTTGTGACATCAATTCTTTTTATAACGAAATAGCAAACGTAAGAGCAGCTATGAGATCGGCTATAAGGAAAAAAATATTTGGTTCGCGCGATGCTCAAAACTCCAACGGTAGTGGAAAAAGCTACATCGCCATTGAAATACAATTCACAACCAGATTTGAAAACGTGAGGAAATTTTTGGTCATCGAAGAAAAAAAAAAGAGCGCATTTGACTTGTTGCGTCACCTCATAACTTCTTTATGTTCCGGTCTACTTATCTACAAGGAGAAGTAAGGATTACCTCGTTTATAGAGTGTTTCAAGCCTGGAATAACGGATTTTATGCCTAGTATCATTGTGCGAACCATATTGCGAATTTGTGAGGCGATATTTATCTTCACTGCTGTAACGAATATCGGATATAACAAAGTAGTTTATGGCCTCCATGCTATTTCATTATCACGAGGTTCGACTGTATGTGCCCCTTCCGTGACCCCTTCAGTGAGGTGTAGCTGACGCAGTATTCGCGAACTAACGTCTCCTTTTTATCGTGTCGGTATGATTTCTCTTAAGTGGAACAATGGCAGGTTAACTGCCACTAACAAGAAGTAAGCTGACTGCAAATTATTGCGGTAAGCTCAAATTAAGAATTAAATACTAGAGGTTCATTTGCTAAAACTATGATAAGATCCACGCCGCCGTGGGTGCACTACGGATTAATTTTGACCACCTAAGGTTTCTAGATGCATCTAGAAACCTTAGGTACATCTAGATATCAGTAAATCTGCACGTAACAATTCCTGGGATACAGAAGAAGACAGATCTACCAGTATCTGCGCTAAAGCAACTCAGCTTACACCTGTTGTACGAACGGTACGGTAACCACGTACACGTATACACCGATGGATCGACTACGTCGTCCAGTTCTGGCGGAGCGGTGGTCGTACCAACGCAGGGGATAACGATTCGACTAAATACATCCCATGTCACGACGTCCACGGCGGCAGAACTCACGGCTCTACGTCGTGCACTTGAATTCATCCGTACTGAGAGGCCGAGGAAATGGGCTGTGTTTTCGGACTCGAAGGCGGCGTTGCAGTGCATACGGTCAGCTCTTAGGCGTGGATGCCACGAGCAGCTGACGTACGATGTAATCGTGCTTCACCACCACCTCCAAAAATATGGCCACGAGATTGACTTTCAGTGGGTGCCCAGTCACTGCGGTATCAGCGGCAACGAGTCCGCAGATGGCGCAGCTCGCACTTCACGTCAAGAAGCGAACATTGTTTCAATTCCACTCTCAAGGACAGATGCTGCAATGCAGCTTCGACACCTGGCACGCCGTCTCTCACTGGTTGAGTGGAACTCACCAAACATCAGACGAACGCGACTGTACCAGCTAAACCCTTCCCTGCATCTCCGCCCTCCATCAGGACTTCCTCGACATGAGGCATCGCTTCTTTGTCGACTTTGGCTGGGAGTTGCCTTCACAAAGGCATACTCCGCATTAATTGGAGCAATCGACAGTGCAACATGCGAGATGTGCGACACCGACGAAACCCTCGACCATCTGCTGTGCCACTGTCCGCGATTCGTCGAGGAAAGGAAAACCCTTGCTGAGACGCTACGCCACCTTGACGATCGGCCACTTTCCTTACAGATGATACTGGAACACCGCCCTCATCGCTCGTCGGCCCACAAGGCACTAAAAGCACATTTGCGGTTTTTGAAGATGACTGGTTTGCGCGAACGCCTTTGACAGTTGGACTTGTCCTACAACGTCTTTTTCATTATTCCCCTTCCTTCTCTCTCCCCCATCTTTCTATTCCCCCTTCCCATTCCCCCAGTGTAGGGTAGCCAACCGGACTCCCTCCTGGTTAACCTCCCTGCCTTTCTGTTTTCCCCTTCCTTCCTTCCTGCACGTAGATATCAATAAATTGGTGTCGTTGCACTTCGCCCCCACTGAAGTGCAGCGGCCATGGCCGATATTGAGCCCGCGTCCTGTTGGCACCTTTACCACGTGCTGTAAGCTTCAAATATCCCATTTGCATGCAGGTGAAAGATTTACCCAACTAAAGCATTCCCGCAGATAAAACATCCAGCCATGGTTGTTTGGTGGCTATGGCACTCGGCTACTGATCCGAAGGTCGCGGGATCGAATCCCGGCTGCGGCGGCTGCATTTAGATGGAAATTGAGGCCCGCGTACTTTGAGATGTCAGTGCACGTTAAGGAACCCCAGGTGGTCGAAATAAAACGTAAGTGCAGTTTCGTACGACGTTCCGCATTATGATGAGTTTAGTCGACAATATCGAGCCACCGCTAGTGCAAAGTTTTCGTTTTACTTATTATTTCTGAAATATTGTTAATTTGTCATTGTTATGAAGACGACTTTTATTATACTTTTTTTTGTGTGTGTGTGATAAGGATCACTGGCCTGCTGGTTTAATAAGGAAGAAAAATATTCAATTTCGCCGTTGTCGCCATCATGCAGTTGTGAAAAACGTACGGTGAGCTACAGGACGCCAGCAGCCGAAAGCGAAATTATCTGAAAGAAAGAAAAAAAAAAAACCTGCAGATTGTACGTTGCATGGTGTCATCACAACCGGCGAGCAGCCATCTGAGCTTACAGAAGACGTTGGTCGCTTTCCCCTCGAGAGAGAGAAAGAGTCGGTGAGAAGCGATATATGCTGAAGCCGTTGAAAAGCAACGTTACGCTTGTCCAACTGGCGCCAATGAGCCTGCATCGAAGAAAGTAGCGCACACCTGTTATCAAGAGCTGGGCCACTGGTACGCTTCGACAAGCTATAAGACACGTATGTATGTATCCTGCACTTGCGCGCATACTACATGCAGGAACGGTTGTACATGTCGTTCCTCGTGCGGCTGTTGTGTAGTTAGAGGCTGCGGTGAAGGTCCCTGTCAGCGGCTACAAAATGCGGCCACTGCGACCGACAGCTGAAACGGGGAACTTCGGGTCACTAGCCAAATAGCGCGTAAACGCTCCACTACGTCGATCACACAGACGGGCGCGGTCGTGATTCAAAGAAAAGAGAAAAAGTGGGAGCGATCGAGTTCGGTTGCAGAGACACGCCGGCTAGTATGGAAGAACCTGAAGACCACGATGGCGAGGGGTCAGACGAGCACTTCTCGTAAATACTGTGTCCACAGTATGGTGATGATTAGTATTATGATGGTTGAGATTATAATCACATTTTAACTGAGGTAGGAAGAATGAGTGATTTTCTTACGTTTACTTATATTATCCCAGCTTTATTCTGCCCGATCACGTATTTTCCCGGCTTGTTTGCTCACCAAGACAGCGTCGGCCACCGTCACTTTCTGGAACACCGTCACTTTACGGTGGGCGTTCAATGCGTATTTGACTCGGTGGCGGCATTAGCATTTTTTTACGGTCAATGAGCGATCCCGTGTTTTTTTTTTTTGCTTTTATAAAAGATATGCAGCTCACACGGGTCTCACCCTATTGCGAGCCCTTTGCGTTATCGCATAACTTCTCTTTCATGATTTGTTGTTTACCGACTTCGTAAAACCTATGGGCCTTATGTTTCCACCCTATTGCAAGCATGCACTTTTATGCATCTCTTGATTTCCTTCTGATTACTCCCAGGCAGTTTAATTGCAAAGCTGGCTATCATGTACGGGGTGTAAGAACCACTATAGAACACATTAGTTGTAAACATTTCCTACACCAGTGTAGATGTAGAGCATGTACGGAAACAAACGCGTTCGTTCACGGATGACTTCTGTGCATGTCCCCATATATATATATATATATATATATATATATATATATATATATATATATATATATATATATATATATATATATATATATATATATATATATATATATATATATATATATATATATATATATATATGAGACGTAGCACTTCAGTAAAGTTTCATTTATTTGTCGACGTTTCGGTCAGGCTCTGACCGAAACGTCGACAAATAAATGAAACTTTACTGAAGTGCTACGTCTCATATTTATATTCATGCGGCAGCCGAAGTTATCTACTTCGCCAAACTATATATATATATATATATATATATATATATATATATATATATATATATATAACGAAAGGGAAGGGGTCAAGGGCTCGTTCTTTATTTGTTAGAAACAACTTAATGAGCAAACAGACAATGAAGCCGAGGAAAGCATAGGGGAAGTTACTTGTGGTATTGTAATTGTGGAGTAAGTAGAAAGGAATTAAAGTGGACGAAAAGACAAACTATATATATATAGATATATATATATATATATATATATATATATATATATATATATATATATATATATATATATAGAGAGAGAGAGAGAGAGAGAGAGAGAGAGAGAGAGAGAGAGTATTCGCTGATGTACCAAACAACACCATTAACAACGTTGTTGCGGTCGGTGGATCGGCCTTCTTGAATGCAGTTACGGAACACCATCCTTCTAAAGGCGAATGCTGTAGACCTGGTTGCACATGTACGAAGACGCATGTCTTCGCTCGGAAGGAACGTGTGACCGGTTGCGATAAGTCGCAACACGACACTGTAGCTCTTTACGGCATCACAAAGGCAGCGCCGCCCCCGAAGCCGGGGTCTTACCATAGCTGTGTGCAACACGACTAGAAAGCCTCATGTTGGAAGCGTGGTAGTCACACAAACTCCGGAATCCAGGACGAATCCCAGTCCTGGGTGGATTTTTCGTCAACTTACATAGAAGCTTTTCTTTCCAAGAAATCCACATGGATGTACCATGCACATATTTGTTCTCCATTTTTCTTCCTCAGCCCTTTGAGCTTTTGCAATGGCGCTTCTGCTACAGCAATGAGCAACTGTTTCGGAGAACCAGCGGAAACTAAACGCGTTATCATCAAAAGAAGTTATCATCGAAAGACAGCTTGCCAGAAGTTGTTGATCAGATGTTAGGAACCTTCAAATATGGTTCAAATGCACTGTCATTTACTCATGAACTGCCCAGTGACCGTTCCGTAAAGTTTTTAGATCTTTCACTAACTTTTCATGACGATATCCACTTGTGCTGGTGCTTGTCACATAGGAGTAAGAAGGCGTTGTTACCTTACTCGTTGGCTCATTCGAAAATCGTCAAGAGAGGGATAGCCATGAATTGAGCTTGTAATTCACTGCAAAAGAGTTGTCAAGACAGCATAAAGACAAGTTTCGACTGTGAGGTCGTGCATTAAGTTTCCGCTGGTTTTCCAGAACAGTTGCTCATAGCTGTATAGCAGAAACGCTATTGCGAAAGGTCAAAGGACTGAGGAAGAAAAATGCAAGGTGGTCAGCGGAACAGCTTTAAAGTCATGCCTTATTTACACAAAATTTTCACAGTGTTAAAAAAGTTGCCGTGAGGCAGGGCGTTAATGTTGGTACATTCAAGGCTTTATTCGCGTGTTGTTCGTGGCGGCACAATAGTATCATGGTATGTCCCGCGCAGCACGAAAACGAGTGCACATCATGGGTCACACGTTTTGTGCTGACCTGTGAAAAAGTTTACATCAGCCAGACTGGCAGGTGTGTTAATGACAGGCTGCGCGAGAACGACTGCTCTTTGAACCCTACTGACAGGGCTAATCTGTCCCGTCATTGCCGGCAGTGTGGTTGTGTCCCGCTATTATCCAATATTAGGATACTTGGTATAGAGGCAGGGGTAAGCTTGAGCGCGAAATTCTTGAGGCTTTTCACGTTAGCATGCGAGGTGACAGTTGCGTCAGCACTATATTTCTCTGATGCACAAGGAACTTAAAGTTTCATATCACAATGGCGTTAGCTTCTGTGTTCGTTGTTCGGTTGGTTGTACGTCTGCGCATGCTCTCCTGGCTTTCCTGGAAGATGTTTTCTGATAATAAAGCACAGTTCTTAGTCCATGTGTCACTCCTCTCCTCTGCCCGTCGTCCTTTAGATGGTTTCTACTTTTTACATTGAATCAGGCTAAATTGATTACTATGGTTTAACGTCCCAAAACCACGATCGGATTGTGAGAGACGCCGTAGTGGAGTGCTCCGGAAATTTCGACCACCTGGGGGTTCTTTAACGTACACTGACATCGCACAGTGCACGGGCCTCAAGATTTCGCCTCTATCGAAATGCAGCCTCCGCGGCCACCCCGGGACCCTTGGATCAGCAGCCGAGTAGTATAGCCACTATATTACCGTGGCGAGGCCTTCGAATCAGGCTTACCGGGAGAAAATATAAGAACGCACGAAGCAGTAATCTGTCATCGCTACAGAGTTGTCAGCGAAATTTGCTATTACAGATTTTTCAAGATAAACGAATATAAACGTGACATCATGTCCATAGAGTACGCGAAGCTGAACCCTCGAATGACGAGTCTAACTGAGCTCGTTAACCGCAAGCAACAAAAGGATACGCTTTCATAGGCTTTCCAATGGCAGAACAAAGCCACGAGGAGGTAAAAAAGAAAAAGAGATCAGAGGATAAGACGAAAGCTCGCAAACAGGACGCAATCGCTTGGCCTTTCGAAGGGCCGGAACATCCTCGAGTAATCGTCAGCAAATTGCACGTGAAAGTGATAACGCGCCCGACGCCTGTCTACGAGGAAAGATAAGAATTTCTATCGGCAGAAAGGGCAGCTTGTTGGCCATGCGGGTAGAAATGTGTAGACGATTTTAGTTCCGGTTCATGCAGAGGTCACCATCTCGGTTTATATTTCCGCGCAAATGTGTGCTAGTTTCTCGCGCGGTGCCGGTGAATTCCGTTGATTATTGCTATGCTCACAAATCAACGGTGGGGAAATCGTCACTGCATGGTGTTAAAAAAAAAAATTACCTTTCTATCAACTTGCTTCTCCGCGTCGTTCAGCGTTTGCGCTCAATACATGCAACACTTGCTCTCGCGTGAACGTGGACGCTTGGGTATAGGATCGCATTGCTCCTGCTCGCGCAGGACATCGGAGCGTTGAGCTGTTTGCTGCGTGACGCAGGCTGAAGATATACAGAAGCACGACCATCCACTGCCGCGCGGGCTTTGACCGCCTCGCTTACACGCGTATGTCGTCAGCGATTGCGCGCGGATTTGAGCCGGAAGGACGGGAGTCCTGTTGGTAAGGGCAGGATGCCCCGCTGTTCCCGGAGCGGAAGATGAGGCGAAATAGCTCTGAAAGCCGTGGTCCTCGCACTAGCTCGAGGCCGCACCTCTGCCGGCGCGTTGTGATGCTCGTCCGACGCTGGGAAGTTATCTCTTTTTCTGTCGCTCGCATGAAAGACAAGTGAAATATCACCAAATAAGACAACGGTCAACCAGCCCTATACAGCGATGGGTTCAGCACAGGACCGCTCTCTGAAAGTAGCTCGCTTACTGGTGAGCCAACAGTGTCCTCTATGTAATTTGCCCTTTCCTAACTTTCTTTTATAAGCCGGTGGCAAGGAGGACAAAGAATTAAGAGTCTACACACGGATGGAGGAAAAAAAAATCGCTAAAAGCTTGGAGGTCTTCGTAATAAATAAAATCCAGAACGGATTTCCGTCTCCCCCTCGGCCCCCCCGACCTCGACCCATCTTCAAAGCGTGCAGTAGAGACGACAACGTGCAGCGCTATAGCTACAGGCATTGTCGACGAACAGCCAACTTTTGAGGTGCTCAACAAGTATAGTGCAGCATGACGCGGTTTTCATATAACAGCGCGCACAGCAGCCGTGATGGTGTGCTAGAAAGGTAGTGAATGACGCATCATGGGAGGCGAATGCGCGGCTATAGTCGGTGCTCCGAGTCGCGCTAGGCTGCTAGGTTGCGCTCACTGGGGGAGCAGCTGTATCTACGGCCGCTGTGAAATGCTGAACTAAGGAAAGATCGCTAATCAGATGCAAACGATGTGTCTGTACAATGTAGCAACAAACGATACAACAGTGCCCGCGTGCAACCACTTCGAAGACGAAAAAGACCATGTATCCGAACTTGTACGGTATATCCTACTCAGCGCATCCCGATACCGCGCCTTGTTGTCTGACGTGTGTAGTCATCCTCCCATCTTTTTCATCAATTCGCAAGGCCATCATGCCTAAAATTCAATCCTAACACGTGAACTTCTTCAGGATAGGTATAAAAAGATAATATCCGTTAAAAGAAAAAGAGCTGCAAGAGATAAACATGAGTGAAATTGAAGTCTTGAAATTACAGCCCAGCTCTAACCAGCACGTCTGTGAGGCTGATGTCAACAGCGCGCTTTTGGTATATACGCTGGCGGATCCAGAGGGGTGTTCCCGGGACTGTGGCCACACTCGAGACAGTGGCTGAAAGCCATACAAGACGCATGCCGTGCGAAGAAAAATTGTATATTTGCCTGGTATCCTCGCTGTTCAACCTCCCCCTGCCACACACACACACACACACGCGCGCGCGCGCAGCGTTTCTTCTTCTTCTTTTTTTTTTTTCTGGTGGTGTGTCACAGTGCTAGGAGGGCCACCCTTTTGAGACTACCCTGGATCCTCCCCTGGGCATGTATGCACTTATACTTTCAAACTAACTTAGAAGCATAGGTAAGTTGAACGTGCACTCTGACAACGATTCTTGGCACACTGTAGTGGAAGATCCCCATTTTCTTTCGCCCACCTTGGGTTCATTAGCCTGATATCAGACGGCGAAGCACGTAAGCGATATTGTAAAGTGGCATCATTTGTGGTATTTATGTCCGCAACCGACAGCACGCGCACGAGACATTGCATCCATCACGTTACGTCTGGCTCGGATGTAACGTCTATACTCACAGAGTTTTCGTCGTGATATTTTTGTACATTCGGTCCACGATAGCGGGCGCATGCGCAACCGTATATGGTGGCACAGAGGGACATTCAAGATGACCATGATGCTTTCGTACAACAATCAAACCATAATTCCGTCACATAATTGTATATGAAAACGAAAAGTTAGTATCCACCCGTTTGCAGCACATATATGTACATCTACAAGGAAATCCATACGGATTTCTCAGAAATAAAAGCTTCTCAGTTGTCGAAAAATTCGTCGTTGTCCGGGGTTCGAATCCGGGACCAACGCTTGTCCGGGGCGCTCGCTCTGGCAACTGATCCAACCAGGAGGCTAGCGATTGACAGCGCGAGGGCGAATACAGCGCGAGGACAGACGTTGGACCCGGTTCGAACCTTGGACCAGGTCGAATTTTTCGGCAACTAAGAAGCTTTCATTTCTGAGAAATCCGTATGGATTTTCTTAATGGGTGGATGATAATTTTACCTTTCATAAACGTCACTCCACGCTGCGGGTTTCCGCAGACCTCGTTTGCCAGAATTGTATATTCGCTATAAGTAACGGTAGTACAAGACATTCATTCAGCCCAAAATCAGGCCGAGCAGCGATTCATAACCTCCCCTCCTCCCTCAGTACCCCCTCCTCCCCCCGCCCTCAAAAAATAAGAATAAAAGAAAACGAATCGAAATTCTGGACCTAAGGATAAATCCCTGAGGATAAATCCCGAGCATATCGACCGCCTATAGTATTGTTATTTCCCTACAGCGCAGTGGCGGATTCAGGGCGGGGGGATTGAGCGATGCCCCCCCCCCCCTCCAAAGCTATTAACCACTCCTACAAACAGGTAGCTATAAAGTTAGGCAACGCCCCCCCCCTCCCCCCCCCCCCCCCCCCCCCGCCCGCAAAGCAAGCATCTGAATCCGCCCCTTCTTCAGCGCGAAGCCATTCGAGCCAGGTGGTTATGGATAGGGGAGAACAGCAACTCCATTGCTGAGCAGCGGGGCAGTATTGAAGAGTCAATGGGATAAGTCTGCATATATATAGGGGCAGTTAAGAGTCGTATTATGTTCAATTATTCACTATTTGAAATTGTCGAATATTCACATTTTGCTCTCGAATATAAGACAATAACATTTATTAAAGTCCACACGAAGCACGCCAGGTGCAATTGGTGAAGCTGTTCGCATCATTCGGCGGATGTTGGTGTTGTTGCAGAAAAGCACCAGCACAACTGCGTGAAAACACAGTATACAGACGTCTGCTCGACAACCTTACTGCCATTCAACAAAGAATGTCTCGTACTTGGCAGCCTACGAACTGACTTTGCCAAATTAGGCAAAACCAATTTACTGCTCAGCCAAGCTGAAATGCCTTTAAAACGATAATACTTCCGCTTTGGTCTTTTTCCCTTTAGACTTCGCGTGACGTACTGCTCCTGTGTTCATTATATGCTGCCACTATCACGGCAAGTACGAGATCACTTTTCGGCTGTTTTCCACTTGCAGTACTCTCAGTTGACCAGACATTAACCTGAATTCCTGGTCTATATATATATATATATATATATATATATATATATATATATATATATATATATATATATATATATATATATATATATATATATATATATATATATATATATATAATGAGAACTTGTGCTCAATGGGCCAAACGTATTTGAGAAGTCTCTCCATGCCTTGAAAAAGACCGGTCCCGCGGTCGAAACTGTTGGCAGTAAACGATAACTGCGAAGTCGTGCCTGCTACTTCACTATATATATATATATATATATATATATATATATATATATATATATATAGAATCAAAGCGCCACGGTGGTCTAGTGGTTATGGCACTCGGCTGCAGATCCGGAGGTCGCGGGATCGAATCCCGGCCGCGGCGGCTGCATTTCGATGGAGGCGAAATGTCGAGGCCCGTGTGCTGTGCGATGTCAGTGCACGTTAAAGAACCCCAGGTGGTCGAAATTTCCGGAGACCTTCACTACGGCGTCTCTCATAATCAGAACTGGTTTTGGGACGTTAAACCCCACAAATCAATCATCATAGAATCAAAGGGTCACGTTGAAAAAACATAACATTTATTACGAGGTTTCGGCCGCGAGACCGGCCTTTTTCAAGCTTCTACTTGTAGTAGAAGCTTGAAGTAGAAGTAGAACCTTGTAGTAGAAGCTTGAAAAAGGCCGGTCTCGCGGCCGAAACGTCGTAATAAATGTTATGTTTTTTCAACGTGACCATTTGATTCGATAATTGACCTGCTGCCAAGGATTTATCCTTGAAGTATATATATATATATATATATATATATATATATATATATATATATATATATATATATATATATATATATATATATACACACATATATATATATATGTGTGTGTGTGTGTGTGTGTGTGTGTGTTGCGAAAGAGCAGCTTCGCAATTATTATCCCAGCGCTATCCATAGGTTGTGGCGCTTCTGTTTTTCTTTAACCCGATTACTAGCCCCGAATCAAAATTCTGCTCAAAGACTGGCCCACAAAATCCAGAAGCTTCATCGTGGAATTTGTTGTTTAACTGCATGTTAAAAACAGCCAAGAGGTCAAAATTAACCCGCAGAACCCCACTACGGCGGCAATCAAAATATTGTCGTGGTATTGGCGTGCCTGTACACACGGAACTTAATTAATTAAATTGGGAAGATGCGTTAATAATAACCATAAGCCAATGAATGGCCCGTCACCTGCCCTACTTCCTCCGGAACGACCACTGAACACGCTACAACGACTTCACAATCGCTAACAGAATAATAATACCAACGCGAGTGAGTTCAAGTAAGTTCATTGATTAATCTGTCATGTTCATGGATAAATGAGACGCAAGTTGTTTTCCGCGCTATATATGTTCCTGCCAGTTGAAGTAGACTTTTCTGACCGCAAAATTATGTTGTAAGCGAGGGCACTGCTAAGCAAATTTGTTCATTTTTCGTTTTTGTTTTATTGGAAGCCTGATCGAAAGATGCCCTTCAGAAGCTTGGATGGGGGTTTACTCTCCCAAGGCAGCGCAGAAGCTGTGAGAAAAGATGTAAGGTAGGATTCTTACATGCATTCGAAGCATGCGGTGCATTGGCGTTCTTGAATTGTGCTCCTATCGAAGCACGCAAGTTCGCAGCAAAGGAATGAAAAGTAAATAAAACATGAAAACAGAGCGAGTATAATATACGGAGAAACGAACCATTATTCGGTACATTCACTGCAATAACAGCACTGAGATTAACTTCTCAGTAGGAGTGACAATCGATAGAAGGGGGCGGTAAAGCTTGCCAGCTCCCCTTACTGCAACCTGCTATCGCGAGCATTGCGTGGGTGCAGGCATCTGCGGCAGGTCGCTCATCACAGTATTTTCCAGCGCAACAATAGAGGCAGACCTGTAGAAACTTGACGACATTCCCCGCTAAATCATACAAAAAAAAAAGTGAAATACAACAGAAATGACCATGGTAATAATAGCTGTTTGGAGTTTATTACAGCACGTAAACATACGCCGGATTTGATACCCTTTCTGGCACCCCCTAAAAATGTTATTGTCCCTCCTGTTAAAGTGTCGTTTCCTGCGTAATCCAGAGCAGTGAGATGGAACTACACCCGGTCGTTCATCCAGCTGAACACATCACCTGATGCGAACAAACAGATTTAACGCACATCCAGCGAACGGTATTTCAGTGATGATCGCGTTACTTAGACAAATAGTAATTTCGATAACAGGCAGGCGTTTTGCGGAACCGGTGACTCCACTTGACGCATCATACCCACGTGTACGGACCCCAGAGATACGCGCGCCGACGTGATTCATCTACCCCTGGCTTGAAAACTTTTCGCGCACAAACTACGTCACACCTCGTGAGGCGGGACCGGCGGGGCTAGCGAGAACCGCCACCGCCAGCGTCCCGGCAAATCTAAGAAAATAGTTCCTATTATGTCGGTAGTTAATGTCTCTCATTTCAAAGATAAAAATTGCTTGCCTTTTAATTACAACTAGACACGTTAATTGATATTTTATGCACCTAAACAAATTAGGCTAATTGCGCAATTTAGCTTTGAGTGTTTATCGATCATTGCGCCCCATTTTCCGTTCGCTGCAGCGGCGCGCGCGGGCTGCTCCGCGCGTATGAACACGAAAGAGACGCGCGCGCGGAGGCGAAGGCCATTACCGCTCCGTCGCAGTAGGCTCCGCGTTGGGTGGCAACTTGCTTCTGCTGTTTTTGTTTCTTCGGCGGCATAGGTTAACAGCTTCTGTTCACCATGGTGAATTCGTCAAAGATGGGATTTGTGAAGTACCTGCTGTTTGCTTTTAATGCCATATTTGTCGTAAGTACTGATTTATACTTATTTTTTAAAGACTGCTGCTGTGGCAGGGCGCGCCGCAGTGATAGGAAAGCAGGTTTTGTGTTGTTAGCTGATTACGAGTGAAACGACATATGTGAATTTTGCACAGCCTATGGTGTTCGAGTGTTCGTGATCTTCGCTATGTGCTTAGTTTTGACGCGTCTTCAGAGACTTTCTCGTAGTTTCAAGTACGCATTACGGACGGCTGCCCTCCCATTTTGGTCGATCCGGTTTCCGTACAATTACGCATTTAAACAAATTCCCATTCGTACTAGGCGTCTTATCCAGTCGCTTGTGCTTCTGAAAGCGTTGAGCCCGCACGTCTAGCGTCAATCTTTAGTGGCAGCTCCTCGAGAAAGATCATGACATGTCCGAAAATCTCAGTAAATGGCTTCCACGCCTGGCAGGCGTTCTGCGCATGGAAACTGCGCGGTTAACATGTTAAACTGGAAAATCTAAACGTGTGACACTTTATCGCAAAGAACGCTCAAAGGCGCCATTGTAGGGGCGTTTTACCTCCGTTACGGTACATCCGTCGCAAGCTGTGGGATATGTTGCAATAAGTGGAAATAACGCCGGCGCCTGTTGTACCCTGTGTTACACACGTCGGATTTGCATAACCACAGAAAACGAAAACATTTCGGCTTGAATATGTTAGAATTTACGTGTTGATGAGGTGCAGGCTTGTTTTTGGCCGGTGCGTGGTACTTGTTTTCCGCCCATTTTGTAGTTTCGTTCCTCGCCTTGACCTGTAGTTTAATAGTTAATCTTGCACTGAACAGTTGGATGGCCAAACAGTCTCTTCGTGTTCACCCGTTTTAGATTAGCGTCTGCTATACTGCGCGCACGTCTAAATTGCGCGTGCAGTCATCCAGAACTATCGCGGCACCGGAGCTTTGAAGTGGTGCGGCTTGTCGTAATTGTCTGGCATTACGCTGTAGCCGCACCAGCTCAAGGCTTGGTTGGCGTATGTAGTACCGAAACCGACATTTGCCAGATTTAGAATTCATGCCAGGTTACTTAATTAAAAGCTTCGCCATCCAACGTGTTAACTTTTCTTGCGAGGTCCTTGCGACAGCTAAAGTTTATTAGCAGAAGCCCCATGCTACATATGTCATTGCCATTTAAATATACGTGCTCCTCTGTAGTCAAATCGCGTGTGCCTACACTTATGGATTTGTTGCAGCGATGTAAAGTATAATGCAGTTTCGTGTCAGTGCGAACATTTTTTTTTCTTCTTTCTTTTTGACAATTGAGCTGGCGCAGGAAAGTAATGAAAGACGGCGAGGTAGTCGACTTCTGAAAGTAGCCTCGGGTTCTGTGCTAGCTTGGGTGTCTCACTTTGCTTTGGGAAGCCAATATGATTGTTTGGCACTTCATGGTCTTGCAGTTGCTGAATTAACATGCATCCTTGTGCTACTTTTGGTAGTTGCAGTCAGTGTCTCCGCCCTGCTGATTCTGTGTTATTTGAATACACCAGGAAAGCTATTATGCAAGATGTTTGCTTCTTAGTGTGGTCTAGATTTACTATACAAAAGTAAAATTTATTGCTGTCAACTAGATCACACTACAATTCTTCTCTTAATGTAGCCATGTATACTTGCTTGGGAAGTCCATATTGACATTATGAATAGATGAAAAAAATTAGTTTTGCTGTTATGTCACAGAATTGGCCTGTGTTCTGAGCAGCTACAGCTCTTGATTGCATGCAAGTTTAAACAGCCCCAAAAATCAGTTGTGTTTTATGCACTAAGCTGATGCAAGAAAAAACAGCGGTGTTGAAAGAATTTTGGCAGGTTTTGCTCACCTGGATTTGGGAAAGTTTGGAATGTGGTGACATGGAGCAACTAGCTGTCATTTAGGGTTTGCATTCAATGTTGGCTTTTCAGTGTTCTACCTGTGGGGAATGTGTTATGCAAAGCCTGCCTAGGCACATGGTGCTAAAGCCGTGCCACAATTTCGTCAGTTAATGTGCATCTTTTTAGGAGTTTCCTTAGTTTGTGTGCCTATGTGTACTGTTAAGCACTGATATTAAGGTTCCACTTAGTCTACTTTAAACTTCATAAACTTCATTGAATTTGTCTTCCATGATATGCAACACAAGAAATCTAAACAGTTAAGTTTATGGGCCCATAGCTATAGGCCCCATAGCTATAGGCCATTTGTGGGTGTAATTGAAAAATCAATAATCAGATGACCACAGCTGTAGCCCTGGAAAAGGGGGTAGCGCTGGGGGGGGGGGGGTACAAGGGCGAGTGGGCGGCGGTCAAACTTTCTCTGAAAATTTTGCACTTTGTAAGTAGGTATATACATGTACGCGCGCAGTGGTGGCGTAGAGGTAGAGCATCCGCCTCGCGTGCAAAAGGACCGTGGTTCGAATCCCGGTTCCGGGCAATTCTCCAGCCGGAATAAAAAAAAAAAAATTCCGCGTGTTAATCAAATTGCATAAGGAGGCTTGGGGTGCGGCCGGATCCCGGCAACCATAGCCGGATCCCGGCGACCACAGCCGGTAAGGCACTCCCTCACCAGAGCAGGATTGGCCTCCCTGGTGCAGTAACGGCCACAACCTCCCATGAATACGCCAATTAACCCTCGGCCCTAAGTCCCCAGCGGCTGCGAAGCAACTGACCATGGCGGCGGTCAGACCTGTGACGCAGCAGAGGGTGCTAAGAATCTCTGGGTCCGGACAGGCCGCCACTGGAATCTGACCCTGGCAACATTTAACGCAAGAACTTTATCTAGCGAGGGAAGTCTAGAGGTACTGTTTGAAGAATTAGCGGGCATTAAATGGGACGTTATAGGGCTCAGTGAGGTTAGGAGGACGGGTGAAGCCTTTACACTGCTGAAAAATGGGCACATCCTATGTTATCGTGGCCTAGAAGACAAAATAGAACTAGGAGTGGGATTTCTCGTCAACAAGACCATTGCTGGCAACATAGTAGAATACTATAGCATTAACGAGAGGGTAGCAGGTCTTGTAATTAAGCTTAATAAGAGGTACAAATTGAAGGTGGTACAGGGCTATGCACCTACATCCAGCCATGACGACCGGCTAGTTGAACGCTTCTATGAAGATGTGGAATCGGCAATGGCTAAGTGAATCGGAATGGCAGTACACTATTGTGATGGGAGACTTCAATGCTAAGGTAGGCAAGAGGCAGGCTGGAGACAAGCAGTCAGCAACTATGGCGTGGGTAGTAGGAATGACAGAGGGGACATATTAGTAGAGTTCGCCGAGTGGAATAATCTGCGTATCATGAACACGTTCTTCCGTAAACGGGAGAATCTGAAGTGGATGTGGAAAAGCCCGAATGGCGAGCATAAAAATGAAATAGACTACATACTATGCGAGAACCCTGGCGTCGTGCAGGATGTGGAAGTGCTGGGCAGTGTTAGGTGCAGTGACCACAGGATGGTGAGATCTAGAATTGGGCTAGACTTGAGGAGGGATCGCAATAAGCTAGTACGAAAGACGCCGATCCATGAGCTAACTAAGACGGAAAGTCGAGGAATTCCAGATAGGGGGCGCTGCAGAACAGATATTCAGCTCTAACAGACCAAGCAGACAATTGCGTTCAGGAAGTAAGCGATAATCTCACGCGGATTGTCAAGGAATGTGCAATAGAAGTAGGAGGTAAGATCGGTAGAGAGGTTATTAGCAAACTTTCCCAGGAGACGAAAGACTTGATTAGAAAGCGGCAAGGCATGACAGTATCAAATGCAATTGACAGAATAGAACTAGCGGAGCTTTCGAAGCTAATCAATAAGTGTAAGACAGCCGACATACGAAAGTATAATATGGAGTGGATTGAGCATGCTCTAAAGAACGGCAGGAGCCTGAAAGCGGCAAAGAGACGTCTAGGCAAAGGTAGAAATCAGATGTATGCATTACGAGACAGGCAAGGCAATGTGATAACGAATAGGGATGAGATAGTGATAATAGCCGAGGAGTTTTACAGAAATCTCTACAGTAGGTCGTGATAACCAGAATAGTGAACGGGGAAGCAGTTTAGAGGAGGCTGACATTCCACCAGTACTGACAGAGGAAGTAATGAAAGCTTTGAAAGAGATGCAAGCGGGAAAGGCACCTGGTGAGGATCAGATAACAGCAGAACTGCTAAAGGATGGTGGGCAGATTATACTGGAAAAACTGGCAAGCCTGTATACGCAATGCCTAATGACTGCAAGCATACCGGAATCTTGGAAGAATGCTAACGTCATCCTAATCCATAAGAAAGGCAACATAAAGGACTTGAAAAATTACAGGCCGATTAGCTTACTGTCAGTCGTTTACAAGGTATTTACCAAGGTAATCACTAACAGAATTTGTGCCACCTTATATTTCAGTCAACCTAAGGAACAAGCAGGGTTTCGTAAAGGCAACAGTAGACCATATTCACACTATCAATCAGGCGATAGAGAAATGCACGGAGTATAATCAACCCCTATATATAGCCTTCATAGATTGCGAGAAGGCATTTGACTCGGTCGATACCTCAGCAGTCATGCAGGCATTGCGGAATCAGGGCATAGACGAGCACTACGTAAGACTACTGGAAGACATCTACAACGGATCCACAGCCACCATAGTCCTCCATAAGGAGAGCAGCAAGATACCTATAAGGAAGGGCGTAAGACAAGGTGACACAATCTCTCCAATGTTATTCACAGCATGTTTACAAGAAGTATTTAGAACGCTGGATTGGGAACAGGTGGGTATAAGGGTTAATGGGGAATAACTCAGTAACCTCCGATTTGCTGATGACATTGCCTTACTAAGTAACTCGGGAGATGAATTACAAAGCATGATTACTGACCTTAACAGGCAAAGTATAACAGTGGGCCTGAAAATTAATATACAGAAAACTAAAGTAATGTTCAATAGCCTTGGGCGAGTACAGCGATTTCAGATAGCTGGCGAGGCACTGGAAGTAGTAAGTGAATATGTCTACTTAGGCCAGGTAGTGACCCCTGATCCAAATCATGAGGCTGAGGTGATTAGGAGGATTAGAATGGGGTGGAGTGCATTCGGCAAGCATTCTCAGATAATGAATGGTAGCTTACCATTGTCTCTGAAGAGAAAAGTGTATAACAGCTACATCTTACCGGTACTCACCTACGGGGCAGAAACTTGGAGGCTAACTAAGAGGGTTCAGCTTAAATTGAGGACGACGCAGCGAGCTATGGAACGGAAAATATGGGTTAGGGAACAAATGCGTGTTAGGGACATACTAGTAGAAATTAAGAAGAAATAGGCCTGGGCTGGCCATGTAATGCAAAGACAAGACAAAAAGAAGAGAGTGGTGTGGGTTAGGGAACAAATGCGTGTTAGGGACATACTAGTAGAAATGAAGAAGAAATGGGCCTGGGCTGGCTATGTAATGCGAAGACAAGACAAAAAGAAGAGGGCGGTGTGGGTTAGGGAACAAATGCGTGTTAGGGACATACTAGTAGAAATTAAGAAGAAATGGGCCTGGGCTGGCCATGTAATGCGAAGACAAGACAACCGTTGGTCATTAAGGGTAACAGAGTGGATTCCTAGAGAAGGCAAGCGTAGCAGGGGGCGGCAGCAAGTTAGGTGGGCATATGAGATCAGGAAGTTTGCGGGGATAAATTTGGCCCAGAGTGCACAGGACAGGGATAATTGGAGATCCATGGGAGAGGCCTTTGCCCTGCAGTGGGCGTAGACAGGTTGATGATGGTGATGATGATGATGATATACATGTACAAACCTAGAGTAATGGATGCCCCCTCCTTTTCTCCTCCTCCTCCTCCTCCTTCAAAGAGGAAAAACAATCCTGGCTATGCCCTTGAGTGGTGCTAAAATGTTAACATAAAAGGACAGCATGAAAAAACAGTTGGAGAAAAGTAAGTACACAGGACGGGTGCCCATCCTGTGTACCTTTGTTATTTAGCGGTCTGCATTTGTTTTCAAGAATGCACCAGCCAGCCCAAACAAGAGCATTACTGCAGTGATAAAATGTTATCAAGACTATGTATACATCAGTGAAGCCCTCTTCTAAAAAAAATGTAAGAGGTAGAAAAATTTCATCGGGCATGCTATTGTGCGTATGTTTACACATGACTCCAACACAAGGCAAGGCCTAGGTGGTACTTTTGGTGAACAGTTTTCATTATTTGGTATGCAACATGTTTGTTAAGACATTAATGTTATTTCATATGCTAAGAATTGTGTGATAATTTGACGTTTCTCGGTGTCAAGCTTAGATTCGAGCTTCAAAAAACCTTGATTCAGTGCTTGCTGTACACCATAATGGTAGGTGAAACAGTTCTATTGGTCAGTGTATTTTGTGATAGGAAGTGAACATGCAAGCACACTAATTCATAAAGAGTGAAATCTGACATTTATGGCCATTTTTCAAGATCAATGGATCTCACTGAAATTCACTGGACATGTTCCTTGGCACGCTTGCGTCATTTGTGCAAGCTCGCAGGCTCGAGAGATGCACTTGTTTGCTTACAAATCAATTTTTACTGATTTCCTCAAATCTCTCACCTGGATTCTTACAAGTATTGTGCACATTGTGTGTTGCGTGTTGACGTCATGGTAGGCAAAACGACATAAGTGACAGAAGCGTATAGATACCATACCATGGCCTTGTGAGATTTCAGTGTGCTGCGCCAGATCTCGGAGGCCTTGGCCATACCGAAGTGCTTCGTGATCTTATTGCCTGGGGAAAGGAATATGCATTTTCGCACCATGTAAAAAGGCAGATTGACTGTTTTGATGTCACTGTTCAGTTGGACTTTTTCGGTTTCGTGCTTTTTTCTCGTTAAAAATTACTTTTGAATTCGCAAGTGCTTTTTGCAAGTGCTTTTTTTTCGCAAGTGCTTTTGTGACACAGAATCGTCATTTCCTTGAAACGGTCAAAAAATTCCAGAATTGGCATACAAGGCCCTGCTATTTATTAGTCCACGTTCACGCAAACATTGCTGCTATATATATATATACCTGTCAAATAGTACTACAGCACTTGCATAGTTTGTGATTTACTATAGAGCAGCGGTAGGCCACACAGCATTGACATTGCGAGCACTCTTCACTACAGCTTTAGTAGCTTGGGCAATGTCATTTACACTGCCGCCAGTTCACTGTTATTCAATGTTTGTTTCAATGTCTGTTTTTTAATCTTTCTTTGTTCAATGTTCTTATGCGTCTCACTTTGGCAGCTCTGCGGCATTGCCTTGATAGCTGTTGGTGCAGTGGTGCTGACAGCACTAAGCCCACAGAAGCCTTTCTATGAGGGCTACTTGGGTGCACCTGTGGCCATTGTGGTCTTGGGTGTCTTCGTCTTTGTGCTTGCCTTCCTGGGATGCTGTGGTGCAATCCGGGAGAACTACCACATGATCATGGCGGTATGTACTCAATTTATATACCCTTTTGAAACCTCTTGCCCCAGATACAGAATTGTGTGACTGCGTGAAGGTGAAGTCTGTTGTATTGCTTGCTTTGCTTGTTGTATTTCCACATTCTGTAGAGATGAGCTATAGTCACGACCCACAACACTTCCTGGCAGGGGTGAGGAGGTCATTATGGGAAGCATGTTTCTTTCATATTTTATTTGGCTGATAGGTGAAGTCTGTTATATTGCTTGCTTTGCTTGTTGTATTTCCAGTCTGTAGAGATGAGCTATAGTCACGACCCACAACACTTCCTGGCAGGGGTGAGGAGGTCATTATGGGAAGCATGTTTCTTTCATATTTTATTTGGCTGACCTTTAAGATTTACTTACTGGCACAGCTCGTTAGCTGTGGCACTCTGCTGTTAATCCTGAGGTTGTAGACTAGATCTGGCCATGGTGGTTGCATTTTGGTGGAGGCAAACGCAGAAGAATTAGGTATAGGTGCTCATCAAGAACCCCAGGTGGCCTAAATTAATCTGGAGTCCTCCATTACGCAATCTTACCACCTGGTGCATATTGTCAGGACATAAACTCCTTAATTACTTTGATAGAAAAACTGGGGGGGGGGGGTTGCAGTCTTTCAGAGCACTTTTACATTTTGGCATGTGCATTGTTTAAAGGGACCGGGAGCTGGCCAGAACTTGTGAAGGGACCTTTGTGCATTTGGAAAGAACCTGAATTATAGTGATCGAATGGAGCACCTTTTCGCAGTTTGCATAGTATTGTATTTTTAAATTGAGCTTGAAAATCGGGGCTACTAAAACAGGGCGTAACCTGGAGGTGAAGCCTTAGTACTGCGTCCTGAAGTCTTTAAATTGCTTTGTGTCGCCTGCTACTGTTCGTACGACCATAACTCAGGCTTAAAATTGCAGTAGGTATATAAGAACAAGTCTCCCGCTTTATAATTTGCTTTCTGCGCAGTAAAAGGTGTCGACGCTGAGAAGTGGTGCTGCCTTTGCAGCAATTGAAAAGCTGCTTTTAACCACGGCGCATGTACAGCATCTCCCAGGCATTGCACGCATGTGCTCTATCGTGGCAAAACCTAGTGTAAACACACCGGATGGCTATCGGTCACTGTTTGCAACATGTGTTGCATACAAGACTCCATAGGCAAAAAATTCTGATAAAAAATATTTCATGGTGTTTTCCCTGTTGCTATTGAATGATTGGACACTCTGACTGATAAGCTTTCCATTGAAATAAAGAAAGGTACCTTAAAAGTTGGTTGTCTGCCCCTTTAAATGGGTGATATTTTAGAATGAAACTGTGCTGTAAAAGGACCAAAATCATGACATCTCTTGTTGTTGGATCGTGGACTTGCCTAATTTAAAACATTTTGAATAACTGAAAAATGGTTGCTGTTTTGTATCTGCAGATAGCCAGCAGCTGGCAATGAATTGCTGTGTGTGTGTGTGTGTGTGTGTGTGTGTGTGTGTGTGTGTGTGTGTGTGTGTGTGTGTGTGTGTGTGTGTGTGTGTGTGTGTGCATGTGCATGTGCGTGAATACATTTTACTTAAGCCTCTGAATGAATGTGAACTTAGTGTACTGTTTTGTTTTTGTCTACGAATGAAGTAAACTTCTGTGTAAAAGTAAGAATATAAGCAGGATGTTTTAAGGCTAGATAATTTTCAAATATTTGTTCTGTGGAAAAAGTTTGTACAGAATACATTTATTTCCCTTCGGGTGTTTTACATTAAGCCATCATGCATATAAGTTCATGTATGCAGTGTGGAATGTTCTCTGAGCTACTTGCACTTGGTTTGCCCATGTATTGAGATTCAAACTCAAATCAGGGGGCTAACTTGTCGAGCCAATGTCCTGTGCTTGTGGCAAGCAGCAATAGAAGTCTTTTTTTTTTTTTTCTGTTGTCTGAAGTTTTTCTGTGCTTCTTTCATAATTTTCAATCTGATGCACTGTTGAGCTTCTTACAAAGAAAGGGTAAGCAGACAACAGCACAGCTCTGATACATTGCCCAGATTACTGTGTGTTAGTTGCACCCACTAAATTCTTGGGAAATAATTGAAGTGTCTGCCTACAATCACCCAGTTTCTGTGGATGTTTCTGCCATCAAGACACCATGGACTGGTCAAGACGAGTCGTGGGTCATTGATAATGTCAGGAGCTGTTTTTCGTGCAGTTTCAATTGAAGGGAAGTGTTCATAACAGCAATTAGCACTACGCAGGAAAGTAGCAAGGGCAGGGCAGAATGAAGAGTGCTGACTTCCAAGAAGTGTTACTTGTTGCAGACAGCCTATCCATGGGAATGTTCCCAATTTTTTATGGTGCAGTTGCAAATATTTAAAATTTAGCTGTTAGCAAAGAATTTGCATTTACCTCACATGGCCATAGTTTGACATCAGTCGTTGATCACAGGTGTGTTTTATAGAGCAGTGAAATTATTTATTCAAGTGAAAGCCAGTAGGTTTTCTAATATTAGATTGTGGTGCACGCTAGGCTATACAACAAACATGCTAGAGATTTCAATTTTATTTTTTCCGTAGTTGTTCAAGCAAGTCGAATAATATGCTGTAGCTAGTTCACAATGAAACCAAACAAAACCTGACAAAAAGGCTGTACAGGGCATTTTTTTAGACATCACCGATATTTTGGTAAATATGCTTGACAGTAAGGCACCCAGCCCTCAAAACACGAATTCTGTCAAGGCAGAAATACTTGTCACTGCTAAACTGCGGTTGTGCCACATAACACTCCAGCAATTAATGAAATAACCTAATGCCATGTTTTGTTAAGTTCTGTTTGCTACACGTGTACTGATACCACTTTCATAATGGGTGCTATTCTAACTTTCAGTTCAGTGTGCTGCTGACTATTATTTTGATCTGCGAACTGGGAGCTGCCATTGCTGCATATGCCTACCGATCAAAGGTACAGTGCTAATGTTTGTCCTGCTTTCTAACTTGTCTGTATTGAGTGTATTGTCCATTTTGTTCCTGTGTTGACACATTCTTGAGAAATGCATACGAAGCTTTAGGATTTCACTTTCTGTGATTTGCTAACCTGTAGCTACAGCCAACTTCTTGCATCTAACTCAAATTGTAAAATATCTGTCAAGAATATGCTTCAGTGGTCTTGAAATCCTCTCTTCATTGAAGATGACTTGCTTTGTTCAAGCATAACCAAAATGAAACATGACCTTGGACTTCAAGCCGTTACACACTTTACATAAAGTATTGGAACTTTCATATTTATCCTATACCTAGTTTCAGCAATGCAGCTTTGCTGCAGTTGGCTAGAATATTTCAGTCCACGCATGGACCACAATGTTGAACCCCCTGTCTGCACATACTGACATCAGATTTTCATTTATTCTCTTGGCGATATAGGAATGCTAATACCTTATTGAAGTCTCTTTGGAGTTTTTGGAACACTGGAGTCTGTTGCCTCGAAACTGTATCCCAAGTGCTTTATAAATTTTGCGACTCGGACCTTACTGGCCTTCACTTGGGCTTTACTGACCTCCCTTTGTTTCTGCTCTCACTAGCGTTTTCTCTTTGTGCCCTCATAGTCTCTGCAACATCCTTTTCCACTGCATGGTAGTGACTGTTCTGGGGTGCAATGAATGCGACAGGTTATTTTAATTATTAATGTGTACTTCAGCCTCGTTGGGCTACAGCTGGAGTGGACAAAAACCACAGACTGCATATTGTATAAGAATAATAACGAAACATCTGAGACAAGAGCTTGGTGAGAATGGCGTAATGAAATGCCTAGCCATGTTATGCATAATCATATACACCCATGTGTTTAGATTTAGGGCATGTTAAAAGAACTGATTATGGTGGAAATTAATTTACCGGTGCGTCCTACAGCATGCCTCATGATCATATTGTAGTTTTGCCATATAAAGCCCCAGAGTTTCTTTCACTGTTAAGCAGGGCGTCAGGCTTGCTGTCAGTGCTACATTTTCTTACGACATTGCTTCAACAAATAGAGAATACTTGTACTTTCTGCACCTATTTCCTGTGGTATATCTAATGGGGATAACAGGTGTCTTCATATATTGACCTATTGATGCAATAAATGATTTCTATAGCTTAAATTATTGTAATTTGGGCATTTATACTGTCCTTGGAAAATTGAAATTGACCTTTTACTGTGGATTTGCATCAGGAAGGAACATTTATGCTTCTAAGGAGTTCTTTATTCGACTGCTTGCACAGTGTCTTAGCTAAACCTTTCAACCCAGAGATAACTCGGAGATAACTTAGGCGACCAAATAAGTGTGATCCTTGTCAATGCAGAGTATACCAAATTTGCTTTTTTGAATCACTCCTTGCAACTCACGAGACAACTCTTGTAAAAAAGAAAAATACAGGTATGTTGTGCCATCTATGCTGAGGCCATGTAAACAAATATAACTACTAGTAAAATTTTTGACAACAGATAGAGTGCATGTTTCTACATCTGCATTGGTTTGAGTTTCTTGCCCAACATCTCAGCAGCTCCGTGGTAAGTCATTGTGCCACGTGCGCACGCTATTTGATGGTTCTGCTTTGTATGGTGCCTTGTTTTCAAGAATATCGCAGCCCCGCCACGGTGGTCCAGTGGTTAAGGTACTCGGCTGCTGATCCGAGGGTCGCGGGATCAAATCCCGGCCGCGGCGGCTGCATTTCGATGGAGGCGAAATGTTGAGGCCCGTGTGCTGTGCGATGTCAGTGCACGCTAAAGAACCCCAGGTGGTCGAAATTTCCGGAGCTCTCCACTACGGCGTCTCTCATAATCAGAACTGGTTTTGGGACGTTAAACCCCACAAATCAATCAATCAATCAAGAATATCGCACTAAATGCCTTCTCACAGCTTTGGTACTAGAATTAGTGGCAAATTATTTTGTTATTGTTAGCTTGCTTGTAATTAGTGCAACTTTCTATTTGATGAGGTAATCAGCTCAATAAAGCACAGTAGAAGTGTTTACGTGACCTGAAAATTATCCTGTTGCATTGCTAAAACTAAATTTCCAAATGTGAGTGAAAAACAAAAAAACCCTGCAACGAGAGTGTAATTGTGTCACGAAAAACCTGGCAGTGAAAGGGTTAACCTGCAGACCTTACAGTGCATTTACTCAGTTTTTTTCATACATAGATCAAGTCAAATGAATTGCTAGTGCAGTTCCAGGTGGGCAGCTTAAATACCTGTTTAACTCTCGTACACTCCACGCAAAACCTGTAGTAGTCTATGTGGTTATATGCCCAACAGCCATTGTTATGTAATTCGTATTTCTCTGTAAAATTTGTTCAGATCATTTTGTAAAATTTCCTCCTTGCCACTGTTCAAGGGAAATGCATTGATGTATTTTGTTACAGATTGCGAGCGCCATCAGATCAGAAGCCACCAAGTCGATCGACAATTACTATAACAACACTGATGTGCAGCGTCTGTGGGATGACATCCAAAGCAGTGTAAGGCCGACTTTATTTCATGCTTCCTTAAAGATAAATTTATCCATTTGCCTAATACTAGTCAGTAATTGTATTAGAGACCTTTGGCACCAGAGCAATCTTGTTATGACAGTCATTAGAAATGTGCATAGTGCATCAATGTTACTTAAACTTGCAACCTGGCCTATGTACAGCAACTGCAGGCCACCTGCTTAGCAAATGGAAAGCGTAGGCTTTAATGTGCCATTGGTATCTTGTGGTGCCAAGACATGGTAGGTGAAGGATCCTAACTAAAGGTGTGTGAGGGGTTACAAAGACATGTTGTTTTTGCTCAAATCTTAAGTTGGTGTAATGCAACATAGAATTAATTTTGCCCTTGAAATTTCTCGTATCTAGCAAAATTAACCACTGGAGTTCTACAGGAATCCAGGAGAAAACAGGTGTAAAATGATTAAGAAAAAAGTTAGTTTTCCATGTCATTACATAAGTGATGGAGGGAATTTTAGAAATGCACAGGCTCTTTTAATTCACTTAGGTGGTTGGGACGCTGCCTTAACACACCCAAGGAAGGAGGAGACCGTTTGGCAGAACATACATTTTACTTCACAGGCAGACTGGCATGCACACACAAAACACTCGCAGGATAGATAAAAACTTGTATGAGACGTGGGCTCTGTGGAAGAAAGTTATCAAACAAATGTCTGTACGACTGACTGTCCTAATCGAGGGGCAAGGTGATGAAGCGACACTGCTCTCACCAAAGCTGGCAGACGGCGAGAGGAAGGGCGACCGCGGGGCTTTTGTGAACACCTCTCGAGGCGAACAAAGGGCGACAGCAATGCACTGCCGCCGGTCAGCCTTACACAGCTGCGCTGAGGTTTCACAGAGGAGGAGAGCGCGTTGCCAACAAGGTCATGCCGAGGAGAGCGCGTCCTGGCCGGACAGCTGCCCACGAGTTCGAACCCTAAGATCGACTGCTCGTGGCCTGCTCACAGGCACCGGAAAATTGCAGAGAAGCCTAGTTCCAGGTTGGAGGGCCCCTGGCTGTTGGTTGTGGACCACGGAAGGACTGCAGGCTCTGGTCCGGAACCCGACAGCCGTCAATGTACCTCTCACGTGTGGCAGGTCTTCTCCAGAATGTTACGCTGCTCTCCCCCCAACCAATGCGCTTCGCTACTTTTTGCTTGTTCAGCGCTGGCGTGTTTTCTTCCAGTTGGTTCTTGTCACGAATTTGTGTGCGGATCTCGGGAGCGCTTGCTCCGATGGATTGAGAGAGAGTTGCGAGACGAGAGGCATAAACGTTAACCAAAAAAACAGACGTTACTTTATGAAACGAACACCAAGACACGCAAACGACGAAGAAACATCAAACCGCACACCAAAAGAAACTACAAAAATCTAGAACACGCTACTTAGCAAGCCTACAAAATCCTCCGCGTTGGGCGCAGTTCCAACGGGAGTCTCTCAACACTGTGTCCGCGGCCGCTGCTCAAACTGAGGTAGGACACTCTTACATTGAATTCGTTGCGGTGCGGTTCGAAGTCGATCTCTCGGTGGGTCGTGTCCCGTAGCTGTCGTCGAAGGTTCCGTTGGTGGTGGCCGCCGCTCACGCAAGGTCCGTCCTCGTCCGCCGCCTTGCTTCACTTGTGACGTGGCGGGTCACCGCTTAGGCCTAGCCCAGCCTAGGCCTCCTCATATGTAATGCCCGGTCTCCAGCTAAGACCGGCCCTCTGCAGCGATTCTTCTGCCGGTCGTCCCGTTCTGCCGGCGAAGGTGGAGCGCTGCGGGTACGCCGGGAACTGCTGAAGTTCGGCTGCTGCCACTCCGAAGTCCGTGCTCGATCGTCAGCCAGATCGGTGGTACCCCGGAGCCCGACGCCCTCGTCTCCTTGTCACCAGACCGTAGCTGGCCAGACACCCTTCGTCGACCGGTGCCGCGCAGAGAATGCCAGCTCAGCCTTCTCAATCACCGATCTCTGCTCGGGTCGCGTGCCGCGAAGCCCGTCGTCGACCAACCACGAACACCAGTGTGTCACCGGCGCGTGCACTCTGGCGCCTTTCCGTTACTTGGCACGCCATCTCTCATACTTCGCCCTGTGGCGCGTGCCTTGGGCCCCTTTACTCATGACAGTTCTTTCAGAGGGTTTGCCCAATTTGTCGTGTTGGAGATTCATGGGTTTGCCCGATTGGTTTGTTCCCACGTGAGAGTCACGCTGCTTTCTTTGTTCACGTCTTCGCATCTGCCCTTTATGATGCACTTTTCAAACATGCACTCCACTCATCACAACATACTTCAACAAGCTGCTTCGACATTTCCTAAGCATGCAGGGAAAGTTTCCACTTATTTAGATTGTAACTATACTTTCCTCAAACCAGTGGCTGCATTTCTGGCATTGTAGTACAGGTACTTGATTTTCATTTTTGCAACAGTATTACATCGGTTGGGATTGTTAGACATGCTATCATGTAGCTCTGGCTGCGCCTTAGTGTATTGGTGCCTTGTACAGCATTGCCGAATGTTCTTCTCTTGAGTGCGTGCACAATGCCAATAGTTCATCAGACGTGCATTCAAGCACGTGAGATATCTATATTATCGAAATGTTTAGTTGCTCAGTGTGCACCACATTTTTTTATTTTGCTTTGTTCCAGTAACTGTACATCAGTGTTGTAGCTGTACAGCTGATAGTTTGAACCTCATGTTTGATTCTCAAAACGAGCGTGGGGCTTGTTTGGAGGCTGTCCTGTGTCCTGCACTGCGAGTGCTGACGGCATGTCAAGGTACAATGTCTCATTAGCATTGTCAATCTTGCCCAGCTGAGTCGACATTCTTCCACAGCTTTGTCACATGCCACTGGAAAGCCACAAGCTGTTCTTCATAGCTTCGAGGAACTTTTTGCGATATTAGTGTCCACCGATGTCAACAAAACTGAGCACAGCATGAATTATAATGGGGTACACAGGTTTTGCTAGCCTTGAAGTCATTCCTTAGAATGCTTTTTTCCAGGGCAATTTCACCCGCCGTCGCATGTAGCAGCTCAATGTTCGCAGCCATATGAGCTGCCTGTTCACAGGCGGTCATCCTCTGTTAAATCCCAGGAAAGAATCCATTCATCCTGCTGCATCAGTGACACTGATGTACCACCCTGCAGTAAAATTCCAGTTGACCTTTGCAGCTAAAGTACTTTCTTTTTAGCAGCCAGGTAATGCTTTTGCAGTCCCCATGTTTTACAAGATACAGTAAAAGCTCATTAATTCGAATTTCACGGGGACGCTCAACGAGTTCGAATTAAACCGAATTCGAACTAACGAAATTCATTGAAAGAAGCAGCGTGAATTGAGGTCTGGTTGCTTGAAATCAACAGAAATATTTATTGGCGAAAATAATCCGTTATGACTTTCTGTTTCTTTTCTTTAAATGCGATGGCCATGGCTTTGTTCTCCAAAGCGTGAATGTGTCGGAAAGCATCCTCTTCGCCCTCCTCGAAGCTAAAAAAGAGGCGCACGACACCCATTGCCTCCAATAGTTGTGAAGCTGAGGGCCGCGTCAGCGCCTCTTCCTGTTCGTCGTTCTTATCTGCTTCGATGACGGGCTCTTCCCCGCCAGTCACCTGCGCGATGATGTCATCGTCGGTGATAGTGCCGCAGACCACTGCACTGTTATCTACGTCAACGTAGTCATCGAAGCTGACATTGTCCAGCGCATCACGCAGTCCGGCAGGGATGACCTCGGCCTCGCATTCTGTGCCTGGGCTTTCATCAGTTGCGCAAAAGCCACTGTGGCGGAAGCAGTTGGCGACTGTTGTTGCCGTCACCAGATCCCAGGCACGCACCAACATATGCATGGCCGTGAGCAGCGTCACATCGTAGTCTTTCATACTGGCGCACAACACCAAACGCTCGAGCATGTGGCGCCTGTAGAAACACTTCAGGTTCTTAATGACGCCCTGGTCCATTGGTTGCAGGGCCGCTGTTGTGTTCGGCGGCAGAAGCGCGAGCTTGATCGCCTTTAGGTCCACATCAACCGCGTGCGCCGAGCAGTTGTCCACTATCAGAAGCACCCGTCTGTTGGCCAATTCAAACTTGCGGTCGAGCTTGATCAGCCACTGTTTGAAGATCTCCCGCGTCATCCACGCCTTGCTGTTGGCTGTGTATTCCGCCGGCAGCGTACGAATATTTTTGAAGCAACGAGGCTTCAGGGCCTTCCCTATGATGAGGAGGGGAAGTTTTTCCATCCCGGTCATATTTGCTGCGACCAAGACGGTAACGCGTTCTTTGCTCCGCTTCCCGCCAGCACAATTGTCACCTTTGTAAGTCAGGGTTTTGCTCGGCAGCAACTTGTAAAATAGTGCGGTTTCGTCCGCATTGAAAATATCACGCGGCGAATAGGCGTTAAGGTACTCTTTCAAAGCATTGCTTTGCCAATTCGCGCACGTATCACCATCCACCTCTTTGCCTTCGCCAGACACGGTGCGGAACACGATCTCGTGCCTCTCCCGGAAACGATGGAGCCAGCCCTCCGAAGCTTTAAAATCGTCGATGTTCAGGCGAAGCGCGAAGTCCGCTGCCTTCGCCATAACGATCGGGCCGCTCAGCGGGATGTTCTCGCTTCTCATTTCTTTGATCCACATAAGCACTGCGCGCTCCAATTCCGGGTGCTTCACCAAGCGAAGTCTCTTGCGACTGCTGGTGAAGGCATCAGTCGCGTAAGCCTCCTCAATCGTTCTCTTATTCTTAATGTAAGTTGAGAGAGTGCTTTTAGGGATCCCATGTTTTCTTGCGATTTCTAGTTTGCTTGCCTTGCCAGCATCCACTTCACGAAGGATTTCCACTTTCTCCTTGAGTGTTTTTGCACTGTGTCCTCTGCCGCGAGAAGTCATAGTGAACTGCGGTGACGCTAGGCCTAACAGCCGAAGGCGACACACCACTTCCAAAACCCACGACACGGCACAGAACGACTTCGCAGCTCTGATGAACCCAAGGCCTAGCGACCGAGTGTGCTGGCACCGGAACAAAGTTGAACGAACGTCTGCAGCACAAACTGGACAGGGAGACTACAGAGTACGTCCGACACGGAGCACCACACGATGCGAAGAAAGAGCGCGGATCACGCGGGGACGCCACGCCGGCCACACCACACATCCGGGCACTACGCTGAGCGCTCGCGCCATCTATTGTTACACCAAGAAAGCTTGCAGCGCCAGTATGAAACACCACCACACGGCGGCGCGCAGTTCGAATTATCGTTAGAGGAGCCGATGCGCGCATGAACTAATGAGTTGGTTTACCCATAGACGCCTATTTATCGCGACCGGACCATGACCGTCAGTTCGAATTAACCCGAAAGTTCGAATTAATGAGGTGCGAATTAACGAGCTTTCACTGTACTTTATTTGAGTGAATACGTTCATTCTTGGGAGTCGTCAAATTGGTGCCGGTTGAAAGAACTGGGAGCCCACCGAAGGCACTGTATGATGACTCATCCTCTATTACTAGTCCTGATGTTTATAGCACCAGGGCTGGGCAAAGATACATTAACTGGCAAATGAGTTCTGCAGAAACTAGTAAAAAAATTTTTGGCAACTAGGAAGCTTTCATTTTCCTTGTAGCCTTGTGCTACAAATGGGTGGATGCTAATTTTCCCTTCCATACTTTAGAACTGTATCCCAATATGATACACAGGATACTGGGGGAACAAGTACAGTGGATCCCCGTTCATTTGTTTTTCCCTGGACCAGGGAAAAAAAAAAAAACTCAACAACCGTGAACAAACAGAAGAGGGAGGAATGCTCCGAAAATAAATGAAAACAGTCCCGCTTTGACAAAAACATTTTATTTCTGCGATGTAAGCCTAATGCTTAAAGGAGTACTGACACCAATTTTTTACATCCTCGTATTATTGCTTTAAATGAAAGCACTGGCATGTAGAATCCCAAAAAGAGCATCATGGTGCCTCGCAAGACAATGAATATATTTTTAATACAGCTTCCTTAAAAGCCTACTTTCGGTTTCGATTTCGAGGGGGTGGTTTCCTAGTGACGTATCAACATAGTCGGATGACGTCTGAGTCACGTAGGGACAGAAATTCGTGATAGCCAGAGTGTCTAGCGACCGGGAAAAACCGGGAAAAGTCAGGGAATCTTTAGCCACCGGGAAAAGTCAGGCAATTGTCAGGGAATTCGTCAATCAAGCGAGACACGTCAGGGAAAACTGTCTTGGGGCCTGCCCACACTGCTAATGTCTCGCACAGCCGATAGCTGTGGGCGAAACGCTAGCGTCAGGGGAATAAAATTTCCATAGAAGGACGATAGGAGGTGTCCAAATTCCACGCTCAGTTTGCGTCTTTTTATGCAGGAAATCTTGAAGGCGATGCACTTTGGTAGCCAATCTTGGAGGCGATGTATTTTGGTAGCCAATCTTGGAGGCGATGCATTTTTGTAGCGAATATTGAAGGCAATGCTTTCTTATGATGTCAAGAGCCAAAATTACGTAATCGAAGTGGAAGACAGCATGTTTTCGGCGTCTCCTATTTTTGAGCCATCGTTTGCACGCACTGACCTCTACTCAAATTAGTTTGCGCGTTCTGGCAGCAGAGGCAGGGTAACGTAGCATATCGAGCCGAGCCACGACAGCCGAGCCGAGCCACGATATCGAGCCGAGCCGCGCCTGCAGCTCTGATTAAAGAGCTACAAGAAAAAAAGCAAAGGCTGCTCAGTGAAGCGCAACTTGAAGCTTCCATTCTTCAAGACGAGATAAACTCTCTCAAACCCTAATTGATTATGAGGGCAGTTGCAATAAATGTTTTCCTCTACAATGAAATGTGTTTTCTGCATACCCTTTTTATATGCTTCACGGACCATTTCCACAAAATGGTGTCTGTTGTATAGGTCAGGGAATTTTAGCTAAAATGATCAGGGAAAACCTGGAAAAGTCAGGGAAATTGAATTCTCCAATTTGCTAGACACCCTGATAGCGTCGCTGCAACTCCGTCGTCCGTGGTCAGTCACACGTGGAGCACGCAAACGACGATTTCACGATCGTCCAGTGATTCTGACAGCGATTTCGGTTATTTTTAATAGACTGTGCTCGTACGTCATCGTGGTGTCCATTGTGCTGGAGGCTCGCTTGCAGTGCTGGGCGACGAAAACTTTAAAACCAAACTAAAATATTTTGTACGTGTTTCCTGGCTTCCTTGTTTGGGGGGCGTTAACAATACATGGCTAGGAAACGAAAAAGGCACATTTTGAGCCGCCGCAAAATCGTGTCAGCACTCCTTTAAAAAAATGGAGAATAGAAGCTTGCTATTTCTTTTGCTCGCTGGTGAGCACCGCGCATTTTTTAATAGGTTGAAAGGCCACATTGCTGTCAGTGTCGCTTTAAGGTGTGATGTACCTGCGAAAGAGGTCCAGTGCTGTGACTGCTTCTCCAAAGCTGGGATCAGCCAACTCGCTGGCCCAGCTCCTCAGAATCTTGTTTGTGCTCATCGTCGTAGGGAACTCGCAGCCAGGCCTGCGGTTCCGTGCAGGCCTGGCTCTTCTTTCGCATCTTCATTCACAGGGTTCACAATGATCTCGGCGATGCTTTGGCACTCTGATGTCACGATGGCAATATGTGACTTGCATAGCTTTAGTTTGTCAGAACCATCCATGTTGCAGCAAAGGAGTACAGTCACTCTGTCTGTGCTACATTTGCCTCTGTGGTGCGCTTTGCCCTTCAGGCTTAACGACTTCGATGACTGCACACGAATGAGGCCATTTCATTGGCATTGTAAATATCGCGAGGCTCATACCCCTCAATTATAACCGACAGTGTGGCCTTCCAGTCGTTGACTGTTTGTGTCCACACTTGCCACTTCTCCGTTTACCATCTTATAAGCGATGCTGTGCCTTTTTCGGGATTGGTCGATCCAGCCATTCGATGCCGCAGAGTAAGTTCTG
Organism: Hyalomma asiaticum; assembly: GCA_013339685.2. NCBI lineage: Eukaryota > Metazoa > Arthropoda > Arachnida > Ixodida > Ixodidae > Hyalomma > Hyalomma asiaticum. The sequence goes on from CM023481.1 coordinate 306,429,232, forward strand.
CCCCGTCTGTCAGCTATTTCCATCGCCTTCTCGCGTAAAATGCTGCCGTCGAAGTTCATACCGGCAGCGTGAGCTTGTTTGAACCAGGTGAGAAGGGACTCGTTGAGGTTCCCATACTTGGCACCATGAGCCTGCTTTGCTTTGGGGTTGAAGAGCGTGGCATTCCTTTCTATATTGGCACACTTCGAGACGATGTTTTTGAGTATTGAGTGTGGTAGTCCAAGCTCTGGCAGTATCGATTGTCTTTCGTGCTAGCTGCTCGTTGACTGTGTTAAGTACGTCCAGCTTTCCCGCAAGGGAAAGCACCTTCTGCTTGCATATTACTGGAAACGCCTTGGGCACACTCAGCGTACTCAGTGCCTTCTTTGCTGCGTCTGTTTCACATGCCAGTGCTTTCACTACTGCTGTTGGGGGCGCTGTTCGCCAGGGGCACCACGGGCGCCTCACGACGGCCGCCCGGAGCCTATCTGATATATTTTCTATTTTACTTCGATACATTTGCAAATTTCTTAGAACTGTATAATGAAGCAGGAATGCCTATGCACAAGGCTGTTTGCTTGAAAAATTAACTGTGACGAGCTTTGTTTAATTTAAATGAAATCTCTGGTACTACCTCAGAAATTTTCTGTCTTGCTCAAAGTATGTTATCATTCCCTTTGAAAGACGAAAAATTAGGTGCCACCCAAGATTGCACATTTACTGTCCATAGTTTGTTTTGCAAACGAAATCTTGAAGGGACAATAAAGTGAACAAGTAAATTGGTTTATCCTGACAGATTTTTTTCTTTTAGAAGTCTATTATCATCCATTTCATCATCATGGTTTCGTTAGTAAAGGAGAAAATGACTGTCAGAGTTTTAATTTTGAATTTTGCCCTGAAAACCCTGCATGTCAACGCAAGCATGGCATCACAGAATTCAGTCTTTTAGTTTTCTGTCCGCATTTGTTCCATGAAATATTATGAAACTTGCTTCGTCAACTAACTCTCTTGCCACATTTGAACACAATGCAATTCAGTTTTACCAGCGGATTTATGTGGGTCCTAGAAGGCGCCTTCAAGATCCGACGTCACAGCAAGTTGGTGTGGGAACCTCAAGGTGGCATCACCACTTGTATTTTCCTTTCACGCATTCTCTCGCTCACCAAGCATCTTCTCACTGTTAATGTGGTGCTTTTGGCATGGTGAAAGAGTGGTTTACTGATAGGAGAAAAATCGTTTTGCTCTTTAGTGTCCCTTTAAAAAAACAGCTTCCTGGCCATCAAAGATGAACTTTCTGCTTGTCTGCATCAGTCTAGTCTTCGAGAATTAAGGCATTGGGCAACATTGCTCACGTTTGTTTTCTTGTGTTTTCTTTAGCAGGCGTTCGTCACTGTGGCAACAAAACAAGTAACAGTTGTGGTTTGGTTAAGGAAAGGACACTTTTTTTGGCAGCCCTTGTGGAGAGCACAGCTCAGCGTCTGTAGAGGTGGGAGAAAGGGAATTTTTATTCAGATACACATGCGAAATCATCGAAGCATCAACATTTCTTCCTTGAAAGGTGATTGTCAGTACTCCCTCAGTGGCTCTCACTGATAAAGATAAGGTATACTTAGGGCTGTTCACATGTTGAATTATGTGATATCATTGTGCTTTGCACATGGCTGTCGTGCAAGTATGTAACTGTACATAAAGTGAGACATTTTAAACAAAACAAACTGTTAGAAGTTCAGCACTCGGTCCTCCCTTCTCGCCCTTCTTGTCTTTTAGTTTTGCACTGGGTTGGTGCAAGATTAGTATCTTGTATCTTAAGATGCATGATACATTCTTTAATGTATCGAAATACAGATACTGAATGGGCAGTCAGAAATATATATCGGGCTTTTCATTTTTAAATTTATTGAGACAAAAATTGAAAGTCAGGGAAGCTCTTAAGCAGATGTGCAACCTGTTTTCCTAGTGCATGTCTCTGTGCACAAACACCAACTGCTCCACGGGCTTGGGGAAAAGGTGCTCTCTTCTTTAAGTGACAACATTCCCTATGGTAGAAAATAGTCTCTCACTGGACTCTTGAGTAGCTGGCACCTAAAGGTAAAGCCGAGCTACCTTGGACAGCGATGGGTACTTAGCTGTAGCAACTTTTTTCCACCACAGGAGAGGATTGTCCAGATGAGGCAGAATAGGCGCAAGGAGATACTCCTTCACTTCCTCCTCCATGTGCTTGGAGCCAGTCTTTGCAGTGCTGGAACCAGCCAAAGTTCCAAAAACACTCCATACATCACTACTCAGTGACACTGCTTGTGTAGACGCGCAACTTGCACTCTGCTCTTCTTCACCCCTCTTCTGATGCAGGCTCCTCTCCACAGCCGAGGAGAGCTCTTGTTTCAGCCACTGTTATTTTCACAAGTGGCATCGTAGCACACTGCCTTGAATCGGGGGTCTAGTGCAATGCTCAGGGCATATGACACTTGCAATTTTATGCCGCCATACCTAGACTTCATGGCTTGAAGGAGGTTTCCTGCAAATACAGACCCCTCCCAACAACTCTGCAACTCTGCTGGGTGAGGAGAAGCTGCATACAGTGCACAGGCAGCACCACTTGTGAAAGCATTGAATGCTTTTAGGAGCAACTCCCTTTTGTAGCATCGACACATTTCAGCACCGATGTGACCGATGTCATCAGACGCCACTCACTGGAAGTTAAATCCTCCACTGTCGCCTGTTCTGACAGGTCCAAGGAAATCGGACGACGAAGTTTTAAAAGGCAAGGCATTTCATACTCGCTGTTCCAACGTGTTACCACGTCTTGGATGACCTCAAGGGGTTCTGAGCCCCAGCTTGTTTGGATTTCGTTGAGGCTATTCCTGGCCTGAGAGCTCCTCTTGTAGTTTGCCACAGTTGCCCGTGCCTTGACACACAGCTGCTTGAAGATCGGGGTGTCCTTCTTTGCGGAGTTCATGCACAGTTGCGAAGTATACCCAAAGCATTGTATGCTTAACCATCCCGTTAGCGCTGCAACGCCCAGAAAATTTCTGGCATTATCTCTTATAATAAAAACTGGTATTCCTTGAGGCAGTCCCCATTCCTCTGCCAAATCGAGGAGGATGTTCTTCAAGTTTTCAGAAGTGTGGCCCTCTGGCATGCGCTGGCATTCAAGGTGATAATTGTGAAGACAAAACTCTTCGTCAAGCAGGTGGCACATAAATGAGACATAGCTGTCCCCAGGCCTCGACGTCCATCCATCGGTCATGACCGAATAGCATGGGGTACCATGGTTGAAATGTTTGTGCAACTCACCTTTAATCCACTCTTTTTCCTTGGCATAGAGTTCTGGCATGACACTCCAGGAAAACGTAGTCCTTGATGGGACTTGGTACTCTGGCACTGCAGCATGCATCAAGGACAAAAAGCTGGGCCCCTAGACTATAGGAGTGTAAGCCAGTAGCCATGAAGTGTGCAATCTTCGTGGTTAGCATTTTTGCGCGCTTACTGCCTCCTTTCAGAGTTGGCTTGAAGAAACTACAGCTCGCTGCACTTGCGTCCACTGCCTTTGTACCCTAGTCCCTTTCGGGCCAGTCACTTTTGTCTTGAGCCATCGGCAGCAAGGAGCTTCTCAAACCGCTTGAATTGATCAGGGTGACACTTTAGGTGATTGATGAGTGGGGGTGACACTACCAGTAGGCATTTTAAGGCGCATTTCGCACGTGCGACATGTCCCGTGACTCGCCCTGTGCTCGAACCCCCAGGCGGCACTCTGGAATACCCGTTGCACCGACTCATCCATCGTTGTGGTAGTCCAGCCATGCGTGCAGTCAAGCAAACAGGGCTACCAAAGCGTTTCTTCCCAAAGTTGAGCTGGTTGAGCACTTGCTGCAAGAGACTCGTCCACCAGGCACGTTTGCAAGCACAAAACAAAGGGCTCCGACAGCATACGGTTGCCTGACCGAACATCCACTACCACTAGCTTCTTATGCTGACCTGGGACGCTTCTACATTTCTATATTGATCAAATTGTGCCAATTCCCTTTGTCGTTGCAAGTCTACCATCGCATAAAAGAAAAAATAAATGCAAGTTTGAACGAAGGTGTAACTTCAGTGGCTCTGCGAAGCACGTTGGCAACGTGCACAGGCATCCAAATTTAAATCTATCACAAGTCAAAATAAGTTCGACTGGTAAAAACGTAGTCTTTCTTTGTTATAGATGTTGATGCCATAGTATGGTGGCATTATTACATAGTTTCCCAAATTATACGGTATATTAGGCATGGTTAGAGAAACTGCAGTAAAGTACGTAGTTCCTCTAGTGCTCCGGTACTGTGCGTAGTACCTCTGGTGTGTGCTTGTTGTGTGCAGTGGTGACATTGGCTCGAGTAGAAAGGAATTAAAGTGGACGAAAAGACAAGCCTGCCTTCGGTGGGACCCGAACCCACGACCTTCGGATGTCGCGTCCGATGCTCTACCAACTGAGCTACGAAGGCGCTCGTCCCCCCGTCCACTTTATTGTGTATTTATGTACTTATTATCCTGGGAGTGTTAGGCAGCGCCACTCATGGCCAAGGCGGCGTGTGTGGAACACACTTTCTTGCCAGGAGGCGTCACGTAGAACGTGAACTTAGATGAGATGGCTGCTGCCCAATAAGCCCTCGCATGCTACCTAAGGCACCAAGTCTGCCGCAACGAGGCCCAAGCTATGAAATAACGAAAGGGAAGGGGTCAAGGGCTCGTTCTTTATTTGTTAGAAACAACTTAATGAGCAAACAGACAATGAAGCCAAAGAAAGCATAGGGGAAGTTACTTGTGGTATTTTTATTGTGGAGAAAGTAGAAAGGAATTAAAGTGGACGAAAAGACAAGCCTGCCTTCGGTGGGACCCGAACCCACGACCTTCGGATGTCGCGTCCGATGCTCTACCAACTGAGCTACGAAGGCGCTCGTCCCCCCGTCCACTTTATTGTGTATTTATGTACTTATTATCCTGGGAGTGTTAGGCAGCGCCACTCATGGCCAAGGCGGCGTGTGTGGAACACACTTTCTTGCCAGGAGGCGTCACGTAGAACGTGAACTTAGATGAGATGGCTGCTGCCCAATAAGCCCTCGCATGCTACCTAAGGCACCAAGTCTGCCGCAACGAGGCCCAAGCTATGAAATAACGAAAGGGAAGGGGTCAAGGGCTCATATTCAAAGTGTTCGAATAGTCCTATTCGATTCGAAAGCTGAATTGAACATATTGTTCACTTCGATATTCAAAATTCTTGAATATTCGCACAGTGCTACTGCTCACACTTACAAAAAAACCCCAGAAGTTCGCAGCGCTGTGTATTCCACTACGGAGCTCCTGCCCAAGAGCAGTCCCTTAACCACTGCAACCATATGCCTAAGGCGCTCATAAGACACAAGTGCAGTTGTAGTTATGTAGCAAAGCATAGTGGCTTCTTACAAAACATGGAGGTGCACTCGTTTAGCGTCGGAGCTCACGTGTGTAGTCTCTGCACCACACCTTTCCATGACCTAATAAACCTTTACTAGTGTTGCAAATGCTGGGGCGTGAAGAGTGAATTTATCGAACAAAGGTTGGAAGGAGCACAGAAAAGTGAAACCATGGAGAGATGTAGTGTGAAGCTGACAGTACAGGCCGTGCACCTTCCCTTAATATAAGGACAGAAATAGTGCTTAAGTCTGCCTGTTGAAGTGTGCGCATCCACCGGGCTACTGTGTTCCATGGCTGTGGGTGTGCTGTTGTATCTAATGCTATAAAGTCCTTAAATATCTTTTTCATCTTCGAAATAGCTAAAACCTTTGATGTGCCGCTGAAAGATCTCATTGGTCGGTGTTGCTTTCGGCAACCATGTTTCTCCTAAAGCTGTTTCTCGCAGTCACTGAATTCTGCCATAGTGTTAGAAAAAGTTGTGCGTTTCAGTATATTCTTATATTTGGCGAGTTCACTATCTTATTTCAAGGGAATGTGTATATTGATGGTCGGACGCTATTTGTACACACATACTGCGCTACAAGAGTTCAAGAAATACATGGCGGCCAACACGGTCTGCTCGTGAGAGGAGATGGGGAAAAGTAGTTTCGCTACTTAAAATTATGTGGGGGAAATCTGGGTACCTTAGTTCACACTGAATAAAACTGCTGAAAGGGGCATCTCCTGTAACAAGCTTGTCTTGTTAATAAATTAATGGTTACATTTCATTGGGGGGGGGAACTGGAAAAGAGTGCAGTAGAATCCCTGTAAAAGTAAATTGGGTGGAATTGCTGTGACAACTGCCTCTGATTTGTTTGCTTTCATACTTGGGTGCTATACCCCTATACATCTCTTTCAGTAAAGAAAACTCCTGTTAAATGGAACATATTTTCTTCATTTAATACTGCTTCACTGTAATTTAATTCATGATGTTTGAGTTTAAAAAGGCTTCTCTCTCCTTCATATTAATCTTGAGCCCTACTCTTACTTTCTCTGTTGACAGTATCAGTCGTTTACGATTTTTGCAACTCAACCCCAGCATTGCTGGACATGTGCCCTAGAAAATCTGATTGGAAATCTCCTCAAGTCTATTGATCACTTGGGGTAGGATAGTATTGACAAGGAATATCAACATTAAGACCTGCAGGTCTTAAAACAATGGGATTTAATGCAGATGTTATGGTGTTTTCTCTTAAAAGGTGCTGTTGTACAATTCCTACATGTTCCTGTGGCCATTAGACATTTTTATCGCTCTATTTTTGCAGCTCTATTCTAGTGTTGACACCAGTTTTTTTTGTTAAAATTCCTGCTGCATAGTTCCATTGTGTTCCTGGGTCCACTTTTTAAAAATGTTTTGCTTTGTTTTTACAGCTTCATTGTGGTGAATGTATTGCTTTCTTTTGTTAAAAGTGCCTGTTGGGTCAGTCCAGCATGTTCCTGTCCGTTATTTTTAAACATATTGCTATATTTTTGCAGCTGCATTGCTGTGGAGCCAACAGCACTGCTGATTATCATAAAGGCCTGCCACCATCCTGCTGCCAGGACAAACCTGACGACTGCACAGTTACAAAGGCGTACCAAAGGGTACAGTAAATTTTTGGTGCCATTGAACATTTTGCCAGTGCTTAAATTTCTGATATGTTCTTACACAGTAAAAGTTTGTTAATTTGTGTTTCATGGAACAAAAGAAAAATTAACAGAAAGTCAAAATCAAGAGCACAAAGAAAACAAGACATTTCTGCTACATTGATGCACTTTTACTTTATGAATAACAAATCCTGTTGTTATTTGGCATAAGAGTAGTGTAAAAGATGCAATCTTGTCACTTTGTGGCTTCTGTCACATAGTGACCATAGCACAAGACCCTCTGGTCATTAATCAACCACAAAATTCCATTCACCTCTCCTTCTTCGTTGTCGCCACCACTAACACAACCATGTATATTGGACAATAACCTTTTCACCAGCAAAGTGGCTGGCAAAAGATTGTGATTACAGCTGACAAATTGGACGCTTACATGTGGATGACGTTACAAGACTTGCTCTTCATGTTCACAAGCTTGTGCCATGTTTGAGCTTTATAGACCTATTCCATGTTGGTAAACAGTGGTAGGCACCGGTGATATAACGAGGGCTTGTAGTGACATTATGGCGTAGAGGCTCCGCTCGCCGCGGCCCTGCATGGTCGCGCCACCGCTGCTGGCGCAGAGTGTGTGAAAGCTGCCTCTGAGCACGGGGCGCCGTAGCGCAGACGGCGTGTTTACAACATTTCGCAAAGGGCAGCTGCGCGAGTTAGATGCAGCATTTCTGTAGGAAGTATTCAGTGAATGTAGAAAAGAATACATCGACCCAAATCGCCCAGCTATGACAAGATGTGAGAAACTGACTGAAATGACAAGTATCTTGCCACCACGGATGTGAACGATTGCGAGCTATCACGTCGGCATCACTTCAAGCGTATGCTTAAATTCAGTAACTAGCGCAAGGATGAACCACCTGGAACAGCGAGACTTGTTTAAGTATAACTTAAATGCCTAAGCTAAAAATACTGTTTCAAACTAAAGCCTCTAATCGCTACGCGAAATCCTCGCACACAAACAAATGTAACGGAATAGTTACTCAAGCATGCGATATTGATGACGCTATCATCTATGTAAATACGGCTGTGATAACGCGCACACACACAAAAAGCAATTACGTGCCAAGGACAAAGCTCTCAAATAACCGCCAGCAAGGCGCATGTAACCGCGGCTTGCGCCTCTGCCCTTACACACAGTTGCGATCGTGAAGGTGTAAGGTCCTGAAACAACGCAGCAAATTTCAAGCATGTAGTTCATTCCAGCAGTCTGCCAATCGAAAAAATGTGAAGCGCTTCACGACCACAACAGCATTGCCCAAGAAACTTTTCAGTGTTTATGCTATCGCATCCGCAAGCGATTTGCAAAAGCATCTTGTGATCGGCCGTTCGCGTGTGGCGTCGGGCTACGTGAATTAACCTCTCGTATATTTATTTCACTCGAGTGAACAAAAATTCTTATGTTGCATCTAGAACTTCCTCACTTCAATAACACGCGGCGACCGCGATTATGTACATATGACAGCGTGCTATGCTAATGTAGTGTGTGCTTTGTGGTAAGCGTCATCGCTCTGTGTCCACAGTTTGTTTATGCCAAGAAACTTGGTGTCGAGCATTGCACTTGTCAAACTTATGACAAGGATATTTCTCTCAAATGAAACAAGCCACACTAGCCGTTAAATAATTATACATAAGCTTAGCCGTGACGAAAATGTTTGCCACGTAACCGATGAGCTGTCATTATAGGTTCGTCCCATTCCTTAGGACAGACATAAGCAGGAAACCAATAAACCTATTCCACATTCCTTGTTCATTGCTGCACAATCAGCCCACGGCACAGCTCATCGGTGCACCCTTTTTTCTTCTTTGCACGGCGGTAAGCAGCACCCGCACCAGCGGAAACACAGCGGCTATTACGGTAGGCGCGCCGGCGGATGCCTACCATGCAAAACCAAAACACCCGATGACAACTAAGCGGCACTTCGGCTGCGGTTGAAACTGTAATCTCTAGCAATGTCATCACAGGTAGCGTCCATCCACACAGCTCCGAAGGCACACTCAACGTATGTGCAGAGTGAAAACAAAATTATCAAGCACAAAATCTGCAGTGTAGTGCATAGCAGCATATGTGACCATCATTGCCGTCGATGGTAGGTAGCATACACACATTTATGATGGCATGCGTGCGGCCTGAGCACACAATCGAAACAGAACTATTGAATGCCACATCCTCTACAGTTGAACTGTAACCACACTTTTGAAGGCATGCACACCTTACCCTTGCTAAGTGAAGAGGAAACTATTGCTTGCTGCCACCGCTGCCGCTGTGGGAAAACCATAGCATGCAGTAGCACAATCGTGGATAGCGAGGACGCAGTTCTGAAGGCACCCAGCAAACACGAAAGTACTGTTTGTCGCAGCTGTTGTGGAACAAACTGTAGCTGCTATCAACAGGATCACAAATACCGTATTTACTCGTTTAATGAACGCACTCGCATAACAAATGCACCCTAACTTTAGTAGTCAAATTCCGGATTTTTTCTTTCTCCCACATTATAGATCCACCCCCAACTTTGAACTCGTGCAGCCCCCCGATCAGCCCCGCTGTGGCTTTCCCACTTCACTCAATCCCAATAAAACTGCCGCTCGTTGCCGGGTGTAGCTGCATGCACACAGTGATAACATCATTTACTCGCAATGCTGCATTCCTCAGTGCTATCTTAGTTCCCTCACGCTCGCTGTGGCTTGCTGCCATGCATGCTGCACAGGCTAGCACAGCTAAGCCTAAGCATGGTCGGGGTGTGATCTGAGATTACCACGACGCAATCTCGGACGTCATGCTTAATGCATTTGACTGAGCTCAGCACAGATATGAGGGCGAAATGCAATGATGAGCCATTTTGCGTGCTGTTATGAAAAACATATTCTCCCGTTACGGCCACCCACAAGCGCTACCGAATGCCGAGGCGGCTGGGCGTTTCTGATTGTGCATCGGTGACGTTGACGTAGCAACCTTGGATGGCCGCAAGCTAGCCAGGACCAGTGGCCTACACATTGTGCGTGTCATGGCGTCATTACGGGCGCTATCCGCGGCAGCGTAGAAACTCTGCGCGGTGAAGGTCGCCACGTGGTGCTCGTTTGTTTTTTCACTGTTGACCATTTGACAGTTTCGCAGAGCTCTGGGCGAACCACAAGTCAAATGCAAGTGAAAGGCCAGTGCAAGGGAACAAAACGCAGCCGCCATAAAGGCTGTTGCAGCGGGTACAGAGTCGCGTGTACCGACACCAGAGTTCTCTTTCTACTGTTTTTAACGTGAAAGTGTACTTTGTTGGGCTCCACCAAGAAATCAGTGATGTACTTTCGTAACTGAAGTGGATCTCTGAAAAAATGAACATATATTCCCAATGAAAAAGTTCCACCCACTCGTACTCGAACCCACCTTCACCCGGAATTGATGAGAGGAAGGAGCTGGAAGCTCTACGGATACACCACCACAGCATTACTCATATAGGGAAGAGATGGGCCTAATATGTTCACCACAACATTTACAAGTTGAATTTAATTGTCATCCGGTTAAAGTAGAGGTGTTTAGTACAGTTTAACAAGCAAAATTACTCTTAAAATAACATCGCCTTCCTTATACTGCACTCTTGGTTCACTTAGGTTCGCTGCGGTCGTACCGCCATCTAGAAACTATAGATAAAGCGAAGCAGATTGTCATGCTAATTCGTGTTGATAGTCAGTGCTTCGGTAGTCTTCGCGCCCTGACCGCCGCGGTAAGTAGGGGCATGACGGTGTGTTCCTCGGGCGAAGTACAAATGTGGCCGCCACAAAATTTGTCTTGCGTGGCCAGGTGTGTTGAGTTGCGACGCGCACTGCTCCAGAAACGCAAGGACGGCCATTGACAAGCAAAATTATTGGCCTTTTGTTGGCAAGGTTTCGCTTGCAAGGTGTCGCTGTTCCCGGACACTCTTTGTTTATGGCAAGTTTGTGCAGAGCTTAGGCACGTGCAATTCAGCGTTTCCAGAGCAATATGAGTCGTTCGAGAACTTTCCCTTGTGTACAACTATCGAGGATCCCTGTGCAGTGTCGAGGCGCCGGTTATGTATACATGTAACGTGTTCACATGTTCACCGTACCCAAGCCATCTCCCGCCCCTCTATTTGCCAGTGTGCCGCTTATGCATTCCACAACTTCGCGAAGACTGGTTTCACTTTCGTGTTGTACCGATTCCTATGACAGAGGGGTCAACCACATTTTTTTAAAAACAAAATTTCATCGCATGCGCTGCTTGAGGCATTACCACGGGTCACAATCCATCTTTTTTTGTGCTTTCAGATCTTTTGTTCACCCTAAAAAGTTTTTGCAAAATTTACCCCGCGTAGTAAGTGCATCCCCAACTTTGTGTCTGTTTCTCGGCAAAAAAAAAAAGTGCGTTCATTACGCAAGTAAATATGGTAGTGTCTGCACAACTCACATGCCCCTGCATAAGGGATGCCACCCTACCCTCATCGAAGTTGGTTATCACTCGTGCAGGGTGCGAGTTGCTTTCGCTCACATCCTGCCTGCTTGTTGCATGCTCACGAACACGAGAGCGAAGCACAATGGCAGGAAAGCACTGGCACTATTCTTGTTAAAAAGAGAGATAGGGACAGCGTGCTTAGTAACTACCTCTTGGGTTAGGACATGACTACTGCAACTCACACTAGGAAGGGCGATAATAAAAGGAACAGAGGGAAGGATTGGGGACATGTGACATCAGCAGTAGCAGAAAACACATGTGCGTGCACACACACACACACACACACACACACACACACACACACACACACACACACACACACACACACACTCACTCACACACACTCACTCACTCACTCACACACACACACACACACTCACTCACACACACTCACTCACTCACTCACTCACACACTCACTCACTCACTCACTCACTCACTCACTCACTCACTCACTCACTCTCCTCACTCACTCACTCACTCACTCACTCTCTCCCTCACTCCCTCCAAGCCCCTCTACACCCACTCAGCATTGTGGTACAGCTGAACCCCTCAATAACGAAATCAACAGGAGAAATGAAAAAGTTCGCTGTTGCGAGAATTTTGTTGTTGTTGAAATAAGGCAGTGCAAGGAGAAAATTACTGAAAAGCGAAGCGTTACTGTAAATATCTTTTTAGCCTGCATTGATGAGCCTTGCTCTAGACTATTCAGTGCTTCATTGCCGACAGCAAGTTTAGTAAATGGTAGTTCGGGTGAGTCCACAATTTAGTCTTCATGCATAGAGTGACACGTATCTCTTCTGACACAGTATGCCTGCTGTGGTGATCACTTTTATCCTTCGAGGGTCACCGTATTTCCCTAATCTAACACTCACCCAGTTTTCAAGAGTCCACAGTAAAAAAGGCACATCAAGACATTATTAGGAGGCTGCAGGTATATTTTCGAGGTCCGGGTATTGTCCCGTTTCAAGCCCACAATGTATTTCCCTAACGGCCCTACATGACCACATGTAGGCTAATTTTTCCGATTACTAATTGCATTACTTAGTTGCAGGCCTCGAACAAGCAAAGAAGACACGACGCAGCTATCTTTAGAGTGAAAAATTACTTGCTTGAGACCAGAGGTTGGTAATACAAGCGGCGCACCACCATGAGAACTTGATTGAGGACAGATTAGACGCAGAGAGATCGAGTCGGGCACGAAGTGAACCACCGTAAACACGCCGCAGATGTCCTCGGTCACCATTTTGAGATGACGACGACACTGCATCCAACCGATCTGACGTGAAGTATTACCACAGTCTCTAACATGATTATCGGGTTAATACTCGATTCGTGCGTGCAAGCAGTTCTGCAAAGAAAGGTACAGCTGTAGATTTCCAGTACAGTGGAACCTCGCTTTTACATCTCCCGGCTTTGTGCCGACCCGCATTTTACGACGGATTAGTCCCGTCCCGGCGAAAGCTTCATAGACACACTGCATTAAAAACCTCAATTATATGATGCGATCTTACACAGAACCCGCGTTACACGACGATCCACATGAAGCAGGGTCGCCAAACGGCGAAGAAAAGGGAAGTGCTGCGGGCGTCTTTCGTCGCGCCCGCTCTTTCAGGAGCGTCACCCCTCCGCATGCCGAGCGCTCGGGAAACCGGTTCATTTCAGCTTGCCGCTGTCGCTCGTTCATCTTCCCCTGGCCCTCCCAGCGGCCGCTGGCGCTGCGAGTTGTGGCATAGAGTGCCACAGTTGTGGTCTTACCCCATTCTTTTCACCCTTTCTGACCAAGCATTCTCCCCGCGACATCTCTCCTACGATAACGAAAAGCGAAGCGGCACACACAAAAGCAGACATCGCAGCGACAACCACGAAGCGGGCGCTAACCCTAACCATTGCAGATGACACACGAAGCACCCTCCGGAGAAGGCCACCACGTCATCACGCGCAGCAGCCAGTAGCGGCCACATGTTCCCCCACTCTCTCGAGGAGCGCGCGCTTGGCCCAATCACAGCTTCGCATCCAAGTGCGGGATACTCGAATGCCCCTGTGAGCCCCCCAATCATGCGCGAACCATGCTTCCACCACGCCACCGCCGCTCCCACCGATGGCGGTGGAAAAAAGCGCAAGAATTAACGAACAAAACAAAACCAAAATGGCGCTGGACGGTTGAATGGTGCGTGAACGGCGCTCGCTTGAAGTTGTGCTGTTTCAGAGCGTGTTTGGGCAGCACAGCACCTGCCGCTGCTCGTAATATTTGATATGAAGTAGTTTTAGGACGAATTAGGCGCTGGAAATTACAGGAGGGGTAGCTTATGACACATACAGTGCAAATATGTGGTTTTCCAAAACGCGTGTTTTTCGTGATTTTTCGACTTTCAGGCGTGTGCCAAGTGTGTGCCATGTTTCGCTACGGCTGTTGGGAATCACACCAGCGGATTGCGGTGCACTGAAGGGCATAAATTTCTGTGTTCGGATTTTACGACGCTTTTTCGCGGTCCCGAGAACGTCTTATAATTGGGGTTTCACTGTAAATGCGTTAACTGTGCTCTACAAGTCAAGGTGTGGCCGGAAGAGATTCCGATTACGGCAAGAATGCAGCGATTCCAGATACCGAGCTGCACGGAGGTGTAAGCGATGATGGCAGCCGAAGAACATGCCGGTACAACTTACGGCCGGCAAGTCTATTGCGCCAATCTGTTCGGCGGCAGTATGTGTGATGTTTAGCGCCGTTGCCCAACTCACGGGCAATAACCCAAAAACACCGCGTCGCCGTTCGCTGTGCAGCAGAGCGAATGGCGTAAAAGGGCGCACTTCGCGACGTGGCGCCAGAAGACATTCCCAGCGGCCCTTCAATGCATGCTGCAAAGCTGCACACCATGGTTGTTCGCATTATGCGCAAATAATGTGAACCCGCAAATAATTTTCGTTCACCACACACATACTGTGGCAATATGCAACATACACAATCAGTCAACAACCAAGATGGTGGCCATGACTTATTCATTATTGCGGCGCCTATGCAAGCATTCTGTGGCATTAATTTGCAAATTTAAGTGGCCAGAAGGTGCACTTGAGTACATTCCATGGACTTATAGTTGGAGTCACTGTGGGGTCTAATGGTCAGGCAAATTTTCTTATCATGTGATCGCAGTTTCGTGTCGTTTCGTTATCGAGAGAGAAGAAATGCACTGAATCCTATGCGCTTTGGCCGGATCCTATGGGCTTTTTGGCCATTGATTAAAGGGGTGTTGACAAAAAAATTTTTTTTTGGTGCAATATGTAGTTCGGACCTGTCAGTCATAACACAGCACATCAATTGCTCCAGCACGCGACAGATATTTATGGCCTGTTTATTACTTGACTAGTTTTCAGGCTCACGTGGGAGACCTCCAAAAACCCACTGGGTGCAACTGGTGCCACCTGCAAGCATGCTTGTTTCCTCCTGTTGCACATCCTGCGTGTCATCGTCATCGTTGCTGTCATTGTCCTTGGGTGGCAATGATTTTCTTGAGGCTTGATATTGCCAGGAGTCTACTAACACAAGTGCGGCAAATGGCCAGTGGTGGCTATGACGTCGTCACTGCCAAGCTGCACTGCTCGGAGCTCGGCTGCCGTGGTGACATTGCAGAAGTAGGGGGTCCCCTTGGGTCACCTTTGGTGCGAACTTCAATATTCATTTACATGACTTTCCAAGAGATATTTGCTGTTCATATTTAGTAGATATGTACATGTCCACGAAAATCGATCGCATATGCTACTAGCAGTGATGTTTTCTTATTGGTGCACCTTTAATGGCAGTAAGCGTGTCATGAACAATTATTTGCCCATAATGTGAACCATTTGGGTGTGCAGCTTAGTAGCATGTAGACATGGAGGAAGGAAAAAAGCTAGAAGAGGGCGTCACGTGACAGTCTTGAAGCCTAGTCATAAAATATTGAAAGGAGAGGACCATGGGAAATTGGCCCCAGTCATGTGGTACGCTAGCGCCTCGTCTATTTTTCTCAATGCCAGTGAAAACGCTTGCTCCTCAATGGGAACCATCGGTTCAGCTTGGTCCAGGGAGTTGTCGCTGTGCGACGCCACCTAGAGGGTACGGCTGCTTGCGTCACACGTGCGTCTGAGAGCGTGTTGCTGTCGTTCCCTTGGAGATGCATTACGCGCTACGCGGCACTTTCCGTTTGCGATAATCTAGAGCAGCGATTGAAGTATCGACAGCTTTCTGGCATCGAGGCATCCTACAGTAGCTTTATTCGCAGTTCGCACTTGTCGTTTCGCTGATGATTGCTTGTCGCTAAATATATCAAGCGCTGTACGTTGTAACATTCATGTTTCCAGGCACATCGTTGTTGAACATCATTTTGCGTGTGTAGGTGGTGTGGTCCAAATAGCAGAAAGTTTTTCTTCACTGCAAAAGAAAAATGTTATTGTTTATCACACACGCTATCGGCTATCACAGGCGCACCACCAGCAAATGTCTCGTCAACACCCAGTGTGACAGCCTAGCATGGTAATCAAGAGGGTTTCAAAGTACCGCCCCACGCATATAGGTACAACTTGTCAAAAAGATACTCCTTCCAACAGCAGCTATCAGGCATTACATAAATGGTACTCTCCCTCTCCAACCGTGAACCAGGCGAGAGTGCTAGCCGACGGGAAAGGATAGGAAAGAGTAGACGGAGAGGGTGGTGAACGGCTGGATCAGATGCATCTGACTGGCATTGAAAAAAAATAAAGGAGGCGCTGGGTAGGCAAGCGGTAGAATATTGCATGGTCAAGAGCCACTGAAATTTACAGTCCAGACAACATCGAGTGGTCTGGCAACCATGAAGGCCCTAATCCTACCCAAGAGGCACTGCATTGGAGGAGGTAGGCTTGCTGAGGTTAATGGAGTTGTGTGATGCCACCTACTAGTTATTTCCCCTTCATGTGTAGAGAGCTACTGAGCAAATAGTGTCTAGTAGCATGCATTGAAACGCAGCCTCCATGTTGCCTCTGTTGTTAATTGCCGCATCGCCATAATTTAATGTCTGTAGGTGTGTAGTGAATGATAATTAGCGGCAGGTTCGCATTATGCACAAATAATGCGAACCACCAAGGTGAGGTGAGCTGCCTAGTAGCATACATGGCAGCGCAGGCGTGCGTGTCCTGTGGCAGTGCATCACGAAGTGCGCCCTTTCATGCCGTTCATGGGGTTACCGCCGATATACGTTACAAAGGTGCTGCACATCATGCACTGATTGTTGCAGTAGAGTTGTATGCGATAAATTGTACTTGGACATTCATCAGTTGCTATCGCCGTGCAGCTCAATATCCAGCATTGCTGCATTCTTGCTGAAATCGGAATCTCTGGCTGAACTCTCTTTTGCATCATATACATGGCGCCTGCTTTGTGACTGGTTGTGGAGCGCAGCTGGTGTGTTTAGTGGAATCTGTAGCCCGTACCTTTGTTAAAAAAAAAGAGCCCAAAAGCTGCCTGCTTATTCAAATCAAGTACGAAACTGAAATCACATTTGCTGCGTTGGTAGGAACTTCCGGTCAGGTTAGTTAGGTGCAGTGTCGCCATTGCAGAGTGGTGATAAAGGACATTGGCAGTGAGTTTGTGGTGGTTCGTGTCGTGCACAACTCAATCTCTGTGCGTGGTATGTGTCATCAATCAAGTTCACATAACAGTGATTGGGAAAATTGGGAGCCTACATGCAGTCATGCAGGCTCTCTAGTGAAAGATTCTGCAGGCGGGAAATGAAAACTAACTGAGCCTTGAAAATAAGTCCGCAGCCTCCTTATAGGTGCATTAAGGGGCATTTTGAATGAGACCTCTTATGAATGAGACATGTTAGATTTGGGGAAATTGGCAACCCTTGCAGGATAAAAGTGATGTCCGCAGCAGGTAATTTCTAGAGCAGTGCAAATTACAAAATAACTGAGTGCAAAGTGAGTTTATATATTAATGTTTGAGCGTGAATAAAATTACATGAATATTAGCTTTGCCTCAGTGGATGTCTTGGCTTTGCTGCAGTATGCGAGTGTTACCTTCGCCACAGTATGCAGCTAGTTAGTTTTGCCACATTGTGCTAGTGTTATGTGATGAAGTGTGCTACATTTGGGATTGGGCCACCTGTCACCAGATATAGCATATTTTGCCGCTGAATTGCAAGCTTTGAATAGTTCGAACAGTAAAATGTCAATGTTAACCTAATTGAATAGCAAATGCTTTTCTAAAAATTTTCAAAAATTTGAATATTTGTACACCTCTAGTAGTTTCTTTCCTGTACTGTCTTATTTCACAACTATGGAATTCTCACAACAGTGAACTTTCTCGTTTTCCCCTCGGATTTCACTATAGCAGGGTTCAACTGTATTTTGGAAGGTGTTGCAGGGCCCCATTAAGGTACTTCACATAGACAAAGCTTGTCAAGCTAAGTGTCCTCAAATGTGCACAGAATTTAGGCATGTAAAGACATGATCCTAAGTCCAAAAGGATCACACAGGAGAAAGAACAATGAAAATTTGAGCGCATGCAGAATGCCTGAAGCAATCGTGGCAGCTTCATTCAAGAAATGCGGCATAAACTCGTCGCATGGTATCAAGGACACTGAACTTTTGAGTGTGGCATCAACAGGAAAAAGCACTGATGTGCCATAAGGTGATAACGTGATTGTAAGACAGTTGCAAGTACAGTTGAACTCACTTATAACAATCCCAGATATATCGATCTATCAGTTATAATAACCACATTTTGGTGCACTTACGATTTTCCTATGCCAGCTCTTGAAACTGCATCCAGGTATTATGAACATTTTTCAAAGGGCCCTACATTTACCATGAACATTTGAGGTACGATTGTGATAAAAATGTGCCATGCCACATAGACACAGACAGTGAACTTTATTCAGGTCCTGTGGAGAAACTTCAAAACCCCCAGATGGGGGAGGAGCCTCCTGAAGAGAAAAAAAATCTCAACGGGCCTTCATAGCTCGAGTGGCACACGCTCGTGAGGCTCACCTCGATCACAAGCCACTTAAGTGCTGTGACGTTGAAAATTTTGATAATGCAGAGTTAGACTGCAAGCTGGCCTTTGAGGCCCTTGAGGCCCAGCTACATTCCCATTTTCGCCTGTAGAAACTTTTCCCTGTGGGCATCCATCTATAGGTTTATTCCATTTGCATTACTCATGTCACCAGCTTTGGGTGCGCAGAGATGTGATGCAGCTATCTTCAAAGTGCAAGGAACCTTCCTTTGGACATTAGTTTGATAATAAAAGTGGCACATCAACATTTGTATTTAGTTAAAGCAGATACGATGCATGCAGGCTGCAGGTGAACACAAAGTGAACCAACGCGAGCATCACTGGCACCATTTCGCAATGGCAGTGTTCCGGTAGTTCCGGATCAGATGGGAGGCTGTTGCTAAAGGCTAAAGTCGCTAGATTTTCCAAAAATATCTAGAAACTTTAGCTGTTGCCAATGTCGCAAACATTGTTTCGGTTTTATACTCGGTGCTTGGCAACAGTCAGTTTTCGGACTTGTCAGAAAAAAGGCACGCTTTGGATGCAAGTAAATGCAGAAGTCTGCTGAGGCTACCTGCCTACGTGTTGAAGCTTGTGCAAGAAGCTATGATGTTCAATGCGCCGCTTCGTTCCCACTGCTACTCAAGCGTTGCTGTCATAACGGTCTATCTTTATGCACTCCGAGTCTGCATGAACGTTTCATGGCACTGCGTGCAGTGCGAAGGTTATAACATTATCCTTTTCGGTATAACAATCGTTATAACATTAAACCTTTTAAACACTGTATTCTCTGGTCAAAGCGGCGCAGCTTGCAGGCACACTAAGCCAGGTGTCTGATGCATAACACACACCACACACACATACACATACACACACTGTAGCTGGTGCTTACGTAACACGAATACGGCCACCACCGTGGGTTTGGGTTTAGCGAGCCACAGGGCCGCTTAGGCCATCGGCTACTTCACGCTCCGTTGCGCACGCGCATTCGGACGACAAAAGCGTTGAGTGCAGCGTGGCAATGACACAGTACTGCTCTCAGATCAACCGCAACACTTTATTTCCCTACGGCGACGCCACAAAAACTGCACACTGCCTGCAGTAAAAGGCGGTAGGCAAAGCAAAGGGCTTCGCCTACACCATGGGCGAAAATACAAAGGGTGCTGCTAGCACGTCACAACGGGCAATGGCTTGTGGAGACTCCGCAAAGAGAAAAGTGGTCCCTTGCGACCATGCTGTGCACTCACAGACCAACGGGCCCGATTGTGCGAGTATGGGCAAAACTCGGTTCACGTCCGCCTTCTATTAGAGTGGCTCGGTGTAGTTAGACCACGCACGAGCACGAGGCACAGATCTACAGCGTAGCTTTCAGAAGGGCAACATAAGGGTAGGCGTTCGCCGTTGGCGCACAGGCACCGCGGGCGTACTCCACCCGAGCGAGCTCAAACAAAGGAGCCAGCATAGGAGGAACGAAAGCGTGCTTACCCTTCGGCTGCCAGAAAGTCTGCCATTCCTCCCCCGCGTCGCGCGTATAACGTCCCGTGAGATTCCGCGCGCGGCACCACCATTGCGACTCGCTGCTGGGCAAGCAGGCAAACCAGATGCGCTGGGGCCTCTGGTGCCACTTGGCCCGGTGCGCAAGCATGATAGCGAATGGATGGAACCGGGAAGAAACAGTTAAGCATGCGAAAGGCAGAATTAGGCAAATGCCCGTGCAATGGCGATGAGCATATGCCTCGATCCCCACAACACACACACACACCACGGCGAGTGGAGATTTTAGAGATGCAGAGTGGGGGGAGCTTCCCTCTTTATCATTTTTCTCTCTGGCGACAGTGCACTTTCCCAGAAATGGTAGGCACAATTTGTTGCAATTTCAGTTGGGTGCGCTTGTAAGCGCGCAGCAGGCGTCACTTCACAAAGTGAGAAGGCCGAACTTTTCATTCACCGGAGGGGTTGTTAATGCGTTGTAATAACACAGGTCAAAGGAAATACTACTTGGTTCCTAATTTTTGTATGTTTTCAAGAGTGCGTCCACATACAATGAATAACTGACGTAACGACCACTCATTGCGGCACTTTTGACCTTGTTATAGATGGGTTTGACTGCTAAGATGTTATGGAAATTTTCCGGCAGGTTTTTCCTTATATTAGTGCACAAACTTTTCTTCTTTAGTCTTTCAATGCCTCTTGACTTACAACTGCGACCACCGTACATTCTAATACAGTAGTCCTGTTAAAAAAATGTTGTACTTTTAAAATGCATATTTCACCTTATAAATGAAACCTTATACTGGATTAGTAGAGCTTGTGGGGTGGCAGTGATACAGAACGTGCTTGATTGTGAGAAGAAAATTACCCTAACCAATTTATTACACTTGGTCTTGAAGTACTGTAACTAAAGTTGACTTTGTTTTATCGATTTATTTTTAGAACTGTATCGACGTGCTTCTGGAGAAGTTTAATGAGAAGATTGTGTATGTTGGAGTGACTGGCATCATCATCTGCTTCATTGAGGTAAGAAGTGTTACACACTAGAAGGATGCACATTTGGACGACTTGGTGATCAATTATCTCGGTAAGAACAGTGTGGAATTCAAAAACGAGAACAGAAGGGGCCAAACAATAGGACAAGCGCTGACTATCAACTGCGAGTTTATTAGAAGAAAGCAGCAGCATTTATAGAAAAAGGTTTATGATGTCTTGAGCAACACGGAGCTGAGCCACCGTCTGCTCTAAATCTGCCACTGTACCACTCTCGGTCAGTGCGTTGCGGCAACATTTGTGTGTGGCTTGTTTAGCCCGGAATATCAAGCGCTGACACATTGTGATGCAACTCGCCGCACACCAATTAGTGCGACAGCAGCATTGACTGACTCTGGCTTTACGCTTACCGATTATGGGCTACCAGAGAGGCAAACCTGATTGGCTTACAACACTGGTGCCTACATCTAGTGATGCAGAGTTTAACCAGATGTGCATAAAGCTAATATTGCAGTGACTTTCTCATTTGTGTTAGCTCCTGGTGTAAAGCACTGGCCCAGAGATCATCGTTAACTCATGGTACTTCTATTATATTTTCTTTCTATGAGAACACCGACCCGATTGAAAATAAATTCAAATGCATTGTAGTTAGAGATACGTCCTCAAGATGGCGCTACTAGTTCTACTATTGCCATGAGTGGCCGCTGTAACAAGGCCTGAAGAAATCTAAACAATTCTGCGGATAAACGAAAACTTTATATCATTATGCTGATAGTGATTGTGTTATGAATATACTCACTCAATTATGAGCTGGATCAGGCTAGTAAGCGGCGTCTGCTGTGGTTTCACTGGTGAGTAGGCAGCGCATACACACCAGTAATCGGTGGCTGCTGGCGTGGGCAATTCAAGATTTACACGCACATTGATGTGCTTTTATTAATGTCGTGTGTGCTAAGCAAGCCAGCATTCCGCAAGAATGTTTCTTGTTGGCAAAGGTACGAACTATTTGTAGTGTATGCGGTGGTTCAGTGGATCTGGGTGAAGTCAACGGCCCCTCGCTCATTTGTGACATGTCCCAAACAGTTGTATGCGCCAAGTTGGATTGGGGAACTCCATACAGCCTGTTGTGCGAAAATTCACATTGCAGCTTTGCGGAGGTATTTGCACTTTCAGAACCGTAGTGGCACCACGACAAAGGAGCAAAGTTGTTCACCAAAACGCAGACGCTTGCACAGCTATGTCATGCCTAGGGAATGCGCCAGTGTTGCCTGGCTCTCAAGCCGGTTGCCTGCTTATAAAAATGTTCAATTATGAATTAATGGTATGACCAATGCGTTAAAATTTTGCCAGCTTGTTTGTGAACATGCATGGATTAGCCCACACAGCACAGATTATGATTGACAATTGGGTGTTATGGGCCTTTCAAGGTTGACTAATGCAATCATCTCCCATCTTGTGAATGTGCCAACTTCTGTCATTTCCTGGTGACTGATTTTTTTTTTTTTTAAGAATGTCAGTCTTATTTGGAATGGGCTCACATACAATTTGTGTACAGCTTGTACTATCAGGGACATGTATCTTTTGTTTTTCTTATGTTTCGGACATATGTTCTTATACGTGCATGAGCTGTTGATAGAATTTTTTCCATAAATGTTGTTGCTTTCTTCTAATAAACCTCTGGTTGATAGTCAGTGTTCGTCCTGTGTTTGGTTCCTTCTTTTGTCATTGTTTTCTAATTCCATGCTGTTCTTACCAAGTGCTACACTGTGATGATTAGGAAACATGCCGTAAGTATGCTAAAGGACATGTGCAACACACCATTGTTCAGGACTGCATTATCACTCAACACTCATCTAGTGCGAGAGGAGAGCAAGCTGGGAGGAGAGCAGGGATGTAAGCCTTGGCAGACACAATTCGGAGTGTGCAATGTCATTGCGCTTGTCAGTTCAAAATGGCCAGACCTGGTTAGGGGCACTTTAAGGATCTGAATGTGTCCCATGTGGAGTGATAGCATAAAGTGATGTGATCTAAATGAGTTTTTTAATGGTTGTGGATTTGGTGAAAGAAATGCATTTAACTTCATTACAACATATCTGCTTATATTACGTTTGGACACAACATGCTAATGTTGTGTTCAAATGTCACTACCTGGCCTAAGTAGGTATATTCTACTTAGGCCAGCTGAATACCTGGCCTGACTAGATATATTCGCTGACCACTTCCAGTGCTTAGCTGCATATCTGACTGCTGTGTTCTTCTGAGGCTGTTGAACATTACTTCCGCCTTCTACGTATTCATTTTCAGGCCCATGGTTCTGCTTTGCCTGTATAGTTCAGTACTGCAAATACGCTGTGAACAACATTGGAGATATTTTGTTGCCTTGCTTTACACCCTTCCTTACTGGTATTTTACTGCTCTTTGTGAATTGGGGTAGCTGTGGGGTTGTTATAGATACCTTCTAATATTCTTATGTAATGCTTGTCTACACCCTAATTATGCAATGACAGCTGGGGTTTCAACAGTCAACTGAGTTCTAGTAACCTTTGATAGTGGGGGGGAGGGGGGGTTGGTTATACTTAAGGGGTTGGCTGTACTTAATGCATTTCTCTATCACCTGCTTGATCGTGTGAATATGGCCTATCATTGCATAGCCTTCATGAAATCCTGCTTGTTTGTTAGGCTGACTGAAATTTAAGGTGCCAGAAATCCTATTAGCAATTACTGTGGTAAATACCTTATAGACAGAGTAACAGTAAACTGCACAACTTTTTCTTAAGCAGTTTGGTACTTGCTGCGTATCGTGGTTTTGTAGCAAAATGCTGCAAGAAAAATAGGTGAAGAGGAAGAGACGAAGCAAAGAAGGCTCCACATCTAGTTTTACTCGACTCAAAGCAAGGTACTACGTATGTACACGTGCACACTCTCTCGAAGCCAGGGCGACAAAAACACAAAACACAAGTTACCAAATGTAAGACAAGCTCAGTACTTCTATTTTCGCATCATGTCGTGAAACAGATGTCTGGCTAACGCAGTTTTTACCATTGATACAAATCTGACGGGCCTCAAGCAGCTCCCGCGCAGTTTTGTTACTGCATCTTATGCAAACTGATTGGGCTGCAATTTTTCAAGTCCTTCATGTCACCTTTTTTATTGATTAAAACGACACTCATTCTTACATGATTCCGGTACACTCCTGGTAATTAGGCATTGCGTATATAGGGCTGCCAGTTTTTCTAGTATATAATCTGCCTGCCATCCTTCAAGAGATCTGCAGTTACCCGATCCTGACCAGGTGCTTTGCCCTGTTGCATTTCTTTCAAAGCTTTCTTTATTTCCTCTGTCCGTTCCGGTGGGATATCTACCTCTTCTGAACTACTTCCTCATTCAATAGTATCCTGGGTGTTGATCTCTGTAGAACTCCTTGGCCACTATGACTATCTTATCCATATCTGTGGTGAAATCTGTGAGCATGGCCACATTCTGCACTACACCAGGGTGCTCGCATAGTAAAGTCTATTGCATTCTTATGCTCCCCGTTCAGCCTCTTCTACGCCCACTCTGGCCCTCCCGTTTTTGGAAGAAGGTAGTCATGATGTGCAGATTGTGTTCTGTGAAAATATAATAATCCCCCTCTGCCATTCTGACAACCTATGCCATAGTTCCCAACTACCTTGTCTCCAGCCTCCTCCTTGCCTGCTTTAGCATTGAAGTCTCCCATACCATATTTACACTGTTGTAAGTCAATGCAATTTGTTCAGATTTGAAATTCGAAGTCTGAGGGTTGACTTACAATCTTAACAAACACTATACTGCCAGTTGGGCTTTTTTCTTTTGACTTGCAATTTGTAGGTGGGGTTGACTTACATTCGGGTCAACTTACAATCGTGCAAATATGGTAACTATGGTATGCTGTTTTTACTTTAGCTACTGCTGATTTGACATTGTTGTAAAAGCTTTCAGCTAGCCAAATGTAGGTGCATAGCCCTGTACCGCCTTCAAGTTGTACCTCTTATTAAGAATAATTACAACAATGGTTACCCTCTCATTAATGATATAGCACTCCTAGTTCTTCTGTCCACTAGACCACGGTAACATAGAATCTGCCCATTTTTCAGTACAGCAAAGGCCTCACTCCTAACCTCACTAAGCCCTATCACATCCCATTTAATACCTGCTAATCTTTCAAACAGCACCTCTAGACTCCTTTCTAGATAATGTTCTAACATTGAACGTTGCCAAGGTTTGATTCCAATAGTTGCGTGCCCGGATCCAGTGAATCTTGGCGCCCTCTGCTGCATCACATGGCTGACTTCTGCCATCATCAATTGCTTCGGAGCAGCTGGCGAATGAGGGCCGAGGGTTAACTATGGCATTCATAGGAAGTTGTGGCCGTTACTGCACCAGGGTGGCCAGTCCTGTTTTGGTGAGAGAGCACGTCACTGGCTATCATCACTGGGATCAGGCCATACCCCATCAACACGGGGACATTTTTTTTTAATCTGGTGGAAAATTGCCAGCACCAGGATTTAAACTACAGTCCTCTTGCACGTGAGGCGGCTGCTCTACCTCTATGCCACTACTGCACATATTATATGCATACCATAAAAAATGCTGATCAGTGCATTTTCACCAAAATAATGGGTGTTTGGCTGTATAGTCAATGTTGCAAAGATACAGCACACTAGCAGTACCTTGAAGATGGGAAGTAGAGATGAGCCATATCGTGGCTGCCCGGCCCAGGCTCAATGCTTCTTAAATACAGGCCAGCCTGACCCCATAATGCACTTATGGACTGCCAGGGCCCATCATACTGATAGCTAAATTGCATGAAAGGTTTCATTCTGCAGAACTCATGTCTATGGTATTGCAGAGATATAGGCAGATGCTGTATGGTTTGTGGATGTACCACTCACCTGATGTTTCCCCCTTTTCTGGCACCTTACCTTATAGTGAGCTGCATATCCACACCCCAGCCTTCTGTCTATCTGGCTTGCTGCCACATGCTGGATATCACTGAAATGCCTGCTCTGTTAGCCGGCACTTTCTGCTCCACTTTAAAACTAGACCGACCTACATCACATTTCTGAACAAGTGCCGAGAAAGCAGCAAGCTCTCTCGAAGGAGCCGGCATGGCCCTTATATAATTTCTCTTGTGGAGGTTGAATGCCAGCAAGCATTTTGGACCCAAGTAGGGCTCCAATACACGCCATTCTTACCCCTGATTAACAATCAGGCTAGCTGCCCGAACCACACCGCTACACATCTAAGTATAATAGGAAGCACTTCACTTTGCACTCCCAAAGAACTCTGTGTGCAGAGTACACACGCATTTATGCAGGCTGTGATGTGGCTCAAATGAGAGCACGAATTGATTGGGACGTACAGTGGCATATGCTTAAATGGACTGTCCACCGTCCTTAGTTGATTGCCTGTTACTTATCGATAGAAAGCGGACCATTCGAGGTGTACAGTTTTGCGGTAGTTTCGCTAAAAGGTCGATAGAAATTCAGCACAGTTTTTCTGTCATCATCTCCCCTTCTGGTTGTGAAGGGACACTGGTAACACTGATTACTGGGATTTTGTACTATGAACTTAAAAATTAAAATTACTCTCCATCGTGAAGGAAATGTTACCAAATGTGTGTAAAATACAATCGTAAGTAAAATCTTCTGCTTTTAAGCAAGTGAACCCACCCACCGGGGCAACCCTTGGAAACAATCTCCTCATTTCTACCACAAGCTGTGGGCAGGGCACTATTTAAAGCAACCTAGTGTGCACTTGGTTTGCAACTGAGATTAGAGGTAAAGTGAATAGCCCTGCCACAGTGGTCTAGTGGCTATGGTACTCTGCTACTGATCTGAATGGCGCGGGATCGAATCTTTGCCGTGGCGACTGCATTCAATGGAGGCGAAATGTTGAGGCCCGTGTACTATGCGATGTCAGTGCCTGTTAAAAGAACCCCAGGTGGTTGAAATTTTGGGAGCCCTCCACTACAGCGTCTCATAATGAGATCATAGTTTTGGGACATTAAACCCCTAGAAATCGGAGGTAAAGTAAATAGTTCACCTTCTTTCATCCTTCCTCGGTAGGAATTCTGGCTAGGTAGCTTCTTGGCAATAAACAAATTCTTCACTCCACTTAACTGCAAACAAGGAAGCATAGCTTAAAGGCTCTAAGTGCTTCACATGAACACTAACATGCCTGGCTTACTAGTCATACTACTGTTTTCTGTTCCATGACATCTAAATTTATTCATAGCTGCTATTCCTCAGCTTGAGCAGGATTTAGCTTTTAGATGTCCTGGAGGACTCTTGCAGACCTGCTATGTGTGCTGCAGGTAAACCGCTTGGAACTTATGTTTCTTGTTTTGCAGGTTGTCGGCATTGTTTTTGGTTGCTGCTTGGCCAAGGCCATCAGGAAATACGAAGTGGTGTAAGGCGACATTCAACAGCTGTTCTGTTCTGGAGATGTTTTATTCTGCCAGTCTGTCATCAGGTTCAGTGCTTTCCTCGTTAAGCTGATCTGCACACTTCAAGGCGTAAAATGTGCTCTGTCTAGCTGGTGCCAAAACAAAACGGAGTTGTCCACTAGTGCTATGAAGATTAATTTCTCGACTCTAAAAAAGATCACTTGGATACATTCCGTGCCTTACGATCCCAGGACAAATTTTTAAACTCATGTGCAGAGTGTACATAAGATCATGGTTGGAATATGGCCTGAATATGGGCATCTGTGGCAAAGGTTGGCCTCGCGTACGCCTGTTCACCACGATCAATGTTCATTGCCCAAACTTTAGGCAGCCACACTTACTTGGCAGGTATGATCTTAGCGTTTCCTTACTAAGCTAAATGTAGGTTTTTAGGTGTCCTTTTTTGAGTTAGTTGCAGTGAGATGCTTCTCTGTGAACATTCTTGCTTTCTACCTGGGATTCCAAATGCCACACCAATGTTGTGTTCCACCACTACTTGTGGCTGGATAGTTAGGCGGCATTGTGGTTCCACTTACCGTTGTGTGCAAATGCTGTGTACTTACGACATGTAATCCAATCTGTACAGAAAATATTTACTTTAGTAAGCTACTTCTCATTTTTGTAAGAATGTGTTCTATTCAGGTAGTTACGAATAATTTTTTTTTAAAATATGCTAGGGTGTAGCAGTTTGTCTGTGCAGTTGCCCATTATTTTTCAGTAGTAGTTGAACGTGACATGTATTGTTACTATACTGTACGTTATTTAACTGTCTCTAATAAAGCTATGTATTGACGGATGTTTGCGCTTTTAAGTGGATTAAAGCCATTGAATGTTTGTGATCGTTTTGTGACTGTGTTTTTGCAGAACGCCAGAAATGGTTGAAACTGCGGTGCGCGCTGTCTTCACTATGTAACGCACTATTCGACTAGATGTTGCGCATTCTGGCTCGTCGGAGTGGCATGTGCTTGCCGTTCAGCATTGTGCATCCTCCGCAGATTTCCATAAATCATTTCGGCTCCCCACACGCACACGTGGACCGACGTGGCAGCGGGTGACGAGCGTACAGCCTCTTCAGCCCCTTTTGAGTAACAATGCCGGATTGTGGCCGTTTGCCGGAGCGTCGCCGCTCCACGACTGCGCAGACGCAGGATAGGGGAGCAATACAAAGGGTCGCCGTCACGTTTCCCGGCGGCCGCCGCGCGTCGCAGGTGCGCGCCGCAGCGCCAAGGGCACGCTGGTCAGCCGGACGGCGGCCGTTGCATGCGTGCCGGTTGACGGCTTGATGGATGACGCCCATAGCGCGGGAATCTGCCCCGTGGCCAGCTGCGCCCAGCCAGTGCGTGGTGTGGCCGCACCAGTCACTTGAGGCTTCACAGCCACCGTCTCACGGCACCGTTGCACCCTCGGATCAGCATGCGAACGTTTGTCGACGTCGTGAACTAGGGCCGGCGGCAAAAAAATTCGCTTGCGCCCGCGGCGCGTAGGATGTGCGGAGTCGGGTAGGGAAGCCCACTTCTTGTAGTCGCTGCAAAAGATGCCGGTGATTGGCGCGGCTGCTGCTATTTGGTGAACTAACGCTGCAAAAAGCTGCGCCTTGACTAACGGGTGGGTTCATTCGTATTGGAAGTGTGGCTGAGGCTGTAACTAGCTTCTGCGGACTACGGAAAAACTGCGTAGGCTGCTTATCCACGGCATGGGAGGCGCAGCTTTTCGCAAACGGCGTGGTCGCGATGGATGTCATTTGCAACCTAGCATTACACGTACGGGGGTCTTGCTTCCGCAGCGACTCGGCCTTCCGTTGAACTGCTTGCGGGAATAATCGTGGAATTTCGTATTCGGCGAAGACGGTAGTGCGTCACACCTGTTGAGACTTCGAAAAGGCCATAGGTGACTGTCTGTTTATAGCTCCCGTATGACGTTGGCATTGTTGGTAAGCAGTCTGTGGAATTTGTTTACGCAGAACGATTCGGCATTTCGATGCTTTCTTGATAAATACGCTTGAAATAGTAATGAAGCTGGCTTCGTCCCCTACAGATGCGCCACCCCACTGAACGAATGACTTGCACCCATTATGTGGTTCAAGCAGTAATTCCAGCGCTCGGACGAGGGACAAGGCGCTGACTAGCGATTGAACGACTTCATTGCTTCCTGTTGAGAATTTTTGCATTCGCAGATGGACAGGAAATTTAAGCGATCTTTTCTTTCTTTTTTTTTTTTCCGGAACATAGTAGCGCGACAATCACGTCAGATACGTAACTTTTCCGTGCAGATTCACCGACCGCGTGTGTTCATTTTCGCGAATCATGGCTTTATATGTCTGGTGTACTCTGTTCACGTTATGCGCGCATTCTCTGACATTGTATCGGAATCCGGTCGACACACTGGCTTGCAGAGAACGCTTGGTATACTCAACAAAATTCGCAAAGCAGAAGTACAGGTGGCGACGCTTCGCCAAAGTTCCCGCACTAATGTGCGTGACGTCATATATCTTTGACAGCATTTAACATGTATATAACTGTCCATCGGTTGAAAAAAATGTTCCGAAGAAGCCAAAGACATGTTTCGGGAACTTTAATTGAACGAGTTACGCGAGAATGTGCAACAAAGAATGGGCGCCTCGGCGCTAAATGAAAACACGAAACTTTCACAATCATTTCCTCGTGTAATAGTGAGGGTGACGGAATGGCTACCAAGAGAAGGAAAACGCAGCAGAGGTAGGCAAAAGGTTAGATGGAGCGACGAAATTAAAAAGTTTGCGGGCGTAAAGTGGAACCAACTCCCTCAGGATAGGGTGGATTGGAAATCGTTGGGAGAGGCCTTCGTCCTGCAGTGGACCTAAACAGGCTGATGATGATGATGAACTCGGCGAAATTAGCGATGATGGAGTTCCCGAAGTGTAATTCATCGGCTTTGCTGTAGTATCGCGGAATCGTGTAGATAACTTAGCTTCGGCATTTTAATACTTCTTGTGCGTGCTTCCTTTCGAAAATCCCGAGTGTCTTTTTTTTTTTTTTCCCCTCTCTCTTCACCTCGTCCGCGGTAGGGACGCCGCCCACCTTGTACGAGTCCGCCGTCGGCTCTTTCTTTCAAATATTGGGATAAATAAAGTTTTTCTCCTCCTCCTTTCTTTCAAATAAACTTTATTCCTCCTCCTCCTCGCTGTTAACCTTCTTCTGCAAGTTTGCAGCTTCTTAGAGCCACTGTAAAGTGAAATGTAATCCCTGCCTTTTACATTTCTTTAAATTATATGCGAAGCACTGTGATTGTACGGCGGTTACTGCCATGCTTCCACAACAAGGGGATTCTGCTTTTAACAGGATGCAGTTGGAGGACATATATCATAATTTAATATTGGGGTGTTGATGAGAGTTGAGGGCTGGTTAAACTCGTCAGTAATATAACGCATGTTTTGCGGCAAGCTATTTAGCTGACATTTACATCACTTTAGCCCACCGTCTGTAGCGGGCGAAATTTTATTTCTGCAGGTGGCCGGTTTCAATTTTGTAAAATTTAAAGAAAGGGGGAAAGAGAACGCTGATGGAAAAAATACATAAACTACCTTCCAAAGATTACTTTGATACCTGTTCAGTATGCAAATACGGTGTGTTGCGGCTAACCCGGGCCAAATTAATAAAAAAAAAATAATGCAACGAGGTGCGAAGGCTCGAAGGGAGCGAACGTGCGAAAGGCGCTTGCTCGCTTTACATATTCGCGTTTGACGTTACAAATCTGAAATTCGGGGAAATAATTAGGAAAAACGTAGCGGGCCGGGTATTAACACGAAGATACCGTATGCGATTCAGAATCGGATGTCTGAATTTTCACAGTTACACTAAGACACCTTCCACTAAGCTTGGACAACAGAAATTGCCAGTATGAACGAAGTAATCACTAACAAAACGCCGTTAGTCGCATCTTCTTATCTGGTTGCGCTCTCTTTATTTCTGTTTTTTTTTTCCCCTTTTTAATCAGCTTTGCCCAGGTTAGCTGCTACGCGCATCTTTTCACTTATGAAGGCGCAGCGAGTCTTTATGATCACTGACAAGGTATAGGTTTTAACATTGACTGTATAAGCGTAACCATCTGCTTAACAAAGCAAATGGTACATGAGTTTGTCATTATGATCTGTCACTGGTGTTTAATCTTTCATCTGACGGCTTTCAATACAGCAATAGGTGTACGAACAGTAACACATTTTTGTTCATATGAGTAACGTATGTATGAAAGATATAAATGTCAGTCATTACATTTTATACAATAGTGCATTGACATATTGACGCTATACGTGAGGAAAATTTTCTGCGAGACTTAGATGATTAAAAAAAATAGTTTGGGGGGGGGGGGGGGGGTGGGGGTGTAGAACAACAATTAAAATTCGTCAGTGAATGGGGATATGGGCGCAATCGTATGCATGTGTTTGGGATTCGATTACGCGATAATTTTGTAAAAGCACATCGCGCTAGAAAGTGTCCGTTGCTGCATTGCGTAAACTTATTTGAAATGTGGCAGAGCTGTGCATAAAGCACGAGCAGTGCGCCACAGGTCGCCGGTTACCTGGGTGCTACATGACGCCTTCGGAACACCAGTGTCGTACCGAAACCGATACTTTATTACCATTATTTGTCACCCTCTCAAAGGTAAGCCTCTGGCTCTTGACGCCGTAACAATGGCCGCAGTTCTGTACAATGGGTGATCGAGCCAACGACTCGGTGCTGTTCGCGCCTGTTTTGATGTCTCGTAAGGTGCTCGATTTGAGCCCTCGAGTTCGATCCCGGCGCGCCGTGGAATGCTAGTCCGGTTGCCTCTTGAGACGTGCTTGACGGATGGTGCGAGACTTGATCGATTCCCATTGCGTCAAGCTCTTAGCCAGCAGCGCTGAAAGGTCACCGCGCGCGCTGTCGCCTGCGCGCACATCGGCGTCACCCAATGATTCTCGAACATAACGGCGATGCAAACCCGCGCATCGCTGAAAAAAAAAAAAAAAAATGCTTGCGGCAGCCGCTGCTGCAATGGACACGTCTACGCGAAAAGGTCACCGAGTAAAGTATCCGCGCGACAACGACAGTGCTTCGGCAAATACGACACTGGCCTGCGGAGCTGTCTGTGGAAGGCGACAGCTTCGTTATTACAACCTCAATTCGCTGATTCCTTTGTCCGTGGAGCCTCTCAGATTCTGATGACGCTTGTGGCGCGAGAAAGGACGAAAATAAATGATAGACGTAGAACGCACACACAGGCGCTTAACTGCTACATTTATTTGGAGTCGAAGAACTAAACGTATAGTCAACTTTGTAGCAATCATCAGCGCTGTTTGCAAAAACTCGTTCATCTTTACGCAGATAGGATAACGCGTCACAAGATAGCACAATTGACAATTGGAAACTCCGTGATACATTTCGGTAATTTTCATGGGTAAACTTTGCCCGTGATTCTACCAACAGTGGATCAGTCTTTGACATACTATACTGGAATACACTATACTATACATACCATCGTCATCTCTACTGACAACGGAATCCCTAACATGTCTGCAGTGCTCATTGAGGAACCGGTGCACCCAGCTTTTGTTACACGTCATAGCCGTGTTCATAAGAACGCCAATTGAGGTGCCTCCCGCTTTGTGCCACATAGCAAGTTTGGCACTTGTTAGTGGTAGGTTGTATGCAGCTGCTCCGGCGCATAAACCTATTCCGGCCCCGCCACGGTGGTCAAGTGGCTATGGTGCTCGGCTGCAGATCCGAAGATCGCGGGATCGAATCCCGGCCGCGGCTGCTGCATTTCGATGGAGGCGAAATGTTGAGGCCCTTGTGCTGTTCGATGTCAGTGCACGTCAATGCACCCTAAGGTGGTCTGAATTTCCGGAGACCTCCACTACGGCGTCTTTCATAATCAGGGCTGGTTTTGGGACGTTAAGTCCCACAAATCAGTCAATCACCCCAGCAATTATTTATATTTGTGAGATTTTCGTCAATGCGTTGTGTGTTTATATATACTACCATGATATGTATCTCGGGTTACACAAGTTTGTGCAGCACAACTGTGGCAGGAAGCAGGTTGCTGTATTTGCGAGGTAAAGCGTGTACCCTGCTGTCATGAACCAATCAAGGCGGCCACGTTATGTCTCCATAGTATCTACACCCCCTACAAAGTAAAACATTGGGTATTGTATAGGTTGCCCGAAGTCCGTCGCGTGGTAGCAAACGGAAGGGCGAGAGGCTGCTTCTGCGGTTTCTGAAGCTGTCTTAGCAGCCTTATCGTATCCGCATGGTTGAGCAGGGCTTTGTAGTGGCGGCAGACTGGCGATAGCGAAAACACCACTCTTACTGCAATCGGCAGTTACGACCTAGGAAAAGGCGCCGATCTGTTGAACTTGTCCGTTGTTTGGTCGGCGTTCGCAATGATGACACCTGTACGGCCGCGTCAAGGCTGATGACGTAATAGGCACGCGGCTTGGGGCTCGGGATTTCCCATAGGTGGACAGCACAATGTGGAAGAGAGAAAAGTGCTTTGGCACAGCGGGTACATATCAGAAGCAATTCTGAAGTGCTGTTTTGTTGAAGTGCTGTTTGTTGAAGTGTATTTTTGTTCAAGTTGGACAGAAGCAGCACGCGACTGTACTAGCAAACATGTTATTTCCAACAACGATTTTCAATAAACTCAGGGAAACAGTGCACGTGTCAATTCCTGTAGCATGTTCTTTAACGGTACGATTTCAGTTCGCATTGTTCGGCCATCTCGGAAGCCCAGGAGTGTATGCGTGCTATCCGCAAATCCCGAGATCAAGTATCGGAAGCTCGTTCAAACTTGAGGAGGAGGAGGAGGAGAGAGGAAAGACAGGGAGGTTAGCCAGTGCTGAGACCGGCTGGCTACCCTGTGCAGGGGAGAAGGGGTGAAGGGAATGAAAGATAACAGAAAGGGGACACGACAAAAAAAAAAAGGAAAGGATAGAGAAAGCACACACACACACACACACACACACACACACACACACACACACACACACACACACACACACACACACACACACACACAAAGAAACGCTACACTGCTTAGAGTCTGTCCTTTATACCGCTCGTCCTCAAAAATCGTAACAGCGCGTTCAGCGCTTTCCGTGCTGACGATGGTCCTGGCCAGTGTCCCAAAACTCGTTGCTCGGACAAAGGGCGGCTGTCAAGTCTGTCTAGAGCAGCGGTAAGTTCTCTCCTGGGGCCACTGAAACGGGGAAACTCAGAGCTCTTATCCTGTGGGTCTTTGTCCCTGTCGTCTGTTTCGGCGCTGGCCGTGAAATATGACACCTTAAAGAATGCATGAATTTGTTCCTACTTGGGTGTATAGTATGTGCTTGGCAAAGGTGTGGGAATCAACTTAGTTCTTTTATACACATGCCAGATTTCGTTATTAGCTGTTTGTAGTTATTGTCTTCGATGACAGAAGGGTCTGGCAACCACTGATGAATTCGCCATGCTAGTTGGACATTTCTGCGAATAACTTAGGATACCAATTGTTCATGGGTTGTTACGTTGGAAATTCTGGCTGGGCTGACAAGTGTCAGTGCTCGCTGTCAGGCTCGCTGTGACGGCCGATCGGCC
Source organism: Hyalomma asiaticum (assembly GCA_013339685.2). Lineage (NCBI taxonomy): Eukaryota > Metazoa > Arthropoda > Arachnida > Ixodida > Ixodidae > Hyalomma > Hyalomma asiaticum. Next base: position 306,464,314 of record CM023481.1, read on the forward strand.
TTTTGTGAGAGAGTTGCTGCTGACCGCGTCGAACCTGTCACGGTAGTTTCACAAGCGTTTGTCTATTTGCCACTAAGCAAGCAAACAAACAAACACAAACAAACGGGGTCTCACATACATGTTTCGAAATGTCGCAAAATAAAATGAGAGGCAGATGCAGAAATTCTTTCATTGCGCGAAAGTAGAATTGACTTGAAGTTTTAGAAAAATGCAATTCTTGTGGAACTTTTGTGATTCTGAAGGCTCAAAAATAAATGTAAAAATTGTAGCAAATTTAACTTTAGCCGGCTCGGTAGATATATGATATGGGGCTGCTCAGCACGAAGTAGTGCGTTCAATTTCTCATCGCGACAGTTGCATATTGATGAGGGCGATATGCAGAAATTGTGCACACGTAAAGGGAACAACTTTTTTGTCACTGCTCTCACCATGCGAAAATTACGATATAATTATGAGGTTCGACTAACTAAGTAACTATATATATATATTGTAGCGAAAAGTAACTAACCCTATAGTGGGGTAGGCTCTCCGGTGTGATCTAGTGGGTCTGGATCTAACGCGCAGTGCTCGTGCTCGCCGCTCGCTCTCGGGGCGCGTGCTTTCAGCCGTTGAACAAGCTACCGGTCGGGCCTGACGCCAGCCTTCAATAAACGCCCTTTTACAATATATATATATATATATATATATATATATATATATATATATATATATATATAGATATAGAGAGAGAGAGAGAGAGAGAGAGAGAGATGAGTAGTAGACCCTCGGAATTGGCAACAAAAATGCGGAAGGCGTTTATTCAATGTTTCAGCCGGAGACCGGCCTTCATCAGGAATCTTCCTGATGAAGGCCGGTCTCCGGCTGAAACGTTGAATAAACGCTTTCCGCATTTTCGTTGCCAATTCCGAGGGTCTACTACTCATCTCTGCCTTCACGCCTCCGGCCTATTCACCACCATGACTGATATATATATATATATATATATATATATATATATATATATATATATATATATATATATATATATATATATATATATATATATATAATGTTTTGATGCAACAGGATTCAGGCTCATCGCCTTGACGTCAAGCTGCTTGCTGGCTGAATCGAAAAATATACAGTCGCCATCGCGTAGTGGTGTTGTTGACGAACATTCTCACTACTGTGGCATGCAGAGCCGATGAACGGCTGCTGAAATGACATTACGTTCTTTACACAGACAGCCCCGATGAAAATGCAGTAGTAGGACTCAAGGGAGAGGCTGCTTTAGAGCACCGCGAGGAAGAAGTTCGCGGGTGTGCGGCCTGCGAGACCGCTAACAGCCTCTTTGTGCGTGGTCTGCTCATTTCATGTATGCTTAGACGCGAGTATTCCTGACGCATGGGCCAACAGGGCTCCTCTCAAGTAATCCCCTTTGGTATGCGCTGGACGACGCCTTACGCCGTGTTTTGTGGCGCGGTTCCTTTTTAGGCGGATGGATGATGTGAACGTCTGTGTCGGGGTGGTAACCTGCACGTCACCAAGCTCTATATGTATTTATTTAGGCCTAATGATGTAATGCTTGTCTAAACAGAGCTCATTCTTTAAAAGTGAATTTACAATTTTACATATGTCACAGTAAAGCACATTTGTACACAGTAAAGAACATAAAGTGCATTTGTCGCAGTACAAGGCCATTAATTTTCAAGCTAGTTTGTTTTTGTCCTTTCTTCTTTCGCTTCTGCCACATGTTTACCTCTCCCTTGCTGTCCCTAAATCCCGAGACTTCACGAGGCTAGTGCCCAAACATACATTCGAGTGGATATCTACATTGAATGAAACATGTTCAAGCTTTTCCACAGCTAGAAGATTTATCTTCGTCGTTAGTGAATATCGCTTTATATAGCAACGCGTTTTGACGCAGACCAACCTCGCATCAAATGGTAAGTCGTTTGCCTTTGAATTATAACATGCTTCCTTCCTTATTTTGTCCTTACCCTTTCAGTACAGTTGCTTAAAGCTGGCATTCTTCGTTTTTTTTCTTTTTCCTTTTATCGGTGCTATCGAAAAAATCTCCACCTCTCTGAGCTTGCGCCTATAATGCTCCTCGTTTCCATATCGCTCACACTGCCATTCATTTCCTTGCTGGCGAGCCCTCATTTTCTTTTCGTGCAATGTTAATTGGCGTTCTTCCTGTGCTGAACACTTTCCCTTCCCACCTACGTTTCATGTTACGTAGTCTATCTTCGAACTTAATTTTGCTCTGAGCTTCTCTCACCTCAAAGCCTGTCCAGCCTGTATCGCCTTTTACAGTTTATTTATTTATTTATTTATTTATTTATTTATTTATTTATTTATTTATTCGGTACCCACGGCGCCAAGAACATTACAGTAGGGGATGGGTTTACAGTCTGTTTGGACAGTTCAATATTATTTTTTATACACAAAGCTTGAGAAAAAAGAAGCAGTAAGAACAACAATAGATACAGCATATTTACAGCATGATAAGTTTTACAAGGGATATACTATAAATATGCCGAAGAATACTAGAAATTTGAGTCTCCTCAACAGGAATTAAAATAGGTGATCTGATACGGGAGTAACCAAATTGAAAAAAAAGAACAATAATAGATAAAGCAGTGTTAAAAACGTGAGAAGTACACGTGGGTCATGCTGAAAGAGCAAGATCAAAGAAACAAAAGTCACTTCAGCAAGGCAAAAACACGTCAATTGAAATGACGTTGACGACGTCGGCAGGTAGTTTATTCCAGTCTTGGATAGTTTTTGGGCAAGAATGAATTCTTGAGAAGTTCTGTCCTGCACAGAACTTTTCGTACTTTTCGCTCATGGTCCGCGCGTTGTGAACTATAGTTAGTCCCATAAGCGACCAGTGCGAGGCGTCCCACGGCCCTGTGATGTGCATCCGGTGAGGGGGTGTTCCGCAGTCCTTTGATTCAACACACCAGGAAAAAAAAAAAAAAAAAAAGAGCGCTTTTTTTTTGTTTACACGTAAACTGACGAAGGGCTAGAAACACTGTACATATGGTCAGTACAAACAAAAATGATAGCATGAAGTTGATATAAATCCACTCTTTCTTCGATAGACGGCGCACTACGTGTCTTCCACGAACCGCATGGACGGAAAATGCCAAGCTATTTTCTGCACCCGGAGGATGCCTTGTAATCTTTTGCAACTTCTACGTCGTATTTCACATCACTCGTACCTGTCTGAAAAAGAGAGAGAGAGAGAGAGAAGAAGAAGAAGAAGCGAGAGAGAGAAAGTGCTATCATTGCTGGCTGATCGCGGTCAACAGATCATTTTCTTTCACCGCCTGTTCGAATTTTACTTGTGTTTCAGCTATAAAGACGACAAAAACAACCTTTTGTAATATACGGTCTGCGAGATTGAAGTAGCACCTGTCGCACGCTCCGCCGCAACATCTTCGACGCCATGTTCGGCCGCTACAGCTTCTCTACACCCATGGAGGAAAGAAAATCTACACCAATAATTTCGCAATCCCGGCCGCGGCGGCTGCATTTCGATGGAGGCGAAATGTTGAGGCCTGTGTACGGTGCGATTTCAGCGCACGTTAAAGAACCCCAGGTGGTCAAAATTTCCGGAGCCCTCCACTACGGCGTCTCTCACAATCATAGGCGCTTTTGGGACATAAAACCCTAGAAATCAATCAATAATTTCGCAATGACTTTCGGACTCCAAATAATCACGAATACTTTGCTGTCGAATAGTCTGGACATAAATGTAAACGTCAATGGGAACTTGCGGGAAACTCAGCCCACGACGATGAGTCGCTATATTCGATGCGGACGACACTCACTTCGGAACTTTTCTGTTGTCCTGCGCGTGAGGCGATACACCTTTACACCTCTAACATAGTTCTTACGTGCGTCCTCCTTCGCCCATGGGACCATTTACCACAATGAAAATGCTCAGGGGCTTATCCAGAATTTCGATGTTGGAGGGGGAGGGTGTTAGAGAGGTAACCATGGGGCGCTATCCCGTGGTGTTACCAGAACTCTGGGCGCGTGAATACGAAGTTATTGGTTAGCTGGAGTAAAATTAAGTGGAGGGGCATAAATTGCTGCGAATGCTCATTAGTCGTGTGCCAGCTCGCGTGAACGCGTTTAGTTCAAATGACTTTTAAGTGCCCATGTGTCCCGCGTATAACTTTGAATTTAGTGGTTTATGCTGAATCGTTGACGTTCAGCTTAGAGGGCGTTAATTTGTTTCGTGAACCGCCTTTTCCCGCTTTTCAAAGGCTGCTTGTGCACGAACTGCAGTACTTATTTGCCTTCTCTTGAATGAAAACATTCCATTCATTAAAAGAAGAAAGAGTAGACGGGACCACAACCTTCACCTGCAACACTTTAGTTCACTTTATACGTTTTTCTTTCAAGTGTGATTCACGAAGTGACGGTACCAGTCGTCCTTGCGGAGACGAGAGAGGGGGAAACTGTATTTTTTCAGGTTTTTGCATTGTTCGCAAATTTGATTATTGGAGACTCTGAATCGATATTCGGCAATCAGCGGTCACAAGAATATTCCATTTTCGAACTTAAGTAAACACTGTTTATCGGTTGTCAATATCCATAAATGCTTAGTATAGCACAGGAGGTATGTCCCAAATTTAATGTAATGGGGCCAGTAAAACTGGGACAGGGTGTAGCTACGTCGCTGTCTCCCTCCAATCGAAACGACTTTATTGATGTAAACCCAGAGCGATACCGACAGTTGTACGACAAGGCAGTATTCTATTCGTGCACCTTTTGCGTAGTCCATTTTGATCCCGTTCACATGGAGATCGGCGAGCGGATGGAACAAAGAATAAGCATCAAATTCACTGTGATATTGCGCAAGAAAAGTGCAAACATTCATCAAAAGTTGTCAGTTGATGTTATATATAGAGGATATCCTACATACAAAAACACCGCGTCAAAGTGGGCGTACAGCGTTTTCTCGAGGGCCGCGGAAATCTCGAGGAAGATGAGATAAAGGACACCCTTCCATCTCCGCGGGAAGATGAAGAAAACACCGATCGTGCGTCGGTCTTCTACTCGGTGACTGCCGAATGATCTGCGAGAAACAATGTATCAGGAGCACTTGGTATGCTGACATCGCCCTTTTCTGACCTTGGGGTCCAAATTTGGGGGAAAAAAATAAGAAATAGACGCCAGTATGGTGCCCAAGCCTAATAATAATTTCTGGGGTTTTGCGTCCCAAAAGAACTGCGGTACCCTGAGCAAAATAGGCAATTATAAATTATAAAACGGCGCCCCACTGAATGATCTATCTATCTATCTATCTATCTATCTATCTATCTATCTATCTATCTATCTATCTATCTATCTATCTATCTATCTATCTATCTATCTATCTATCTATCTAATCTTCCAACAGGATTTGGTGTTGTCAGCTTATTTCTACGTGCTTTTGCATCGCATGGCGGAGCAAAACCGTCTCATTTTTTGCACTGATAATTCTGTTTTGTCATAAATTGTGGGTTCGTGAGGGATGTTCCCTTACCCCAATACTGACCAGAGTACCGAACGTACATTCCATTCAAGGTCTTCGTCTTTTCTTTACGTTTATCTTTTTCCAAAAATATATACGAAAGCCTGGCAAAATGTAAAGAAGCCCCGCCATGGTGATCTAGTGGCTACGGTACTCGGCTGCTGATCCGAAGGTCGCGGGATCAAATCCCGGCCGCGGCGGCTGCATTTCGACGGAGGCGAAACGATGAGGCCCGTGTGCTGTGCGATGTCAGTGCACCTTAAGGAACCCCAGGTGGTCGAAATTTCCGGAGACCTCCACTACGGCGTCTCTCATGATCATACCTGGTTTTGGGACGTTAAACCCCACAAATCAATCAATCAAATCAAAATTTAGAGAAGAGAACAAAGAGGTGGCATTCTTGATTGATCACCTCAACATTCCCGCCCTTAAACACGCTACGAACGAATCTGTCCGCGAAATAGCCTGGTAGTCCCGACAAAAGTGGCGTATCGCAGCTTCTAAAGGCGGCAACTGCATTTTTTCCCCACTGTAGGCATGTTACGCCTACGGGTGTAAATCGGCAGCCTGTGCGCTGCGGTCGTTCATCGCTGCTACCACACAAACTGTTTCCGGACCGTGCGCTCTGTATAGCCGACATACGCCGGTCAAGGGTTTGTTTATTTGTTTGAAACAACTTAATGAACCAACAAACATTGAAGCCTAGGAAAGCTTAGGGGAAGTTATTAAACTTTGTAATTGTGTTATTGCAATCGTGGAGTAAGTAGAAAATAATATACATACATACATACATACATACATACATACATACAATACATACATACATACATACATACATACATACATACATACATACATACATACATACACACACGCACGCACGCACACACTCCCTGTCGAGTCGATCGATGCAGAAGAGCATGCTCATATCGCTTCTGGTCATTCCGTATACTGATAACGAACCACTTACTTGATTAGAAAGCGTTCGTATTCATCATGCCAAACGATGTGAAACGCATACGGGCGCGTTTCGACAGTTTCTGCATTTACGGCTTGAGGCGCTACAGACGCTGCGTAGTCGATAGCGCCGTGCAGTATATATACATATATGTACGAAGTTTCAATTGCGTATCTGTTTCAGCCAGGTAGCCTGTCAAACAGAATTTAGCATTATTCCTACAGTATATAGCGTTAATCTCGCACTATCTTGGCTCAGGCTTTGACAAGTCATTGCTGGCGGATTGTCCTGCCTTACAAGGTGCTCATTCAGCCCCAGTCAAAGTAAAGTCCATGCAGGATTGCGACATGGGAGCACGAGTTCAACTCGTTTATGTCGAGTCCTTTTAAGACCCCCTTATGTGGGTGCTGGTTCCAAGTGAAGACTGCATTTCACAAGAAAACATGCCAAATGAAAGAAAAGGAATGGTAAGGGCGGTTCAAGAGTCACGGCACCGAAAGCAGCTGGAATGCTTTTACCTTATTTCGTCCTTGTCGGGATGTCAGGGGCTCAAAGTGTGGATCACCAGCGTTCAGTAAAGGTTCTTAAACGGCAACTTTCGGGGAAAATATTCTGTTAATTGGACTGCGCCTTTCACTGCATGTTTACTGATTTATACGGGGTGTTTAACGTAACATGAGGCAAAACATTAAAGATGAAAGGTGAATTGCAAGCGAATTGAATCGGACGCATGCTATTCAGGTTATTTTTATGTTCCCCTGAATTAAATCAGTGATTATGTTTAATTAGATAGCTTTGTAATTATTGGCTGAAGATCCAAAGTATGGTACTCAATGTCGTAGAGCACCTTCAGAAACCACCGACAAAATTGTTTCCTCTACGATACACCAAACCTATAATCGTTATTTCTTTGCGCTGAATAGAAAGCGCACAGTACATGAAAAAAGAAAAAAAGAAAGGACACGTGATGGGTCTCTCTCGTACTGCTGTCGTTCTACCCTCAAGCATGCGATCGGCGAACTACGTCACTTTTTCGCAAGAAAAGACACCAAATCAAAGAAAAAGGGAGTAAAACAGTGGTTCGCAAGAACCACCCTGTCATATACTGTCATATTTGCAGTATAACGTATACGCCTTAATGCCGCAGTGGTAAAGCCATGGGGCATGCTTGCTAATGAAGCATTCCTCACAGCTATAAGCATGTTGGGTTTGTGTCCCTCGAGCAGTCTAGTTTATCAGCGAGTGTAAGGTTGAAGCTACTCAACCGGGCGAACCTAATAAAAATTCACTACTGTATTGTACTGCAAATAAGGAACTTAAGGCGATGCAGTAACTGAAACAATTAGCTAAAGAAATCGTGCCAGATATCGAAATTATACATTGCTCCGTCGTCGAAATATCTGACAACACCAAGTTCAAAGAGGCTTTGATTAACCTTATGTCGTCGTAAATAAAGAAATCGTGTCATTGGTGTCATATGCACATTTTCATAGCCTGGGTTCCTGTTTCATATGCACATTTTCGGCCTTTGGTGTTACTTCTCGTGTTTAGCTTTTGTTGCCATAGCTGCTGTATAATGATTACCTGTATCTTGTTCACTCACCTGAGTTCTTTTTCTTTGTTTTATACTTTTTTGCACAATGTATGTAAAAAAAATGTACCACTCCTCTCTGTAATGCCCTCGGGCCCTGAGGGTAACGAAATAAATAAATAAATAAATAAATAAATAAATTCATTAGACGTTACATTAGTTCCAGCTCTCGCCAAATACGGGACCGCAAATATTTGTTGGACGCCAACCGAAGCTGGCCGCGATTTTTCGAGGAGATCGCAAATTGAGCGGCGCTCCTTGCCATGTACAGCGACCTAAGCCCATTGTTGTTATGTGGGGTTTAACGTCCCAAAACCAGCTCTGATTATGAGAGACGCCGTAGTGGAGGGCTCCGGAAATTTCGACCACCTGGGGTTCTTTAACGTGCACTGACATCGCACAGCACACGGGCCTCAACATTTCGCCTCCATCGAAATGCAGCCGCCGCGGCCGGGATTCGATCCCGCGACCCTCGGATCTGCAGCCGAGTACCATAGCCACTAGACCACCGTGGCGGGGCGACCTAAGCCCATTGATACATCAACTGCGCTTCATTAAAAGAACCAACAAAAAAAAAAAAAGGAGGAGCCGGCGCGCTTAGACAAGATTCCGCGAACAGCAGGGAAAGAGGAGATTCGCACGAGCGTATTTCGAGACGGCGCGTGTAGAACGTGCCGCGGCAATCTTCCTCGGCGGCAGCGCGCAAACGCGTGCCGCTCGCGTCACTCGCACGTCACGCGCCCCAAATTATGGCTCGAGATTTTTTTTTTTTTTTCCGCTCATCTCGCGAACGCCCACCTCGATCAACGGAGATGCAGATCCCGTGCCGGCGGCGTTCTCTTCACACGCGTTGCGTCTGTTTGTCGAGCGCTCGCGCGCGCGGATGGTGTGCGAGAAGGGATTCGACGATCGAATTGGCGCGGCCGCGATCGCTCGGCGCGCCTCGCTATTTTCAGGTGGAAAAACACGGCGAACCAGCAGCATTCATGACGCAGGACGTGCGTATATATACCGCTTACGCGCCCGTTTTACCCACCTCCCCCCCTTGCGTCTCACAATTTTGTTCCTTCGACGTCGAGTTTGGCGCGGCAACCTAAAGCGATAAAGACGTGCCTCACGGTAGTACTACAATGCATTTCGAGGAAGTGTCTGATGAATGACGATAGGCCACTGTTACGTGTCTATGTAGGTTGTCACGCAAAATGGGCAGTGTCGGGAGGACGCCGATTGAGCTCCTTCCGTTGTATAAATTTCTACAGGCGAAGGAATAACAAAGACGGGGTGTGAGTCATTGCGGCAAGAGGTAAACATCCGCAACCAGGAGTTGCGCCATCCCCGAGGAAGCAGCCGCACTAAATACAAATCGGGGGAAAGAAACGAAGGAAAAAAAAAAAGGGCCAACTTCTTGGCACTGGTGCAAGTGCAGTGTTCGTGCGTTAGCATATACTATTTGCGGCACCGAAATGGAACAACTCACAGTTGGACGCTACAAGCCCATCAAGAAAAGGGTCGTTCGCTTCGCTCACTTCCTCTATACCGGAGGGAGACAGATGTATGCATTTATTTGTTGCGAGGATATTGTCCTCCTGGCGGTATTTTTCGCACTTCTCACGTTTCGAGGATTGCGCTGACCTTTGTTTCTGTCCTCGTGTTTCGCAGCCCTGTTGGACCTAGGCGTCGAATTTCGTACTTTTCACAATTCCCGTCGTTGCCAAACAGCGTTCTTGACCGCGTTGTGCGTCTTTTCCTCGTTTTCTTTTTCGGCGACCTGCTGACCGACTTGCCTTGATAAGCTTCAAACGATCGGCATCAAGCATGGGAACAGAAAAAAAAAAATACTGAAGGAAATTCGATTGAGTAAGTTCGTATACGGCCTTCGGCCGTACATGCAACAGGTGCTGGGAGAGACACACGGCCACAGGTGCTGAGAGCATCTGCGGCAGCGTATCTGGAAGCTTCAACGGCGTCGGACGTAGCGCTTTAGTTGTGCGTCATGTCTTTTCTTCTAACCTGTAGTAACGTTGCTTGTAGGAAAATGGTTCGAGTGAATCGTGAAGGCGTTGACTGCAGCGACTCTGGAAATGAAATTTTGAACGCAGCAAATGACAACTGCATTTCGTGCGTAACTCCCCCCCCCCCCCCCCCCACACACACACAGACACAGTTGCCTTAGTGTAAGTTTCATCGCCAAAATAATTTTTTTTAATTCGGGTGATTTCTGTGTGCAACCAGTCCAGAATAGAATAAGGGATTTCAGAACTATTATCCTGTGATTGAGAAATCTGTAGTATCGGCTTCGTCACAAGGCAGCTTTGTGGAACAGTTATCCATTTCACCTGTGACAGGTGTGACTAAAGATGACAATGTTGTGGGCATCAGTTGGGGACGGTTTCTGGCGGCTTACTGATATAGAAATGCGCAATTAAAGACTTGTAGGTGGCAGGGCTGAACAGCTACATACTTCTTCAATTGTTCGCATAACTTTAGGCATTAGCTTTTCAAAAAGCTATAGTGCAAGGCATTAGCTTTCTCAAAAAGCTATAGTGCACTTCTCCGAATTGTAGTGCCTCAAGTTTCAGCTTTATCTAATTTCATTCTCCTTGTGTCACATCCTCGCTGTCTTTGAATATGGAATGCATAGTTTCGTCTGACAGCTGTCCTTTATGCCGCACAATAATTTCACTGTGTGTAAATGAGCCTATGCATTACCTAGCATTCGGGCGCCATAAATGAAGAAAAGATTATTATGAATTCAAGATGCACGTTGCGAAAAGGGAACGTGAAGTCAGCAAAGATAAAAGGAACAAAAATGTAATGACTGGTATTCGAAGCACTGGTTTTAGTCAGGAGTAAAGCACATAGGCAAGACGTATAAGCAAGCTCTCCCAAACCACGAAATATCTAATAAAGATGGTACAAAAGATGAAAGAGTCTAACTCAAGAGATGATTGATTTGATTTGTGGGGTTTAACGTCCCAAAACCAGTTCTGATTATGAGAGACGCCGTAGTGGAGGTCTCCGGAAATTTCGACCACCTGGGGTTCTTTAACGTGCACTGACATCGCACAGCACACGGGCCTCAACATTTCGCCTCCATCAAAATGCAGCCGCCGCGGCCGGGATTCGATCCCGCGACCTTCGGATCTGCAGCCGAGTGCCATAACCACTAGACCACCGTGGCGGGGCTAACTCAAGAGATTAAATAGAAAAGTGAAGTCGCACAGGACACTGAAGTTCCACGTGTAACTATCGCTGAGGTTAGCAGGACCTCGTAAGACATGTACCGTGGAAAAGCGGTTGGAGAACATAGTTTAACAGATTTTATAAAGGTTTGAGGGGATTTAATACTTAAGAAGCTGGAGGCGCTATATACTGCTGAGTTGAAGGAACGCCAACATCGTATTGATCCACAAAAAATAATGCGTAAACGAAGTGAAGAATTATAGGCATTAACTTGGCTTTCAGTATTGTACAAGATATTCACGAATGTAACTACGGATAAGGTAAGACAAACACTTGACTTCAATCAACGCAGAGAGTATAGAGTGGTTTCAGGAACGAGTGCTCTGCGAAGTATTGCAGCTCTGTGATCAATCAGACAATTAAGAAATCGCACGAGTACTGCCAACTCTTTCAAATGGCTTTCAAAAGTATTGTAACCGCAATCGGAAGAAATACCAGTAGTCTTGGAGGCTTTACGTGCGCAAAGAGTACTGGATATAACGATACTGTATAGCCGACTCTGCAACTATCCTGCGGGTCAACACAAACAGAGAAAAACGATTGAGAAACGGGTCACGGAAAGAGACATAGTTAGCCTCCTTCATATTGTTCTCTGCGCACTTAGGAGACTAATTCGGAGCATTGATTGTGGAGAATAAGAAAAAAAAAGATTACTCCATCTCCCGCTAAAGGGGACCATGAGGCGATGCGAAGCAGTACGGGGAGTGCACACCGCGTTTGCATCGGTTTGACGCTAGCATACTGTAGCGAAACGTCGGGGCCGTGAGTGTTAGACGCATCGGAAGGTCAGGAAGACGAAGAGGCATGGGAGCCACTCCGCGCAGGCAAGCGATGAGGAGTCGACACAGTGAATCGGGAGAGCACTCATTGGGGGGTTTATTTAGCTAAGACATCTTGAAGTTGGAAAACACACAGGGCAAAAATTATACAACATAGAAAATGGTATCATACCCCGTCTGCCTGCCGGACTGCTCCCCGGTGGTGCCGAGCGTCATGGTCCCCGAGTCCGCTCTCAAAAAAGGCCAGTGTCGCCGCTTAAATAGCACTTTTCAGCACCCACGGCAACATGAACGTCTCGGAACACCACCGCCTCCCACCAATAGGAAAACGGCTTACACGGGCCAGTCAGGCAGGCCGAAGTTAACGATGCTCAACGCGAGCCCTCGTGATCGCGTGCATCCGGCTTTGCTACAAAACTAATACAAACAACATATTCCAGAAACTGGCCGCGACGCACACACGTGGTCTTCGTTCTCTGTACTACGTCGTCAAGAAGACTCCCTGTGGTGCGCCGGCTCGTTTGCCTGAGCACCCTTCTAAGAAAGCAGTCGAAAAAGAAAAAAGAACAAGAAAACATTCTACGCGACGCGGTCTTCGCGACACCTCCCCCCTACGAAAAAGAGTGACCCACTCGTTTTACTTGCAACCCAGGAAAAAAGAAGTACGAAAAAAAAAACAATTTTACATACAACAATTATGTGAGGTACTCGTTTCAGAAAAGTTATACATCTAAAAGGTGGAAAACTTAAAACAACAAATGGAAATCCGCGAGACACAAAAATCACTAAAGTTCACTCGCTGGCACTGTAATACAAGTCAGTATCAGTATCGTAAGCGGCGACATTTCGTTGTCCGTTGTTGCCGTTTGACAATGTCTTCCAATCGCTGTAAAGTTCAGTTTCAGAGTCAGAGCTCTCGCGCTGCCGCACTGCATCACTGGTCCCTGACTCGCGCACACCATGACGCAAACGAAGTTCTCGGTCCGCTCGCGAACCACACTTACGCACATCACCATTGACGTCGCACTCGCGCACAACACTGGGGTGTAATTCGTGGACATCACTTCCGGCACTGCGCTCGCGCACTTCACTTTGATGGAATTCGCGGTCATCACTGCACTCGCGCACATCACCACTTGGATCTCGCACCTCGTGATCGGCACCGGACTCATCGTCTGCGTCGTCGGCATCGTAGCTGCGCTTGTTCTTTTCTTGCTGGCGCCTTTCTCGTTCATTCACTAATTTTCGAGCCTGCCGCGGCCGGCGAGCCACTTTCATCGCATCCAGGGTGTAGTCGAATCCACGTTGTGCGCCCGACCCGACATCTACCGGTAGCGTCTGCTGAAACGGTCGACCTACAGGCGGGATTGGTTGGAGGAAACCGGCCGGATTCCCCGGCGGTTGCTTTCTCGTCTGGCAGTCAGGGCAGGAGAGAACGTACTTGCTGACGTATGAGAACATCTTCGGCCAGAAATATCGGTAACGCAGCTTCTCCCATGTACGCTTGACACCCAAGTGGCCTGCCGTACAGTCGTCATGGCAGTGCCTTAATATCTCAGACCTCAAGCACTTGGGGACAACGAGAGCCGCGCGATCTTTCTCAAAGCCTTTCGCCCTCCGATACAGTACACCGTCGATTAACCGAAAACTCCGTGCCGTTCTTTTAGTATTCCTGACAACGGGCGCACTCGGGTCCTCGAGGTGCTGTACAATGGCTCTAATCCATGGGTCTGCCCTCTGCTTTTTTCCAACATCCGCCTGATCCAAAACCAGCAACGGTAAAAGGTTTTCTTCGCTTACTGGTGCAGGGTCGTGAGGAAGGCGGGAAAGCGTGTCGGCATTTCCATTCTTGAGATCAGGGCGGTGTCGCAACGTTATTGTACCATTGGCTCGTGTGGGGACTGCGTGAGGCTGACTTTCCGACAATGTGCCGATGGGACGGCCGGGCTGGCCCCTTAGGCCCGGCCGTTCTCGTTTCCCGAAGGGTTATGCTGCCCGTCCTGATTGCCAAGAGAATCCGCATGATCATTTCTGTCGTCCCGGAACCGCTGCCAGCACTTTCGTGCTTCGTGGCCGATGCGGCTGCAAATCTGGCATCGGGGACGCCCGTCGTTCGCACGGGACGTTCTCGGTTTCCAAGGCATTGGGGGCCGACGCATCTCGTCTTCAATGTTCCTTAGCCGGTCAGATAATAAGGCGATCGAGTCTGCAATCGCCCTCAAGTCCCTCTCGCGGGCGGCAGCCTGCCGCGGGCAACGCAGTTCTGCTGCGGCGCAGGTGGCGACGCACGTAGGAGTGGGCTGTACTGCCGCGGCGGCGGATGCCATCCCTACCGGAGGCGCGATGTTTTGCATCCACGACTGCAATCCGGTAGGATAGTGGGTGTCGATCGGACGTGACCCCGAAGCGCGGCTCATCAAAGCTGCGTGATTTATGCGCTGTAAAATTTGGAGGAATGCGGCGCAGGTTTCCGGGTTTGCGATGATCATTTTTTCCTGTACATCCGGCCGCAGACCACGCATAAGGTGCCGCAACCGGTCATCTTCTGACATAGACGGGGTCGACCCTTGCACAAAGCTGCACGACGTCATAGTAGTACTGCTCTGGGCTTTCGGACGGCAGCTGAGTTCTGTTTTGCAGTCGTAAATGGGCGATCTCGACTGAGTGACGACTGGTAAATGACGTTTTCAATAACGTCGCCCATTGTTCCCATGAATTAGGGGCACCCGTTAGAATCTGAGTAGTGTGCCACTTCTTTGCATCGCCGTCTAAAGCCAAATATAAAAATTTAACTTTCGTGGCTTGGTCCTAGTTGTTCAGCGACGCGATATGTTCGCGAAGCAAAGTAGCCACTCGGAAACAGATTCCTCTGGCGCGCCTCTAAAGACTGGCGGTCCGACGAAAGGTTTTGCTTGGGGGGTAGCCATAGCAGAGAGAAAGGAAGGGGGTTCCGTCATAGTGGAGCAGTCCGAAGTAGTTTCCTGATACTTGTTGACTCGGGGCATAGTTTTAGAGCGGGAATATCGCTACCGAGCAACCTCCACCACTTTGTAGCGAAACGTCGGGGCCGTGAATGTTAGACGTATCGGAAGGTCAGGAAGACGAAGAGGCATGGGAGCCACTCCGCGCAGGCAAGCGATGAGGAGTCGACACAGTGAATTGGGAGAGCACTCATTGGGGGTTTATTTAGCTAAGACATCTTGAAGTTGGAAAACACACAGGGCAAAAATTATACAACATAGAAAATGGTATCATACCCCGTCTGCCTGCCGGACTGCTCCCCGGTGGTGCCGAGCGTCATGGTCCCCGAGTCCGCTCTCAAAAAAGGCCAGTGTCGCCGCTTAAATAGCACTTTTCAGCACCCACGGCAACATGAACGTCTCGGAACACCACCGCCTCCCACCAATAGGAAAACGGCTTACACGGGCCAGTCAGGCAGGCCGAAGTTAACGATGCTCAACGCGAGCCCTCGTGATCGCGTGCATCCGGCTTTGCTACAAAACTAATACAAACAACATATTCCAGAAACTGGCCGCGACGCACACACGTGGTCTTCGTTCTCTGTACTACGTCGTCAAGAAGACTCCCTGTGGTGCGCAGGCTCGTTTGCCTGAGCACCCTTCTAAGAAAGCAGTCGAAAAAGAAAAAAAGAACAAGAAAACATTCTACGCGACGCGGTCTTCGCGACAATACGCTGCCTACGTCAGCGTTGTCTCTCGCGGGCGAGGGCGCGTTCTCGTTCCTTGCGAGCTGGTAAAGCGTTCATCGAAGAAAGCGTTTCCATAGTCAACGCGCGCCGTTCGGAGAGGAGATGAGACAAGGAGAGGATGGGGAGGAGGATGCGCATGCGCAGTGCGGGTGTGGACACCACACGGTGGAGGGAGGGACGGACAGAGCCCCGCCGTAAGCTGCTTCGCATCTAAAATATTAACGTAGAATGTCTCAGGAACATGCGGTTTACAGGTGACAGCGCGCTGTTCGGCAATACTGGTAGAAAATTGCAATGTGGGATTCAGGGCCTCAAGAGGGAAAGCGTTAAGCTAGAGTTGGAGAAAAAAGTACAGAAGACAAAGGTGATGTTTAATAAAACCTCGCAAAAGAACAAGGATTAAAGATTGGCAACCAGCGTTGGTTTAAACCGGCATCTGCGACCATGAGCGCCTTAGCTGAGGGCTACACCATACATCTTAAATGTCGGTCCGTAAGCATTTGTTCATACACAGTTCCTGTTCCCGCCTCCCTGAAATTCTCTTCGGAGGCAGGTTGTCTTTTGTAAAAGTGAACTGCAATGTCTGTATCTCCCATGCACACGAACAAACGTATTGCACTCGATGACACTAAACGTAACATGTACGTTTTGAGCATACGATAATAATAATAATAATAATAATAATAATAGCTTCCCGGCGGAATAAACACGAGATATGTTAAAGGTTGTCTGAGGTTGTTATTGGCTATTGTGCTAGCTAGACAGCAAATTTGTCTGCCGAAGTCAATCATAGGATTCCAGAAGCAAGGGTTGAAAAGAGCGCGTTACATACTGCACAAATGCTAACCTTTCAAAACTGCCTTATGCTGAGAATGCTAATATTAAACGATGCATATCGTTGTTGCACTGACGTGGGGCCTTCACTCTTCCGTCACTCAAGGAGACAGACTAGATTTTCGCTACTAAAGGTCGGCAAGTGAAGTAAGAACAAAGCTTCACGTCAACAGTCCGAGTTGGTGTGCAAAGTTGACGCGTAAGTTTCCTTGTGCGTGACAGCTCAGCTCGCGGTGGATGGTAACTGCACGGTCGAGCTGCAAGGGTAACGTGGAAACGCCGCCATAGATGCATGCACATCGAATTCCAGATCCGCACGCCAACTTCTCATTGGGTGTGTTTGGGGCAAAGAATTGTACGTCGTCGTGCACAGCTTCTGAAGGCCAGCTAATATTCACCATTTCGTTCAGCAATAAACTGCTGGTGGGCTTGCGGCCGCTTTATTCGGGGTCCGTATAAAAAATAAATAAAGAAAAGGCTCGGTAGATGTCACACTTTCTGTATCACTTGAGCGCGAAAGCTTGCTGCACACTTGGTAACACATAAAGTCTCCCCTTTTTGCAAACGAGTCGCAGTGGGAACGTACTTGTGCTAGCACTTTTTAGGTCGACTTTGGCAGCACTATCTATCTATCTATCTATCTATCTATCTATCTATCTATCTATCTATCTATCTATCTATCTATCTATCTATCTATCTATCTATCTATCTATCTATCTATCTGTCTGTCTGTCTGTCTGTCTGATATCATCTAATCTAATGTTCACGTAACTGAGCCCATCAACATGTCCTATAAACATAAGCTCCGATAAAGATCATCAGCCATTCAACTCTGTGAAGGCCCCGCCAAGGTGTTCTAGCGGCTATGGTACTCGGCTGCTGATCCGAGGGTCGCGGGATCGAATCCCGGCCGCGGCGGCTGCATTTCGATGGATGCGAAATGTTGAGGCCCGTGTGCTGTGCGATGTCAGTGCACGTTAAAGAACCCCAGGGGGTCGAAATTTCCGGAGCCCTGCACTACGGCGTCTCTCATAATCAGAGCTGGTTTTGGGACGTTAAACCCCACATAACAACAACAACTCTGTGATGGCGGGTGACCATGGGAGCCCTCGTCGCCATGCTTCGTAAGCGTGCTGCTCCTCCGGCGTTCGATCGCGCTCGTGTACCACACGGCGCACGTATGTACCATGTACCGAGCGTACACCAGTGCTGGAGTTGCGGAACCCTCCAGCAACGTAAGAAAGCTTGTTTACGATATTGTTCTGCGCCTGCGGCTGCAATAGACGTTATCGTTATGATCCCTGTACCAAATCTACCTCACTGACAAATTAGGATCTGTGTAAAATAGTCCTGCTTGTTTCATGGCACGTGACTACACAGCCAAAATTCAAGCGCAACTCGGATCAAACCTGACATTTCACTCCCGCCTTTAGATAACCGTCATTTCATCTCTCTTTTGTGCTTGTTTCTCGATTATCCCTAGAACATCAAGTCCTTTACCACTCGAAGGGCCTTCAGCCATTTCACATCGCTTACACAATCGATAAAGTATTATGCGCATTAAGGAACGAACTAAACCTTTCATCAGCCATTTTACGTGCCATTGTTCTATGGCATGATCCTCCCGATAACATTGCTTCTATTCGCGACCATCCGTCATTTCACGACCAACTACGCCTACATTTTCCAACAAAACTTCATGCGTTATAAACTTTTTTTCGTGAAGCACTCTTTTATTGTTTCTCTTTTTGTGTGTGTGTTTGTTTGGTATATAACGTAGTGATGCAGAACTTTCGATAGCACTATCGATGGTAATATTGACAGTATACTATAGACTGTAATTTGAATAGCATTGTCAATAGTACAAAACCAACTGCGCGAACTCATCGCCGCGTAAACTTGGTTCCCCGTGGGCGTATTCTAGTTGTGGGAATAACCATGGCAGGATCGGCAAGGCGGCGCTATAGCTCGAGATTATTTACTACAACATGAAGCGGACCAGCGCCAGCAGTATTTCTTTGTTTACTTCTTATGCAGCTTCGGACCTACCAGATCCTTTCATGTACGGATCGGCAAGGCAAGACAAAGCAAGCAAATCAAAGTAGAAATCGCGAACGGAAAAGGTATACCCGTCCGAGAATTTGAAGCAAAACCATCCGCCCGGGGCGCACTAAAAGCGAGCAAGGAAAGCAATATGGGTAGCTCATATCACGTGGCTTTGTGATTATTCGTTCATTCAAGCGAGGGCGCTGCCTTTTGGACGCAGAAACGAAACTTTCAAGGGACCTCGCTCGCAAGCACGTGCTCCTAAGAAAGGTTGCGATGTCCATATGCCCCCGGCCTAACTGTGCTCGGTGCCGAACCACTTCAGTCTGCGCAACGAATTCTGAGAACATTTGGGCACGTTTGCGTCGTGACACGCACTGGCACTGTGACGCCCGCCCAACGCTGTGATGTATGTTAACAACTCTTTTCTTGGATGGGGGTCATGCACACCGTTGTTTCAGTACTTAATTCTCGTGCGTGACATCGTAAGCATACGTTTCGTGTTTTTGGTGAGCATTGTTAACTGCGTCAGTACCTGCAGAACGCGTGTTCTCCGCTGCTGGACAGACATTTCAGAAAGAAGGAGCGGGCTAAAGGGAGAGAAGGTTGACATGCTTTTGTTCCTTCACCAAAATGCTTGGCTTACAAATGGTAATTAAATTGAACGGTTCAGCGGTAGCGGCAAGGAAGCCGTTCATATCACGGAATCGCAAGACCTCGAATTTGTGTTGCGTTTTGTGGTGTAAAATTAAAAAGAAAATACGAACTTACTTTTGTTTGTAAGGTTCGACTGCTTGGTTTTGAGCATTAATTTATTGGTGGACATATTCTGGCATTTTCGCTTAGGTGATTTCATTCACAAGAAAATTTCTCATAAATGAAACGAACCGAGTACTGCGAATAGTAGCCTGTTGTGACTGTTAGAACTATCGGTAAATGGACTATCGATAGTATCGATAGTTCTTTTTTAAACTATCGATACTATCGATAGTCCATTTAACGATAGCTTTGCATCACTAATATAACGACATCCTTGACGTATTCGTGCTTACGACTTGAAGTTCCACACCTATGTGGGTTACCTACTTAAATTTTTTACCCCCGTATGATGTTCCCACTTATTGCTATGTGATTTTGGTGTATCTTTCTATTTTGTTTGCGCGACAGCATTGCTGTGTAAGTTATGATGCTATGATGCCAGAATACTTTCACCGTCAAGGTTTGGGGACAGTCCACCATGTCCATCCCCTGGATCCTGTGAGACACTTGGACATCTTATTTTAGAGTGCCCCTCGTACGTTACGCAACGTAAATCGCTAATTAAGGAGTGTAGACGTCTTGCTCTGCAGTGCACGACCGTTGACGATTACCTGTTCCCAAAGGGGAGTGCTTCTCGACGGGACCAGGCCCATCGAGCGCCATTAACGTTTCTGGAAGCTAGGGCCTGGCCTTTCGTTTAGAGCCATATGTTGTTTTGGTTGTGTTTTGTCTGTGTATTCGTCTGTTTTTACTTATGTTCTTTCTTCTTCCTCTCATCTATTTACTTCTCCCAAAAGAGCAGACAGACGTTGTGCCACTCTCGGTGGCAGTTGTCAGTCTTCTCCATTTCCTTCATGTCCTTATGCGTACATGTTTGCATGTAACATAATAATAATAATAATAATAATAATAATAATAATAATAATAATAATAATAATAATCTCGTTTCCTTAATGGTGCATGTGAGGCCTGTAGCGTAAATAAATAAATAAATAAATGAGAAACTACACGTGTTGGCATTTAGGTCCATATCCCCAACAACATATGCGATAACTCATGCCTTTTTAATGTGTCGCCAAATGTGTAGAAAGCTTCCGCGCCACAAAAAAAATATGCGTGGCGCTTATCTGCGTATGCCGGTCCGGGATATATATATATATATATATATATATATATATATATATATATATATATATATATATATATATATATATATATATATATAGTATTTTTAGTTTGCAGTTCGATGGGTCCGGTCCAATGTAGGGTTGAAAAGAGGGACACACGTTCAAAATTCTTGTTTTATTAACGTTTCGGCCGGTGGGCCGGCCTTCGTCAGAATGAAAACAGTACAAAGAAGCACACACTATTTAAAGGTACATAATATCACGTTGTAATGCAGATGTAGTGCGCCTGGAAAACACAGATTGCCACAGATTGCCACCTTGTCATGCACTACAGTACATTCTGAAGCACAGCACATGGTCATCATAACTCTTTTGAAAGAAGGTGCGACATCTCTCCACGACAAGGTGCGACATAAATACAGATAGAGAATATAAAGATACAGATACAAACATATATGAGAATATGCATAGAATATCGCGTTTGACAATAGAGCGCGTCACTGGCCAGTGATGTACTGAAAAAAAAGAACATGAGTGCGGAGATTGTATCAGATTCAATGACACTGCGCAAAGTGCACTACGCACGAAAAGTCGTCTAAAACAGGAGTGAGTAGCGAGAATTAAATCAATGAAGCGTATGCCTGTGATGGGGTTCTTTGAGAATTAGGTAAGAACGCACGTTGCGTCTGACGACGGCAACGCGTTCAGGAATACGGCGAGGCTGTTTTCTGTGAAGACTTTATGAAGAACACGAACGAACACGAACACAGAACAACAAAAGACACTATAGGAGAAAACACTCTAACATGAGAAAAAAAAAGCATGCGAACGCGCGGGAGTCCACGCAGCATAGGCAACAGTCTCACCAAAGCTGATGCGCTCAGGAGGGGTGAGTCACAGGAGGGAAGAGTCGGCGCGAGCTCGCGGTCGTCGCTGTGCCTGGTCGACGAAAGGTGGCCGGCACTGGTGCGGGTCAGGGACGCGGACGAGGAGGACGTCGGGCACCGGCGTCGCGACAAGCGTTGCGTCGCCGCTCGGGGCTCCGAGAAAGAGGGCAGCACTCGGGTCTACACCCGACGGTGCTGTCGGTGGCACAGGCGGCTGGTCAGGCGATCCGTGGACAGCATTGGGAGCTCGGTGCCAAACGAAGCCATACACTTCGACTCTTGGCGGCCGCCAGGCACTCGGGACTACGCCTCGACCGTGGTCCTGGTGGAGAGCTCCCGTGCCACGTCCGCGCTGGTTGAACGCCGCCTCGCTTCTCACTTCATGGCGCCTCGCGCCCCGCTCCACGTGCCACGCTCATCTTTTCTCCTGGCGGCCGGATTTCTCCGCCTGTCGTCATCCTCTTCACCACCTCACGTGCAGAGCCGGCACTTCTCCGTGGCCGCTCTTTCCGTTGCGGGTTCGCCACAGCAACAAACACCACATGCGCGCACTTCTCCCATGACACGAGCCCCCCTTTCGATAAGTTTTTTTTTATAAAAAAAAAAAACTTCGGTGTAAGTGCGCGCTTCCTATGCACCACCCTTATCCAACACACAGGGCACACAGTTCACAGCACACAGTTCTAATACGTAGTCCGAACTAACCAACTCCTATCTAAAGGTCCATGCACAAAGTCCTTAAAACGATCCAGAAGTTAAAACCAAAAATTGACGACCGGTTAATCACTCGGTATCATGTTATAGCGTCCCACACAAAGCGAAGAACACTCCTCACGAGCTTGTTACATAAACAGAACAACGACGCGCGTTCGCAACCCCACGCGAAAATATTCAACACCGTGGTCCGTTCAAACAGCGTGCTTGCGTTGGCGCTTAGTACAGCCCTTAGATGAACATCATCACAATGAATACTAACGTGTTCTAGATATGCGCTTTGACACAAGAAAGGGTGAGCGAACTCGTGAGACGCCCAAATGCCCTGCTGCACGAGACAAGTCCTTAACCCATCCTTCTCTAGAGACAGGGTTTCTGAACGAGATAACAAAAAAGACGACTCGTCAGTACTTTCACGGCTAAAAGACTCCTGCACAACCGCTGTGCTACAACCTCCGTGGTCAGTATTTCTGCACATGCAGCTTGTGCTTTTGACTTGCTTGTGTTCGTTGATTCTCACTAGAACCTCTGACTGAACCTGACACTGAATCGGATGGCGTTCCGAGCAAGGAGTTCGATGCAAAGGCGTATGAGTGAACACTTCGAACGCCCAAGCGTCTTGCTGCGAGAGACAAGTCTGCAGAACATGCCTCTCTGGAGACATGGTTTCTGGTTCACGTGATCGAACAGGTGACTCATCAGTCACCGCAGACCTGAACAACCCCCGCATCAACCCTTTGCCATCACATCGGAAGCCATTCTTTGCACCCATTTCAGGTGTGCTTTCACCTGAATCCCTTTGGGATTCTTTATCAATTACTTCATTAGTCTCCTCCTGCTCTCGACACGAGACACTACAATAATCACTATCTCCTGGAGATAGCTGATCTTGATGGAAGTGGATTGTACAGTCCTCGACCATGCTTATGTCAGTCCTTGTCGCATCACAATGTATGAGCGACAAATCCGAATAGGTCACCTCAGAATTTAGTCTGGGGAATTCACCCATGGCGCTGTTACACATTACCGCCATCAACGGCGCCCCCGAAAAATCAGCGATAAGCTCTTCGGAGCTCTCCTTGTGGTATTCGGCATTGCTAGCGGGGAATTCAAGCAATACTCCTTCGTTGGAGCTATCTAGACGAGCTCTTGCCCCTTCATTAATAACATTTTGTTTCTGAGGTGCTCCTGGGTATGTACCACACGGAACAGAACTCTCCCCAATTCTCGTATGGCAGGTCTCTTTTTCGTGGAGCTCGTATGAACTCTGCCAATTCCCTGAGCCCATAAAATCGACCCCGTCGACAACCACGGATGCGCGCGCCCTGGCAGCGTTTTGCGCTTCTAGCAGCCGCTGGCGAAGTTGACGGTTTCTCTCCTCTAGATCTGCCACTTCACGCGCTAGTTCAGCCTCCTCGCGCAGCGCTTCGCGTTCCTTCGCATTCTCTTCTTCAAGCCATGCCCAAAGTGCGTCTCCCGTTAAACCAAGTTTCTCTCCGAGAATAACGAGCTCGTCTGCATCCATGTCGCAGTCGTTGTGAACTTTTATCCACACAGAAAACAGCCCCGCCCCACGTTGGGCGCCATTGTGATGGGGTTCTTTGAGAATTAGGTAAGAACGCACGTTGCGTCTGACGACGGCAACGCGTTCAGGAATACGGCGAGGCTGTTTTCTGTGAAGACTTTATGAAGAACACGAACGAACACGAACACAGAACAACAAAAGACACTATAGGAGAAAGCACTCTAACATGAGAAAAAAAAAAGCATGCGAACGCGCGGGAGTCCACGCAGCATAGGCAACAGTCTCACCAAAGCTGATGCGCTCAGGAGGGGTGAGTCACAGGAGGGAAGAGTCGGCGCGAGCTCGCGGTCGTCGCTGTGCCTGGTCGACGAAAGGTGGCCGGCACTGGTGCGGGTCAGGGACGCGGACGAGGAGGACGTCGGGCACCGGCGTCGCGACAAGCGTTGCGTCGCCGCTCGGGGCTCCGAGAAAGAGGGCAGCACTCGGGTCTACACCCGACGGTGCTGTCGGTGGCACAGGCGGCTGGTCAGGCGATCCGTGGACAGCATTGGGAGCTCGGTGCCAAACGAAGCCATACACTTCGACTCTTGGCGGCCGCCAGGCACTCGGGACTACGCCTCGACCGTGGTCCTGGTGGAGAGCTCCCGTGCCACGTCCGCGCTGGTTGAACGCCGCCTCGCTTCTCACTTCATGGCGCCTCGCGCCCCGCTCCACGTGCCACGCTCATCTTTTCTCCTGGCGGCCGGATTTCTCCGCCTGTCGTCGTCCTCTTCACCACCTCACGTGCAGAGCCGGCACTTCTCCGTGGCCGCTCTTTCCGTTGCGGGTTCGCCACAGCAACAAACACCACATGCGCGCACTTCTCCCATGACAATGCCTAAACCAACCAGACATTATTATTGTCGTCGCACATGAACGCATACAACTACTTAGGCACGCTGGTCAGTTTTCCCGCGCTTTCATTTAGACCACGTGAAACCGTACAGAATCTGTGGATTAAGTATGACTGCCGTATTTCGCGGTCATGATGTGATGCGAATCCGGATTCTAAAACTGTGGCACTAAATGATTCAAACTTGTGACCAATGGCGGCGACGTGCCTAGATATCGGCAAATGAGGGAGTGAGTGTATGTGCATGCGCTTTGTGGTTGTTAAACCGATACCGAAATGCAGTTTCGGTTTGGCCGATATACTGCAACCTGCAGACAGTGTATTCAAGTAAATAAACAACATTCTCTGTGTCACACGTAAATTGGCCACGAATTTTTAAGCTAAAGCCATTTGCTGTGCATCTAACCATAGTGGTTGTCGTCATTTGAACGCATACTTTACATCTAGGTTTGTGGCACGGTTGGCAACGGGTAGTCTAAATGGGAATACTTCTAACTTTGGAAGACGTCAGGATATCTCGCAAATTCCTGCAACGTCGATACACTACGCGGGGTGGCTCCGGGAAAACCTTTTTAAGGTGTTCGCTCTGCGTTAACATGTTGTAGTGCTTCCTAAGAATCTTTGCTACATTAGGTGCCGATGCGCTGTGCGTCAGTACAAGGTTAGCATAATTCAGACTAGGACGTCGTCTGTCTGCGGTAAGAAGTGCGCTACGGTCAAGTTGGTCCGCACGTGTGACTGCGTCACACGTGCGGACCAACTTGGAGCGAATTCCAGCAACCTTGATTAGGAGCGAATTCCAGCGGAGCGAATTCGCTCCTAATAGGAGCGAATTCCAGCAAACCTTGATTGGTGTTGGTCACATTACCGAATGTGGCCCGGTCAATGTGGCACTTTTAAACTAAAAGCTTTTTGAATTCGTCTCGACAGGTGGCACCACTTCAGCAGCTTCTGAGCTTTACATTTATTTTTCAATGTATATAGGTAGCGAAAACGGACCGTTAGGTTTTTTTTTTATTTTTTTATTTGGTGGCATTTCTGAAAGCAGATAGAGAAAAAGGCGAAAAGCCTGTTTAAATGCTTTTGCTTCCTCGTCATCATAACTCTGTTCGCTGGACTTCTTACTCCCCACCTGCGGCGCCTGTTTCAAAATCAGTTGTAGGACAAATCTTTCTGTGCAGTTTGACGCATTGCTGCTTCCCTTTGTTAATGCGTCTACCTGGGCTAGTCTATACTGACTTAGTGCAACCACACACAACTACAGATTACACATGACCACACACGACACCGGCTAAGCTTCAACTGAGCGTTAATCGAAATTCCGGGACACATGTATTCATTACATTGCGCGCGCGCTGATAACTTGTCGCAGACCGAAGGTCTCAGAAATTACTGGCACCCACCTTTCACGCTGCTACGAATCCATCTTTCGGTTCATGCAGAGTTCACAAAGACGAGGAAAAAGGAAACGAACGTATAAAACATGAGCTCACCGGCACCTCTATATTTCTTATTAGGAAACATGACCGTAGAATCCTGTAAACGGTGCTGAACAATCTGTACATTTTATTCCCTTGATCTTTGGGAACGCGCATCACTCGAAAGATGGCCCGCCACGGTGGGCTAGTGACTACGGCACTCGGCTTCTGATCCGAAGGTCGCGGGATCGAATCCCTGCCGTAGCGGCTACATTTCGATGCAGGCGAGATGTTGAGGCCCGTGTGCTGTGCGATGTCAGTGCACGTTGAGGAAGCCCAGGTGGTCGAAATTTCCCGAGCTCTCCACTACGGCGTCTCTCGTAATCATATCGTGGTTTTGGGTCGTAAAACCCCAAAGTCAGTCAGTCATTGAATTGAAGGCTGTATCCTATGGCTGACTAAATTTAGTTTCCATGGGAAGAGGGGGGGGGAGGCATCTCCGGTGTGCCACCCCTTTTCTACGCTCCCACTTGTCAATACATTTCGACTAAATTGATGAAGCGATAGAGTAAACATATTTCTTTTGCTCGTTTCATATGTATTTGAGATCGTCGGTAGAAGAAATTCAGAATTTTATTACCACACATAGTTCGTTCGAATTATTGGAATCGTCCACCTTAAGCGCATCTTTTGAGGTAGTGAAACTCACTCAGTGCTAATGGTGAAAGAAGCTACATAACATAGCGGTAATGTGAACTATGCTATGTGAAACGAAAGTTCTCTGTGTGTATTGTTCAACTGAGACATATCTAACTGATTTCACTTGGCAGATATTTTTGCCGTCATTTAGTTTCTGGGTTTAACGTCCCAAAACCAGACATGACTATGAGAGACGCCGTATTGGAGGGCTTCGGAGATTTCGACCTCCTGTTTTTTTTTTTTTTAAGCATGCGCTAACATTAACACGAGCCTCAACATTTCGCCTTCATGGAAATGGAGCCGCCGCGGCCGGGATTCGATCCCGCGACCTTCACATCTGCAGCCGAGTGCCATAGCCACTAGACCACCGTGGCGGGACACCTTTTCGCCGTTGAGGTTAGTACTTGGTGCCAATGGCCAATACATGGTGTCAGCGGTTAATGAGTGGTTGACGTACGGCCTGATTGTCAGCGCAAGTTTGACATTGAGTATACAGATCGACAACTAGCAACCGACTTACTGGCATATCGGCATAATTTCTTTTTTTCTGTTAATCCTGTACGATTGTTTCACCTCATGTCCACAGTTCGACGAAGAGGAAGAAGCGATGGTCCGCAGCCTGCAAAAAAGTGGCCTTACGCGCAGGACTTCTGAGGACATTGCTTCCCACGCAGGGCACGCGACTACAAGTATGAAAATGCGGCATCTGCCGACCGCTTTCCTTCTGATCACTCATGGTAACACATCCTTGATCAACACGTAGGAAGCCAAGGCGAAACACTTGCCCTCTATATGTATGCCATTCTAACCCCGCCTGCTGCAACACTGGCACCACGTCATGGTGGAATCAAAAACAATTCTGATGGATTTGGAGGTCTTGATAACGTATGTTCTATTAGTGCGAAGCACAACATAATTTCTAAGGATATGTAGAACAATTTACGGGTACAGATCAGTTAGATCCGGCTTTTCCATCGTAGTCATGTTTCCTTTGTGCAGTTCGATCAATGGCTCAAGAACGGGGCTGCCTCTACATCAGGACGTCAGAGGTGTGGCCGCTCAGAAATGTATTTCGCCATCAGTACGAATAATGAATTGTGCATCCCAAGATACGTTAAATACAGCATTAAAATAATGATCAAAAACAAAAATACCCAGGAGGTTACCTCGGGAAGCGCCGCATCCCATCACAGAGCCGGTAAATTACTTTCAACAGCGACCGCTTGGTTATGTTGACTTAGGCACATTCGTGTAAACACAAAGGCCACGCATACCGTACTCTGACAACTTATAAGTGAAGATGTCTCGTTTCGAAAGGTCAAATAGTTATGTGAGATGTATAAATATAGCGTGTGTTTATTTCTTCATTGTAGTGCTCTTCAGCGGAGTCTTTTAGTTGTTTTTGCAGCAAGGCAGACTCAGTCACTTTTCTTTTAGGAAATCCGAGCTGAGACTCGTTTTCTAGGTTATGTCACTCCAACAAGTTCACTGCTGGATTTCTCGAAAGGCTCTGAAAATATAAAAGGAACAGAAATACGTTGTTGATTATGAAACTTATTTGTTTCGTTTCACCATCTTTAAAATTTTTGGTGTGTTCATTCTGTGAATTCAGCCGGTGCAATAAAGTGCATATTAGACACTGGGCTAAGCGATCAGCAAAAAAAAAAAAAAAAAAAGCCATGCGGATCCAGCGCATTGTGGGAACCGGTCTCGTGCGAAGCACTTAGCAAGGAAATTGTCTATGATGAATTGTTTAGCAATAAACCAAGTGCTACCAGTAGTATCAAAATCTTTGTGCAATTCCGATCAGTAGGTGTATGGTTAACGCGGGCTAACCAGGAACGTGGTACGACGTAATCCTGGCGGTGACGTTAGTTCGCAGCACAGACATCTGTTTTGCACGGTGAAAATGCACGCTACCGTGTGCTGATGTTCGTATCATAAGCATCGCTGATAGTAGAACATACGTACTGTTTATTTATTTGGTATGGTAGCGCTCAAGATACATTAGAAGCGCTGTTCGCGTTACGCAAGCACTATCATCACAAATGTTGGTGCAGTAGGTTTACTTACGATGTATACCGTCTGGGACAAGCTGCTAGCCTAGTGGTGGCGTGCTTGCTTGGTCCATTGGGGGCCCGGGTTCGATACCCACCTACTGCTTGGTAGGCTGCGTGTTTTTGCGTGCTTGTTATGTCTGCATTACAATCGCAAGCTATGACAAACCGTATGTTTTTCTTGTTTTTAAGTGTGTTCTGATGATGTGTTAAATGTCTATTTTAGTTGGTCCTTCACTGGCATAAGCTCTATGAAATTCAAACACCTGTGGCGCATACCCAAATACCACGTGGCGAGCACTACGGGTATATGAGTCACACGTGCTTGCAGTATCGTTAATCGTGACGTGCACCACGAGAATTTCATGTTAGTGATGTCAGACATTCATGTTAGCCGTAGATTTATACCTTGCCTCCCAAATATTGGGGTGTGCCAGGTGGGCCAGACGACCTCGAGAGCAGCAAGTCGTAGGCGACTAGACAGATAGACAGATAGGCAGATAGGGTCAAAGTGACTCAAGTTCGCGAGAAGTGCTTCGCATTTAAAGTATAGCTGGGTTTACACGCAACCCGTTATAATTTGATCAGGACGTTGATATGATTCCCATAACTACAGAAAATATCTCTCCGTGATCAGTGGCATGAAACACCACAAATTCACTTGCTGCATTGGAAATGAGACGAGGTACTTTCGAATGTTGCCCAGGATTGTACACAACTCGCGAAAAATTGGTTAAATCTGTCAGCGAGATCAGCGAACTTGGACCAGCCTCCAGATCAGCCTTCTGTAATTTCACTGTATTTTTTTAACGACCCCATTGGATGGGTGGTATACAATGGTTGGTAATTTAGAAATTGGCGTTTCTAAATTACGGTCGTTTCTAAACAATGGTCATAAGGTTTCATGAGCGAAAAAAAATGTCACGAAGGCTAAAGAAAAAAAAAACTTAAAAACGTACGTATAACGTGTATAGAGGTCTCTGAACTAATGACAAAATATTTCTTTCAAGTCTAACGGTAAGCGTCTCAAGTTTGTTCTGTTCTGTTCTAACGTGATGGCTGCGAAGAGGTTCCGGTATATGACCAAGCTTCCACGCGTTATACTGAAGAAAAATAACCGATCACAATTGCAATTATCGCTACAAAAGATGTAATCGAAAGATTACTCCAAAGTGATCGATTACTTCTATACGTTTTTTTTTTTTCATGCAGCTTTAGTATTGCGATACGGTGTATATACAAATATAGCATGGCATAAATAGCGAGGCCGCCGGCAAATCAAGTCGAATAAATCGGCGCCTGCACGTACGTACTTTAAACTTTCGTCAAAGGTCATTTTACTGTGCCGGTCATCTTCGCGCATTTCCTCGTGAAGACGTCCGCCGCAACGCTGAAGAACCTCTCCACGGACTGTGCACTGCTGGGACGTGCGGCGGTGTATACCGTACGAACACGTTGCGCACCAGTTCGTGATTGCGCAGCGCTTCGATGCATGCCTCCGAGTCAATTGTGATTTGTAACCTCGTAATCGATTAAAAAAAGAGCAAATGAACTACATTCATTGTTACTCCTTAAACGAGGTAATTGAGGCGCTACAAAATCCCATTAACTTGTAATTGACATCAAGTAATCGATCACCTGTAACGCGTTGTGTACAAGTCTCTATATGGCACCTCGGCTAAGTTATTTCGCTGTGTACTGCAGCGCACACACACACACACGCACACGCACACACACACACACACACACAGAGAGAGAGAGAGAGAGAGAGAGAGAGAGTGGAATGGCTATCCCCTAAAGGAGTAAACAAGTAAATAAGTCACACTGCGAACTGACACAAATTCAGTACCATGGCAACGGACAATTTACTGTTGTGCGCTCAGTACACGGGATAAAGCGTGCTTCCTAGATAACTTCACATAGTTGCTTAACACAAACACCTACTAGTTAAGGTAGAATTTCCTAAAGCACGCAACTCTGGCAAGGTTTTATCGACAGCGCACAATAATATACATCGCTTCATAGACCACTGCAGAAGATTGCTGATCACAAACACTTCTATAGTTTTGTTTCCAGCAAGATATGTTTTTGGAGAGTGCTTGCTTTTTGCTGCAGAAGATTTGCAGGGCATGACCCAAGTGACTTTTGTAATGCTAAAGGTAGCTTGTCCAAACTCAACTCTTTTCTCTCTCCTTTGGTTTTCGTGCTTTGTGCATTCCATAATAATGCAACCAGCGTTCTCAGTTTCAGGACCATTGCCTTTGTGAGCAAGCCACCTTTGTGAGCAAGAACGGTGTATCCCGCACAGAAAACTATTTGTGCACGCTACTTCCACTCGAAACCTGTGATTGAACGTATTTATGTGTCGCTTAAGATCTGCTACTACTATTGAGAAATGTCTTTTTGGTTCAGTTTAATAAAATAATGACTGCTTTGATTCGACACTGTCAAAACATGTCTCCATAAGGAGAATGCGTAGATCCCTGTGTTATAGTCTCATGTGCAAAACGCCGTCGCACGATGCCTGCCTACAGCTGTTTTTAAAGTACGCAATGTTCACAATGCTTTGTGCGCATGAGCTGTGTGTCTTGGATTGTTTTCACTTCTTTGTTTATGTTCACTTCCAAATGAACCCAAAGAAAGTCTGCGCTCCGGCCGTGTATTCATATCTTACCTTTCATTCACATATATGTTTCGGTAAATATGGAATACCCGGGAGGCCAAAGTTTGGTTCTTTTGAAGAGTACAAAACGAATAACCCAAAGAAAGGTGCTCTTAAGACTACGTACTCGCCATGGAAGTATAAAGTCTGTTCTACAAACAGAGGTATATTGAACAGACAAATTAAAGGAAAGATGTCGATGAACTAAAAGGCACATTGTGCGAAACGATTAGACACGAAAACATTCTTGATGTGGAGAAGAGTAAAATTGGCGCAGAAAAACATAGATATGCGCAGTGAAATACAGATACTGAAAGAAAGTGAGTAAGGGGGATAAAGCAACTGCCTCTTCTTCACCAGTAGCGTATCGCAGGCTATAAAACTTAAAGAACAAGAAAAATAAAAAAGCAGGAGGAGCAGCAACACCGAATGTAACAGTCATTTTATATAAGCGTTCAGGAGACCGGCATCAATCACGCGCAGGTAATTTATTTTCTTACTTTCGAAGTCAGCATTGGAGTTAAAAATGCGGATGAAGGCACACGTTACATACAGACGGAAGTGAGCCGTCATAGTTATGAATGTGCTTAGAAGAGTAATTGTATGTTTATTGAACGAACTTTATTCGAACTTTACAGAGAGAGTTATAGTGTGTCAGAGAGAAGAAATGGGGGGAGGGGGGCTTTTAATGCTGGGAAGGTGAAGAGGTCAGCGTGAAGGGCACGCTTCCGACTTGCCAGTCCACACCGAGGGAAGGGGGAAATGGCACAGATGGACGGAACAGGTAGGCGATGGTAGGCTGAAGGTGATGAAACACGTGCATAATGTCACAGAGATGCGGTAAAAAGGCTTTGGGCTAACGGAGAGCAGTCGGCGTGGCCACCACATCCTGCTTCACTAGCACCGCTGCGTTCGCACCAGGAAATGACTGCCTCGAGATGCTAATCTTTTGCTTCGCCACTAACTCCGTGCGACATTCGTGCGCTGAGATTTCACCACTCGAACTGACGTTCCAAGCTGCCACTCCTCGAGAAATAAGCACGAGAATGTTCGTAATTAAGTCCATCCTGCGAACACGAGGCTACGCTTTCAGAGGACCTACATGGACTCGATGTGGTGTCCTCTTTCGGAGTATGTACCAACGCTGGCGTAAGTTTCGTATCCGAAGGCGCATTATCCTCTCTTACGGCCGGAAATGCGCCCTCCCACAGCGTATCGATGCTCTTACCCCGGTATGGGTAAAATGGTCCTTGGTCATTTTCTTCAATATGGTGAGCATTTCATTTTTCATCTTAGGACAGCCCCTTGAGGTCGCTTCGCGGCGCCCAGTGTAGTTAAGAGGATATTTTTGCCTGTAGCCCGCATGAGGTTTGGTCGTGGTTGCCTCGCACTGCAAGAAAATGTCGTGTGATCTGTCCAAGCTAAACTTACGCGTGGCCCAGCTTTAACTATAGTTGTGGCATTGCCGCAAGTATCTTTAGTGGGATCCGTGCATTTCTACATCGGTTAATTCTAACTTGCGCCCAGAGACGTCAGTGCAGTGCTGCGACAATATCCTAATACCCAGCTCCTCGGCAACATTTATCCTAATCTGGCTATTGAGGAAAGCATCCTTGGCGAGGTTGTGTGTTTTGTGATGCAGTGCGTGGAAGTTGTGACTGAGTCGATGAAAATTTCTTCTGATTCTCTGTCCATCTTAAAAAAATATCAACATGATGACCGGAAAGAGAGCAAGCTCGCCACCTGGCTTTCCGCCCGCTTAGGCGTTGAAGCGAGTCGACCTCTAGTGTGTTTTGCCGCGTGCAAATGCTTCGAGCTCTAGTGGGGAAGTAAACGGACAGCTAGTAGAAGTCTGAGATCGTCCTCACCTCGTCGAGCAAGTACACGACGCCACGTATCTGTAGTTCTCTAACCAATGTGGCATGACGAGCAGCGAAAATGCCGGTGAAACTTTTTCGATCTGCTCACGGAAGCGTGAGCAGGTCGAACGCATACTGGAACCAACTCGCTGCCAGTGACAGATGGCGCATTCAAACGTGAAGGGGTTTTGAACTATTTCAAGCAGTCCTTGTGGGGTACAGCTTGTTTACAGTCAACAGGTGTCTATCAACCATGAACCTCGAAAAGACAGAAATCTGAGCAAGTTGGTAAGGATCTTGTGTCCGTATTTTGCACGCCTGTTCTTTTCATTATGGAAACGTGGACCCATGTCTTCGACTTCGTTCTCCATGTGGGCGGTACATACTCGAAAGCCGAGGCCACGGTACTTTGCCGACTGCGGCTCTGCCTCTTTGTAATGAAAGCATGCGTCCTCCATATCAAAATGGACGACTGTGCCAGCGAATGACGACTGTGCCAGCGTAAACACCATAGAACATATTCTTTGCATGCCTCGCTACTCTTTCTATACAGCACCCTCCTGTTTTTGCATCCCTCCTGTTTTTGTTCCTCGTTGTCTTTATTTCTTCGCTATTGTTACTGTGTTTATTTCTCTCATCATTCGTGCTGCAACGTGTCGGCTCGACTGAAGCCACTTACGAACAAATGCAATGATCGCACTGATTCTTAGCGAGAGACCACTTGTGTCGCGCTCTGAATACACACGTGTGGTCACGTGTTTATTCCTAGATGTGTACCTAATTTTTGTCAACGACATGAAAATTAGATTGCCTGTCAACATAGATAGTGATAGAGATAGTGATGATGTGGCTACAGGCGTTGTTAGCTTGGCAGACCTGGCTGGCAATTGCTCCGCCTGAGCGTCTCTGTCCATGCCGCATGAGTCACCACGTGTCACTGAATCCTGTCTCTTGGAGAAATGTTACAAGCAGGGCTGACGCCATGCGAACCGTCCGTGTACCTTCCGGATATATAATTTGTTCAGTGCTCGCATGTGGAAACCCTCTTTTTTGCATGTTGTCCATGAGTGCTTTTTCTCTCAGTGCAAAAGCGCTTGCAGGACAAGGTGTAGTGGTCATTGTCTCCCAGTTCATGCCACTCCGTGCACGATGCGAAGCAGCGCCCCTAACTTTTAAAACACCATGCGGGAGTGCATGCTGACCCCGTTCTGACTGTACAGCAGAGTTGGTTCGCTGCGGCTAAGTCTTTTTGTCACACAAGGCTGATGTGGTGGCTTCCACAAAGAACGGAAATGATCACGAATTGATTGTTTTGCTAATATCTGATTAACAGGAGCTCTTATCGTCGGTTGTCTTGAAAGCGCTGCGTTGGCCAGGACATCTGCTCTTTCGTTGCCGTTGATACCAGCATGCGAAGGTATCCACTGGAAAGTTACCCTAATTCCTTTTTGAGCCGCTTTTTTCAGTGGTACCAATGATTGTCGGCAGAACTTGTTTCGAGGAGTTCCACAAGAGAGTTGTTGAATTGCCGACTTGGAGTCTGAGAGAATGACGGCTTTTTTGTGGGTCCGTTCTTCAGTTAGCATAGTGCAGCAGCAATAGCAGCACTCTCTGCAACCGTTGAAGAGACCCCTCCTTCTGAAGCATGCTACCGGGTGCTTGAGTATTTGTATGCTAAATACAAAGGCTATCTACTTGTATACACGGATGGATCTGTTAGTATGGACACCAAAAACTGCTCTGCGGCGTACTGGATTCCATCTGTTTGTTATGCATGGTCTGCACGTTTGCATGGCAACATAATGCATAGTAGCCGCTGTTGTTGCGCAAGAGTAGCAGATTCTTTGAGTAATGCACACGTAGCACAAATGTCGCACAATAATTTCCAGTCATTCAATAAGGATTGCTTGCCCTTAATTACGTACGTAGAATGTATGTATATACAATTTTTTTTTTCTGATTGTCTATGTTTGCACGCCCTAAATATCCCTCCAGACGCGCACGCACACGCACACACATTTTGTAGATCTGTTACACAGACCAGTGCCACATGAAGTTCTCTGCCAAATTTATAATACTCTTCTGCTCGAAGCTCGAAGCTATCATACAAGTCAAGAGGTTACTCAAGTCAAGAGGTTGCTTTCCGCAGGTTTCCCCACTACGATCGTCACTGCTGTGGCTGAGAAACTTCTCGGTAAGGTAAGGAAAGAAAAGCGTGGAAGCAACACAGAGCGCATAGATAGGAAGAAGGTCACCGTTGTGCCATATATGCACAAAGTTGCACATAATATGAAGAAAGTGGCAGACAGGCATGGTGTACCAGTTTTTTTCCGCGCCAAAAAAGCTCGCCGGCTTATGCCCAAGGGTTTGCAGGAAAGGACAACGGTGAAGCGGCTGCGGTAAAAGCATGCGGAATCATTCCGGAAATGCGCCACAGGAGTGGTATACCAAATCCCGCTCACGCGCGGACTTTCCTACGTGGGCCAAACTGGGCGCTGCGTAAATGAACGCATAGCGGAGCATGCTGCCCGATCACGAGGAGAGAAGGAGCGAATTGCCAGCGCATGTAGCTCTTGTAGGGGGTGTGAGCCCTTATTCAAACAAGCAAAAATACTAGGCAGAAGCAGGGAGAGAGTAGCGCGCGAGCTGCTGGAAGCCTTCCATATCAGGATGCTGGCGATAACTGCGTCAGTGATACATCTGTTGCCTTATACAGAGCAGAAAGCGAATTTCGCGCAGTTTCTTGACGTGAGGTTGTATATATTGTGATTCCTCCTCACTGCCCTTCTCCTCTCTTCCCTCTCTCGTGTTGTTTGGGTCATGCATATATATGCAATGACCGATTCAATAAAAACCAGTTGATAGTTTGCGCTCTTTCCGTTTATTCTGCCTCTTATTTCCTGTGTACGTCCGTTGAATGCGCAACGACACCCAACAATTATGCACCAACTCGCCCAAGAAGAAGTTCTTCTGAAAATTCACTAATGTCATTCCCACGTTGCTTCGGACAGTTCAAGAAGTTACTTTTCACTTACAGATTGCTTATTTATTCGTACGTCCTATTGTGAACAGTGGTATGCATAGATATGTAAGCGTTTCTACGCCGTTTCTATTTCGTATTTGACCTGGGAGGCACACGCAACTGGCATTGTTGCATGTGCCTCCCTATGTCCGTGTCCCAGTTCACCAATAACATGTATAATAATTATAAACAAAGCCGTCTAGCCCAGCTGCGTATACCCTTAGCTCTTTCTCGTATGTATACCCTGTCCCTTATATTTTAATATTTCAGGACCTCTGCTGTACGAAGCGGCTGCGCATAAGCTTTTCGCGTCTGTAACCTCCCTCCTTGATTTGACATTTTTGTTCAGAAGTTCTCCTTGCTTACTGGCCAGCCGCCTTTGCCACTAGCATCTGAAAAGTCACGATTGGCTAGCATTCGCTTTTTCTGCGAATACGGTCATTGGCTTACAACAATTCAAAAGCGCGCAGAACAGCTCTGGCAGCTTGGCCCCTTATCCACAGAAGCCCTTACGCAGGAAATATTTGTAAGAGGCACTTTCATCCTATCCACACTCTGAATGCACAAATGATGACCAAAAACACTTACGAGAGAATTTCGTAAATACCGCCCATGATTGTGAGCGTGCTGGGGAGTGTTTATCGTTGTAGCGTACTAGCATGTCCCGACGCACCACTTTCTTGGCGTTGTTAGTGCATCCTAAAGTTATTATAAAGTCTGTGTGTTTACATACATTTGTTAAAATATAATTTTCCTAACATAAATAAAAACGCTCATCTGTTGAAGGGGATGAGGGGGATTATCTTATTATAGAGTAAAACATTGAGCGCACACAACAACAACAACAACAACAACAACAACAACAACAACAACAACAACAAAAAGATAGTGCAGGAATTTTTAGAAATGCGCCAGGTTTCGTTTCCTCGGCGACTGGATAAAGGTGCACCATAGTAATGATAAAGAACCAGCCATGCCTCTCTCCGAACAAAATCTCAGAGGCGACTGTAGTTCATGCTCATCAATTTACAACCACAGCGTTTGACGAGTACTAACATATTGGCCAGAAACTTGAAGAATGGCTAAGAAACACGGGAAGAAATTCAGAAGCACGCAGCATGCGATGGAACGGAAAATTACAGGCGCAACATTAAGAGATGCACACAGCAGAGTAGATCATAGAATAAAAATAAAAAAAAAAGGGGGGGGGGGGGGTGGCGGTATCCCAGTTGAGATTAAGGGAAGAAGGAATGGACTTTGGAAAATCGCGTACTGCAAAAGACAGATATAACCGACGGTCCGTTGAGTGACACTATGTGTACTGAGGTGCGGAAAGCGCAGCCGAAGACGGCGGAGGAAAAGGTGGAGACGAAATGTTAAAAATCGCAGGCATTAAATGGAACCATATCGCGCATGGCAGGGTAAATGGAAGCTCAGTGGGGAATAACTTGTTCCGGCAGTAGACATAGGAATGGAATGACTATGATTATACACATCATTTTCCTGTTCTTGATTGTTTTCAACGACCTCTTCGTCGATTCAAGACTCCATCTACCCCTGAGCTTCTGTTCTATACAGTTTGAATTCTGCAGGATGTTCTTCTTAGGCAACACAGGGGCCGGATTCACAAAGCTTTCTCTTACGGACGATATTCTTAGCTACGAAATCTTTTAGCGACAAGGCATGCGATAGGAATGGTGCGCATTTAACATATTCGACACTATTGAGGGCGAGGAGGAAACGTGAAAGCAGACGGAACGACAACAAAAGAAAGATGTGTGGTCACATGATAGCCTCACAGCACTCAAAGCGTCTGGTGTCGAGTTTATGTTATAATCGCGAATCGATCCTCGCTGCACCTCATCTTCCTGTTCCGGGCAACTGCTACAGTGCCTATGCACATCGCGCTGCAGCAGACGCCCGCGTGGTCAGCGTGAACCCGTGCGCTAGCGCTTTATCAACGACGATAGCTCGAAGAAGAAGAAAAAAAAAGAATGACGCCCTTGGTGACGCCGGCAGGTGCCGCCGAACAACAGGACCGGAATCATGAAGCCGCAATTAAAGTAAAATATTAAAGGTGGGCAGATTTCACTCATGGTTTGCTCCTTTCACTGCCATTTCAGATGCATTTTGATGAATATGCATTGCCTCGCAATTGATTCGGGTCGTTCGTACG
Organism: Hyalomma asiaticum; assembly: GCA_013339685.2. Classification (NCBI taxonomy): domain Eukaryota; kingdom Metazoa; phylum Arthropoda; class Arachnida; order Ixodida; family Ixodidae; genus Hyalomma; species Hyalomma asiaticum. Next base: position 306,502,783 of record CM023481.1, read on the forward strand.
CAGTACACTTATTTGCATGATAATGTCTTGTAGCTCGACGTAAATCGTTGTTTCGCTATAAAATCTTAGAACAAACATCGACGCAGCTTTTGAGGCCATATAAAAGCTGTTCGGCTTGATAAACAAGTTCCAAAAATGCATCCTCCACGTGATGTGTCAAATTGAAGCCATGGATAGGTTTCAATAAATCCGACATACCGAAAGATACATATGCTTATAAATAGGCCCACTTTGAATAAATTAGTCATCAGATTTTTGAATACTACTGCTATTCTCATGACACACTGAGAAAATTCGGTAATTTAGGTAGAGTTTGTATCTTTAATACGTTAGTAAGTGTTGCTTTTGTAAATGACGGCGTATGCAGTTAAGAAGTAACAAAAAGGAGTCCAAAGCCCCGCCACGGTGGTCTAGTGGATATGGTATTCGGCTGCTGATCCGAGGGTCGCGGGATCGAATCCCGGCCGCGGCGGCTGCATTTCGATGGAGGCGAAATGTTGAGGCCCGTGTATACTGTGCGATGTCAGAGCACCTGAAAGAACCCCAGGTGGTCAAAATTTCCGGAGACCTCCACTATACGGCGTCTCTCATAATCCTTGAGTGGTTAAGCCCCAGAAATCATCAAAAGCGAGACGTCACCCCCCCCCCCCCCCTCCTTTTCTTTTTTTCTTGCTTTTTGTGCGCACGCGCAGAAAGAGCCTTCCATAGCCTCCTTTCGTTACACAAGTTATTTTACTTCTTTTTCATTACGTTATGCCGGACATTGAGTGCTAAGCGCCTTAAGAGGGAGAGAGCGTTTATCGCCAGCGACGTGAGAGCTGCATTGGCCACTGCTATTGTAAGCTCCTCAATAGCCGAAACGAAATTTTCCGTGCGTGCGCAAACTTCGGACGCCTCTGACATACCCGATTGCTGTTTAGCCATCGCCATGCCGAAAGCGCTGAAGCCGAATTTTTCCGCCACCGAAATCGTTGCGCTTTTGACAGTGTCACAAAATAAACCATGGATGCTTCGTTGTACCTAAGTGATGCGACAACTGAGGTAAACCTTGTAGCATATAAGACTACAATTTCGCCATTGCTGGAATACGCATGTCCTATATGGAAACAGCACACACGCAGAAACATTGCTAAATGTGAACGCGTTCAAAATAGGGCATTGCGATTTGTTTTTAACTCATTCCAACGAACGCAGTCGGTAACGGCGTTGGAAGCGCTGCGCTAGCATCGATTCCTAATGTGCAGCACAGAATGAGCTTCAACAGCCTGAATGTTTTCTTTCCATATATTGTATGGGAAATATGAAACCGAAATAGCCTAAACATTAATTATTGACACATCACTTTCGCGCAGTGGCCCCAGACATTACGTACAGCCTTTGAGACACAACACACAATCTTTTAAAATCTTCTTTATTCTGTTAGGCTATCGATGCGTGCAGCAGGTTACCGCACGATGTTGCAACGTTCAATGACGTTAAAATCCTTGAAAGGGCTTTGCTGAGTGATTTCACCGATTGTACTTAATGTCGTTTAATAGTGTCGGAATAGCAATTCATATATTCGAAAGCATTGTCTTGTTGAGTGTTCTGCTGAGCAAGTTGACATGTGTGTCGTAAAATAGCACCTCGTGCACTTATTTCATTACGTTTCTTTCTGAATTTTTATGGTTTTTTAAGTTCCGTGACAGAAACTACAATCTCTTTGCATTTTTTATTAACAACTGCATTTGTGCCTAATATGGAAAGTCCTGTTTTGGCCTGTACGCGATAGAGTGTCAATAAATAAAATAAATAAAATAAAACATGCACAACAGAACGTATCGGTGCGTTATTTCAGGTTCCGCACATTAGCCGCTAACGCAAGCAATGTGACGGTGTGGACGGGCACAAAGGCAAAGCGTAGCGCAGTCGACAATTATGTTACCTGCTGCACTGCTTCCACATGGTCTCTGCCTCTTCAAAAGACTTCGAAGTGTCAACACAGCACCTACGCACTCGCCTAGGTCGTTTCTTTCTAAACCCGGAGTTATCCTTGAAGTAAGGCGCCCAAACACAGTCGATGCGAAACGGCGTACGCCACACAAACAAACGACCACAAAGCAAGGCAAACGAACTGACCGGTCTTCAAACACACAATGCAGGCTTCTTAAATGTGAGTCCACGGCGGCACACTGACCGCGGTTCCCTGTTCACGAGCACAAAGGCAGAGGCTTCAACAGTGTTCACCGCTCAAGTAGAGACACTGGCGATGGTTTTCACAAAACTTTCACGCACTGAAAAAGCGACGGCATTAACAACACATCCCATGGAATCGTAAAGGAGCTCAAGCAAGAAACGTTACCACGAAACAACACCCACATACTATGTTTACGTCGCCATGATGTTCTTTTCGCCTTAAGAGAGCTCTTAAAAAATACTTATGCGTTCTTTACGGTGATATGAAAAATTCTCTTATGTGTGAGGGGGATAATGTGACGACCACCACAGAAATGCGCGGTGAAAGAAGTGAGTGACATCATTTTAGTGACGTCATAAAATGGCCTGCTGTAGAGAGTTAGCTCGTTCTAACCAGTCACATGCTTGGCCTCTCGCTCAAACCGTCGTCTGCTGTCGTCGTCTGCTACGATATTTATGATGCCTGGCGTAGGCTTGGATGTGATGCACGGCATATCACTACGCGATAACTTCGGTTAGGTTAACATCCCAGTCACAATACGCACCTCAAGGGACGAAGCGGCCTTTTGCTGAGACTCTGACGTCCAATTAAAAAGAAACTAATTGTCAAATGCGCGGGTGCAGTCGAGGTGACATTGCACTGCATTAGCACAGGCTTTCGCGTGCATTTTAGGCGCTTGCATTCCGTCCTAAATATTTGCCATAGCGAAACCTTTTCATTTTCCTTTACGGACGGTGAATGTCTATTAAACTCAATTTATTTCTTAGTTTATGCGCAAAATAACACATATCTTGTATGTGCGGATATGTTGAAGCAATATGTTTTCAGTAAATCAGCCTATAATGTACAGCGGAAGCTGCATTTGGGTGAGCGTTCCTATTGGGAAATAATAAAGACCACTGCAGCTAGAGAAGCTGTAAACGACATAAGGAGTTCGTGGATGGCTGACTGGAGCCTACTGTTCAACTTCCATTCCAATAGTGTGCGACAGAATTTTGTCCGTTCCCTTATAGTGGTACATGTGCGACCAATGCTGCAACAGTAACACAGCTTGTACGCCTTATTGGGAGACGCAACAAAAACAAGGTAAAAAATATTGACCATACACCGCACCGATTTTGGCATCAAGCACCATTCACGAAACTCTTCATTTTTCATCCAATCGCAAGCATTTGCATGCATAAGTTATTTTGCTGCAAATACCCAATAGGCACCTCTAATAACTCCAACACCAAGCTTACTGGACAAGTGCTAGTGGCAAGATTGTCCAATGCGTAAGAGAGAATTGCAACAGCAACCTCAAGGCTGTGAGCCTTGTACATACGCGGCAATCATCAGCCGGCTTACATGGCCATAGTTTTTTTTAGTATCACCTACGGCACCCAAATACCCGCCGCGGTTGCCCGTTCCAACGCCACCATGTTGCTCGTAAGAGTGCTCCGGACCACTCTTAGGATTTCCGCTTAGCTACGCTGTTTTTGCGACCATTTTCGCTTCGTGAATCCGCTTACGAGCCTTTTTCACCTACGTCGCAAATGCATCACTATCGCTGATATATTAATCGGCAACCTCAGCGCTCGCTATAGCAGCGGCCGATGTGAGAACCAGGTCCTCTTACGACGTTTTCTTCGCTTCGTGAATCCACTTACGCAGAAAAATTTCTCTTACGCGAAAATTTTCTCGTAAGTGAGTTTTGTGAATCCGGCCCCTGATTCATAAAAATACGATGGTGAGAGTAAGCCACCTGCTGTATTCGGAGACAAACTCCACGTCGAGGCCGACCTATTTGGACTCTTTCAAGGTTACATGGAAAAATATCTAATTAGCGAAAACTTAATTAACCTTTAGTTATCGACATGAGGGCACTTGCTCATAGGAAAAGGTTATAGGGCGTAACCATTGCTCGCCCATTTCTCTTTAGAAAAAAGAAAATATCGCACCTAATTAGATATATTCATGATCGAAATTAGTGACCCCGATTGCGGCGATATGAAAGCCCACGGCGCCGGGAGCGCGGGAAAGGTGCAAGGTGCCTCGGGTGCGGCTATCGAGGAGAACGTCGAGGATCCCTCAGAAAATGCGTCCTCCCTGTTACGTCAAACCGGAACTTCCGGTGACGCAGAAGTGATAAAATTTGAACGAACGTGCGCCTCAGCGCAATGTCGTCAGAAGAAAAGGCAGGTCGCCCGAAAAACAAACAAACAAACAAACAAACAAACAAACAAACTAAATAAATAAATAAATAAATAAATAAATAAATAAATAAATAAATAAATAAATAAATAGAAGGACAGTTTCACCCTGTGTGGAATCTGCTAAAACCGCGCAGCTTTGGTTCTCCTCTGTCTCCCTTGTGATTGCCTATGACGTTGTGTGATCCTTCACCACCCCTACGGCCCAGTCACAACTTCTTTCTTTCTTTCTTTCTTTCTTTCTTTGCCTTCGCATAACCACTATGATGTAGCCGTGGGCTGTGGTCCAGCGCTGGTTGAGCGATGGACATTCCTAGCCCCTGAACCACAGCCTCCCACAATGCTAAGCAAAAATAGCGGACCGTTTATTGTTAGCGCGTAAGAATCGCCACAGTGGCTGACCCAGCGTGTACAGTGAAATAAAAGGTGGAAAACTGTTGTTTTCATGCGCGTAACGCGAGTGGAAACAGACAAGTACCAAACTTCTCACCCAAAGACAAGTCGCTCCGCTATGGCAAGCCAGATGACTTGCCACTTACCGCGGCAGGATAGTGCCGCAATGCGCCTTCATTGAAAAGGTCGTCATTTATCGTCATGTCACGGGGCGTTCCAGTCTGACGGGCCAAATAAAGTCCCTGTGTAACCGCTTTAGGGACTTCAATGCCAAGCGGTCGCCTTTTATGCGCTATACACGTTCTCGGCGCCTTGAAATGAAAACTTGAACATCTCAAATCACGTGCAAGTTTTTAAATCTCTGAAAAAGGTGGGTATGTCATATACTGTCTTCAAGTTGATAGTTAAAAAGTCGCTAAATTTTCTTGTTGATTATTATTTTCAGTGTAAATTTAGCAGCGGCAAAGTATTTCCACCTCGACGTAGACTTCGTCTGCGATGACAGCAGTCGCCATACCGGCATAGCATTTGTTGCGAAAAATAAGTATTGTCTGAACGAAAAACACGGTGTGTAGAACAATGCCTCCAGAATGAGTCCTTTTGACTATACTTGGCACGAGAAAATATTTGACCTATAAAATGAATAAATTATAGTTTAATGACGACAACTAGTTTTGGTGTGACTACGCTGACTACTATTACGTCGACACAGGCCAGACAATACAAGGTCCACATGAAAAAAAAAATCGTGGCAGCTCCACTAACGTAAAACCTTGGGAGGTGCGATGTATGCAGTGATGCGCTGGTGTTTACCACAGAAACACGTCAATCGCTGCTGAAGGGCTTGCTTTACCGTGGCCACGACGACGAAGTTAGACACTAGAAATTGGTTCAAATCGCTTCTGGCACGACGACCCTACACCTATGCTGTCTGACTGCACAGCCGCCAGGATCGGCCCACCGTGAAGCGCGCATTAGCACGACAATCTGCTTCGCTCTATCGTTCTTAGATGGCGGCAGCACCGCTGCGAACAAAGCGTGCAGCGGAAGAGAGGTGATGTTAACAGACACAAATATTTACTCTTTCCCTCAACAATCTTTCAATGGAACAAATTACCTGATATTATTATGAATTGTGCCACCATGGAAGTCTGTCACTGAAGTGCAAGCCAATCATTTCCATTCATGGTTGTCATTCTTTTCTGAAAATTTTATTTCTGCAACCACTCCTGCAAGGGCCGATTGAGCCCGCAGTATGTTGAAATAAATAAATAACAAAAAAGCGGGATGTTGCTCCCAAAACACCTTGGCTTTAACCGGGCATCACTTAGACGCAAATTGTAAAGCGGAGTACTGAACATATCAGGCCCGTTTGTTCCGTATACATTCACTGTGGCGGTCGTGATCCGGTAGAGCTTCAAGAGCTTATCGTCGCATCCCGGGCAGCTGTGGGTTCGAATTCTAGCGGCTGGTGCTTTTCCTTGTCACTTGTGTGTTGTTGTTTTTTTTTTTTTTTTTACCGTAGCGTGCTTTACCGTGACGACGACGACGAGACAGGCCGACAGCCCGAGAGCATAAGTGCTTCGCACCTAAAAAAAAAGAAAAGAAAAAAAAAGAGCAGGCATTGGGGGAGTATTTGTTCGGAGTATATTCTACCTAACAGCCAATTTAAAGTAATGTACACCGCCGAGAAAATGTCATTGAGAAAACAATAAATCCTGTTGTATATATGTATTATTGAAGAGTTTCCTGTGTGCGTGAATTTTACGAATCAGTGTGTTTTAATGGCCGAATATACAGCCCATGGGACGGGGGTTACTGACGTGCATTACTAAGTCGTATTAACTCTACCATATACTTCTCGCGTATACAATTATTACTCCTGTCAAGTACGAAAGCTTTAAAACATTAATAAATTACAATAGCGATATCCAGGACGGTCTTCCAATGCAGGCCTGATGTCATCGTCAGACCGGGTTCAAGTCGATTATGATGCTTAGCAAAAAGGCCAGGTGCGATGATGCCGCTAATAAAAACAAATAAGTGCGCCATGTCCTTTTTTCTTTTTCTTTTTTTGTGTGTTCATGTGAGGCTGTTGCATTGACATCTGCATTTGATGCCACAACTACCGGGGAGTGAAAGCAAGACTACGGTCCCTAGTGAGGGAGAGGGAGAGAGAAGTTGTACGGAAGGCAGGGAGGTTAACCAGAGAAAATTGTCCGGTTTGCTACCCTGCACTGGGGAAGGGGTAGGGGGAGAGGGAAAGGTAAGAAAGAAGGCAGAGAGAGAAGGGTAGCTAAGCGCATACACCTAAACACGGCAGTATTAAAGTCGTTCAACGAGGCCCGTTGCTCGCACGGTCCCTATAATATATGCACTGGCCAATATATCATGGGAATCGTAGCGAGACTGGTTCATATACACTAACACAATATGGTTATGATTGAGCGTTTTTGGCTTTTAATTGTTTCGCTGCACTCGCGGGCCTTTTATTAATTTGTTCATATTCGATTGCGTTGTGAACTGTCACCACCCTTCTACAGTAAATTTTTCTCGTCGAGCTTGCCAGATTTTCTGTCTCTTTATCAGTGGATATGCTCTTCAACACCGCTGTTATGCACAATACACAGAATAACAGTTTATTTTACAGAGTAACACACACAATACACGCAGTAACAGTGTATTCTAGCAAAGGTATACGACGTCAAAGACGGCATCCAGTTAAAACGCGGCGGGAGGGGGAGGGTGGGATTGCACGTTAATTTCTGTCTCTTGCCAGGTCTAAGCTTGGAAGGATAAGTGTTATTTGTGGTAAACTATTTCAGGGGGTCCTTCGAGGCTTGCAGAGACCTTTCTGGACCTTGATTCAACACGAAATAGCAAGTCACAAATATGATGCCAATGTCACTTTAATGTGGTATTGCACAGTACGCGCACATTACCATTCAGCACATTACCCGCACTGACATGAGTAGTTCCATGACACAGCTCAATATTTACATTATTTACCGTGAAATGAAATATTGCTGACAAATTTGATGAGCTTGTGAGGCAAATATTCTGCCTGATAAAGCCGTGTGTAAACGTGGCGACGCGCACCTCACCTTCAGATGAAATACCAACACACTGACGATGTGCTGTTTTTCTTTTTTTGATAACTGTCCACCGTAGCCGAGCACTGTTCTGCTTCCTGAGGAGCCAAACATTCGCAAGAGCGTCATGTGCTTCACGGACGTCACAAGTTCTGGTGAAGTAAAGGGCAGTGACGTCAAAATTCATTATTATAAATTCGCACCAGTGGCTTCCTCATCATTATGCTGATTTTGCTTCTTCAATTTTATGTTACTTTTTTATGCGGAGAGAAGAGAGGTATAGGCAAAAGCACTCAGGCTCTTTGCTCGATGATATAGTATGGTGTACGGGCAGTTTGTTCCGAGAGCATATTGCAAGAATGACCAGTTGCGAAAATGGGGCTCTATTGGCTGATACTAGCACTCGTATGAAAATTGAGACCAATCTCGAAAAGCATCTCGAACCATAATGCTTCTTTTACATTATACGTCAAAGTCGCAGTCCTCTAACACTTGGCACGCAGTAATGAAATTACAGTTATTGAATTACTGTTTGCTCTAATCAGTAATGTAAGGAGTTACTTTTGTACGCTGGCCATTCAATACTGTAATGTATTACTTCACAGTGGCAATATCAAGAAAATTACTCGTTACTTTCCTAATTACTATCGACTAAAGGATCGCATGACCACTTCCTATATAGCGCAAAAATTACCGCGAAAGGAAAGAAAAAGACAGCACAGACATGCAAATATGAGTGGCAGGTCCGCAGAAATTCAGAATATTCACGTAGCATCCGAACTCCTAGCCTGGAATAACGTTGTTTGAAGGCCCGCCATGGTGGCCTAGTGGCTATGACACTTTGCTGCTGATACGCAGGCCCCGCGATCGAATCCCGGCCTAGGCGGAGCGGCCGCCTAGGCCGGGATTCCGACCTAGGCGGTCACCGCTGCTCCGGCCGCGCAAGCAGCTTGATCGTTGGGATAGGTCGTGTCGAGGACGGGCTCCAAAGTACTCATTTACTATAGCCACCAATTGCTGATAATTAAAAAGTTAATTAGCGTAATTTCGCTAATTATGCATACAAGTGCGGTAATTGTTCTGTATCTAGAGGCCGCCAACCCGTACACTCGAATGGTACACAAGAAATTCCCGCGATTTATGTTTTTCTAATTTTAAAAATGTGTTGCAGCTAAAAAAAAACACCCTTTATAAACCGAATCAAAATTAGCGCGATAAAAAGCTGTCATGGTATTAAAGTTACAAATTTTGGTTGCTACAACTGCAGGTAGTAAATGACATGGTAGTAACGTTACTACCTTGTCGTTTACTAGCTGCAGTTACTACTTAAGTCGTGAATGTTCTGACAAGCATTTACTACCTGAAAGTTAGTGAGTAGCAAAATTTCTTTTTAAGAATGAAAGGTGTTTAGCAAGCAAAATTACTCTTAATTAAATTAACGTCCCCTCCCTTCAACTGCACTCTTGGCTCGTAGCAGTGGTACCGCCATCTAGGAACGGTAGAGCGAAGGAGATTGTCGTGGTAATGCGCGCGTCACGGTGGGCCAGTCGTGGAGGCAGCGCCGTTATGCACTCGGGTTTTTGGCGCCTCCTGTCGCCCGTCACGGCGGGCCGATCCTGAAGGTAGTGCAGTCAGACAGCAAGTGTGAATATGTGGGCCGTGTTGCGAAATAAAGAAGGGGGCGGCTAACGCGAGAAGCTGCGACGGGCGGGCTCAGGCTACAGTTGGGCCATTACCTTCGAATCGGCGCGGGTCCGGTTATCCTCCTTCGTATTTTCGCTACAGGCCGATCCTGGGGGCAGTGCAGTGTAGTCAGACGGTGTACGTGTAGGGTTGTCGGGGTTGTCGTGTAAGAAGCGATTTTAACGAATTTCTTTTAGTAAGCCCGGGATGTTGGCGTCGACCGTCGTCGTCGTCGTCGTCGTCGTGGCCACGGTAAAGCAAGCCTATTAGCAGCGATTGAAACGTTCTTGTGAGAAACACGGATGCATCACCGCGTGTTTCGCACCACCCCAGGTTTCACGTTAGTGGAGCTGTCATGAACTATTTGTGATCGTTATGACACCCAGCGCTACCAGCTTCAAGTGGTAGCCTCGCCACCGGTGGTCTAGGGGCTATGGCAATCGGCTGCACATCCGAAGGTCGCGGGATCGAATGCCGGCCGCAGCGGCTGCATTTCGACGGAGGCGGAATGTTGAGCCCTTGTACTGTGCGTTGAGAGTGCACGTTAAAGAACCCCAGGTGGGCGTCTGAATTTCAAAAAGCCCTTCACCACGGCGCCTCTCATAATCATGTCGTGGTCTTGGGACGTAAAACGCCAGAAATCAATCAACTTTAAATAGAACTCAGCAGACTGGACTCGAGGCCGTTTTCAGCAGCCAAAGTTCTTGGACCCTGGCCATAAGCTTCGATAGCTCAGAAGGCAACGAAGGCGCTACCGACGTCGTTGCCTTCGACTTCGGTAGAGCCTGTATGTGCTTGTATAAGCATACGTTCATTCTCTTCTCCATCTTTCTCTTTCTCCCATTCTATCTCACCCCTTTATGCCTTCCTTCAGAGCAGGGTAGTAAACCTGACGCCCTTCTGGTTAGCCTTCCTGCCTTTCCTTGTTTCTCTCTCTCTCCCTCCATTGTGGCAACTATGAGTGAAGGCTTTAGCTGCGGGAGAAGAAAAGGGTTGTCGCGTTCCGTGCTGGCGCTTGTGCCTCCAATGCGGGAGATACTAGGTTCGATACCAGGTGCCTCCGGGCACCAACCGGCTTTTCTAAAAGGGAGGTAGGTGCCCTGACCTTGCGCTTGGGTGGCCTCTTCTCTCCACTCTTTTCCTTCACTCCACTCTCTTCTAACAGGCTCTGAGCTGCATGCTCCCTACAAGGGGCCCAGAAACAAGCGACAAGTAGCGTTTATGAAAGGAAAAAAATCAGCATCCACCCGATTTGTAGCACCACAAGGCTACAAGGAAATCCATGTGGATCTCTCAGAAGTAAAAACTTCCTAGTTGCCGAAAAATTCGTTCTGGTCCGGGGTTCCAACACGGAACTAACGCCCATGTGCTCCGAGTTGTCGATGGATTCGCCATAGCGCTGTCAATCGCTGGCCTCCTGGTTAGCTCAATTGGCAGAGCGAGCGCCCCGGACAGGCGTTGGTCCCGCGTCCGAACCCCGGATCAGGATGAATTTTAGGGGCGAAGATCCTTAAGGTTTGTGTCTGTCCGTCCGTTGTAGTGCGTTACCTACTAGGAACGCGCTACTAGGAGGGCGCGTGTGGGAGGCGCGCCCTCGGCGCGTGCCTCCCGGCGCGCGAGCTCTCTCACTCTTCCATCTGCTGTCTTGTGAGAGAGAGAGAGAGACAGAGAGAGCGAAAGGCGCGCGTTGACTATGGAAACGCTCTTTCTTCGATGAACGCGCTACCAGCTCGCAAAGAAGGAGAACGCGCCCTCACCCGCGAAAGACAACCTTGACGCAGGCAGCGTCCTCTAGCATTGAAAAATACCGACTGCTCGCGCTGTCACCGGCCACCCATATATATATATATATATATATATATATAGGCATTGGATCTTGACTTGCAATGAAGTGCCGGTGGGAGATTTCACTTGTGCGTAGTTGAACCATAAGGATTCGGAGCGTGCGCGTTAACTAAATTAATCCGGAACTCGGCACGATCTACGATGAACCTCCGGAATTTCGCCCACTCATCATCATTCACTCCGTAGATATGCTGTGAATTTTTTCGGCAACTAGGAAGCTTCCATTTCTGAGAAATCCATATGGATTTCCTTGTAGCCTTGTGCTACAAATCGGGTGGATGATATTTTTCTCTTTCACAAAGTTAGTAAAGGCTCAATTAAGGTACTAACCGCCACATTACTACCTCTTTGCATGCAGCTAGTAAACGTTTACTAAAGTAAGTAGTAAAGAGGTAGAGAAAATCTAGTAACGACCCAAAAAGGTAGCACCGGCTGCAGTTACTACCTAGTTGCTTGCAGTTAATTACTTCTAACTTTTTCAAGAGTGTACCGGCCGCTACAGACGCTGCTCGTTAAGGGCTGTGTCCTTTATGAGGTACGCGATGAAATAACAAACGCCAGGCAAATTTTGGAGCTCTAAACCTTCTAATGAGCCATTGTTTTAGGAAGCAAGGATCTTATAAATGCTTCCGGTTGATCGCTTAAATTGACAATAATCGATGGCGTCTGCACATTTCCTATCAGTTTTTTTTTCTTGCTATAGAAGGTACTTCCTGTACTCGAACACTTTAGTAAACCATCTATGACTCTCCTTTTTTAAGCGTACACGTTCTGCATCATACAAAGGCGAAATCATCACTCAGTGAAAGTATAGTATATGCGCCATGAGCAAATAACAGTGAGGCTACTTTCTTCTGTGGATCGCTCCGGCTACCGTTATTCAATCATCATCATCATCATTTTCCACTGCAGGGCGAAGGCCTCTCCCAACGATTTCAGGTGTGCAGTGAGTACAATATCGTCAAATGAAGGGGCGACTTTGGCATGAATTCAACGGACAACGAAGGCCAAGAACGCAAATGAGAAACCAACAGCTCATGAAAGCGTGCTTGTATAAATACCGACTTATGAACAAGGAATGAAACTGCGACGAGATTCATGTTCTTAATAAAATAAAATAAAGAAAGCAGAAGGGCTCGCCTGCGGTGGGAGTCAAATCCACAACCTTCGCATGACTCCGGTGATTATCTGTGTATTGAGCCGCGGGGGAAGGATCCGTCTATCAACGTTTTTGAGTAGTAAACCTAGTCTCGCGAGCGAACCAGCAAGCGTATAACTGCCGGTGATATCTGCGGTGCAGATGTGGAATTTCCAACTGAATCAAGATGGTAAGTTGAGCGAGTTGGTTTACCTTCATTTCGCCAAAAATAGCGCGTTACTCTAGGGGCCCAAGAAGAGGGGTAAACAGGACACGCGCTGAACTCACAACTTTCCTTGAAAAACGCATACGATATACGTGCGCGATAGACAGCACCTGGTGGGTGATGCAAGGTAGAATAGGAAGAACATGCATTGGCTCCAACAACTTTTTAAGTGGAACCACCTAGATAGTCAACCCATCCGTGCCAGACGTAACGTCGAGGTCACATTGTAAGTGATCGCAGAGGCTGGTATACGTCCGAATTCACTATTGCGTCCTTTACCTGATGACATGAAAGGTGATTTACAGAGCGCGAACCCCCCTCGTTATGCAGTGAGAAAGAGAGAGAGAAGGTGAAGATGAAAAGGCAAGAAGGTTAACCAGATGCAAGCGTCTCGTTTACTACCCTGCATTGGGGATGGAATGCAGTGGTTGGAAAGAGGACAAATAGATTGAAAAAATAGAGAGAGAGAGAGAGAGAGAGAAGATAACTGAAGGGAGTTGCAATTAGGGTCGACGGTAAATTATTCTTCACCGTATAGACAGCATTTAACATCGCATAAGAAGGTCATGCAAGATATGATACCGCTCTTCTCGCGCTCCACCGACATTTGTGAACGAATGAAACGAGGTGGGTGGCAGATGCAGATGGAGCTCAATTTTTTTTTTTTTTTTTTGCAATAACACCGTAAGGCGAAGCCATGGAAAGCGTGATTATGAATGAAAAGGGACTTTTCGTTAAGTTTCATATTCTCAATGGACGAGAGCTGTCATGCAAATGGAAGAATAGACAGCTCGTAGGAGCCAGCCGAACCGGACCATTATCATCAAAGGCGTGCTCTGTGTTAGGCTTAGTATACGTCTACGCAAAACACCCAAGAAAGCGGACGCTGGCGTAATGGAGCGTAGCTCCACGAGAGAATAGCATTAAGCTCCACCAGGGCAAGCAACATGAAGAGGTTGCGGGTTAGTCTTTGGGTATTGATAAGTGGTTCGTCCTTCTACTACAACAAGTTTCGTTTGTTTTTAATTAGCGTATCAAGCTTATCACAGAGATAATCTTCATTATGTTTATTTCAACAGTTCAATCAGAAAACGAACTCATTTCCCCTGTGCTTTCCTTGGACTCTCTGGCAGTTCGTATGGACTTTGTAAAAAAAAGCGTACTGGTATACTGGTACCTTCAATCCCTCTCACTCAATGGCATTGAATAATTATGCTGCCATGCCGTTGTGCATACCGATTCTGTTACATCCATCCCTTTAATGCCTTCGAAATTTCGTTGAAAAAGTTGAAGGCGGTCGAAATTTACGGAGCTCTCCAATACGGCGTCTGGCATAATCATATCGTGGTTTTGGGACGTAAAACGCCACAAATAAACTTGTCGTTGATGAAGTCGTTGGGTCAGCGAATTGGGCCAGCGTCAGTGAAACACACACATCGTGTCTAACAGAGCTCGTGCATGGCTTAGTGTGTCAAGCACTTCTTAAACGAGGGAGCGCAATTGAATATACACACAACCGCAAGAAAGCGCACGTGGGAGAAGCGCTTGTCTTATATACGTACGTTTTCCTGCAGTGGTGTGTATTTTTACGGGTGCTCCCTACCCGATCAAAGACCACAAATTGTTTGCCGCGTCACACACGCACACAGCAACTACCAACAGCTACCAGCAGAACCACGGAGAGAGAAGATTTTCTCGCACGCGAAGAACAGCAACACACAGCTACTACCGAACAAACCAGCCGAGTGCAGCTGACGGGACTTTGAAAATACTTTCAAAGAGCCTCACAAAAACACTTAACCTTATTACCAGTGTTATTCCTAACCGCGATATAATAAGGTAAAACTCACTATGAGGCGAAACAATGTGTGGAGTAATTTCCTTAATGTAATTATCTACAAGGCCCATTACTTTTCTACCCATCGTGGTAAATTGGGCATAAAGAGGAACACAATTTTTCTCGTATCAGCAAATCATCCTTTCACAATACCATAAGCGCCATTCTTGCCCCTAGAGGACGCCTGGCAAACGAGAAAAACCGGTGACAAGAAATGTGTAGGTGGCAACGCCGCCACGAATTTTCCGCGCCAACATGCTGTGACCGCAAGCCTATTGACGGCGCCTACTTCGGCCTGTACGTTAATCGGCAAAGATGAAGTATATTGGCCTTTGAGGGGGCCAGAGAGATAATGTGCAAGTTTCAGGAGGTCTTGATGAGCCAATGTGACCGAAACACACACACGCACACACACGCACACCCACTCTTTGACATCCATGACGTCACGTCGACGTACATGCCCGGAGCTTGCGGCGCGATATTTAAATGTGAAATTCCGACCTTCGTTTTTTTCTCATATTATTAAGCCTAAGAAGTTGACCGACGGTAGCGTTTTTATAGAATGACCTATCAGTTTGAACTAATGCACTGTTTAGCTTTAGTGTACCTTTGAGGTATTGAGCTGCTAATCACGAGAATGCAAGTTCAATTCCAAACCACGTCGGCCTTATAGGCTCAAACATTGCGCTTAGATTTAAGTCTATACACGTTGAGCTATCCCAGGTGATCAAAATTAATCCAAGGAACCCAACACTGCATCGTTGCCTACAATGATGCCGTGATTTCAGCCCTTAAAGCTACTCAATTTAGCCTTTAAAATTATTTTTCGCTGCCATCTTCATTTCTCCAAAAGCATATCAATTTTTATCCTGCTAAGGGATGTAAAGTAGACGGCATAATTTAATGCCCACTGATCTGAGTGAAGCTATACGGAATAGCGATTTATCTATTCTCTTTTCATCACCTATAAATCTCTTTGGCAGCACCAAGCAGACTGCAAAACGCTGCACACTGAGCAATATAGTGTATTTGGCCTTGCACTTCCCACGCTTGCTATCGCTGTGTCACAGCTGTGGCACGTGCATGCACGAACTATTTCGCAGCATGCTTTACTACGCACGAAAGACGCCGTACGCGACGCATTGCACGTATCGGCAAGCCCTATATACGAAGGCTGCCTCTGCCATCCTCGACTCGCTCGCATGCAGGTCTCGGACGGATCAGTTATCAGAAGTCGCGATTTGGCGGACACTATGCCGAAGCCTTTCCCGCTTTCGTGCTCTGAGCATATGCCAGAGTTTAATACACTGCACGCCTCGCCTTTAAACCGTTCACAATGCGGCACTAAACACTCTCCGCAAAACGGCTGTACGATCTTTCGTCACCAACCATCGTCTTCGGAACAATATTTTAACGAGAGAGAGAGAGGATTTTCGGCAGCTTACAATGTTTGACCCTTGTCGCACGATACGAGCGGCATCGCACTTTTTTCCGCGGCGGCCGGCACGTGCTGCAAGGGCCGCCTGGCAACTGCCACTAAAGGGCAGGAAAGACACTGCCATATGCGCATGGGCGAAGGCTCAGCGGCCAGTGGCCTTGTTTTCGTGCCTGTCAAGTGCGTCGACGCTAGCAACACAAAGATCCTTTTGCTTGTCTTTGCTTTTGCGTTCTTCGTCTCTGCCGGCTGTTAACGCGCCTGTCGCGTCGTCGCTATACCCTTGCCCGTTGGGGATCGCTGGAGACCGCCTCCCCGAGGTGTCGCCCCTTTTGTCGCCGACAGGCGCTCCACCCTGACGCAGACACGATTCGCGCCGTGCGGCAGCCGCTCGCCAATGGCGCGGCGGCGGCACACGAGGTTTGTACACCGGGATCCTCCCCCTCCACCCCCCCCCCCCTTTTTTTTTTCTTCTCCTTCATCATAACTGTGCGCCTCGCCACAGAAAGAAAACAACGAAAGCAAAAATATAAGCTTTCGAAAGAATTAGTGCGCACACTTGAGGAGCAAGAAAATAATAATGTTCGAGGAGACGGCACAGGCGGCGCTGCGATCATGAGGAGCTTCAAGGAAGCCTAGCAGGTGCAAGGGTAGGCCAACTGTGCGGCAACCCCGTTTCGACAATTTGTCTTCATCATCGGCACATTACTGGACCGACCCAAAAGCATTGTCCACGCTGAGCTGGATCCAACATGGGCGGCCCTCAGCGCATAGGACTATGTTCGTCGGGCCGGTACCGCGACGATTCTTAGCAGCTAAGGGGGATAGAAGCCGTCGCTCTAACGCGTTAGTAGCAGTTAATAATATGTGGTGTTTAACTGCACGAACCCACAACACAAGTGTAGAACGAACGAGGGGGTGGGAGTTCGCGACGGCCGGCGGATAAACGCTCATCGAGAGGGTACTGTGCTGCGCTGTATCAACGACTGTGCTCCAATAATATGATGCTCTGAAGTCTTGGCTCGTGTGAATGCGCAAACTGCGGAGAGTTTGGTGCTCTCGAGGCCTCTGCGAGGGCGTTAGCGGACACGTTTATTGGTCGGACAGCTCAACTTGCATTCTAGTTATGCGTGCACCTCGTGCTGTAACAGAACAGCGCATAATTTATAAGGAAGGGGGAGGGAGAGAGGGCAAACACTGTGGTTGAGGGGAGTTTCAGGGTAAGCGTGTTTGGAGGCTCTTTGTTGGATTGCTTAGTTTTATGGTGATATTCAAATTATGTTGTCGCACCTGCATTTTACGCAGACCAATAAGATGTTAGGCACATGGAACTATGGATACAAAGCTGTGGGCACACCCAAGCGTTGCTTATGATGTGGAAATTCGAGAGCTTTGCTTTTCGCGGAGTCTGCGGCTGTGGTGAAGTGTTCCTGAATTTAGTGTTTCTGCTTATGAGGTAGCAACAACGAAAGATAGACTGGCCATGTTGCGATCTCTTAGCTGTGTCTTATTCGAGAAGTCGCAACTAAGAAGCCGAACCGGTCGCTCTTGCCTCTAGCATTGTCGGAGACTTGGGTATAGGGAACGTTGTTTCGCTGCAGCAGCTCACTTCGAACGTTTTCGTGCAGTGCGACGGTCTCGTTATTCGTGGGAAGCTAATTGGTGCGTTCGGCCACGCCTTGCTGTCCCGCGTCATGATGTGAACGTGATCGATTTAACTTTGGACGATGAAGACTGCATAGCACCGACGATGACACCGCTCATATCATACGGCAGTGAATCTCCCGCCATGCAGATCCCAGCCATGTGCACACCCTCGAATATATTTCTCACCGTGTCTTGTTGAAGTGTCGCCGTGGTTAGCGCGAGCTCCGCTACGGAGCGCCAGCAGTGGATGGGCCGCAGTATGGAATCCTCGTCGTGACTTTATATCTTCGTTTAGTTGGATGAAGATAACGCTATCTGTGTGCGCTTTTTATGACCCGGGTGTACGCTTTTTCTGCATTAAAATCAAGCAAAGGATCAGGCGCCGATGAAGATAATCCTAATGCCAAAAAAAAAAAAATTACGACGCAGTTATTTAATACCCTCGTAGTGCATGTATTCAGCAAGGCTTACAGCAGGGGACGTCCAAAGACTTTGCTGTCTCTTTAACGTGAAAGAGATATAGCAAGTAACTGCTGGAGTTTTACGTGCGAAAACTACGTGATTATGAAGCGCGCCGTAGTGGAGGACTCGAGAAGTTTTGACAGCCTGGGGTTCCTTAACTTTCACAGCTAATGCACATCGCACGGACCTCTAGAATTCTCGCCTCCATCGAAAATGCGACCACCGCGACCAGGATCGGACCCACGTCTTTCAGGTCAGCAGCCAAGCAGTATGACCACTAGACCACCGCGGTGGACAGATATAGCAAGTAGCGCCCTTATACCTTGCGTTTAGGAAACCCTACGGTCAGCCCACTTGCTGCAGCACCTGTTTAATAATATGTCATGTGCGTAGCTATGCCCCGCCACGGTGGTCTAGTGGCTATGGTACTCGCCTGCTGATCCGAGGGTCGCGGGATCGAATCCCGGCCGCGGCGGCTGCACTTCGATGGAGGCGAAATGTTGAGGCCCGAGTACTGTGCGATGTCAGGGCACGTTAAAGAACCCCAAGGGGTTGATATTTCCGGAGCCCTTCACTACGGCGTCTCTCATAATCACAACTGGTTTTGGGACGTTAAACCCCACAAATCAATCAATCAATCGATCATGTGCGTAGCTATTTATTCATACCTTCATGTATGCATCTTAAAGAAAACGAGAACGAGTATGGGTAAACTTCCCAACTGCGAATGTCCTAAGTTCTTGAACTAAGTTCATAGGTTCCGAATTCACAGATATTTCCATTCGTAAGTGCTTCTTGGCATTGGCCAGAAGCATCCTCTGTGTGGATATGTCCGGCATGAGGATTGCCTGAAATTTTTTGTTACGAATAATTCCAGCGCACAACGCTTCTTTTTTTTTTCTCTTTTCTTTCTTTTTTTTCTTTTTCTGTAAATACGAGCCCTGAAGCTTCATAGCATGATAGCAACGAAGAGTAGAATTATTGGACGAAAATAAGAACATGAACTGGTTCGTACGTGGCAGGGTTATGGAAACTGATCTTTACTGCAATCAAGGTTGACTGAGAGAGTGTAAATGTGCTGTAAAACTTCGATCAACAACCTGTAGTACACTGTAGGAAGGCCTGTTGTTGCCCTAGTTAGTTCATAGAGCCAGCAAAGAAGTTTTAACTGCGCAAAGGAGACAAGACCTAACGAACACACACACACACACACACACACACACACACACACACACACACACACACACACACACACACACACACACAACTCGGAGGGATTCGCCGATAATCGAGTGAAGTAAATATTAGTAATCGGAGTATATTCAAATGACAGAAACATCTAAGTTATAGCATTAGCCAAGCTACTCTTCAATTACTGAGGAACAGCTTGACTAACACTACAACAACAATATCTCGTGGTCTCTAGATAAACACTGACATTTGTGGACTTTGTTAAGAGAATTGCTGCCTGCAGTAGTGCTTTTACGTATTACTGTGTTTATGTATCACCTCACGCAAGAATTATTTAATCGTTTATTATTAACCAAGCCAAATGTGGTATCCAGCTAAAGGTGACAACTGCTATTGCGTCGGCTTTTATAGAACACACATTACACACTCAAACACACAGACTAAAATAACTAAAGGAGTAAATTATGATGTAAGTGAAGAAGAAATAACACTGCATTCAGTAAAACAATGGCAGAAACTATAGAAGGTGTATTAAGCAAAGAAACGTCGTGCAAGCTCGAAAATAGGTTCTGAATGGCCAGGCAAACTTTTCAGGGCAATCCGCCTGGGAGCCAACGCACACCACGGGTACAGGCGACGCATAAACGGTTCATTCGAGTGGACGACGACAAAGCTGTGTGTGCACCGAGGGAACTTTTTTTTTTTTTTCGCTCTGTATGCCAAGAAATCGGTTTGACAATAAAGGTTGACATCGTCTCATTTTCCTCACAGAAAGAACATCACTTGCATAGGAAGAAAAAAAAAAGGGGGGGGGGGGGATGTGCCACGCAATCGCTGCGTATTTAGAGCTGGTGCACGACAGCGCAGCCATTTGACGGAGTCTTTAACTATTTTATTCCTAGGTCTATCCTGGGCCGAAAGCAAGCGCACCTTCACCACCTCAGCGCAACCGACCGTCGTCCGCGGGTCGCCCTCCTGACTTTTAAGGGTGGATACGCGGACCGTTCCACAGATCTTTATTGGTCTTCATGCTCGAAAGTAACTTGTTCGCCTACGTGTGACGCACCTCTTGTGCTATTTTGTAAGTGTGCTATGCCAAAGGGCAACCTTCCCAATAAAAGGTATGATTCGTTGACTGGACAGACTACTCCACCGACGCAACGACTTCGGAAAAAACCGGGAATTTGTTAAATAAAGGATAGTAAATTTGTGCGTCATCGTTTGTAATACAAGATCTAGAGGCCACGAAAAAACAAACAATACTAGTCAGGATGGAATCGGTATAACGCGACTATTCAGCAATGGCGTTTCTGGTGAGTCTGCTGTGTATGTTAATATATATGTTTTACTTTAATGCCGGTGACACGCAGGCAAATATGATAAAAAGCAAAGTGTTGAGGTACTAATGAACGCTTTGTAAACATATGTGTAGCTAGCGCAGAGGGGAACACATAATAGATGGTGGCAGATAATCGCTTCTCCTTATGTTAAAAGCGCATATGTAGCATGAGGGTGGGAAACAACATGGAGAAAATGAACACGCGCACGACAGGAACACAGAGGCATAGGTTACTGGCTGGCCGCTGGTCATCGACTTTCTCTTCAAACCTGTTAGACACCGCTGTGGCATTTGCGGCGGCTGCGTTCTGCTACTGAGCGCGATATCACGGGTTCAGTTACCCTCCACGGTTTGAATTAAACACAAGAATTCTTGTGTGCCGACATTTCAGTGCACATTCGAAATCCCCTGCAGCCCTGCTTTGTGGGTGCCGCCGCGGTACTCAAAACGCCGTCATTCACGAATGTACAAATCTTTCATTGAAGCAGGAATCGATATGTCCATAACACAGTGTAGCACGGAGACAATTTCAAATAATTAATTTATTCTACAAGTTATTGAATATACGGGAATAATTGCAGTGGCTCTCATCCTTATACCTGCTGCCTCAAAAATGTCGAAAATTAGGCATAACAGAAAGGGCGCCGGCACAATGAACGGTATTGAAGTTACTATAATTACTTGTTTTCCCCCAAAGGGGCGGATCTTGCCTGTAGCTGGAGTGGCGTTTTGTTCGTGCGTGTACATTGCTAATGGTAAAAGAAATAACAGCGAGTAAAATAAATCGCTGCAGCGTGCCACCTCATGAATTTCTGTAAACACGTGTCATACAAATGGCTCAACTAAGTATGCACACGCAAGGAATCGCGATAGCTTGTTTGAAACGAAGCAACTCGAACACAACAACAGCCATAGACACCGGGCTGCTCGTGATGGCTAATGTAATACGCGGGGGCCATATAGCACAGCCGACAGGACAAGCTTGGCATTCGTATAGCGCTACATGCAGAAGAGCTCAACGCTTGCCAATGAAATTGGTATTGGTCATATTGGCTCTTCGTTTATGCTGAGTCAACGGATGAAAAATCCAACCTTGAGGGTAAGTCTCTGGCGTCAAAACTTTTATTATATATATATATATATATATATATATATATATATATATATATATATATATATATATATATAGAGAGAGAGAGAGAGAGAGAGAGAGAGAGAGAGATGAGTCGTAGACCCCCGGAATTGGCAAAAAAAAATGCGGAAAGCGTTTATTCAACGTTTCAGCCGGAGGCCGGCCTTCATCAGGAATATATATATATATATATATATATATATATATATATATGACGCCTTAAGTTGTGTTTGCTCATAAAAAGGTGCTTTCGGGAAGTACGTGTTATGTGTTAGCTGCCGTTCGTGTCTCACTATTGCCTTTTCTTTCTTTGTAAAATAACGATGTTACGGGCCGTCGAGACGGGTGTTATGTAAACATGCCACAACGGCAAGAACAGATTGTTCTTCTAGTCAAACGTGCTGTCAGGGTACTGGTGGGAGAGTCAGTTACTCTAACAGGCATATACTTCGCATTATATATAAGATAAACTACGTGTGTTCACACATGCCGTATATAGCAAATTGTGAAACTGATAAAACAAACATGGATGAATGTGAGGTGGAGAAAGTGATTCGCTTTGAACAGGTACTGGTTGTTCAATAAAAGAGACGCGTATGCATAAACAGCCACTAACGCGTTAGGAAACAAGGAAAAGACCGGCATTTCATCCATGTTTTCCATGGTAAGAATGCATTGCGGCGCCCCGCATTAAGGTAACGGCGAAATTGGAGACACTGACACAGTGGTATGCCTTGTATAAACAACATATTACACTGCGCGTGAGCGCGCCATCGTGTTGTTAAACTGTCAAATTAATATTTTACTCTACCCGGGTACAATCAACATCCATATTTATTTACATTTTTTTTATATATTTCACCTACATCGCCTGCCCCGCCACGTTGGTCTAGTGGCTATGGTACTCGGCTGCTGATCTGAGGGTCGCGGGATCGAATCCCGGCCGCGGCTGCTGCATTTACATAAAAGCGAAATGTCGAGGCCCGTGTACTGTGCGATGTCAGTGCACGTTAAAGAACACCAGGTGGTCGAAATTTGGGGCACGTGGGATCTGCCTTTTTTTTTCTTTTAGTTTTTGTGTGTGAATTAAAAGAAAACAGTTTGGATGTTACACGTGGACTTATGGACATGATTTATTCTTTATTTGATATCATTATTATCGTTAACAATGGTACTAGTATTAGACAGTTTCTCAGACCTAATGCAAAGGGTAACCTTCGCCGCCGAAAGGTGACAGAGCTACTATACGTACGTACGTTTACTTTCATTTCTTGAGGGCGCGAAAGCGAAAACACCTTTAAATGTGCCAGGCAAGCGAGAGCTAACAGTCGTGCATATGTTCGCTCATTTAATTCATTAACAATCATAATTATTTGGATAAGACCGTGGGTTAAACCGCAGAACGCAGCTGTCGCGTTCCTCCATATTATAGTGGCCAAGTTATTTGTCGTTGCGTTATGTCTGGTCTACTATTAACTGCGTGGTGGTGGCGTGATCTGATGCATGTAATGTGTAAAACGCTTGTGTAGACTCGGATATTTGTGGAGAGTTCAAAGTTAGGTTACCATGATTGGATATGTTCTATCTAGAAGCAGATGGAATGAGCGCATTAGGATTACTACTTGCGCTGGAACACGAAAGGAAGTGCCCAGAGGTTTTGGGGATACGTTGATTTTTTGGTCTACATCACATCCTACTCGACGCCTCAGTGCGCCGACCGTGGTCCTATCGCATGCGTCCGACTCTATGCCGCGTAAAAGTGAGACCCATTATAGGTGTTCCGTTTCATTGGCATTGGCTAAAGTGATCAGCAGTGAACATATGTGGATTCACATCATGCGCAGCAGCATGATCGGTGATTGAGGGATTTGGCTCGGGATTGCCAGTCCGTTAGGCGCCGCTTGAACCACGGTTAAGCACTGTTATAAGCAATGGAGTCAACGCAAACGCCACTGAAATCAGAGTTGGGAGAATGTGACTGCACATCATTATTTATCCCGCTTCGTAATGCTACGGAGCGACACTTCGCCAACGCTGCCACCGGGATGGGTCAACCGTGAACGGACAATGATAATAAAGGAATATAATTAAGCGTTTGCGGAATCATCATCATCATCATCATCAACCAATTTTATGTCCACTGCAGGACGAAGGCCTCTCCCAATCCTCGCCATCCTTGCCTGTCCTGCGCGAGCTGATTCCATTTGATGCCTGCGAATTTCTTGATTTCGTCCCCCCATCTTACTCTCTGCCGCCCGCGGCTGCGCTTACCCTCTATAAGCAATTAATCCTGTGCAGAAATGCCTCTACTTGATGCCTGGCAATCTTCCATGTACCATGCAATGTGTTAGCATTCGTGGCTATCTCTACTTTTGATAACTGTGCACATCATTGTACATGAAGCCTCGTCCCACGACCGTAAACAATTCGGTGTGGGTATATAGTTCGTCATTACTGGTTTCGACTGCATTGTAACCTTGGTACTGAGAACCCTCACTCCAACGCCTGCTGTTGTGAGAAACAGTGATGTCAAATGCCCAGTTGTCATGATTCAGTGAGCGCATACGTTACGTTTCAAGTTTCCTACGCACCGTTCGCATGAGAGTGTCGGCACAAGTTTTCTATAGTCCAGAATAATTACTGTGTCTCTACTCTTATTAATTTTCTTATACGCTGTCAGGACATGCAGCATTAAAGCGATCGGTAGATTAAGGTTTCGAAAAGATAGTAAATATTGAGTGCACGTATAAACTGCACTAAGTTGCGTTATATTGTGCTAAGATGGAAATTAACGCAGACAATTTATTGCCGTAGCTTCAGTGCGCAGATTTGGAGTCTCTGGATTATCATAGGTTTAGTACTGGGCTGACTTCTTAAGATTTCTTGCACGGTAATCTCCCGCGCTTTAACAATACGTGAAACCGTGCATTTACCCTTTAGTTCCTGACATTTCGTATTCTTCTGACAGGTGCGGATGTTTTGCTAAAGGTCCGCATTGACGTCGTCGTAAAGGATTATGTTATCTGGCTCCCCTAGTCATTGCTCTCCCAGGAATTTTCTTCCCATAATTCCGCACTTCAAATTAGGAGCGCACAAAAGAAACAACAAAGAAAGAGCGTCGTGGCTCGAACAAGCAGTAATGCAGAAGGGGTGGAAACTATTTGTTCGCCCATTCATTCTGATTGGTTAATTGGTCCCCTGGGTGTGTCGATAACGTGGCAGGGCGTTCCGGATTTCTTCATTTCTGCATTGCATTCTTCGTCAGAAATATAGTGAGGTTGCTTATATTGAAGTTATGATGTCTCTGTTAAGTGTATCAAATTTTTCGGTACTACTGTTGCAATTATGTGGAATGCTGGAAGGATTTGCAAAAGTCATGCTTTTATGAATGCCCAGAAATATGTCCGGGAAACATGCGCGTCTAGTGGCGCAGACGTTCCAAAGATTGGTATCGCTTACACTGCACATTTCTGTGAAAGAGATAATGAAATTGTATAGAGCTTCGTCATGAGCACGAGACAGAACTCAACTTTCTCTACACAACGTTAGTACCCAAATGAGGGGCGATAAGAGATAAGCAATAACACATGTAAACAGGGTTGGTCTGCCGGATGGTTACTACGCGTTGTGTATTGGCCACTGAAGCTGCCTTTGCATGAAACTTTTGTAACAACCACCAAAATATGGGCTCTTTAAACGCTCACGAAGCAATCGGTGATGCGTGCGATATCCACGATATTGTACTGGCGTAAAAAAAAAAAAAAGAATATGTTAGCATGAAGAATGGTACTCGTACTCCTCGAACGAGGCCAGATCTCAGTGCGAGGCAGCGTGTCCAAATTTTACCTGGCCTTGCGACTTCATCTTAAGACTTGTTGAAATTGTTGAAGAATTTGATAAATACAAATTTTCAGCGATATTTCCGAAGGTGTTAGCATGATTTGTCACCCTTACTCCAGGTGTCGGCGTTGACTGTGGTACATACTGCGATCATATATACACACAAACAACGCGTACACACACAAAATAGTTATTCACAGTGTTTGGGACAAGTTAGAAGGGCAGCGGTTTGTCGTAGTGGGTACGACATAATTTTGAAGGTTTTGGAATTCAGAAAGAAAAAGAACAACCAAGCGCTGGTCCATATTTTTCTTTCGTTTATTTAGTATATATATATGGCACCATATCATGCTGATACGCATAATGTGGGGTCATACATATTCATTACAGATCCCTTCAGGCAAAGCCAGAGAAGACGAATGTCGCTAAAGAAACGGGACATGCTGTAACGGGTCTTATTTTGACGCGACATGGATTCGGGCGCCCACAACAGGACGTCGGTTGGTGCAGTGAGACGTCTAGCAGGGTGTGACGGCGAACATCCTTGTCAGCTCTCCTCATTATTTTCACGCTATAAAACCCTCAAGATCGTTTCCTAGAGACGTGTTGCCCTTATAGGAACACCTGGCGGCGCAGCGCAGAAACGGGCCGACGAGGTGCCGGAGGTCCAAGCTCGAGCCATTCTCCACTAAACGATGCGGAGATTATATGCCGTTTACGTCTTCTTTGCGTCTGCAGCGGTTTTTATTGAGCGACGCAATGAACCAGTACGGGCCTGTGCACAACACAGAACCAACTTGTAGCTTTTATACGCTGCGAGGTTCTATATTCAATTTAAACGAAGAGTCTTTGATTACCTTGAGTACTTTTTAAGGTGCCACAAAATGTTAGCACACGAGCATTTGTGCCGTTTGTCTGCATAGAAATGCGGCCGCTGAGACCGGAATCGAGCCTGCGACCTCCAGCTTAGCTCTGCAATGCCGCAACCACTTTCAAGCGCGGCTGGCGTGCGCATCTGCTGATCACGACTTCTTGTGCGCTCAGATTCAATGCGGGTATTTTTTAAAAAATTCATATGGGCATCCATGATTGATTGAGTTGTGGGGTTTAACGTCCCAAAACCACAGTATGATTATGAGAGATGCCGTAGTGGAGGGCTCCGGAAATATTGGTCCACCTGGAGTTCTTTAACGTGCGGTGACATCGCCCAGTACACGGTCCTCAACATTCCTCTTCCATCTAAGTGCAGCCGCCGCGGCCGGGACTCGATCCCGCGACCTTCGGAGATGTAGGCATCCATGGTGCACCTAAGGCTACACGCAGACGTTACCTGCCCATGTTAGAGACTTTTCTTGCAGTTTATGTATTTATTTTTTATTCCATTGAGCTTTCTCTGACTTCGTGAAACTCGCTTCCAGCCGTGGGGGCGTCTCCTGAACTTTTGTGCTCGTAGTGGTGCACTTTTCACCCGCGCAGCGCAGTGAGAGCAAGGTCACGTTTTTGCGGTGGCCGGAACTTTGTTATTTAAGAAAACATTTCTTTATTAAGCTCCTCATCGAGTTTGGTCCACCGTGATAATAGGAAAATAACAGCTGGCAAGGCTGTGAGCCGGCACTGAGCGCTTGTGAGTGAAAGCAATAGGAAGTTTTTATTTGGCTGATGATGCGCGGTAACCTTAAAGATAAATGCCTCACTGGTCTAACCTTTAAACGCCAGCATTACGGTGGCACTAGGCACGTGCAGGAAGCACAAGGAGCTTCAGTTATTGACAAATATATTCGTTCTTTGCTTTTGTTTTTATTACCTCGGCTTACGTATGAGTAAGTTAGGTTATAAAAGTAGTATTTTTTTCCGAAGACTTTCCATGTGGTTCTTTGCACTGCCTACAGTGAACAGCCATGTAAGCGAAAATTATCAGCTCTCCATCATCGATGACTAATCCGTCAAGAGTCGTTCTTCTTCTTCTTCTTCTTCTTCTTCTTCTTCTTATTATTATTATTATTATTATTATTATTATTATTGTTGTTGTTGTTGTTGTTGTTGTTGTTGTTGTTGTTGTTGTTGTTGTATAACACCGATGTGGAGCAATAAACATGTCATGGTCAGATAAGTATGAGCAGAATGAGGATAAAATACCACCTACCGGTTGAACACTCGAATAACGCCGTGTTATTATGATGATTGCCCTGAAATGAACTTATACCATTTAGCGCGTGATCCATCTGCTTTTATAACAGTTCCGAAAGCGGGATTGATCAAGGTATCTGTGCAGTTGTGTAATACTTCGAAAGCTGGTTGTTTTCGTTGTTTGAGTGATTGATTCGTGGGGTTGGGAGGTAACCGTTGGGAGGTTTTTCTGGGAGGTTTTTCTTCCATTGGTTGCGCTATGCTGAAGCAGTGTGGAGTGACATATCCACAGGCCACATTACAACCTTCGTTATAAAGTCAGTCTTACAGATGAAATTAGCGTCAAATAAAAAAAAAATCCTGCAGATCCCTGGAGCTGTGGGAAACGGTGCCGTGCAAAGCAATCAGCCAGAAAATTCCCCGCCACGGTGGTCTAGTGGCTATGGTACTCGGCTGCTGATCCGAGGGTCGCGGGATCGAACCCCGGCCGCGGCTTCTGCATTTCGATAGAGGGGAAATGTTGAGGCCCGTGTAGTGTGCCATGTCAGTGCACGTTAAAGAACCCCAGGGGGTCGAAATTTCCGGAGACCTCCACTACGGCGTCTCTCATAACCATATCCTGGCTTTGGGACGGAGAACCCCAGAAAGCAATCAGGGAGCGAAAAAAATTACCTATGACGAACTGTGTGGAATTCAGCCAAGTGAGATCGGACGAACATCTTTGTGCAAAGTGCATGAGAGGGTGTATGTATGCTTAACGTGGGTTAACTAGGAAAATCGACAGCACCGTGACGACTGAATGGTAGCCTACGCCACGACGCGAGGCTGGCGCTCGCATTAGTGCACAACACAAACGCCTGTTTCATCGAAGAAAAATGCACTGTACGGTGCGTTGAGATGTTATCATAAGTTCTGTTAGTTGAAGTATTCCTACGGTATCGAGCAGAGTTGCACAAAAGCCAGCCGTCTGGCAGTAAAACACGTGTATTCTTTATTACATGGGTATGATAGCGCTTAACACACATTTGAAGCGCGACTGACGTTATACAAGCACAATCATCACAACTGCTGGATCAACAGGCTTATTTACTATATAACTGCGTGGGAATAGCTGTAGTGCTTGTTTGGCGCCTGGGGAGCCCAGGTTAGATACGCTCTACCATATGTGTGGGTGTGAGTGTGGGCCTGTGTGCTTGTCACGTCTACATTTCAATCGCAAGCTACGACAAGTGATATTCCTTTTTTTTTTTCAAGTGTGTTTTAACGATGTTGAATATCTATTTTAGGTAGTCTGTAATTAGCATAGGATGTACAAAATGCGAACACCTGTGGCCGTACCACGGATCGAGCACTAAGGTATGAGCCACACGTGATCGCAGTATCTTTAATCATGACGTACGTACCGAGTATATAATGTTAGGGCTTGTAAAGATTAATCATTTTTGTTCGGCATATATTTATACCCTGCCATGCACATGTTGGGAGAGCACCGAGACATAGATAGATAGATAGATAGATAGATAGATAGATAGATAGATAGATAGATAGATAGATAGATAGATAGATAGATAGATAGATAGATAGATAGATAGATAGATAGATAGATAGATAGATAGATAGATAGATAGATGCACCAAGAAATGCTTCGCACTTAAAGAGGTCTTCGCACTTTCCCTCACTGGGCGGTAATACGGAAAGATGTCTCAACGTAATGGGTTTAGCTAGTAACACAGGTGGAGCAGCTACAAAGGAGCCAACGTGTCTAGCTCTCTCGCCGTCGTGCAAGCACAGACGTCATGCCGAGAAGGAGACTTGGAATATACATCATCTTTGGAGTAAATCCGTTTTCTTTTTTTTTTTTCTTGACAACTAGCCAAGTATTTTAGTATGCAGCATATCACGTGCCCGTTGGTCTTGCTTTCCCGACATTTGGCTATGACAATGTTTCTACGAAAACTCAAGAAGACGCGTTGTAGTACGACGGAAAATTGCTAGGAACGCTCTTGTTTGTAGCAAGCTTTCAACGACAGCAGCTAACATAGTTCGAAGCTTGTTCTTATTAAAAGATTTATTTTACATGTAGTTTATTTTAGATGGTTCCACTTTTAATGGCATAGAATGTGCAAGTGGCGCTAAAATTTGAAAGAATGCGTGTACGATCGTTTGATACGTTCTCACGAGCCGCAGTAAATTGCATAGAGATGGTTGTGATACCTTAAATACTGAAGCTACATAGGGTCCGTACAGCTCCAGTGCTATGGATTTTTCCTGGGTCAGATGATATCACCGGAGCATAAATTCTTGCAGCACTTATACTTCATATAAAGTTAATGCGCCATCAGCATTTCTAATACTAATGTTCAGAAGAATGAAGGAATACTTTTGTTTGCAGTTATTGTGATCTGCATGAAATGCGTAACTTAGCTTGGCAAATACATGTTAACAATGCCACTGTAAACCTGAATGCTATCACATATCTTGTGTATTGTTTGTGTGTGTTGTACTTAGGCTACTTGGGGATACGCTAATATTGTGATTCTCGTACGTAGTATTTTGAGTGGAAATGGGGCGCAGGGACTAAACCTTTTGATAGGGACATACGGGCGCTGTTTCTGCTCGATTCATGCCCCAATCAGCGCACGTGTCTGCTGCATTTTAATGCCGCTCTAAATGCACTGATGTTGCTTACAAAAAGTAAAAAGAGGTTTTTTGAACGTTTTTTTTTTCTTTTAGTTCAGGCGCTTTGTGAGGCGTCTTTGCAAGGCGTCCTAAGTGCATGAATGTGCCCTATGCAAAGAACAGACCGCGAAGGCGTACATTTTGTAGAAGTTGGCAGTTGACACTGCCAGCAGTGAAGTTAGCAGTTCAATTACCATACGCAAGAGTGCAAGCTGTCCGGAGGTGAAAGGATTAAGACAGAAGCTTGCTTAAGTTTACTCAGTTGCAGAGGAAACTACAATTAGTTTAGGCACTAAGCGTTTCGACAGAACTCACGAGCTACATCTATGTGAACGACGTCGTAGAATCGTGGCTCTGGATGAACGCTTACCATTCCGGATTCATTAGTGCGCATTGCAGGCACCGTGAAAAATCTTTCTTTAGAATTCTGTCCTCACTGTGATGTGGTAGCCGCAGCCCGAAATGGTAGCTGCGTTTTCGTGCACTTCATCATAACGTCGTCTACTTAGCCAGCGTGGTGGTTTCAGGGTAAAGACAGCGATATCGCTCGTTATTACCCCAACCTATAACACGTGCATAAAGTGTGCAGATACAGAGATATCAATTAGATGTGCGTGGAGAACTTCAGAGAGCTTGTGTCGCTGGCCGCGCGAGCGAGAAAGCGAAGGTTGTAGCTGAAGAAGACCGTCCACGATTGCTCTTTATATATTTCCTCTATTACGCGCAAGCGTACGCAATGCATGGTGAAATCGGTGACGTAATGAGTGTCCCCGAGAAGAGTCATGTATGGCGCATACTCGCAAACAACGGGCCGAATTGGGCATGAATTCAAGCATATTACCGCGAATCAAAGATAAATATCAAACGAACTAAAGAATCAAGGATAACTTAACGTGACTCAAAAAGAACAAAAGTAAATTACAGATAATGCTGTGAATTAAACTGTGTAATAGACTCAAAATCAACTCAAAACTTCAAAACAACTCCTATTAGTGTCTGGTGGGAGCGTATCTATCGCCTGTGTTCTTAGCCTTCTTTAGCGAAAAGGGACTGTCAAGAAGCCCGGAACGTTCCTCCAGAGTTCCTGGTTTCGAAAAAGAAAAGAGCCACCACGCTTGCTCACGAGCGAAGCATTTTGTACAACATTCTACGCACAATGCACCAAAAGGGGACAGCACCCACACACTTGGGACGCGTAATTCGCAATCGCTGAGTGAAACATCAGCGTAATTTTTGGAATATCCGACACGGAAATGTGCTTTTATACATTTGTATTGAATTACATATGGTGCTTTCTCTTTTCAGGCGGCGTTACACTGGCTGGTCTTCAGAACGTTTTCGAAGTTGAACATTCTGGAACCATGGCTCCATCCGTCGCTGGCCCGAAAAGTTATCCGTGCACTACTTCAGCTCTTGAAGAGTACACCGGTCGGACTGACACGCTGCGTGCCCTTGTGTGTGCACATCCTTCCCCATTTTCTTCAGTTTTGCTTTGACCTGCGTGTCCCCCCCCCCCCCTTTTTTTTTCTTTCTCGCCGTTCAGGCGGCGTTACCTTCCCTCCATCCCTCTTATTTAAAAAAATTCTTCGCAACTTCTTGATCGTGTACGAGTCATTTCACATGAGGACATCCCACGCGTACACTACAAAACGCACTTAACCCAAATGCACCACGTGCGGTAACATTATGGCGAAAGAGAGCTCCTGCTCCCGTTTGTCAATGTTTGTAATAACCCGTTGACACACAAATTAAGAAGGAGTGTGTATAAATGCGTCAATTCTTTACACATAATTTTTGTGGCACTCCGTATTCTATTGCAACAATGAAAACGCGGTTCTGTCGAAATGTCCGTTATAAATTAATTATTTTTAATTAGAACGTAATTAAATGAAAATTTATCCTGAAGTCTCTCATCCTTTAGTTTTGCAACAAAACAAATCAGAAGTCAGACTTGAAACGCGGGTGCAGTACGTTGTTTACTATGTTCATTACGAGCCAACGAAAACTATATTTTCTGCGTCACTTCCGGAACGTACCACGTCTACCGACTCGTCAAATGCCTTGCCTCGCCACGGTGGTCCGGTGGCTGTGGTACTCGGATGCTGATCCGAGGGTGGCGGGACCGAATCCCGGCCGCGGGGACTGCGTTATGTTGAGGCCCGTGAGCTGTGCGATGACAGTGCACGTTAAAGAACCGCAGGTGGCCAAAATTTTCGGAACCTACCTCTACGGCGTCTCTCATAATCATAGTTGGTTTCGGGACGTAAAACCCCAGAAATCAATCATCATCACAGGCACTAGGAAATATGGCATGGCTCTAAGTATTGGTGTAAGAACTCTTCTAAAGGTAAGCATGTAATGTTACCTGGTAATAAATTTCATTTTGTAATAGTGTCTGGAAAGAAGCGGAGCTTGAATAGGTTAGTACCGTGTTTTAAATGGTGCAAGGTTAAGCTTGTGGCTATTTCGAGTAGGTTGCATTTTAGCAGGAGACAGATAGTAGTTAGTTAATGAGTAGCGTGGAGTATTAACGAAGATGTACAGAAATTTCAAGCATTCGAGATCGCGTCGCTCGGACAGATGTTGTCAGTCCAGCTCAACAAGATGAGAGAATGGCGAGAAGCTTCAGTCATAGCAACAAAAAATAACACGAATCGCGTTGTTCTCAACAGATTCCAGTATGTTAATACCCAAAACTTTATAAGGGTTCCATATGGGGCAGGCGTATTCAAGAATGGGGCGGATGAGCGATTTGTATGTTCGTAATTTTGTTTCACGTGGGGCATCTTTCAATGTACGATTCAAATATTCCAATTTCTTGAAAGCTTTATTGCATATGTGTAGTCAATATGCATGGGCCAGGACATGGTAGGTGTGAAAATGAGGCCTAATGTTTTACTGGCTGAACAGGGTGGCCGCTCGTGTGTATATTTAACAATGCACAATGTTCCACGTGACATTGGTCCCTTTAGAGTCGTGTCAGACTTGGTTCTACCGCGTCTTGTTAGCTGCATGCATGGTCTTTACTGCGTAGCGATCATGCGCTGCGGCGAAGCTCGCCTTTGGGGACCGCTACGGCTGCAAACGGATCGGTGCACGAAAGCGTTGGCTCACGGCTGAGAAATAAATGCGTGGTAGATAACTACGGGCTTGTGGCATCAAATGATTCCGTATAGGACCTGCATGCAGAGCAGAAAATCTGAAATATCGGATGCGGAAGAGTTTTCAGACATTTTTATACGTTGCGTCCCTATGGCGCATATGGTGGTACTTCTAGAGGCACGTAAGTCTGCTTACGTGTGCATACGAAGAAACCATTCAGTCATGTGATTGCTACGCGTCGTGTGTAATCACTGACGCCCTAAGCACACTTTTAGTCAGAGGGCCGAATTCACAAAACTTCTCTTTCGTAATTGCTTTTTGACATTGGTCAGTCGGCTTCTCTAATGATGTGTCCAGCATCGACATTGGCTGAAATTTTTTTTTACGAACGTGTCTGTCGTAAGCAGTTTTTGTGAATACGGGCCGAGATTCAAAGAGCCACCGCGGTGTCCCCCGTATTTCACTTATTTTTTCCTGGATATAAATGAGACATATTGTCGCGGTACAAGGCCAACAGAGACGACACGTTGAACGAGACAACGACAACAGCGTGTTGAAGCCACCAGATCAGAAAAGGTCTTCTTCGTCTTCTTCGTTCTCGAATTCCCCCTGATCATCTACCCGGAGTTCGTTGAAGCACATATATCGTCATCGTCGTCTTTATGCCTAGACAGAACGCACGTGTCAATACGAAGGCTCTAGTGACATTCCCGACTGGTTTCGCATCTTTGATTTGTTATGATTTGTTATTCATTATGTCTGACTGATTATTATTTTTCGTAGTGTTAGTGTAGGGGCAACGGTATTAAAGAGGAAAATAAAGAAATGGCCGCCGTCGCTTCGGGGAAGCGTGCTAGTTTGGCACAGCGGTGGTTTGGGTTTGATTGCCACGTAAGGCCGTGACGTTTTCATTTCAGAGCCTCTGATTTTGTTCGCAGAAACCGCCCTGGGAAATTTGACGTCCATCGGTGTGCATTTTTTTTTTTACGTGAACGCAACGCCATGACATGGTCATATGACTTTGAGTACCGTTCGTATATTGACGGGACGCGGCATTTTCGAACTCATCAGCCACGTGATGCTTTCGCAATAAAACAATTTCTTTTACGTGCCAAATGATCATGAGGCGCGCTGCAGGCGGGGAGGGGGGATTCAAATTAATTCTGACCTGGGATTCATTACCTTGCATCTAAACATAAGCACATTCATATCGTGGTTTCGCGACGTGAAACCCCAGATATTAATTAAGCATAACTACATTGACGCCCTCTCCAACAGATCGCCATGGGCTCAACCCTTTACTGTAATGTACGGAGAAGTTTTCTGCGCCTTTCTAAGTTAGCCTCTTTGCATCAAGTTCACGTCTGACGTTGAACTCGTGAGGCTGTTATATCGGTTTCCGTCCGGTGTCAGAAGAATGCGGTTACGTGTTCGGGCCACGCTCAGTCATGCCGAACAGAGAAGACGCCCCTCTCCCCACCCATTTTTTTTCCCTTTTTTTCTTTTTTCTTTGGACTTTGGTGACCAAATCTGCAACTTATGTGTAATCGCAGGCGCACAAACGATCGCGAAACAATATATGTAAATATAAATGAAGAGGTTAGCTTCATTTTCGATTTCGCGCACAATATCTCAGCGATATTATCAGCTGTAAAGTCAAAAAGCAACTTCCGAATGTCTACTAACGATTGATTGGTTTTAGGACGCAAAACACCAGATATCAATCAATCATTAGCAGACATTTGGAAGTTGCTTTTTGACTTTAAGTCAATGCTAAAGGACTGTAATTTCGTCTCAGACTGTAGTGGTTATCTGCTTTCTTTCCTTCTTTCTTTTTCTTTCTTTTTTATCTTTTTGACATGGCAAAGCAAGTGGAGGTTAACAGGAATGTCGCGGGGACAAGGGTTATTGTAAGGTGGATCGCAAAGCTTTCCCCAGCCTACGGTATGCACACGGACGTATGCCCTTTCAATGACACTTTTCCGGCTATAAATAATTGCTTTCACACGATACCTACGTATGTGCACTGATTAGGCATAACTTAATTTCAAACTTTAATCAACACCCCCGAACCGGCGGCAGATTGTTAAATCTTCGGTGTTGTTGCTCTTTAAAGGTGGCTTTGCTGCTGCATTACTTAGTTCTGTGGCGAAGCTATCGAACTGTGGCGAACCAATGAACTCCAGCAGCCGTGGCAAGTGCGATAATTTTGTTCATTCTCTGCAGCTGATACGATTACTGGCAGCTGTGAGAGGGTTGTACTCTCTAACACGTCCTTTCTATTCTTATTGCAATACTGTAATGATAAATAATCATACAGGGTATCTGTAATACTCTCTGCAGGGTTCGTTTCTGAAGTTCGCTGAAATTCATTCCGAAGCAAAGCCACATCTGAGATTCACAAAAATTCATTGCACTTGCAACTACGACAGAATTAGATGTGAAAACTTATAAATTTTTTTACCATAATTGGTAACATTTATGCATTCAATTAATCATATTCAGGTAAACAGGTAAACGTTGTATGTCATACTAATGTCCAATGTATTGTACTGAAAGGTGGACTCGTTTTTTGCGTCCACCTTTCAGCAGTTTGGTTAAACAGGAAATTGAAGCACTGATGCTAGAAATTCAAAACAAACACGGCTCCCTCACCTATGATGGACGTAGGCTTATGTATTCGCAACAAGTATGTCACAGCTTTGCCCATCAAGCCTACTAGTCGCGACTAATCTTAAGATCTTAGAAAATAGCATTAGAAAGCCCACTTTACAGTTTTGTTTCAAACATTCCACAATAATTGCGAGATAGATTGCTCGAAGTATAATGCCTTTTCACTTTCACCCGGAAACCGCCATAAACATTGCAACTTACTAGAAGAACACCCTTAAACAAACTCAACATGTCTAACTTCTCAGTTTTCCCACATGAAGTAAGAAGATGGAGCCCACCAGCAAAAAGCACAGTAAGAACTAACTTGTTGTCGTTATTCCAAACAAAAAAAGAGGCATAATTTAGTCGCCCATAACCTGCATGTACTTTTATCTTGTACTTAATAACGTCCTTCATTATTTTCGATTACTGTAACTGCGCAGAATAATTGAAAATATTATTATCATTGTATATTTTTATATTATTATCATTGTATATTTTTTATACAATTGTATCTTCTAAAGTTTTGAGTTACGGCAATGGTGCCGTAAATGTGTACATTTGAACTATACATCAACAGTTGACATGACGTTTTGGTAGCTATGTCATGTTTGCGTAACATGCTGTTGTAGTCATCATGCATTACGCACAATCATATTCCAATGCGTGTTTCAATTCAATCATGTGTTGCTATCTACAAATAATGCATGACCCCCGCTGCTATCCCCTCAGAAGAGAGAGGCAACATTAAACAATTTAAATGGCAGCAAATGGATTAGGTGAGCACAAACGTGGAGGCACAGCACAATGTTTAGGATTGTCAGACCAGTAAATCACTTCAAACTACGGCTGGGCGAACAGCTAAGCTTTGGGTAGGAAGTGAATTCGGATATCAAATTTTGCGAGCGAGTCGAATTGAACATTTTACAAACACATGCAAGTTAACATGCAGAAAATATGCACTGCAAAGCATGGAAATAGATGAAAATTTATTGTGCGGCTTTGAAAATTTATTGTGACAATCGTAACCGAAAGGTGTTCAGGTAGCAACAGCAAGACAAACGAGAAATCAGGGACGCTACGGCGCGACTACATTCGATTTCCATTCGATTTCCTGCTCTACCCGTAGCATATGTTTATTCCACGCGCTTGTTCAGAATATTTTACTTTTGTCGTTTTCTTTTTAGTTTTTGCTCCGCGCACAATAATCTATATACAGGCTTAATAAGGAGCGCGCTAGAACGCAAAAATAGACACGCAATTTCCTTTTTCGCGTCCTACTACAGCGCACTCCCACCATGTAGTTGCCATTTTAGGCTTTGCAGGCCATTAATAGTATCTTCATGAGAGCGAAGTGTCGTACGCGCAAAAGTTCATAAAAATTTTCGCACTGTCTATCGGTGCTGCGAAGCGGGTTTTTTTAAGCCAGCTTTGCTGCACTACAACAATATTATGCGGCAAAGCGTACCATGAGTAGGAAGGTGTCGCGAGGTGTCACGGAACATAGGCACAACCTAATGAATCATGTCATGGTACAGGTTTTGTGCTTTGATTGCAAACGCATGCACGTGACGTCCAAGAACCAGTACCAGTATAACCGCCGACGTCAGGAAGCTTTACT
The DNA here is from genome assembly GCA_013339685.2 of Hyalomma asiaticum. Lineage (NCBI taxonomy): Eukaryota > Metazoa > Arthropoda > Arachnida > Ixodida > Ixodidae > Hyalomma > Hyalomma asiaticum. The sequence goes on from CM023481.1 coordinate 306,540,592, forward strand.
GGTAGTAACTCGGCGCCATCTTTGACGCCGCAGTGGCTCTGAGAAACAGTAAATGAAAACGCGCGCCAGGAGCGCTGTGATTCGATTTTTTTTTTTTTGAACTGCGAGTACTTCGAATACTCAAAGTTGGGTGCGAGTTGGATCAAATATCAAATGCTATTGTAAATATAATCGCATTTTCGAATATTCGCCAAGGTCTCCTGTCAAGTAATGTTGAGACATTGTTTCAGTACGCTCTACAAGGGAAGTAGGTCGTCAGATAGGTCCTTTCTCATGTTTAAACATTACTTTTCAAATCATCGTTAAGAGATCGTCTTCAGAAATATATAATGGTCTTCACTAACAGCATTTATTACTATCCAGGCTTTTTTCCTATCAAGGTCAATAAAATTTTCAAGAATCGCGAGTGGCATGCAACGGAATTCGACGGTCCTGGCTTACATTGTCTGGCAGACATTATCTGCATGAGACACGGAGGCACATAAGCTACAAATTATTAACTTTCTGATAATAACATTTGAATATAACTGCGTCACGCTGCACATGGCAATCTAAAGATTGTTTCCGGTCGGTCTTCAAGGCATGCCTGCATATATATGTATATAGTGGCAGTCATGGTGGTGAATAGGCCGGAGGCGTGAAGGCAGAGATGAGTAGTAGACCCTCGGAATTGGCAACAAAAATGCGGAAAGCGTTTATTCAACGTTTCATCGGAGACCGGCCTATCTCCGATATATAGGCCGGTCTCCGATATATATATATATATATATATATATATATATATATATATATATATATATATATATATATATATATATATATATATATATATATATATATATATATATCTGTGTGTTGTGTGTGTTTGTGGCGGGAAAAATTGAGAGTGGACCAAACGGTAAGAATAAACACATACCCCACTACGAGAGCCTTGTTCACGACGATGAAATCTACGGGCCTGTTCAAGCGTAGGGAGCGGGGAACAACCTTCCCTTACCTTGCAGGTTATGATGAAATGAAGAGGCACGGGTCACTAGTGAAATGAAGCGGCGAATCTCGGTGATGACAGGTTGGCCATACGCTTCGCGAAGTGCAATGAAATCCAGGATTCGACGGAAACCCGTCTGGTCGGGAAAGTTCATGGCGGAAAAAAATCGATCGCCGACCAACGCACGACTTTGTCGGCACGCGTCCGTGGTCTTTATGACGCTCACATTCCTCATTACTCTATTACTCTATTGCAGTGAAATCTGTTTGATACAATCGCACTGAATACGTTTTTCGGGCTAATACATTTCTTCCCCGGCCAACACTCTATAGGCGCATTTAAGCTAATGTCACAAATTAAATGCTTATTTATATACGTTGAACAGATCGCTAAAAACGATTGAGAACAGGGAATGTCGCAGGATCCAACGTTTCGACACGTGGACTTGTCTTCTTCAGTCGCTGTTTTGATGTAGACAAGTCCACTTGTCGAAACGTTGGCTCCTGCGACATTCCCTGTTCTCAATCGTTTTTAGCGATCTGTTCATCGACTCAAGTCTCCATCTTCCCCTGAGCTTCTCGTCTAGCTTGGATTTATATACGTGTTTTTTTATGATGACGTTTACCAACTGAACACTAATATACTCGGTTTTAACTCGTCTGTCCGTAGTAGGATTCACGAGTGGCTCGGTGCATGTCGTTCTCCGTGCTGATAGATCTCACTCATTTATTGAATCTGTAGCTTTCGATGCCCTGATAGATGCAGTTTACAGAACTGTGACATAAGCTCGTTCTGCATGCTCTATTACGGGGATCTAGCTTCAATAGTAGTAATGAGAGGAAATATTTATTTTCAGGACAAGGACGATGATGTCGAGGATAAAGGCTACAACCAGCTTTACGGGACTCAGATCTACGCATGTGCGAGGATAACCGGCTAAAAAATGACATAACAGTGACAGGACCTCACTGCTGAAAATAAAACTACAATCCGCACTGTTTACATATGGGATATCATCCAAAACAAGCATACAAAGCTTGTCTGGTATCAAACATGATGTAAGAACTGAGAAATAGGCGTACGTTTGGTGTAAGCCACCGGTTGGTGTCTTGTAAGGCTACGAATCAATCGTGCAAAAGGATGATGTAATTGGAAAGTTTCGAGCGAATTGTGTCCTCGAAGTGAATGCAGCCTTTCGGTCTGCGATGTGATATGTTTGAACTTGAAGACATTAAATTTGTTCACCATTCCTAGCGCGCTGCTTTATCAAGTCACGTACAAAAGTCTTTACAGTACCGGCGGCGCTGGAATGGGCTCAAGAGGCCAATTTGCGTGAATTATTGTTACTGTTCCTTGTTCCTTATCTATCGTACAATCAAACTGATTTTGTACAGTGCGGATATGCTATTATATTAGTATTATGAAAGCCCTTTGTCATGCTTTGAACTTCTCTAAACATTGTTTTGCATTATACATTTGGTCGAGGTCATTTGCTGAGATTCTGCTCTGTCACAAGAACTCATGCATATGTCAAAAAAGCAGAGTCCTACAGCATCACTTTATTTTTAGGAATGATCAGTGTTCGAAAACGTTATGTACTTAACCTTGAGCGCAAGCGAGTTTCGGTAAGATATGTGATGGTTTGATCATATCTTTTTTATATATTAATAACAAACCCCAAGTGCCTTACATTATTTGATAATCGCAAGGAGACAAGCGCAAATTTGCAATGTCCTTTTAATGAAGACAAGGTGTAGTAACTTTTTTAGTAAGGAATTTCACTGATTTACTTCTAATTCCATTTACCATTAACATTAAAATATACTTCATGTGCTCAAGTGGTTAAACGTATGTAGAAAATGTCTTAGCATGTGGCAATCATAAGTTCTATGTAGGATTGGCCCCGTCCACAAGGTTTCAGTGCAAAATCTTTCACATCGCTGTCTCTTCCTTCTCATCGAAAGAGAAATAAGCGTTTGATCCGATTTTGTAAGCTTTATAGAAATGTTCACCAGCCGTATTTCCAATATCACTCCGTATAGGGATTAAATTCAATTCAAATCAATTGTTTATTTATCTTTCAAAGAGAGAAAAAAAGGAGCAGTTACAAAAAAATCTGTCTGTCTGTCGCACGATTCAGCCACTCGGCCAAAGTTTAAGCACTTGCCTAACGCCTAGCCATCTTGAACTGGTAGCTTCGTTCATACTTGTGAACATTGTCGATCAAAAAGAAAATATTACACATATCTGAGGGGCAACATCAATACGTTTTTATTAGGTGGTGTGTTCCTTTACTAGAAAATACATAGATACGTAATTCTAAAGACCTTAGTGTTTGTTAGGCTACGCTGATGATGATGAAAAAGGCCTCTGCCGATGATTTGGTGCTGCCACCTGGTAGTTGCTCAGGGATTCTGCACAAGCTCATGTTTCCCGACGGCGCTGCCAGATGGCGTCCATATTTCAAGCAGCATAGTGCGGCTGGGCAGAAAACTATCGTCTTTCGACGACATTTACAGCGAAGCACGCAGATACGCGGCCAGTTTCTGCGTTCAAGTATCCCAAGAAAGACTATCGTTTTTAAAAAGCTGCCGCAACGAGTAGCTTCACCTGGTGACAGCCCTTTTAGAACAAGGATACAACACCATTGTTGGAGACGTGTTCTCTACGCTGAGTTTTCGTCTGGTGTCTCTGCACTGTGTCACTATAAGTCGACCAGGACAGTCATCACTATCATACATCTCTGTACCTGTTGTTGTTATCTCCGAGCATACTGATGCGCTATGTGGTATACTTGACAGCGACGCTGTTAGCCTTTGTTTGGTCGAGATTTTGTCGTCACGATCTGCTTACATGGAAACTACTGTCACCATGAATGATCAGCACATTCGAACAAATAAAAAAAAGCGACAGAAGTCACCCTCACGGAGCTCAAACGGCAGTTGACGATGTGGGCGAATAGGATGACGTAACTGCGCTTATAAAATAAATAAATAAATAAATAAGTAAATAAATAAATAAATAATGCGTGCTTCGCTTCTTTTCGTACACCCCCAGTGTTGCTGTTTTCTTCTGGTAACAAACTACCTACCATGCAAATAATTAGGCTCTCTGCAAGCGACATTTTATGAATTCTTCGGTGTACCCCCTCAAATATTGCGGACGCGTACCAGAATGCAGCGTCACAGCAGTTATGACGAGGGCGAATCTTTCATCGTGAAGGCGGAGGAGTACTGACGAATCGTCTTCTCCCTGAAAAATTTTCGTAAATTTTTCGTAAAAGGCTCCTCGAGACCTGAATACGATGAACCGAAAGAGAGATATTCTCGCTTGCTGCCGCTTGGATGGCTGTCTACTCTATGTGACAGTATATCTGCCATCGTGATGCCTGTCCACTCTTACAATCGCTGTTTATAACTTCGCCCTGCAAGTCGGGAAAAAATGACTGGTGGCGCCATCCTCGGCGGTGTGTGTCAAACTCCACGTGTAATGGAAAACCGAGAAAACTTCGTGGGAGTTCACTTGTCCTGCTTAAAAGAAAATAACTAAATAAATAAATAAACTATTACAATTGCACTTTACACAAAGCTGGTAGCGTTCCTTTGCAACAATTTTCAGTTATTATTGCAAACACCCAGTACGGCTTGTGTAGGGACCCAGTGCCCCTACACAAGCAGAAGAGGTGACCAGGAAGACCGAAAATTTCTATTTTAGAATTTTCTACTCACTTTCTAGCAAAACCACCACAAGCTTCAAATTGCACGCTTCAATAGAAATAACCAAAAAAAAAGAGAGAAAAAGAACAGGAAATCGATGACCATCCCTTTACGTGGCCAGGTTCTGACCGTCCGTTTATAGAGTTGCGTTGACAAAGAACTATACGCCGGTGGCTCGATCCCACCACCAAAGCTTCGCCGGTCATCCTTCATCACAGAGTGCAAGGGCACTGCATTTTTTTCTTAGAAATCACAAGTCTGTATTGACAAAGCTCGAATGCTTCATTTGTACGTAGTAACATGCGCCGGTGAGTGGTGACAGTGTATTATCGTTTCGCACAGCCTGCCTGTAAACAAAGTTACTTTACATGAAGATGCTGGAAAAGTGGTCCTGGAGTCTCAGAAAATCTTTCTGGCTTAATTTTGTGCTGTGCCTTGACCCCTGGCGCATTCGCACCCAAGGTTTTACGAAAGAAAAATATAATAAGAATGTCATCACATTTCTCTAGAAGCTTTAGCGAAGCACGTCAAGAAATTGGAACTAGTCTGATCATTCTCAGCTAGTTGAACTTAATTTGAACGTAAGGAGGCTTCAACACTAAAGGTTCTGCGTGCACGCTGAAGCTATATCTGAATGTTAATAAGTGAAATTTAGTTAGCTCAATACGTCATTGTAGATGTTCATATGTTCCAATGTCTGTTGCTGCCAAAAGTACTGGCTGCCATTTCGTCTCGTCTCCACTGTTGTACGCATAATAATCAGAAGTCAAGCGTCATTGAAAGAAAACAAAGGAGCTCTTCCTAACTATACCTCTCGTTCACGAAAATAATCAAATATCAACGACCACATTTTCGACGGGAAGAATGGATCACGCTTAGTATAGTTGATAGACTACCGTGTTCAGAAATTTATTAAATCGAGTTTCTATTAGAATAAACCATAGGTCGTTCCGTATTTGGGGCTGCATTCGCAAAACGTAAGCCATATTTGCCGTTGGCCTTAATAATTACCGGAACATCACGATTCGCTAGAAATTTCTGTAAAAAAATTTATTTCGGAAGAACACGTCGTGATTACGCGCCCATGATTCTACAAAAGATTCAGGCTTTCTCGAAATCTGGATGTTATTATGATGCTAAAGTAACGTGGCCTGAAGCATCTCGTCACTTGCTGTCGTTGTTCCATAACAGAAAAAAAAAAACGTCTAAAAAGTAGCAAAAAGTAGTTGAGCAGGGAATATCGAACATCATGGCGTCCATAAACAATCTGCTGAGGAAGGCAGTCTTGCCGTGACGAGACAAGTGCACTTGTCGAAACGCTGGCTATACCGCCGTTCCCTGTTCAGCTACTTTGTCATAACTTCAGGCTTCCATCTATGACGCCGGGACTTTTCTTATTGTTAAAACACGTTCAAGTTACGATAATTGTAGTAAGTTTTCGTACCAGGGTAAACTGACACGACTTATTATTGTTAAGCTCGGCATTTGGCGGGCCGCTTTCACTTATAAGCGTTTGGCAGCAGCCAGTTTGTGCGATTGAAATAAGGTGGCGCCACCGGTGCGCCGCGCGCTTTTTATATCCGAGGCCTTCGACACACACACACAGAAAGAGTACCCTTCGCCAATAGACGGTAGTGCAGTTGGGTTTCAACTCCCTGTGTCTTCGGCCTTTGGTAATTTTTACGGGGATGTTCGCACCACGCAGTGATAGTGGTGGCGTAGATGCGTGCATCTCAGGGAACACCACAGGCTGTCATTCTCAAGATGACGGTGACCGATTGCTGCAAGGTCATTACGCTGACACAGTTACTGAGTTCAGAGCCGTAGGAACCACTGGCCTGCTGAACATTTTGTGAGGAATGAATAAATGCGGTTTATTTATTTATTTATTTATTTATTTATTTATTTATTTATTTATTTATTTATTTATTTATTTATTCCCTGTACACATAAGCCGAGCACCTGAAAGGCAGACTGCCAGTTCTTGATTATTATTTAACTGGCGTTACCGTGGGTAATCGGCGTCACTGCACACTGCAAAGAAAAGGGTTATTACATGCACGCAAGTACAACATGTCTGTCAATGCGCAGTGTTGTAATGTAATTGCTTTTTCTCTCCTTATTATCTTCCTCATGCTCCATTTCACTTCTATAGAGTATAAGGCTATTGCTTTCGTTTATTTATGTCTCATTCTGTTCCTGAATACTCGTTAACTACGCTAAGAGTTGAGGAAGTTATGAGAGGAGTTTTCGTGGAACGATACGTTCGTGATTTGTCTTTCTGGCAGGTTATCGTGGTACCGCCTTCAGTTCTTCATTTTCGTCACGCGTCATGGTGTATCAGACCGTCCTTTTTTTTTTTTTTTTTGACGTCGACGTCTCAAATATTCATGTAAATGATAATGTTACAAACGCAACAATAAGACTTCACTCTGTAGATACATTTACGACGACGAGTGCGAATACAGCCTAGTAGTGAGCTCGTGATGTCCGCACATGTAAAATGCGCCCAGTATCTGGAAACTCGGTTTCATATTCCCACTCTGATAATAAATGGCAATTCGGAAACTGTAACTACAGAATGTGACATCGTTATGATCAAATAGATCTTAACGATGACGATAAAAATTCTCCTTACTCGCATCTCTTTTTGAAACGGGGCGCCGATAGTCACCTGGCTTAGTAGTTGCATGTAGTTAGGTTTTACTACATGTCTACCACAGTCTATAGTGTCTTCGACTAACCCTTCGTGATCTTCTTTCTGCACTGAAGCCTATGTGTTTCTCTTGCATGCATACGCGCAAACCTAACGACTGCTGTGTTTGATCTACCAGTACACCGAATGATCGGCTACCATCTCTGCCTCGCGCTTCACAACATCAGTAGAGAATGCGCAGAAATGGGCTTTCACTTATACGCAAGGCAAACTTGCGTCTCTAAGGGCACAGACCGATATGTTTTGAGTGCCCGTTCATTATTAAAAAAAGAGAAAACATTCAAGGAATACCCACAATAAAGCCAGCACAAGAAGGCCCATTATTCTGTATCTTTCGATGATGGTGTACTGCATTATTCCCTGAAAAAAAAGAGAGAGAGAGAGAGAGAGAGAGAGCAGCGGCCATTGCTGCAGATAGGATAAATCAGAATGAATGTAAGATAAAACTCCTTCTGACGCCCGGAGAAGTCTGTCAGTCGCTGAGAAATACATTTTGTCAGCTTTTTACACACCAGGGTTCGGAAGTGTTGTATATTGGGCTAGTTGATTTTTAGACATGGAAATTTGCGCCGCCGTGTCCCGTCTCTTTTCTTGTGTGTCGTCCTTTTGCGCAGTTTTTTGATGATTTCCATGACATATAAATGTGCTTAGACCTTTTCTTTGTGGATTTGAAAGTCTAACTATACGTTCCGATCAAACTAAGCTTTCGTAACTTTCTAACACTCCCTGTGGGTAGGAACAGCAAGAACGCTCGTGCAGCGTTTTGGGTAGAATTCAACGCGTAGTCCGCAGTGTCATTGCTGTGGTCACGCTGAAATCGAGACGTGATATTCAGCTTTCTTGAGTGCCTGCGACGCGATGCTGCGAGAGAAAAACTAAAAGCGGATTTAATGTTGTTAGAAAATCAATCTTTGACTCGCGAAAGAAGTAGTCGGACATGGCGAGCATATCCTCGACAAAATGACCCCTTGTGTCTTTTTAAAGTATACGCGGCAAATACAAATAGGTGAGACACGTAAATAAATATTTTTAATTATTGAACCACCTGTTATGGCTCTCTTAATACCGTACATATTGTCCATTGGCAACTCACTTTTCTCTATGTGTAGCTCACGTCTGACGTTGCTTTGTGTTGCCCTTGCGTTTCGATATGAAGACATGTAAACCTTGCATGCGCTTTTTCTGGCTATTTTCTGCACTTTCATTTGCTCAATTGCTTTAATTGATTTCTGGGGTCGTGCGTCCCAAAACAACGATATGATTATGAGAGACGTTGCAGTGGAGGGCTCCGGAAATTTTGACCACCTGGGGTTCTTTAACGTGCACTGACATCGCACAGTACACGGGCCTCAGCACGTCGCTTCCATCGAAATGCAGCCGCCGCGGCCGGGATTCGATCCCGCAACCTTCGGATCAGCAGGCGAGTGCCATAGCCACTATAGATCACCGTGGCGGGGCCACTTTTACCTGTTGGTGAAACTGTGTAAGCCCCTTCTGTGCCTTCATCTGCGCGGAGATTTAACTTACACACACACACACACACACACACACACAGAGAGAGAATATATATATATATATATATATATATATATATATATATATATATATATATATATATATATATAAACAAGTTAATGAAACAACAAACATTGAAGCCTAGGAAAGCACAGGGAAGTTATTCCAATTCGTAATTATCATATTGTAATTTTGGGGTAAGTATAGCAAGGAATTAAAGTGGACGAAAAGACAAACCTGCCTTCGGTGGGAACCGAACCCACGACCTTCGGATGTCGCGTCCGATGCTCTACGCTCGCCGCCATGGCTACGAGTGGCGCTGCTAACACTCCCAGGATTCCATATACATAAATACTTAATAAAGTGGACGGGGGGACGACCGCCTTCGTAGCCCAGTGGGCAGAGCATCGGACGCGACATCCGAAGGTCGTGGGCTCGGTACCCACTGAAGGCAGGTTTGTCTTTTCGTCCACTTTAATTCCTTGCTATACTTACCCCAAAATTACAATATCATAATTACGAATTGGAATAACTTCCCCTATGCTTTCCTAGGCTTCAATGTTTGTTGTTTCATTAACTTGTTTCTAACAAATAAAAGCGAGCCCTTGACCCCTTCCCTTTTCGTTATATATATATATATATATATATATATATATATATATATATATATATATATATATATATATATATGAAGTTCTTCCTGGCTATCGGGATAAATATACTATCAGAAAGTCACAGTGACAAACATATTATTTAGGATTTATTCTGACGTTTCGGCTGCAGACCAGCCTTTTTCAAAGGTGAAAGTTTTTCATGGGCGCATGGCTTTTAAGTGCACTTCACGAACATGCATAATGGGGGGTGGTCTCCAAAGGCTGGTCTCCAGCCGAAACGTCAGAATAAATCCTAAATAACATGTTTGTCACTGTGACTTTCTGAGAGTATATATATATATATATATATATATATATATATATATATATATATATGTGAGAACTTGTGCTCAATGCAAATAACAGGCACGACTTCGCAGTTATCGCTTATTGCCTACAGTTTCGACCGGACCCGCGGTCGAAACTGTTGGCAATAAACGATAACTGCGAAACTATGCGAAACTACGAAACTATGCCTTGAAAAAGACCGGACCCGCGGTCGAAACTGTTGGCAATAAACGATAACTGCAAAGTCGTGTCTACTATTTCACCTTCTCTCTCTCTCTCTGGATATATATATATATATATATATATATATATATATATATATATATATATATATATATATATATATATATATATATGTATGTATATATGCCTTGCTATATATATGCCTTGCTTTTTTTCAATATTTCTAGCCTTTTTACCTGCTTTAAGTTTTTGTTTTTTCATGAGATGGGAGCAGTCGGCGCCAATTAAGTTCATCAGGCTCATGTGCATCCCGATTCTCATGTGCATCCCGATTGCCGCAAGCGGACTTTCCATCGGCTTTTTATCTCAGCGCTTAGGGCTGATAAGCGCCTGAAAAAGAAAAGTGTTGGATCACCGTCTGCCATTCATGGGTAATCAGCGCAGGTACACGTGAAAAAAGTTGAACGTAGATCGAAATGGCGAAGCAATGTTCGCTCCATTAGCGAATTTTACCTGCGGTCGTCGATACCGCTCATTCACTATACTCCAACTAGCTTTGCAACGCAGTGCTGAATTAACATCGTCAGCGGCGTAGTCGTGCATCGTGCATGAATCGCACGATAGACGAGATTTCACATGCCGCTTGACATGGTGAGTGGCTGCTGCCTGCAATTTCGAACAGTTCTTGTGTGAGAACTTTTTCTGATAATAGGGGGCTCGTTCCTTTAAACTTAACCTACCGGGATTCTCTTAAAATTAATACAGAAGCTTTGGGAAGCGCTATTATTAATAAATGTTTTGGTAAAGCTAATATGTGATTAATAAATGTAGGTAAATTGAGACGAAGTCGAGTGAATCAGGAAAAGTTGTTTCTTTTACGAGAAGTCGGTCTTAAAAGAATCAGCGGAAATTTCTGTTCACGATCCAAGTATCAAAATCAGGCATATAAAACTTGTTGCACTTGAACAATTCGAATAACTGATTTAAGTAGTTCATTAGGGTCACCCCATGCGCTTTCTTTTTTGTAGCATTGTACATCAGTGCACTACAGTGCAACTCATTCTCCACTTCGCTTTGCCTAATATCCTCCATGGCTCTGTCGTGGAAGCGAGGTGACAATTTATTCGGAGTATTATTATCTGCATCATTTGCGCACACCAGCTGCTCTTGTTGCGCAACCATGATTATTTACATGCAAAAAGGACTTAAAAGGATACGTTGGTGTAGTAAGGGGGTACAAACTGATACAAATATCGCTCTGGGCTATGTACATACTCACTCATTCATCGGTATTGACTTGGGATGCTGCTCATGCTCCCTTATACCAACTCGCGTCCACGATCGCTTCCAGTCTGTTTAATGAATAAAATAACAAACAGAAACACACCTCTGCCCCGTACCATTTTCACATTTCCGGCGTTAAACACAGGACATGCAGGCAGCGGTAATCGTAATCTTCTTTTATGTTCCAATGTGTACGGCGAAAGATTAATTCAATTTTCAGGTGCTAACCTGTGGAACGATTTGCCTCTTGAAATAAAACTCGCAAGAAATTTTGATCGTACATGAAAACACCACTTCCTATCTTACCAAGCGCTTACTTGACATTTTTGTATTGAAAATCTATTTTCTCATGTGCGTCAGTGTGTACGTTTCTCTAGCGCAGTTCTGTGATTATATTAGTACTTCTTGCTTATTTATGATAATTTAGTTATATTTTATATAAGACTGCTAATTAGTGCAGCATTTTTTTATATTGGACCCACCACTAGCCGCTTAAGGCTATGGGACCAAATATTTTTGTGTGACTGTTTCATAATATTATCTAATAAAATTCTCTTGATTGATTGACTGAAATAACATTTGTCACTTCCCACTCACGCTTGTCACCGGCACTTGCTCATATGTACATACACCCAGGCTCTCTTTATCTCTGCCAACCACTCTTGTTGGGACTCGTATCGGCTGGGAACCCCTTCCACTGTTCATAGGCCACTGCGTTACGCTTTGTTTCCCGGTTCTTAAGCTATAGTGTGCAGAAAGTGCAAGTCAGTGCACTGGTGACTAAGGATTCTGGCTTATGCCTAGAAGACATTTTCGATTAAACGTTTCATTGAGTCAGCCAAGCACGTCTCCACATAATCACCAATACTAACATGTTTTACGTCCACATAAGGTATAGACCTATTCCATGTTGGTAAACAGTGGTAGGCACCGGCGATATAACCAGGGCTTGTGTCGACGTCGCGGCGCGGAGGCCCCGCCCACCGCTTGCCGCGGCCCCGCACGGTCGCGCCACCGCCGCCGGCGAAGCGCGTGCGAAAGCTGCCTCCGAGCACGGGGCGTCGGAGCGCCGACGGGTGTTTACAACAGTTTTCGAGGGGCAGTCGCGTGAGATGAAGTCGCGTTAGCTCTGTAGGAAGCATTCGATGAATGTAGAAAAGAATGTGCTGACGACCAGCTATGACAAGATGTGAGAAATTGATTGAAAGGATAAACACCTTGCAACATGATGCGAACGATCGCGAGCTATCATGTCGGCATCGCTTCATGCGTATGCTTTAATTCGGTAACTAGCGCAAGGATGAACCACTTGCAACAGTGAGACTTGTTTAAATACGACTTGAAGATGCCTCAGCTAAAATACTGTTTCGCACTAAAGCCTCTAATCCCTACACGAAATCCTTGCGCAAAAACAAATGTAACTCAAGCATGCGATATTGGTGACGCTAGAACCTATGTAAATACGGCTGTGATAACGCACACACACAAAAATGCAATGACGCGCCAAGGACAAGGCTCTCAAATAACTGACAGCAAGGCGCATAACCGCGGCTTGCGGCTCTGCCCATACGCTGAGTTCCGATCGTGACGGCGTGAAGTCCTGTGACGACGCGGCACATTTCAAGCGTGTAGTTCATTCGAGCAGTCTGACAATCGAAAAAAAAAATTAAAGCGCATCGTAACCACTACAGCATTGCCAAAGACACTTCTCGTGTGTATGCTATCGCAGCCACAAGCAATTTGCAAAAGCGTCGCTGTAATCGGCCTTTCGCTCACGGCTACGTGAATTAAGCTCTTATATATTTGTTTCATTTGAGTGATTGAAATTCGTATGACGTATGTATAGCTTCCCCACTTCAATAATACACGGCGACCGCGATTACTTCTACACATCGAGCTAAGCTAACGTCGTGCGCGCTTTGCGGTAAGCGTCATCGCTCTGTGTCCGCACTTTGTTTATGCCAAGAAATTTGGTGTCGAGCATTACACTTGCCAAACTTGTGACAATGCTATTTCTCTCAAATGAAACAAGCCGCACTAATGCCAAATAATTACCCATACACTTAACCGTGACGAAAATGTTTGGCGCATAACCGATGCGCCAAACAACCGGCATTACAGGTTCGTCCCTTTCCTTAAGACAGACATAAGCAGGAAACCGATAAAAACCTATCGCACATATCTTGTGCGTTGCTGAGCAACCAACCCACGGCGCAGGTCATCGGTAAACACTTTTTTCTTCATTTCACGGCGGTGAGAAGCGCACGCACCAGCGAAAACACAGCGGCTGCTACGGTAGGCGCGCCGGCGGTTGCCTACCATGCGAAACCAAAACTCCCGACGACAGCGCCACCGCATCTTCGTGACGTAGGCCGGGTGGAATAGGTCTATAGACCACATAGACAGGAGTGGACAGGAATAGGCAGGAGTAGTCGACATAGACAGGAGTAGCCAATATTATTTTATCAATTAAAAGAAAGAAGTTGGCGTGGGCAGGACATGTCACGAGGAAGAAAGATAACAGATGGACAGGACATGTCACGAGGAAGAAAGATAACAGATGGACAGTAAGAGCGACGGAATGGATACCAAGAAAGGGAAAACGCAACAGAGGCAGGCAAAAGGTTAGATGAAGCGATGAAATTAAAACGTTAGCGGGAATGAAGTGGAACCAACTCGCTCAGGATTGGGTGGGTTGTAAATCGTTGGGAGAGGCCTTCGTCCTGCAGTGGACTTAAACAGGCTGACGATGATGATGATGATGATGATGAAATATCACACGATTTTCCCGATGCCAGAGGCTGCCTCGGGCTTCTCGTCGCGTCGAGTAACAATAACAACCATCGGTTACGGCCCTTGAAGTTTGGCTTATTCCAAGAAATGTGTAAAAAGGTTTCTTTCGTCAGTCCTTTCTTTTTTCTTTCTCTTTGTCGCACGAGTATATTGGAAGTCGATGAAATATTTGCGCATGGTTCCGAATAATAAGGAAATGCGAACGTTGCGATATCCGAAGCATAATTACGTCATTCGCTGGTACTTAAGAAACGCACAATATAAAAAACTATGGACAGATCGCTAAAAACGATGGAGAACAGGGAACGTCGCTGGAGCCAACGTTTCGACAAGTGAACTTGCCTACGTCCGGACGGCGACTCCATACACAAAACTGTTTAATGTAAATAAGGCTGTATTTTGTCGTATGGTTAAACTGGTGCGGTGATGGAGCCTACTTCGTTAGAATTTGGTGTACGCAAAATATGTTACCATTCCCGCAGATCGCAGTGTCTGTCCAGAGGTAATCGAGTTCGTCCGTGTTCTCTCGGGCCAAACCCTCGTGTTTGTTTATTTATTTATTTATTTATTTATTTATTTATTTATTTATTTATTTATTTATACGTATGGCAGCCGGTTAGGGCTATGACAGGAGTGGGCGTGCATGTAGAATATATACATATAAACAGAACTATGCGAAGAACAGAGATTGGAACAGGCAAGTGGAAACAAGACATGAACATGTAAAAGAACTACTATACATCAGAAACGGCATTCAAAAATTGACAAATTGGTAAAGAACGAACTTCGGCAGGCAACAAATTCCAGTGTTCAATCGTGCGTGAAAAAAAAAAATAAAGGTGTATTTGAACGTATTAGTGCGTGGATGGAAAGGTCTGATGTTTGAGGCATTATAAGCTCTAATTGAAGTAGGCCAAGCAGGCATCAAAAGGGAGGGATCAGAGAGGGAACAAATGGAGTTTTTATAGGAGTACAAAAGTTTCAAGGATTCTATGCTACGTCGTTTTGAAAGAAGCTGCAGGTTTATTTCCAAGAGGGCAGCTGACGGTGAGAAGTGTCGGTCAAAGCGACGAAAAATTAAGCGAATAGCCTCCGCTGGACCGATTCGATAAGATCAATTTCACACTGCTTATATGGGTTCCACACCGGGGAAGCATATTCTAGGATCGGGCGAAACAATGTTCTGTACTCCACTAATGTAGTGTCCTTCCGAGAAGCAGACAAAGACCTGCGGATGTAACAGTTTTTTAACGCTTTGCCACAGACGTAATAGATATGTGATTCGAACAAGACAATGTGGGTGTAAATATGATGCCTAAATATTTGTACTAAAAAACTCTTGCTAGTTGTGCACCATTGCAAGCATAATAAAAAATTGCGGGTGATTTCAGGTTAGTGAAATACATTATAGCAGTTTTATTGTAATTGATATTCATTTTCCAGATAGCACACCAACCGTACAATGAAACAAAAGCTTCATTTAGGCACTGATGATCGGCGATGGAACCAACTGGATGATATATAACACAGTCATCCGCGTAGAGGCGGATCTTAGAAGTAACATAATCTGGGCGGTCATTAATAAACAATAAGAATAGAGGTGGACCAAGCACGGATCCCTGAGGCACCGCTGAGGAGACGCCAAATATAGGTGATTCCGCAGAATCATAGCACACGAATTGGGACCGCAGAAATTGAGAACTTGAAATCCATGACACGAACTCGTGTTTTTTAAGAATAATACGGAGTTTAACAAGTAATTTAGAATGTAGTATAGTGTCAAAAGCCTTGCTTAAGTCAATGAAAATGGCGTCAATCTGAATGCCTAGGCCAAGCTGAAGAGAAAGGTCATGGGTGAATTCCGACAGTTTGGTTACAGCACCAAAACCTTTCTTGAAGCCGCGTTGAAACCTGGCCAAGAGGTCGTTATTTTCAAGGAACATTATAACACGCTTATAGATTATGTGTTCTAGCATCTTACATGAGGTTGGAGTTAAAGAAATAGGCCTACAATTTGATAAAAGTTGTCTGTCACCAGATTTATATAAGGGCAGTACTTTAGTACTTTTCCAGGAAGACGGAACGACGCTGCTATCTAGGGACCTTTGAAATATAGTGAAAATATACCTAGATGTCCACAGCGCAAATATGACTAGAAAGTAATGAGGAATTCCATCAGGTCCAGCAGGTTTCTTTTTTTTTTTTTGTACCTAATTTTAGTACCAGGTACAGAACACCCCCTAGGCTAATGCTGATATCATCACTTGCATCAAAATTTTTAGTTGCGGCAGCTGAACCGCATAGAGAATGTGTTACGACACTTGAATCATCCGAAGAGAACAATGACTGAAAATATGTATTAAACGCTTCAGAAATTACCACTGGATCGTTAATTACACTGTTGTTGACATTAAAAGACGTGGAGGAAGAAGATCCAGGAGAGATGAAAGACCAGAATTTATGGGGGTTAGTCTTTAGCAGTTGCGGCAGCTGAACCGCATAGAAAAAAATGTTGGCCCGTATGGTTTTTTGCTGGAGTTCTTTTACCTTAGCGTACAGAACCCTTGCTTGAGGATTGGTTGAGCGTTTGGAGCGGAGTCTGCTGGCACGTAGGGATAAGTGCAGCAGTTCGCGGTTCATCCAGGGAAGATTATTATCTTTTTCTTAGTTTTTGAAGGAACGAATTGCTCGATACATGACTTTACAATGGCCCCGCCACGGTGGTCTAGTGGCTAAGGTACTCGGCTGCTGATCCGAGGGTCGCGGGATCGAATCCCGGCTGCGGCGGCTGCGTTTCGATGGAGGCGAAATGTTGAGGCCCGTGTGCTGTGCGATGTCAGTGCACGTTAAAGAACCCCAGGTGGTCGAAATTTCCGGAGACCTCCACTACGGCGTCTCTCATAATCAGAGCTGGTTTTGGGACGAAAAACCCCACAAAACAACAACAACATGACTTTACAATGCTTTCGAAACGAGCCACAAGTGCCACAAAACGACAAAGTGCAAAAAATTCATAATTACCAGACAACTGCTGGATGATACGGACGACATAAGCTTTGGAAAAGTCGTGAAACGTGGACATCGTGAAGCTGTGATTATGAATCGGCCGCTTAATAGATAGAATAAAGCACTATGATCCGAGATACCATCAAGTATTTCTTGCTTATAGCCGATCTTGGCTAAATCAGTGCTCAGAAAGATCAAATCCAACACGGCGTCACCACGGGTGGGACAGTGGACAACTTGCTTTAAGCCAAGAGACAATGCTAATTGTACAAGCTTTTTGTTTAGTGTAGACGCATGGTTCGAAAACTAGAGCGACGACTAGTTGATTCCAGGAACATTAAAATAACCAAGTAGAACGGAGTTCGAGGAAGATAAATTTTGCTGCAGTAGAAGCTGGTGAACGTCGTCAAGAATTTCCCATGAGTTGTTAGGGGGCCGGTAGAAAATTCGACATGGTTAGGTGTTCTTTACCGCAGTAAAGTCTAAAACATAGTAATTCTATGCCTACTGGAGACCAGACTACCTTGAACTTAAAGTCGGAAAGGAAAAGCAATGCAACACCACCACCTCTTTGACTAAGACGTTCATTTCGCACGGAGACGTAGCCTGGCGGTGTAAACTCCGAGTCATGCATATCCGCATGTAACCAAATTCCGGTAATACCGATGATGTCGGGTGAGTAGGACAACACAAGGTCAAGAAAAAGAGGAAATTTATTAACTATACTTCTGGCATTGATGTTAATGATGGCAAGATCTCTTGGGGGTGTAGAAGAGGGTTAACCTGTTGATGAATGTGTTGAAGCTGTCGCTTTAAGAAAGCGGAGAGCATTAGAAACTTTAACAAGAGAGAGGCATCACATCAGTTGTACCGAGTGTTGTCAATGAAACGATGGTCATACCTAAGCTTAACGAAAGACCCGTTGTTCCGGTGCTCACAGGATGCTTCCCAAGGTTTCTTCTTAACATCACGAGCTCTGGGAGAAAAGTCTTCAGTAAGTCTAAGTCCGGAATCCTTACGCGTAAAGTTACTCCTCAACAAAGCAAGTTTGCCATTAAAATCAAGCACTTTCATAATTACGGGGCGTGGGTGGTTTTCACGAGCTCTTCCAAAACGATGAAGGCGTTCAATGTGGGGACACTGAATGCCAAGACTTTGCTGGAATACCTCGGAGATTTTGGAAAGGAGATAATCGCGAGTTGCATGAGAACTTTCTGATTAGCCATGCAAAATTACGTTGTTCCGCCTACAGCGATTTTCAAGGTCTTCATTCCTTCCAGTCAGCTCAGTGACCGTACGCTTTAGTGCACCTATTTCGCTGCATAACTGACAGTGCTCAGAACGTGAAGCAGGTATGGTCAATGCCTTCTCAACAGCAGAAAGACGAGATTGAGGTGCCTCGAAGCGCACGTTAGCAGAGCTCTATCTCTACGATGTCGCGAGCCATGGCCTTATTGTTAGACAATATTTCAGTTAAAAGATGTACAAGCACAGGATTATCAGTGTTTGATACTAGTGCTTCCTAAACCGCCATATCTTAAGCAGCACTGGAAGTGTTCGGCGCACTAGCAGAGCTGCTAGACTGGCCCGAAGAAACACGAGTCCCCTTAGAAGTTTTAGACGACCGCGTGTTTACAGTGGGTCCAGGATTAAGCTCGATATCACCTCTCAAGAGAAGGCGGCTGAGAGCCGTAAGCGTAATAGAGCATATATCATGAGAAAAAAAAGTGGCTGTGGGCAACACAGCAACAGCAAAAAACGATCGTCGGACTTAAAACAATGAACATTTTTGTGGTAACATACCTGCAGAAGCAAGAAACTGCATTTAGGTGGCATTCCGTGGCTGTTGCGAGGATGCCCACTACTAGAGGGAAACACACACACGGCTTCTAAACCATTGTCCGATGATGTCGTTGAGCTGGGAGCGTTGCTGGCTGGTTCGTCCAGTATGGTAGCGTTCTTGCGGCACAGATGAGCAGACTGACGGTTCGCACGCATCCCACACTTGTGCGACAGTGCGAACCTGCTTCGCCACGTCGATGTCGCATGTGTGCCATGGTGCCGATGATGGCGCAGTCGATAGCTTGAAGGCGGCCGCAGGAACAGCGGTTCCGAGAAAAAACACGGTGAGCTGCAGAAGCAAGAAAGAGCATTTAGGTGGCATTCCGTAGTTGTTGCCGGGCTGTCCACTCATACATACACATGCATATACAAACAGACAGAGGCACATACACAAATATACAAACAGACAGAGGCACATACACAAAGGGGGCTCGGATCCCTCCCGAAATCAAATTCTGGCTACGCCCCTGCGCTGTGATATGTAGTGCAACGTCAGAAGTTGTTTAAAGTTGTGGCTAACAGGATGTGGTGAGAAAGACTGAACATCATTACCAGACCAATAAAAAACGCTCGATTCAAATCTGGTTCTATTAACAGCGCAGCTGTATAAGCTTGAGGTTTGTCCGCGCATAATTAACAAAAGAAGAACTCAGCGGGTCTCCTGACGTAGCATAACCATGCATAGTATAGTGTAGCGACGGGGTGAGAAATGGAAGTGAGGTTGTGGAGGAGGGAAAAGAGGAGAGAGTGAAAATAGAAAGCGATAGAAGAAAGAAAGATGACAGAAAGAAGAAGAACAAGAAGATGTAGAAAGAGATAAAGAGAGAAAGATTACAGAAAGAAGATGAGAACGAAAGATGAAATAACTCAATCTACGTTCGCCAGGTGGTGGCACTTGCTTGCCAGCTACGCTGTTTACTCGGATTTCACAGGCGGAGAAGTGGCTTTAATTTTTTATTCCTATTCGGTTCTGTTTCATAGCGGTTATTCGCAGACCCGTAATCAACTTACAGAGTGTAGTAGCAACGGTATTGTGGTTGAAGTGGCTTGGTTAACAACACAAAATAGATAGTGGATGTGGTTGGACGTGGTGGTGCCGTTACAGCAGGCGGGGTCAGGCCGGAAATTTGTCGGTCGGACGACTATATAGGTGTCTGTCAGCATGCGTTGATCATCCCGAAGTCTCAAAGAAGGACAATAAGCAGTGACAAAACTCTCTTGCTCTTTGCCATGGGCACTTAGGTGAACTCAACATTATCGATATTAAAAGAAAGATCTGCGACACAGAAAAAAAATATAAAATAAAGACAGTATGGCGTTGTATGGTGACAACAGTACGATTCCTTTGGTGTGGCCATTTTAATGATAAACGTAGTAGAAAATTATCACCAACTACTGCATTATTTAGGCGGATAATGAAAAGCGGATAATGCTACCATTACCATTTTTTTGACAGCGCAAGAGACACGAAGGAAAAGGAGAGAGGACATTGAGTGCTGAACTTCCAATAGCTTATTATTTTGAATACGCTTCACCTTATATACAGCACCGCACTCGCACACCAGCCATACGCGGTACACAATGAAATAACAGTTCAACACGCGAATTAGTATCTCTTCTCTTAATCAGTGAGAGCTACAGAAGGCGTACTGACACATTCACCTTCCAATGGAAAAAAACATTTTTTTCTGCTTCGATGACTTTGCGTGTAGTACAATCTCGCGACTTCGCGATAACGTTGCAGTCTGGAAATTTTGGTCTACAGCCACACGTGCTGCAATGGGCAGAGAGCCAGCCTTGCTTTGACACGATCAACTTTGTACGAATGCTCGTGAAATCGAACATTTACGCAACGACCTGTCTGTCCAATGTAAAATTTTCCGCATGACAAAGGCAACTGGCGTACTACCTTGCAGTCACAATCTCTAAATCTGTTGTTATCGTTGCGGTCGATAGGACAACCTTGTTTCGGTCTACATGCACGGACGGACATTTCACACAGCTTGTTCAATTTTTCGGGGGCAGAGAAAACCGTCTGATGTGTATTTAGCTGCCTGCAGCCGTGAGCCGCATGTGAGTGGGCGAGCGTGCGTGGATGCGTGCATGTGCATTTCATGTGCCTGGCAACGTGAGTGTGTGTGTCCGCTCCGTGTGTGAGAGTGTATGTACGTACATCCGTCAGGCATGTATGCGTTAAGTGTGGTTCTGCTAAATGTGCCCGAAATACGAGTACCTGGGCGCCCTATTCACTGAATTTTATCTCGGCACAAACGTATTGATGTAATCTATACTAGATCGTTAAAGAAAACTCAGCTTTTATAAATGCGCCTTTTGTAGGACACCTCACATATGTGCGTGTGTGCACATGTGTAGACGTAACGTGCGCATCGGTGTGTGGCAGTCTACACGCGCGCCCATTTGTGTATCTGTACGCGTCAGTCATGTGTACGTCTGTGTATCAGAGCGTGTGCATGGTGGCACATGTGCGGGCATTTGAAAGTGCGTTTATTATGTACGTACATATGTATATACGCTCGCATTTTTGCACCTATGCGTGTGTGACATGTTTACTTGTTTGCATCAGTGTGCATGCACAGTCGCGTATCTGCACATGTGTACGCTCGTGTGTTTGTATTACTGTGCATGCGAACACGCATATGCGTTTGTGTATCTGAACGTGTTCATGCGTGTGTACGCGCACGCGCAAGTGTTTATCTAGGCATATTTATCGTGCGCTTGCGTGAGTGTATTTATGCTTGTGTGTGTGTGTGTGTGTGTGTGTGTGTGTGTGTGTGTGTGTGTGTGTGTGTGTATACGCGCCAGCGCGTGTATTTGTCCATATGTATCAACCGCGGTTACGCATATATTGCATTCATTGCGTTATACGCAATGGACCATCCTGTAAATATCTGTAAACATCCTGTAAACAGGGAACAGACAGCCATTGTAGTCCGAGTCCATTTAATAAATGTGTTCATTTTCTTCATACGCAAGTACCGCATACGCACATTTATCACCTATAGTATAAAATTGCTAAAGAACATAAAATGACACACAAAGGAGGTCTGGTTAGGCTGCCTTAAGATGAAGTTTGAAAGATGGGCTGGAAACAGAAAACCCATACTAGGATTTTATGCTTCCATCCCATCTTCCAAACTTCACCGCCCACTTCATCAATGGATGTTTCCGCCTCACGTAATAACGTGGTTGCCTTTTTTGATCTTCTATAACTGCCTGTTTCAATATTTCCTGGACTGAGCGTTGAAATTTCGTGAATATATGAAATTCAGTGAGACCTTGAAGAGTTTATATGCATAATTATTCGGCGAAAATTCTGTCTGTCCGACATTTCTTCCATCTATGGCGAGAAAAAGAAAAGGCGACGCCGGTACAACAGACAGTGCAATGCCGGGTCTACCCACGATCCGGCATTGAGACCTTTCCCAATACATGGTTAGCATGCCCAGTCAGTGGTTGGCATGTGTGGCAGCCATTGACTAGGCACTTAGAATGTGTAAACGAATGCGTATACCTGGGACAGTTACTCACAGGAACTCGTACCCATGAAAAAGAAATTCTTCGTAGAATAAGGATGGGCTGGAGCGCATTCGGAAGGCATTATGAAATCATGACTGGAAACTTGCCGCTCTCACTAAAGCGAAAAGTATTCAATCACTACATTCTCCCAGTACTAACTTACGGTGCAGAAACATGGATGATAACGAAAAAAACTAGAGATGAAACTAAGGAGCACGCAACGTGCAGTGGAAAGAAAAATGATACGGGTAACGCTAAGAGATAAAAAACGAGCGGAATGGATCAGGGAACAGACAGGAGTAGCTGAGATTATCATATCAATTAAAAGAAAGAAGTGGACCTGGGCAGGACATGTCATGAGGAGGAAAGATAACAGATGGACAGTAAGAGCGACGGAATGGATACCAAGAGAGGGAAAACGCAACAGAGGCAGGCAAAAGGTTAGATGGAGCGATGAAATTAAAAAGTTTGCGGGCATAAAGTGGAACCAACTCGCTCAGGATAGGGTGGATTCGAAATCGTTGGGAGAGGCCTTCGTCCTGCATTGGACCTAAATAGGATGATGATGATTATTATGATTATGATGATGGTGGTGATTATGATGATGGTTTGTGTGTGTGTGTGTGTGTGTGTGTGTGTGTGTGTGTGTGTGTGTGTGTGTGTGTGTGTGTGTGTGTGTGTGTGTGTGTGGCAGGATAATGGTGCACTATTGCGTGTCATACTTCAGCGCCCACAGACCCGTACTCGGTATACTGAGACCAAACGCTTACAACAAAAGGAAATACGAGAAAGGTGTGCAGGACACAGACACAAGATAGAAAGAAAAGAATGTGCCTGTATGAGAGGAATGCGCAAGTCAAAACTACGCGAATGTGTGAGATATACGTTGTCCACAAATCACTGCACTTGTCACAGGTAACGCTCTTCCTGCGACAAGTGCAGAACACAGCTGCAGCAGAAGGAGTCCCAACGAACGAGCTTTGATGTGTGTATTTATAGGGGGTTGCATCATCAGGGTGCGCCACTGGTGGTGTGTGCGCAGAACCTGTGAAGCCCTCGGCTTCCTCCAGTTCTCTATATAGACCATTTGCTGCAGTCGGTTTGTGCAACTGAAGTCGCAGGCAGCTCCACCGGCGGGCAGCGCGCCTCGGACATGTGTGGTATTCGATGTGTATGCGAAAGTGGCCTGCGGCCTTGACAACACCGTTGTCTGACAAGCACCGTTTGCTGTGGATAATATTGTGCCCAATGTGTACATTTTCGCGGAGAGGCTTCTGGAATGTTAGGGTGCATGTACGAACTGTGATGGAGACACTGAAGTCGATCGAACTCTGTTAAACTGGTTGATACCCAGTGTAATTCTGTACGGCCTTCCAGTTTTGGTCGCTTCACTTGGCGTATATTAGTGCGCACTAGAAACGGGCTAAAGCTCCCGTATTTTGGAGAAAGACCGTGAAACCTTATTCTCACTTACTCCTCGATATTTGCTGATGTTCCAAATAACTAAAGGACCACTATAGATACTCTCTGATATGGAACTGATCGTTTATATTTCTTAACTACGCATTTAGAGAGGGAACAATTGATAAATATTGATTGCATTAATAAGGTGGGGTTGCACTTCTGCGAAGAGTTTGGAAAGTTGTGATGGGAGCTCTCATCCATAGAAAGAAGGAAGGAAATAATAGAGAGGGAAAGGCAGGGAGGTTGACCAGTGTATGACAACCGGTATGCTACCCTGCACGAGGGAAAGGGGACGGGGGAGATGGAAAGTTGGAGAGAAAAAAAAGAGAGAGAGAGAGAGAGAGAGAGAGAGAGAGAGAGAGAGAGAGAGAGAGAGAGAGAGAGAGAGAGAGAGAGAGAGAGAGAGAGAGAGGGGAAGGAATCACATATAGCACGTCAGTTAGTCGCTCCTGTAGGGTACGCGATATCACTGCTACAGTCGCCTGTGCAGGTCCGTCGTTTTCAGGACCTTCATAGTTCAGCTGCGATGGTTTGTGCGGTTGACATTCCAGAATTGCATTGGCTGACAACGTTTGGGGTAAAGAGAATGTTATGCCCCTATCACATGGGCGCTTTCGACTGCGATCAAAAATAACATTCGAATTGGTCCAAGAATTGGGACAGTAATCCCGAGAAACGTAATGCAACAGGCACAGTTCAAAGATCGGGATCATCTTGGCACAATTCGAACGATTGAAGTGCATATGAGTAATTCTGAAGCAACAAGTATATGATGGGTAGTAAGGCAGTTGTGCAAAACGGCATTTGAATCCAGGTTGAATATCGATTGAAAGTGACTGTATAGTATAACCGTAGTCGACAGTGCTGGATTTATATAAAGATTTCACTGTGCAACATCCATTTTGTACATCCAACACAATCTCCAGCTCTGAAGTCAACTACGCGGAGCTATTACGCCACCGTCGCACTGGCCAAATGCGCAGAGGTTATTTCACAAGTATCCTGAAGAGCGCTTACCTTGACCTACACGGAAAGCTGAAACACCAGCGAGCAAGATGCCAGCACGTAGGCGTACACGTTTACCTTTTTCTTTTTAAATCGGCGCTCAAGCACACGCATTAATTTGAGGTCGTGAAGAAAATCGGGAAAGGCGGGGCAACCACATCAAACAGATCGTGGCGTAAACAGTCTTCGCCGGGCACAAAAATAATAATGATTAAACGACCAGCGAAGGGAAACAAACCGCGCAGAAGATGCCTGCAGGAGCTCGGATCGCTCGATGCGGAGGAGGGACGCGCAGCATGTACGATGGTGAGTTCCAGAGCTCGCCAGTTCGAACACATGCAACGACAAACAGGAGCACAATTATATTCTCGCTCAGCCCCTGGCCAAAGCTCTATGTCGTCGGGGCAGCCGGTGTCCATCGGTGAACCTGAAATGGCAGCGCTTGCCATACCGCCGCCAATGCCTACAGCGGTACGGTTCTATAAAACATGGCACTGTGCGTCGCTGACACAAACGGTCTATGCACTCCCAAACGGGTGGCCGTGGTGACCAGCTCCTGCAACGACTAACTGCGGTGTGTATATGTAGGGGCTCCTGTTTCTGTGCTTTTTATGCCACCACATTTTTTTTTTTTTTGAGACCCATGTTGATCAAACACGCAAACTTAAGTTGTTATATGACAAGGCACCCAACACGAGTCGTGAGCAGCATCAGCGCGCTTCAACTCACGGAATAAGCTTTACCTGTATTGCCCACCAGATGGCAATCGCAGCGACTCCGAGCAACTTATCGAGAAGTTGCCGTGACCCACAAAAGCTGCGGTCGGACGAACTTCTGCCATGTTCTACAACAAATACACCACGCGATCACTGAATGCTGAGGAAGCTGAGTGATTAAACGGTGGCTTTTCACCAGTTGGCTCTTCCATTACTGAACGAAACCTAAGAAGAGGGATAACGGACATTGAGGCACATGAATCGGTCTTCTCTGTAAGCTCCATATTTGATGAACTTTTAGCCGTACCATATAAGAGGTTCATCAGTATCAGCTCTGTATACTGTTGTTAACTACATTTTAGAATCACATTTCTGGACATGACTTGTGTTCTTTGACTCTACTATCCTTCATTCAGTCCCTACGACACAGGGCTCGTAAACAATATGCATTCGATATAGGTAAAATACGGCCTCACGCCTTCTATGATGAACGTTTTACGCCAGTGACTGTTGGCCTACTGTGGCATCCAGCGTAACGAACTTACAACGAACTTCCAGCGTTCTGTCGACAAACAAAAGTCGCAAGAAATGTTTGCCTTATCATGCCGCGAACGCAAGTTTCGTGGCACGCTCCATGTGCTCTGACCTGCCGCTTCCCTTTAGTGAAAGCTGCAACAGCCGTTGCATATATTCTCCTGCGATATTGTACTTCCTTTGGCGAGGGTTGTCCTCTATGAAAGCTTTTAAGATCTTTCCTGGGACGTTTTCAGCTCAGCCGACTGGATGCGAGGCATTTTTCGGCAGCCAAAGTTCTTGGGCCGTGGCCATATGATTCGATGGCTCAGAAGGCAATGAAGGCGCTACTGACATACCTGTAGTTAACAGGTGTATGCGACCGCCCTGACAATGTGCTTGTATACACAAGTGTGCGCATGGTTGGTGCTCTTTTGTCTGTCTTCCATTCTATTTCACCCCTTTACTCTTTTCCCCAGCGCAGGGTAGCAAATCGGACGCGCGTCAAGTCAACCTCCCTGCATTTCTTGGCTTCTTGGCTTTCTCTCTGCAATTTACCAGTCTCAGAGCGCGATCATAGACGAAAGCTCGAATCCCTGCGTGTATGCATTCCAACGGCTCTCTCTTTTTTTCCTTCCTTTTTATTCCTATAAACAACCCGTCCCATGTGTTGAGTAGAAGCCGTATGTGCCTTTGTTTCTGCTCATTATTTTTTTCTTCCTCCCTCGCCATAGTTTGTCTAGCGGCTATGGCATTAGGCTGCTGATCCGAATGTCGCGAAATCGAATCCCAGCCTCGGCGGCTGCATTTCGATGGAGGCGAAATGTTGAGGCTCGTGTACTACGCGATGTCAGTGCACGTTAAAGAAGCCCAGGGGTGGAATTCACAAAACTTCTCTTTCGTAGGGGTTTCTTGCGATTGGTAGGACGGCTTCACTAATGATATGTCATTGTCCATCTTCAGGACTGTCTTACATATTCTCCTACGAACATTTCATGTCGTGGGATGTTTTTGTGGATACGAGCCCAGATGTTCGGAATGTCCGGTGCCGTCCACTACGGCGTCTCTCATAACCATATCTTGGTCTTTGGAACGTAAAACCTAACAAATCAATCTTTCTTTCTTTCTTTGTCCTTCTTCGTCTCTCAACCCGTTCAACTTAACACATATGAATGAAGTCCCGTGCGTCATATTTTTATGCTGTCCCGAGGGCACTGCTAAAAAAAGACGCCATTTGTATCGTCATTTGTCAATATTTGATATAAAAAGCACGAGTAATGCTCATTTTGGAAATTCTGAATGGAAGAGGTGCTACGCTCGCCTCGATATAAAGGAGAGAAACACGACAGAGCCGAAAGGTAGGGAGAATAACCAATTAGGAATAACAGGTATGCTACCCTACAACAGGGAAAAATACGGGCGAGATTAAAAGTTAAAGGGCAAGAGAGAGAGAAAGATGAGAACACTTTCAAGATGGGATTGAAAGTTTGGCCTGAGACGTGCTCCCACAAGGGCTGCAAAAAGTAGCGCCATCTTTCCTTTCCTAAGAACCATCTCCCTCCAGAGGAAAACAGCGAGGTAAAGTAGAGTAACTATAGTTACTCTACTTTACCTATTCTGTATACAGAATATATGCAGATATACTTTGTGCAAGACATATCCCTTATGTCTTTCCATGTGAGAGGAACTTCCTTGGTTTCGGAGAACGGTTAGTCACGACGCTTTAGATGATATGCAGAATGTGCTGGTTTCGTCTCCGTAACCTACGGTTTACGAAGGTCATGTTTTTGGGTCGTTCGTCGTTCGCAACTGTCGCAACCACTGAAACCATTAGTTTGCAAGAAGTGTGCCATACAAAGTTCTCGTGCATCTTTGTAAGCCTGTGATGGTATGCATCATTCGAGAGGGCGCCACACGAAACTGAGATAAAAGGTCTTCCGTGGTTGCTTTTATGTACGTTTGATGACGCCAATCACCTTCCATCATTGGTTAGTGCAGAGTACCCTATTAAGATATTTGCCAAACGCAACTGCCGTTGCTGTTGTGAAGAGACTTTCTGCTTATCACTTCATCTTCATCATCAGCTTATCATCTCCAATGCAGG
The DNA here is from genome assembly GCA_013339685.2 of Hyalomma asiaticum. Lineage (NCBI taxonomy): Eukaryota > Metazoa > Arthropoda > Arachnida > Ixodida > Ixodidae > Hyalomma > Hyalomma asiaticum. The sequence continues at coordinate 306,568,915 of CM023481.1, forward strand.
ATGAGGGCCTCCCCCAATGACCTCCACTCTAACCCGTCCGTACGAGCGTTTAACACACTTGCCGCAATGCGTGTGCGTTGTAAATCGCATGAAGGCACTAAGAACACATGCAGCGCATAATCTAATCGTTTATCAAGCACCGCAAGTTTAACGGCACATTTTTGTTAACAGTCTTTTATTTCTTCATGAGAATCTCTACTATCATGCCCTATGTATTCTTACCTACGCTTGTAACAACGCTGGTTCACTGAATATTCATCTTGTATTTGTTTTCACCAACACTATAAACCAAACTGCTGCTTATATGAGCTTCCGACCGACTCATAGTTTCGAACTTCCATCCACGTTGAATAACGGTGCTTCTAAAACGATCTTTCTCGGTGCATAGCCTGACATTGCTCCAAAATGTGATTATTTTGCGAACTTTCGTTAGAGGAGGCACGTGCATCGTCGTGTTGAGAATATCTGCTCCAGTATATTTCAGTCCTCAGACAGCCAACTCGGCTTCATGCCAGGTTGAAGTGTGACCTCGTCGAGTACGAGTTAACTTCGCTGGTTGCCGCGTTCGCGCCTTCAATTTCAGGTAATCTGGTTTGCTTATTCAACAAAATTCTTTGGCGGAGCTCTTATACCTCGCCTTTTTAAGTATGTATACACGTATGGGGCTGTCTAGTGACGCATATGTCGTTCTAATGGTAGTATTAAACTGGCGACAAGCAAAAGGTTCTATTTATTTTTCCACCTTGACACACGTGTTGGAACTCCCGTGACAACTTCGGTAAACATCTTTATTGATTGACGAGAAACACACGCGAATATTTTAGCCCAGTGGTGGTGGAACTGTGTCATGGTAAACGAAGTTGATCCAATCTGGAAAAAGCAGCGCCGCAAAAAAGGAAAGGCATATGCGCCTGCGTGAGAAGACCGCGACTGTGCACGGGGTTTGTCGAGGATTCATGGAGCGTAAACAACGCACGAGCGGCTTTCGAAGCAGAGCAGCGCTCGAGTGGAACACCTCCGATGGGCGGGTTTAACGCGAGAGCGAGATTGGTCTTCGCAGGCGATGACGGACGCTTCGCCTTTGACGCCGCCTTCGAGTGGACATGTCAAGCGCTCAGAAAAGTCAAGGCTTCACGACAGAAGCCGCCGCCTTTGTGTGGACGATGTCGCCCCACGAGCGAAATGCCGCCCTTATTCGGTGGATGCATCGAATGACCCGGCGACTGGCCTTTTGCACGGAATCGCGCCGGACAAGCGTTAGCATTCGGACGGCTGCCATTCTGCAGAGTGCGCATACGTGTGCAGCGCGCAGCGAAGCGCTTGCCATTTCCACGGAGTGAGCAGTGATTGCTCACTTTGTTCTAGGCCGTGGTATTTGCAAGTGGCGACGGGGCGACAACGTGTGCACTTTGCGCAGCGAACAAGGTCTCATGAGGAAAAGGAAAAAAAACATCTAATTTGCGTACGTGCCGAGGACACATGGAACATCGACAACAAAAAACATGACCGGGAGCTTGGCATAAAATTTAAGTGTCTCTAGTTATTTTAATAACATCGTTCTGACCTTGTCATCGAGGGGCACTGTGAAAGCCTGCTAATTTACTGCGACAGCGCTCACCTTATACCTGCCTTTATGTGTAGCACAGAAATAATGATTTACTGTTGATCAGTTACCTATACTTCGTCCATCAATTATAGGGTAATCTATGATGCTACAAGGAATATATACTTACATAACGTAAACTAAATATGGCACGAAAATGAGTGGAGTAGGGACAGAACAGCCAAATTGTTGCCGCACAGATGACTGCTAAGAAGGCTGCTATCAGGTCTACCTCTTATATAGTGCAAATTTCGCCCAGAATTATCAAAGAAACCATGCAACTTGCGCTTTAGCTCTTCAGGAGAGGAGATCCCGCCAATTGTAACGTTTGCAAAGGTGTCTTACTACGAAATGCATCGCTGGTTCGGCTGCAGAGCCTGCATCGAAACTGAATTCGCAAAGGAATTATTTCATGATAGCTAATAAAACAAGCTTTTCCAAACTCATCATCATTATTATCATGAGCAACAGCAGCAGCCTATTTGAAGTCCACTCCAGGACGAAGGCGTCTCCCAGCGATTTCAAATTTCCAATTGTCCTGTCCTGAGTCAGTTTGTTCCACTTTATGCCTGCGAATTTCTTAATTTCAGATATCCTCTTTATTTTTTGCCTTGCTCTGCTGCGTTTTCCCCATCTTCATAATCATCCTGTCGTTCTTATTCTCCATTAGCAGGACACGTCCTTGCCAGATCCACTTATTTTTTTCAATTTTTATAAGAATATCAGCTACTCAACTTCGTTCCCTGGTCCATCCCGCTCACTTTATATCTCTTAACGTTACACCTATCATTTTGCATTCCATTGCACGCTGCGCTCTCCTTAATTCCGCAGTATTATAGTGTATTACTGTGGAATGTGTGCTATAATATACTACTATACAATAAGTGCAATATACTATAATATTTCATAATAATATAGTATTTGATAATAATATGCAATCGAACACGCGGGTACATCGAACCCACATATAACGACTTATCGTGTATGTGGAACAGGTGTAAAATACCTTCAAAAATTTCTAGCCCCGCCACGGTGGTATAGTGGCTATGACACCCGGCTGCTGATCAGGTCGTGGGATCGAATCCCGGCTGCGGCGGCCGCATTTCGTTAGAGGCGACATGTTGAGGCCCGCGTACGATGTCAGTGCACGTTAAAGAACCCCAGGCAGTCGTAATTTCCGGAGCCCTCCAATACGGCGTCTCTCATAATCATATCGTGGATATGACCCCATAACTTAATGAATTGATTGATTTGTGGGGTTTAACGTCCCAAAACCAGCTCTGATTATGAGAGACGCCGTAGTGGAGGTCTCAGGAAATTTCGACCACCTGGGGTTCTTTAACGTGCACTGACATGTCGCACAGCACACGGGCCTCAACATTTCGCTGCCATCGAAATGCAGCCTCCGCGGCCGGGATTCGATCCCGCGACCTTCGGATCAGCAGCCTAGTGCCATAAGCACTAGACCACCGTGGCGGGGCTAACTTATTGAATGATCGAAAATATCTATCGAAAATTTTTATTTAATATGTCGGATTACCCAAATATCAAACTTTTTTTGCGATACCCATCAAATTCTCTATATCCGGGTTGGATTTATTTCCTGAATATGGGCCCCAGTGTTTCCAGGGCTCATAAGCGTTCTCCTTTTGGAGGAGAACTTCATATGAACAGGAACGAGCAAGTTAGTCACAATAGCGATGCCATTAATCCAAGGGACAGGTTGTCGCATCATATCAAGCAGCTATTTCATTGATATCTAAAATGCTGCAGTAACCGAAGGGAAGTGTTAACACTTGCCTTGTCTAAGCATAACACTGGCACTAGGAAAGTAAACTGGGGCAAACATCCCCCTACTTCTCATTAGGAAGTCCTTTTTGCCGTTGACCGGCTGGCATATCCCATGCTAGGTCCAGCGTAAAGATCGGCTGACATGTCCTCTTACGAGTGTACTTCGCGTATGAAGTTTTCGTCAGTGCGGGTATTGATATTACAAAGCACTGCAAATTCAGCCGTGCGTGAAGAGCTTCGCCTGACGGGATGTGTGGCATTCCCTTAAATTTGAGTTATCGCCTTTAGCGCACTATGGGCAGAATTTACCTTCGTAAGGAATAACATTATTCACCCACGTTAACAGAGGCCCTTGCAAAGTAGAGTACTACAGGTGCAGCATCGCCAAAACACGAACATATTAGGCGATTTGGATAAGGTCATAGAACTGCAGTGCTGCCTCACTGATCTTGAAGATCCATGGACTTATCAATGGAAACGGGACTGCCGTAAACAGCGACGACTAGGACAATGACCATATGTGGATAAAAACAAAAACAGAAAGTTAAAGAAATACCAATAAGCTATAAAATAACAAATATCTAGACATTAAAATTGAGCAAATTATGGCAAAAAATTCAACGAGAAAAAGTAGTAAAGCCATAACGCTTGTAAGAGAATTTATAGTCTATTATCATCTGTGTCCTGAAGATACACAAGGTTAGCGCCCCAAATCTACGTCTAGGCGGAAATGCCTCACCGCTGCTGAGGTTATCCAGAAAAAATAATTTCCTTTTGTGTGTTAATTGAATATTTATAATCAACTTGAGGGAGATTATTTACATAAAATGTTGTAGGGCGTGACAATTAACAGCATACCAATTTCCTAGAATTAAAGTGGCATCGCTCGTAGGCCGATTGATTTCTCGGGTTTTACGTCCCAAAACCACGATGTCATTATAAGAGACGACGTAGTGGATGCCTCCGGAAAGTTCGGCCACCTGGGGTTTTTCAACGCGAACTGAAATCGCATAGTACACGAGCCTCAACATTTCGCCTCCATCGAAATGCAGCATCCACAGCCGGGATTCGATCCCGCTACCTTCGGATCAGCAGCCGAGTGCTGTAGCCGCTAGATAACCGTGTCGGGGTTCTCGCAGACTGAGATATCCATCGCCGAATTTCAGGGCCCCGGTTCAGGTGATGTCGAAACAGAGCGCGCTGGGTGCTCAAAAAGGCAGCTGATCTGTTAGGTCAGGCCGAAACTCCCTGTGAGGAAATGACGAAATGCGTGTGAATCCGTGTCATTCAGAGGACTGTGAATCCATGAATCCAGGGGACGAATGCACAAAACCCCTCTTTCGTAAGTACTTTTTCCCGTTAGCCTGCCGGCATGCCTGGTGGCATGCATGGTGGTCATATGCCGGCCTGCCGGCATATGACCACCATCAGGATTTGCTGAAATATTCTCTTACGAACATTTTTATCCTAGAACGTCTTTACGAATACGGGCACTGGCCAGGAAAAACAACAAGTCGCCTGAAATACGCCGGTGGACAAATTATTCTTTGCCTGGGATGCCTTGTGCTTATTTGTTTCTTTCTTAAACTAGAAACAGACGCAAAGCATTCCTCGCCCTGTTATACACTGCATGCAAGAAAAAGAGCAGCCAGTGGCTGCCTCTGAGTTTTACGCCTTGCACAGTGGAACAAAAGGTAGAAATTGAGGGTTTTTTTTTTTTTTTTTTTTAGAGAACAGCGCTGAAGAAAAGGATAACTGCCAAATATAACACGCAAAGGCAAGGCGATCCGCTGGCGCAAGTGAGATGAATTGCCACTTTTCACGACAGGGTACTGCCGCGATGCGCCTTCATTCAAAGTTCGACACTTTTACGTCATGTCAAGTTCTCGTCTGACGATAAAAAAAAAACGGCCACCTTTCCTCCGCTCCTGGAGTGCTCATGGCCTTAAAACTCGATTAGAAATATTTCAAATTACATGCAACTTTGTAGATTTCCTTTTTTTTCAAAAATGGGCATGACGTACATTTTGACACCCTGCAGCTTTTCCACGAAAACGACTGCCCTCAAGTTGATGGTTTATAGAATAATTACCAAGTTCTTGTCAAGCAGTCATTTCAATGTAACCTTAACAGTGGCGACGTTTTTTTCAGCTGCGGCAGGACGTTCGTCTGTGGAGACGACCGGCGCCTGACTACAACGGCATTTTTATTTGAAAAATCTGCATTGTCTAATACTTCAGGAGACCTTAATACCATCCAACCTTGAATGATCTCGTGCATGCACAATTAATCACTGCCATTGCGCTTGTTCAGAACAACGGAGATCACCTTATTCTCTCTACTACAATTGCACTGCATTCCTGGCCTTTCCCTTTTGTCTCTATATAGCAGTGCGTCGAATCTTCTATCGCTTGAATTTCATTGGTAGAATGTACTGCCATGGCGTTCTTCATGACTAATTTATTCGTTCAACGCCACGTATGTCCCCTTGCATTGATCACCGCGATAAGGTATAGCACCATTCCATTTTCCAAAAGAAATACATTTTCCGAAACCTTTCTACCGAGCACAGCACCTGAGTGGAACCACTTTCCCGCTGGCATGCAGCATCAGTCGATGACCAACGATATTTTCGCGAGGCCCTAACTGTCAAAGCATAAGCACAAGCCTGCTGACAGTTTACCATCATTATTTTTACTCCCTGTTTTGTTTCATCCGTTTCTTCGCAGTTTTACCCGCTGGCCGATGCCCTTGGCCTTGGGGGTTATTAAATAAAAAAATAAAAATAAAGAAGATACCGTGTATATGTACTTGGGGTTCATAACGTGTACCTACGTTTATGTACACGGTTGTTCTTGCATTACGCCTGCTCATCAAAACGAGGACGCCGTGGTCGGGAGTCGAACACGCGTCCTCGACCTTACAGTTCCACACGCAACCACCTAACCTGCTAAGCTACAACTGCACGCGCAATAGAAAGCCCACAGGGGCAGCCGTATGTGCAACGGCATTACGTCCATCTTATCGGCCCTAATGACAGTGCGAATTGCGAGGAATGCGATATCCCTGAGATGGCAGAGTTACTGCGAGATATCAGCATCACTGTGAGGATACGTTACCTAGTTTCGCCGAGTCAGGACTGGTAAATCTTATGACTACGGTAATATCGTGCGATTGTTTCAGGAAGGTTGTCTTGCACACCTTCCTCAAACAAGTCAGGAACGGCAAATTTTACGACTACTACAATAGCGTGGGGTTGTTTGAGGAAGGTTGTGCTTGCACACGAGTTAAACTATTGTCGCCATTTATGTGTGCTTAAGTAAATATGTGTGCTCATAGTACGCATGCATGCTAATGTGCCTCTCGCTACTTTACTCACTGCACAATACTTTCTCATCGAAGCTCACAGGGACGCAGCCTCTTGCTGCAAAAGGCAAATACAATAAACGTAATGCTCACACACAATCATGATCAAAATATGGCGACATCTCATCGTCAATAACGTGTGTGATATGCTCAAGCGAAAACTTACCGCGACGTTACGCAGAGCAGGCCTCACTTGTTCAACGTCACGGCCATGCCATGACCAATAACCCTCCTAAAACATCTCACGTGCAGTGCGAGTATTAATCACGCTTTCAGTATGTTCGTTACGAACGCTAGGCTAAATTACACCGAAACCCGTATGCATGCAATACAGGTGTACGAAAAGCTTGTGAAAAGTACATATTCGGCATATCCGACTATTTGAATAAAAACATTCGTATCAACATACCCACACCAACCTACCTCATCCGCAGTATTCACCTACACTAGCAACCTTCGTTGTGGCATGTTTTCAGGTGCCATATATGCTGTGTGGACTGCGTAGATCGCAATTAGGTCAAGTCATTTTCTTCAAAACGTCATATTTATTTTAAAATGGCAGAACAGAGGCTGTACTTAGTCTCTTGGCGAAGCGGGATGGCAAAAGTATACGCCGACATTTTTGTTGGTCCCTCAGCTCATGGGCTTTTATGATAAGGCCTAACCTGCGCGTAGCATTCGTCCTGCCGGCTCACATCGCCGTTTTATATGTGACGGGACCAGAAATACCGTTCAAAGTGAAGGCGAGGGAGGTACAGAGAGAACAATATCTTTTTTATTGTCCCTCTATAATGACTACCGCGTGAACCGTCTTCATGATAGGTGGTGGCATACCCTAATGGTCAATTAGTTTCAGATCGTGTTACTATCCGCTATTTATGGTAAAAGTCTCCAACGCCGTGCGTGAGGTGAAATATATCCAAATAATCCAGGTGTAAATGGTATAGGGATCATACGCGCATGTGATTCTCACAGAATGCCTGCACTTCGGCCTCAGTTTCTATCTATCTATCTATCTATCTATCTATCTATCTATCTATCTATCTATCTATCTATCTATCTATCTATCTATCTATCTATCTATCTATCTATCTAAGAACAGTAAAGGCGCATTCATACCGGTGACTCTCAAACATCACGCGGCCAGGTTGGTTGCAAATTTTCTATAGCAAAGTGAAGTCATGAAGGGTCCGGTCGCCAATACTGTGAGACGTCGGTCGGTTTTTGGTGGAAAAGAGACAGTATTGCATCAAATGCACGCTGCTTGATTATTTTCCGGTAAAACGACAGACGGATTGAGTAGCTAGCTAAAACAGTCGCTTCTTGGACAAAGGCAAGCATTTGCGGCCGGTTACATTGCGTCTTGAGCGCGCTACAACATTCGCAACCAACTCGATCGTGGGACTTCCGAGATTCACCAGTAGGAATTAAACTTAATCGTCCGCGTATATAGTGCTAATATCCTGCCCGCAGGCGTGATGGATTGAATGGCTTGACGGATGTTTAAATTAACGCATGTCCTCGCCACGGTCGTCCAGTGGCTATGGCACTCGGCTACCGATCCGAAGATCGTGGGATGGAATCTCTGGTGCCGCGGCTGCATTTTCGATGGAGGCGAAATGTTGAGGCCCGTGTGCTGTACGATGTCAGTGCACGTTAAAGAACCCCAGGTGGTCGAAATTTCCGGAGCCCTCCACTATGGCGTCTCTCATAATCATATCGTGGTTTTGGGTCGCAAAACACCAAAAAGTTATTGCTGTGTCATTTGGTGGATTTTGATTGTGCCATTTTGGAGGTTAACGGCTCGCCATAGTCGTGGGAGTGACACGTCAATGCTTAAAAAGATAGAGTCGGGAGAATAATAGGGGGTTCGCCGGCTTGTTCGAGTCGAGCATGGTAAACTTCTTCTCAGCAGTGGCTTAGCCAGAAACATTTTTCAGGGGGTGTTATACGCCGCCAAAAAAAAGTAACTAGAAAGAAACAGAGCCCGCGGCCAAGCAATATTTTAGACATTTTTGTGTAATAATAATTAAACCCGAATGACTCCGTTTACTTGATTCCTAGAGAATATTCATTGTCTCAGCAAAAACACTTGTACGAAAATATTTAAGAAAATGTTGGCGGGTGTTTTGACATCGAGACACCCCCTCCTTACTACGCCTCTGCTTTTCAGGAAGAGAAAAGTGATCGAAAAGGCTGAAGAAGGTTAATGTGCAAGTGTTTATGGCGAACCGAAGGGACAGAAAGGTTGGGAGCTATGTCATTTGAGCAGGGTTGACGACATCTGGGAGTATAGAAGGCGTGCGCTTTATGTTTGCGAGCGGTAGGCGGGGTCGAAGGGTGGGTCTGTATAATTGAATTAGGCAAGTACTTGTCCCTTACAGTGGGTCTATTCATCGCACTTTGGCGTTTACGTGGGCGCTGGACATCTTCGGGTACAATCTGCATTTCTGCAGAGAGGGCGCGAGGTCGACCTATGAAAGGTTTAGCAATAAATTTTAACGAAAGGAGCCACGCTACGAAATTCGCATTTGTCCAGGAAAATCGAAAATAACGCTCCATTAGTTCCGATATCTAGATGAGATCATCGTTAACGAAATTAAGTGAAGTACGTAAGCTACCCAGCATAACCTCAAACTTTCGCCTTATGTGAGCTTTATGCACAGTGATACATCATAAGTACGCCGCCCATCACCATTCAGTAAAACAGTGTTTCCTGTTTCATCTTAAATGCTTAATTCTTAATTTGCTGAAGAGTGGAGAGTAAGGCTATATTTGATATAAATTTGTGGTATTTAAGCGGGAACGTCCATGTGGTGCTATGTCTCGGTCTTCTGTATATGTTTTTTGGTACACTAGCTCCTTGAATGTACCATGAACTCATAGCTGACAGCAAAGAGGCAGCGTATGGTGCCTGATGCATACAGTTTCTACATCAAATGGCTCGTTTACATTGGGCCGCCTCCTTTGCTTATAGTATGTTCATCGTACGGATCAACTGAAATTATTGTTAAAATACTTCTAGCGCAAGAACATTCTTTTTTCAATGCCGCCCCCAGTTATTACGTTTCTTTCATATATCGATTGACATTCGTTCGTGTAGTATTGCATTCCTTTGCGTGATGTGCTCAGCATACAATGCAACGCACAAACATTTGAAAAAATAATAAAACACCGTCATTCTTTTCATTCGCGCAACGTTACTACGCCGCATACATGTCACCATAATGGCATGTCGCTCGTTCTTTCAAGGTTTCAATCATTCCAGAACGAGCACAACACAGAATTTCCGGAGTTGGTTTTACACGGTGGTCTTCATGACCGATTACACGCTTCACAAAGAGGCTCCATTCCAGAATCACGTGTCATTTACGATCAGGTGCATCGGAAGTGCATGCAGGTGCAGCGTTATTTAAAATTAAAGAGAGAAAAACGTCATTCCGCCGGAATAAGCATCGACACCTACTTTTGGGTAGCCCAAGCTCTTATTGGATTCCATGCACCCCGCGGTGGCAACACTATCGAAAGCCCGCCACGCGCTCTGCGCTCGTGGATGCATGGTGTTCACCTTTGGCTGAACGGTGATGTTTAGTGGGCGCTCTTTAGTTGCGTCAGCCTCTGGCCTTTTGTGCTGGCAGAGAGAGCACTGAACGTCAACCTTTAAAGTCAGAAGGAATGTGTGTATGGATATATATCAAAAATTGTTGTTGCAATGGAGCACTTTGGCCGACACATTGTTGTCTGCGGCGAGTGCTCAGATATATAGGGTTCGAAACGAATAGCGTGTAACCTTAGGCCGATGTGTGCATGCTTGCGCGGTTGCGTCTAAAGCGAAGCCTTCTTTGCCTCATCGTTCGGCGTTCCGCTACTGCCGCTGCTACTGTCTTGACTAAATAGCTCACACAGCTTAGTGCCCAAACAGTGTGGATAGCACTCCAATCGTCGTTAGCTCTATACAGACTCGCTGACGGTTGGCTTTGTTATGAAAGGAATTACGCACTGATACTAACCAAATTTTCTCCTTGTAACAAATATACGTTATACCAAGAGCACAATTTATTTCATAAAGCAAACCTTTACCTGTCTCTATTCTTGAGGTTCGGTGCTACTGTGTTCGAGTGACCTCTCGCCGAATAAAGTGCACTTCACTATTGCGCGACCTACATAATAGGTCCGTTGCATACTTGGCGCGCTCAAATTTACCGTACAAAAGCAGATGGTGAAGATCGTGTGTTTCACCGAGATGCAACGAACAAAGTTATAAAGCGCCGTCGACGCTACCGTAGACGACGTTCTTCAAAGGTTTCTACTATGTCGACTACAAGCTTGCCACAACCGTCTTTTCCCCCTCCATTGCCTCTCAGGTCGAGCAAAGTCGACGTAGAAAACAAAAAAGGTGGGGACGAGCAAACTGTGGACAAACTCACTGCTGACTCTATATGTATTCCCAGGGTGCCAGGCATCCGCTGACTCTCAAGGTACCGTAGCACAGAACTTTGTACCAATTCCAGACAAATCGCTAGACTAAGATAAGCAGGTCGCCGTCATGATGGCTTCACTGATAAATGCTATTTACGTGGCTTTAAGTATGATGACTATACGGTCAGCTCAAAGTGCGCTATGGCTGCTGGACACCCTGTGTCCAGTGTATGCATCCCTTCGTCGACTAACATTGAAGAATTTTGAACAGCAACATCGAAGTACCGACGAAATGCCAGAGAACGCCTGCTATTCCAACCGCACGCTATTTCTCAAGTCGCCTTGACCTAGCACTGTTAACTAGACTGTCGGTCACGAACGCCCACAAGAACTCTTTCACTGTCTGACATCAAAACTGAGCAGACGACTTCCGCTGACCCGAGGGACAAACAGCTGTGTCAATGTGCACCATCTGAACGACATTATTCATGTTCTCCGCTTTCCGTCTTGTTATCCCCTATTCCCATTTGCCCGTGCAGGGTTGCAAATTGGACGTCTGGTTAACATCCCTGCCTTTCCTTTCTTCCTTCTCTCTCTCTCTTTGAAATTCACAAGGTACGTGCTGTGCGGTTCGTGTCACTCGATGTATGCCCTAATCAACAACTACGATACCGAGGTGCGGGGACATCCTTCCCAAGTCTCCATAATCGCTGTGCACCATCGGTGAATGTCCAAATGGAGACCAAATAAACGAATTCGAGCGTGAGGACGCATTCTGAAATAAGTGTTTTTATACCCAGAAGTGCGGCATAGTAGGCATATTATGCATGAAAGAATACTTCATCGATAACGCTCATCCCCACCAAAGTGGCGAGATCCGCCACTTTTTCCTCCTCTGTAATCCTTTTCTGTCCGTAATGAATAAGGAGCTCTTAAAGATACACGTCAAGGCTTGTTATTAATTAAAATTAAGTGGTGCCGAATGTGAGTTCGTGAAGTTCGTCTCGTCGGAAAGCTATTGCTGCCGTTCGAAGGCGACGCTCCCGACGACGTCACGGTTCGAGGGATGCCGATGTCTCGGAGAAGAGTACTTCACCGCCGATGACGTCTCCTCCTCTGCCACGTAGGCCAGGTGTTTCACCTCGGTGGAAAAGAACGCACCGAAGAACATGAGAAGAAGGGTCCACGCTGCAAGCTGCGGTCGGAGCCGAAGTCAAATCCAAAACCAGAGCGACTAGAAGGGACCCGAAAGGCTCCGGTCAAGACTAACACAGCACCATCTTCCGACGAATTGCCCGAGAAAGAGGACGGAATTGTCGCAAAGGTTCGATCTCTAGATACCGTACACATGTTTTTAAGCAGGCTACAAACTCAAACAACCTGAACTTCCTTGAAAATGAGGGAAACCCTTCACCCAATGTTTTCACTTCTCCTGTGATCACCTGATCACCCCCGGCGCTCTCTCTGCACTGAATTCAGGAGGACTATGAATTCCCACTGGTATTCTGGAGTGCTGAAATCGAGCTATTTCTGAAGCGCATCGGTGTTTGCCCCTTTGTGCGCGTGCAGTGCTCGCCTTCTCCCTCTTTTCCTCTTTCTAGTCCCACCCTCCCCTCTTTTAGTGTAGGGTATCAAGCCGGACTCTCGTCTGGTTAACCTCCCTGTCTTTCTCCTTGCTTTCTCTCTAGAAAGAGAAAGCAAGATGAGAGAAGGAGGACCTAGTACTCGAGGACGGAGCGCACCCTTTTCAACGTAGTCTGATGCGCCGTACGACTATGGGAAGTGACACCATGACAATGCCACAATGGTACCAGCTAATAAATCATGAACTAGAGATTAACAAGACAAAAGTTGTGAATACAAGATTTAGCACCTGTCATTTCGTATCGCCTGCTGATTGCTTCGTGTTTAATGTCGCTCTTTAGAGACGTCGTGTGCTTTGGCAAGAACGTGTTTAGTGCGCTACTGGCGTACATTTTCTGCCATATCGTTGAATGCGGGTCCGCTCCATAAATATGCCAATGTTTATACTAATTTTAACCTTGTTTTTTAGCTCTCGACTCATTACGTATTAAGCTACATTATAGAAGTGTTTTCGTTTTTGTTGGTAACCAGTTTCTGACATGTAGCCCTGCGACTTGTTTTACCTGAACTCATGACTTTCCTCCAACTAAAATAACACACCAGCAATAGGCCTTGTTGTATTATTCCGGCAACACAGCTACACCAGCGGCTTCGAATATCTGCCTGGATTCACAAACCCTCCTTTTACTTAAAATTCCTTTCTTTCGTTCGGCCTCGCCGCTTCGATTTTCTCGTCAACACGTCAATCACTATCCTCAGTGCTCGGAGTTCGAATGCCAGCCAACCAGAAGATTCTACTGCGCAATGCGGACCTTCATGTCCTATGGCTTTGACACTGTAAATGCAACAAAATGTTCCACTTTTATACTTGAAGGCAAGGCTTTCCTTGGCGATTTCTTCAATTTTCCGGGTCGTGATGTATTCTTGTTCAGTGATTCAAGCATGGCGTATACCAGCGTTGCCTGGGTCGGTGTGATTCCTGGCTGTCTTGCAAAGCGACCAGACGCCGCGCGCCTCTGCTCATGCGCACGCACCTTTGGTTGCGCAATAATGAGGAACTACGCTTAATACGATGGATTCGAATTGGACTACGTGCCTATCCACATGCATCTGAAACCGCAATGCCTTCACGGCAATTTCCCACTCTGCAGACGGTATACGAAACATTGAAAGCCCTCTGAAACCTTCAACTCCGTATATTTTAATGAATAATTTGCGTTCCGCGAAGGTCGAACGTAACCAAGGCAACTACGCGTTGCGGCCATGAAACACGATGAGTGCCATGAGCAATACGAAGAGCGTGACAGAAATAGCAAGTAAACGCGGAAGGGAAAATAACGGAAAGCTACTACGGATAGCGGCCTTGCCAGATCGTCAGCTCAGACGAATAATTCGAAATCTATTTCGTAAGGGACGAGTTTGTAACGGAGAGCAGCGTTTGCGACAGACTTTGGTCCCATTCGGGTGTGTCGTCGGCTGTCGGACAACACATTCCACGGTGTGAGGCGTTTCTCTACGCGAACGTAAAGCTTGGCTTGACGTCGATGCCCACCTATATGTGTGCCATCCGCCCAATGCTTTTCAATAAATTCTGTGGCTAAGAGTACGCGAACCAGCGCCGAACGCGCAAAAGATAAGCGAAGTCCAAATGTACGGCAGCCAGCTGGGCACATTATTTATTGCTCTTTTACGTCTTTCTTTTTCCTCTTCGTTCTTCTCTTTCATGGGATTTGCACCATTGTGTAGGTAGCGTCTTGTGAACACCACACCTACGCGGGAGTAATAAATGAACTTAGAGGACATGATGCAGTGAAACTGGCGTTTGTAAATATCAAATAAATTTTATGGCATGAAAGTGGTTTCAGTAAGAGTTTGCAAGGCCTGTGGTAAGATAACGAACTACTGTGTTTTTCGAGAAGGCGAGGCAGATCCTCATAATCCACATGATAGCAGCAGGTTTGCTGCTAGACAAAGGCACACGAATTCGTAGAACCTGCGCGAGTTGTGGATATAATACCGATGCTTGGAATATGATTAACTACCGTGACTGGCCAATAGCAGAGTGTACTTACGAGGCGAGAGCGTCGTGAATTCAGTCCCTCACCCTGAATACAAAACCTTTGCTTTCTCTTAGGTGTTCTCTCCCAGTGACCAGCCAAGGTGTTCAATGAGATGTTTAGCATCAGAATCGGCTTAAAATATCTTTTGCGAATGATTCTAGCGTAAAACGTTAGAAGTGAATTCGGTCCTCAAGTCCCATTCTTTCCTTCCCTGATTACGTGCAGCTGTTCTTCTGCTCGCTTGCCATCATTTAGGTGGTTCCTCTGGAAATTGGAAGACTTGTTATGTCATTGACTCACTCCTAGTCTGTGTGCACGCCTAGCTGCGCGAGTACAAGATATTAAGCGCACGTTTAAATTTCTATAAACCTAAAACGAAAAGTGCACAACCACTGCGTTTTCTGTGTACTAACATACGCTGGAGAAACACGGAGGATAACAGAAAAATAGCTTGAGATGAAATTAAGCACCGCGCAATGTGCGACGGAATGAAAAATGATAGGTGTGACGTTAAGAGAATAAATAAAGGGCGATCTGTATGGTGCACGCGACAAACAGGATTAGCTGATGTATCGTTTCGACAACTATGAGAAAAAAGTGGACGAGGGCAGGACACGTTACGCTGTAACAGAAAACCGATAGACTGCGAGAACAACGGAATTGATACCAAGAGAGGGAAAACGCAGCGAAGGCAGGCAAAAGGTTAGATGAGGTGATGAAATTAAGAAATTCGCTGGCATAAAGGAGAATCAACTCGCTCGGGACAGGGCGAATTGGAAGTCAGTTTTGGAGAGGCCTTCGTCCTGCAGTAGACTTAAAATAAGTTAAAGGTGATATACTGTTTTACCATACCGACCTCGCCCAATTTTCACATATCATGTTGCTACAGAAATGAAAAAATATTTTATATTTGACTTGGTATATGTATGCTATTCCACTGGAATATTCCTATTCAACATGATACGGAACTTTATCTATTTCAACGCACCTACCATTTTTACATCGGCCCTCTCATTCGCGGAAATGACACTGCATCTGTCAGTGACACTCTACAAAGATATGAAAAAGTATTTTTTGAATTTATATTATCTCTCTAAAATATCTGGCGTTAGGGTCACATGGAAACAATAAAAAACCCGTGATTGGTACACCCTATCGTGCATTGAACAGTCGTAGTCACGGCTAGTTTGATAGAATTTTATGTCGGGTCCTTAGCACATTTCCGCGGTGTGTTTTCTTCGCTGTCCAGGGATTATGATAGCTTTTGATTACTTATTTTTCTTGGATCCATATTATTACAATACGGTTGACCGATGTTGAAGAGACTAACCGCCACGAGGAAGGCGACAACGTGCCCGAGCCCTTGGCGCGATAGCGTGTTTTCACCTTGGTTCCTGGCGAGCCTCTTTTGTTGTTCCGTGTGTATGAATTTATCGAAGATTTTTGGATAGCAGGATCTCTAGTAGACAAATTTAGATGCTGTTTCAGTTAACAAACAACAGCGTCGAAAGGATGGTCAGAGTGTTTTTTTTTTTTCTTTTCAAGAGCCGCCCAGTGTAGAGCGAGTGGGCGACGGTCAATGATTCGAAACTGTCGAACAAGCAAGGCTGTGTCCGTATACACAAAAACTACTTGCGCTCTTAAGAGAATGCGCTGACCAATCATGACCTTGGACATATACTCTGTGTATTGCGCCCATCGACTGTCTTGTACGTCGCTTGTGCGGGTACGTGCATTGTGTGGCATGTAGAGCAGTCACTCAGTGACGCAGCTGTCTCTACCACACATTGGCGCGTTACATTGGGCCTCATACAGTAACCATAACATCAGAAGTTTTCGGCCAATGATACCCACTCATGTAAAACCTCCGTTTCTAATTTGTCGGCATTCACCTGTACACCTGTGAACACGCTTTGCCGTTCGTCTTGTCGAAGACTGCCGACAGGGATCTTCATTAAAGCAGTTCTGAAAACTTTACCGTAGATATGTACACGGCAGCTTACTAAGAAATCAAACGCAGTAAAAAGGCACCATATTTGCAGGTTCCATTGAAGGAATGTTCAAGGCATCGGATCTCCCAGCCATCGGAGAGACAGAAGAGCAGAGCGCAACCCCATTCGCTACACGACAATCGCGACACACCCGTCGGCGCCGCCTGCTGCAGTCTTGACGTCCTCCAATGCGGTTCTCCAGACTCGTGTTGCGGACGAGCGGTGTGGCTTCGGTCGCCTGCTCGAGAATGTGACAAGCGGGCGACAGGCGCGACAAAGCGTCCAGAGGCGTCGCGATATAATTTTTCAACGCTGACAGCCATTGTGTGGCTCCAATCGGGGCGCTCGATCAGGTTCCCGTCCATTGGTTCGTGACGGATGCTGCGACCACATTGTCACCGAACCGGTTGATTTGTCACCGCTGTGGCCATCAGCGTCGCGTTCTGAAAACCTCGCTCTCGCAAGGTGTTCGCGCCCAAGCGCGCGATGCAGTGAGTTTCAGAAGGAGATTAGCTATTTCTGGATTGACAACAGCCGTTCACAACTGCGGGTGACGCAATGGACAATGAGCTTGCTTTCTCGTACCACAATAGACGGTTAAGTAACCGGTAAAACATAGGGAACGGAGCTCTCGGGGAGTTCCCGCTGTATATTGTGTATCCTTCGAGGTAGAAGTGGTGCAAAGATGGCGGAGATGATGATTTGGGGCTCAGGATAACAAGGGGACAATGATCCTTTGCACGCAGCAATAGCCCTTGCTTGCGAAGCGTGCGGCATATGTCGCAAGAAGTGTGGGACGATGCACCTCGGTTCAGGGAAATCCACACGAGGTGCCATTACCAAAGATGCATGGGTATAACGTATTGGCAAATTGCAGAGCATAAAGACACCGGGACAAAATCACAGGCGCGGCAGACGAGTGCTCGTCAGTCGCTTCGCCTAATCGGTCCCTCTATCTTGATATGCTGCAATTTAGCAACATGTTGCGCCAGCACAGTTAGCCACATCACGGAATGATAATTACGCTCTTTAATTATGGTACGGCCATACGAGAGCCATTTCAGAAGCCCGCGTTCTTCATCTTCAACATGTGTGAATGACTTACATGACAATATTAAAGCCATATATATACTTGCGTTTCTCCTTATTTCTTATTCCTGGACACAGCTTTGGTTTTACTGATATATGCTAGACTCCCTGTAATGTTAAACACTGCACTCGCCACAGCCGCCATTTCTTCAGTTTTGACGTCACATGCACTGGTTAATACGACTTGCACATACAACCATCTCATACTTACCACGAATTAGTTATCCTGGCTTGCTCAAGATTCCCGTTAGTGCAGTACATTTTGAGAAGTCTAAACGTGAGAAAGATACTTACAGTTAAAAAGGAAGCTTTCAGCACACAAGACGAGGGCATAGTCACTTTATTTGAAATGAAAACTGTTGTAGGTCAGCGCTCGCGTGCCTTATGCCTATTGTTCATCTTGGTCCTGTTCACTGAAAGCTTCCTTTAAGCCTAACCAACGTGACCCAACGTTTACCTTAGGAAATAAAAAAAAAAACGTTAATTCTGGTGCAGTGTTCCCAGACGAACATCTTCGGTGATACCTTTAAGACTAAGCGGCCTCTTCTCGCCTATACTCTTTTCGTAAGGTAAGTCATGACGCTGGGCATTAAACGGCATGCAGCGAGCTAATAAAGAAAGCTCTACTTACGAACAGTTTGCGAGTTCGACCTCTGTATAAGTTTTTTTTTACCAGAAACTAACGTGAAGGGCTTGTATCAATGAAGTGGTGCGCTTATTTTGTGTAACTACACGTCGGCCATCTTCGATTTGCGATGTGTACACTGTGTTTTCTAGTGTTCTCCTAACACTTTATTCACTACACTCCCTTTGGCTATTGAGTTCCCGAGTTTTGCTTTGGGCTTCTGGGGCCTCACATTGTAAATCTCCGTTGTTCTCACTCTCTGTCGGCATGGTACGTCACTTGCACGGCACCAAGTCTCTGTAATCACCATAGGATTGGCCGCTAGACGCATACGGGAACTAAGAAGGAACAAATGATGCAATGAAACAACACGAAATGCGAGCCCCTACCCTAAATATTAGCGATTCAATGCAGGAAGTCGAGTCGCTATAAGTAAACGGTCTTATTCCAAACGTCATTTCCTTTCTCGTTTCTCAAGTTGGCAGGCGAATGGCGCAACAAACACGTTATCACCGCTATCTGAAGTTCACACTGACGGACGATAAGAAGGGAGTGGAATCGAGCAGGCGGAATCACTGCGCCATACCATACGTGGCTGCCACACGCGAGCGATATTTCGAATCTCGGTCTGACGCTTTCTGTTTGAGAGGCATTATGAATATGAATGCCTGTAATTTCAAATTATCTCGTGCTATCTGAATGCGTGCGAAAGATTGCTATAAATAGACTGTTTTTAATACAGCGCCCACTCCGTTGGTGTAACGGCTGGTGCGGCATACCGTCTTTTATTACTGGGCTCGTAATATAGCCATTTGAAAGTGTGTTGCGAAGTTTTTTTCGATTAAAAAAGAACTGACTTTGATGGTGGGCTGACGCATCAGCTTTCTTTAGGAATACGGGCCCAGATCAATAATTCACAAAAAGGACCTCACGTTACAAAATCCCGTAGAAATGATTAAGGAACAGCCATCACTTTGGTCATATTATTAGCAAAAGCGGCCTGACAACGGAAAGCGCACCTATGAATTTCCTGAGTTCAGCCCCAACACAAATTCACCAATGATTTATTTCGTAATAACGTACGAGCATCGATTGGTTGTCGTTGCTAATAATAGCTGCGCAGTCACTGCTAGAGGCGACACATATCCCTACGAGCTAGTTTTGTGCGAGCGTCATTTGCGAATATCGGCACTAGTTCATGAGACTTAGGGCGGTATTCATAAACCTACCTTATCCTTATCGCTTGTTTTCCTTATCTTTCCTGTGCCCTTATCATTCTTCAAGAACAAATTAGTGCAGTATCTACAAACAATCATCATGGTAATCTTTCGCACTGGTTGCCATTTTAGTCCCCTTAACGCGTCCTAATGTCACAGGGGCGATAACGAAAACAAGCGATAAGGATAAGGTATAAGTTTATGAATACGGGCCTTACCTGTCCTCGGGGCAACGTTCGCTACTGTACGCAGTTTCTCGCTCACATCTAGCTGCTTTTCATAAAGCGGTTCTCGTACAGTAAGCTATAGTGTACGAACTGCTTTGTGAATGCAGATACTCTGGAAAAATTCACGAGGGTGCTTCGTTTGTAAAACCCGTTTTTGACTGGTAAAGCAACTTTCGCGAGTGGTATTTTCACTGTCTCAATAGGCCAGTACCAGTTCTAACGAACATCACAAGCGTAAGAATTTTTTTTTTTTGCTTCTATAAGCGCTGAGTTATTTTATTTGAGACCTTACGTGGTTTGCGACCTCGAATGGAAAGGCTCATGCGTTCCTCCACCGGCACCAGGTTTGCGCTATTATTTTCGGTCTATCTATAGCCCTTGTGGAATAAGATATCTAGTGAAACTAAGTACCCTATTGGGGCGTCCAGTGATTCATAGCTACATTGCCATTGTAGTGCACATTTTAAATGCTCTTATCGAAGATCAGGCCGTCAGCTGTTTCTCTCCCTGTAAATGCTCAAGGTCCGTTTTCCTTGCCGACACCCGAGAACGGGAGCTCGAATTTTATTGCTCCCAGAGAGCCTGTACTCAATAAAACATTCGTACGCTACAATTCTTCGAATGAACAAGCGCCTCATAATCTCGATTTCGGATGTATTACCGATAGCCAACCGCTCAGAGCAAAAAGCCCTTGGGCGAAAAGTTCGTTCAATCCAGCTACACGCATATTGTCACGTGGTGTCATGCATATTGTCACCGTACGTGTCAATATTCTTTGTTTCCCGGGCTTAATTCACAAAAGCGCTCTTTCGTAAATGTTCTTTGCAGTTGGTCAGATGGCTTCGCTAATGACAGTCCAGCATCGTGATTGGCTGAAATACTCTCTTACGAACATTTTTTGTCGTAAGATGCTTTTGTCAATACAGGCCCTCGTCTCTTCATCATCCACTTGGGTAAAGTGTGAACGCAGGATACTGAGCGCTTGCAATTATAGGTATCCCGTAATACGTACAGCAAACGTTTCATATGCTCGATTCATTCCATACTCTGGTCATTTACAGCGCTGATGTGGAAAATGATCTCGACTGACCTACGCCGAAAACAGAGAAATAAAATGCATGAAAGCATGTTGATTTACGTGCTAAGACCATAATATGACTGTGAGGCACACCGTGGTGGGGTAATCCGAACTCATTTCAACTACCCCGGATTATTCGATGCACACCCAACTCTAAAAAGAGCGTGTGCTTTTGTCGTTACCTCCCACCGGAATGCGCCCGCAGTGGGCGGGAATCGAGCCTGCGTCCTCGAACCTTGCAGCACAACGCATTAGGTGCTACTCACCACGAAGGGTGAAAAGCGAAAGGAAACATACGCACAAAGAAAAATAGACAATTGCATTGTTCCTCTCTCTAACACGAGCTCAAACAATAAATGTGAGTGTATCATGCACAACGTGACGTCTGTTATGAGTCAGTGTCGACCATTTAACTTACCTGTAGCGGTCTTCGTACATGGTATAGTATGCAGAGAAGTAACGGGTAAGTATTATGACGTTTTTATTATTTTCAGACGTTTAAGGAGAACGAAGACATCTTAGAAAAATCTCGAAAATTTCATTTAGTCGCTCGGTGACCTCTGACATGTGATTCCATCGTAATCTACCTTAGAAACGCAGAGGCCTTAAAGACTAGAGGACCTTATATGCCATCGTTGCGGCACAAATTCTCCGCCCGCACATCGAACTCATCCAGGTATTTTCATGTTATTGAATGATTTTGAGCTTTACATTTGAGGAATTCTTTCTCGATCGCACGACGATAAACTCGTGCGTTTGCCACTGCTTGTCAATAACGAGTCGTAGTCCCCTTTCACAAAACAGTCTTTTTCAACTAAGTGTGGTGTCTTAGTAATGCAAAAGCAGATGTGTAGGAGGACTACGAAGAAATAAACGGAGAAACAGATGGACTGACCAGCTCCTAAACCGGCTGGCTACCTTGTAGCCAGCCGGTCTCAGAACTTAAACATTTGCTACCCTTTATAAAATGTGTGAATTCAGTACTACTAACCTAAGGCACCATGACAGAGGCAAAAGCGCCCTTCAGCACCATTTAGGAAGATCACTGCGGCCAAGCTTCTGTCAAGCGATGTCGTGTTTCGTCTGGAACAGAACAATGAAAAAGCGCCTGGTATTGCTGTGCGTGGCATTATGGACACACGACGTCGCTTTCCTATAACGTTGGATGCCCCTTAAATTCCGCTTCGTTGTATGCCGGACAAACGAAACTAAAGTTGCGATTTCATATCCACCTATCGGCCTTCTCTAAGGGGTCATAACAAATGGAACATGATACTGTCGAACAAGGAGACTGACAGAGGAAGGCACCAACAATGCCAGGCTTCGGCTGCTCGTGTCCTTGTTCTCTAATATCACGTCCCGTCGTTATAACCCGAACCAATTAGCCCAGCCACCTTCAGTAAACTAAATGTGTCTGTATTAGTTCACGCGCAACATTATTAGGATAGCCTTTTTTTTTTTTGTAGACTTTTGGACGTTGTTTTCCACGTATCCCTCGCACGATCGTGGCATTTTGTCCAGCACTTCACTTTGTGCTCCGCGAGTGCGTTGGTACCAAAGACCTGCGTTGTACGCCCACTAGCGAGTCAATGACCTGCGCAGGCTAACAACCTCTTCCACGTGTTCACGCACGGCACAGCTTGAAAATCAAATTGCGGGTTCATTCCTTTCCGACACCAAGGGATTTCGCATGTAGGTGCCGTGCGCTAATTCTCGCCTTTCGTTCCCGCCCTCCCCACATGGCACCAACGTAGTGCAAATGTCAGGGCTTCTTTTTCTGCAGAAGGGGAAACGGTTCGGAATAACTGTTTGCTCGTTCCGTGTTGCTCCATTCCTCTCTCCCTCGATCGATGGTTGACGCCTTCTCGCACCGACGTGCGAGGAGACGAGTCCGCGCGAGGCGGCCAATCGTGTCGCGACGACGTTTCACTGGTTTGCCGCCCCGCATCAACCTTTAAGAAAGGTGTGTGTGTGTGTGTGTGTGTGTGTGTGTGTGTGTGTGTGTGTGTGTGTGTGTGTGTGTGTGTGTGTGTGCGTGTGTGTGTGTGCGTGTGTGTGTGTGTACCACAAGCGCGTCGCTAAATACTCGCAAAATGCCACCGCGACAAAGAAGGACTCTTGGCGCTTTTTGCAGGCGAACCCGTCACGCGGCAACCGGGGTGCCTTCGTCGAGCGTGTCTGTCCTTCTCTGCCTCCGCTGTTGCAGTGACATCAGCGGCTGCTGACCGCTTCCGATGAATGGCATTTTAAAATGTCATCACGAGAAGAAACATTTAGTGGGACGACATTTTCTGCCGTGTTCGGAAACAAATAAATCCTCTTCCGTCTTGTGGCGCTGATAAAACTTGCGGTTCGGACGGACAGACGTCACCGTTTCGCCAGAAAAATTCTGACGCGTGGCTATGGATTTGTTTCTTGCTTGTCCTGAATGTCGACCTTTTAAGGGCAGTCATAAGACAAGTGATGTAGCTCTCAAACGGGGACTTCACATCTCTAAGAAATCTCGAATAAAGGGCTGCCGTTATGGCGTGTTTTTTTGGAGCGTGTCATCGTGTACAAGTTATACCAGTGAAATGAACGCGTTATGTAATGCATTTCGCAAGCTTATGAGTGTTTTTTACTAAAGTCTCATCAAACTAACCTCTTCGACCATTTCCACGGCTTTGCTTTACTAAGCTCTGCCCTCATACTTCACGAGGGCAACCTAGCCACCGGTAATATGTTAGCACTTTTCATATAGTATACTTGCATGCTTGTACCTTCTAAGGTCAGTAAAACCAGCTCGACTTCTTATTGGGCGAGTAGGTTGAAAACTCGTTGATGGTATTCGGCTGCACACCGGCTTTTATTCTGTGCCAAATTGTTGGCTGAAGGCATTTTGTTTCCCTGCCTAGCGCGAAACCATATTTCAGTTGTCACACATTTCACCCATGGTTTCGTTATCATCCCATTGACATATTTCGTATAAAGATAAATAGACCCACTATAACCGCAGCACCAACGTTCGTCTACAAATTGGCAAGATGTTATCGGATCCATTCTGTTTGGTTCGCACAGCCGGTAACGTTTGTCTTTTTACGTGCTCCAAGGCAAAAGGATGTACATACAGTACTAAAGGATCTACTGTACAATTCAATGTACAATTCAATCATTCATTCATTCTGGTAAAAATTGGAAACTCTATTTCTATTTCGTCCCCACCTCGCAATCAGATCCATACTAAAGCATTTTTCGAGCGAGCATGGTTCACGAGTTGCTCGTATAACTATCTAAAAGAGTTACAGAATGTCTGACAACGTGTATCAAGGATTAACGGGTGGCGGCTGTCACTGCATATACCGATTATGGTATCGTAATACCCTTTCTCGGATCCGGGTCCACTTCTAGAAGCTTTCAGCTCTTAATTGCTATCTGCCATAGGCCAGCTGGTGTCGTCAAGGAAGAAAAAATCAGTAATAGCGCGAGCAAGGGGACGAGACATAGGAGGGACGAAGCGCTGACATACAACCAATGCTGTATTGCGTACATCACAATGCTTATATACACTGGAATGTGACGAAGGTATGGGGGAGGAGAGCAATCGAAATCGCATATGTGACCAGGTAGGTGCATCACACATCTAAATAAACAGCGGAAAAAAACTGTGTTTCTAAGTGTTGCAATGTCACACGAAAGATATGCGATCGGTCAGGAGAGCTATCGAGGGCACATGCCTGCCTTCTTGTAGATGCGACAGGCCTCACAAATTTCACGTACTCGCTGGTCACCTTAACGTCCTAGTATTCTGCATTTGTCAAATAAGGCATCACAACCACAAATTGAAATGAGCGCAGCCAAGTGGCTGCCGTCAGAGCCTTTCAGTGGATTGCAATCTTTTCCCGTGCGGTCATTAATACATCGGCCCATTGCTCTCCGTATTACTTGTTTTTTTTTTTAATATATGTTTTACCAGCCCAGGGCAACTCTGGCGATTTTAGAGTGCTCACCGATCTCAGTGAAATTTTCAATCTATATTCTACTCGGTACTTTAATAATATATGCCAAGCCAGGCGGCTGCAAGGTATTTAGTTTTCCTGAAAATGAACTTTAAAAAATTTTAGTGGATTTCCAAGCAAACCACCTTATGTTTTTGACGTCATTACCTTCAACGCTGCCTACTCGAGCCTGCGGGCCTTCAAAAGCAAAACGGCGATACTTCAGCGCTCAAATCATCGCTGTAAAGTTCAAAAAAGCTGACATAACTCAATAGATCGTCGGGTGACCGCGGCACTGTCATTTTTCTTGCACCAGCTCCATATTTCTATGGCGCGGAAGCTGTGACGTCGTCGAATACGCTGCACGAAGCGTCTATCCGTTTCGGTTTTGGTTTGAACACACCGTTCAGTCAGTGATTTAAAATTATTGCTCTGTTTCTCAACAAATTGAACCACCCTGGCTGCTACAGTACTATCGGTACCATTGGAAAACATCGATATCAGAACACGGTGAAGAAAACCGCCGGAGTTCCCCTATAATGATGTGCGTCGCATGTCGACTAGCGCCCCGCCACGGTGGTCTAGTGGCTATGGTACTCGGCTCCTGATCCGAGGGTCGTGGGATCGACTCCCGGCCGCGGCGGCTGCATTTCGATGGAGGCGAAACCTTGAGGCCCGTGTGCTGTGCGATGTCAGTACGCGTTAAAGAATCCCAGGTGGTCGAAATTTACGGAGCCCTCCACTACGGCGTCTCTCATAATCAGAGCTAGTTTTGGGACGTAAAACCCCACAAAGCAACAATGTCGACTGGCGGAAATTTTCTTCTTGCGTACGGTTTTAACGTAACACTTTTTAGTGTGAATATGGGCCCCAATGCTTGAAGAGTCAGGGGACGAATTCACGAAAGCACCTTAGTCTAAAACTGTTCGCAAGAACCCATTTCAGCCCATCCTTAAGCTGGACAAATATGGCTTTGCATTAGCAGACCCGTCCGGCCAATGACAAAGGCACTTACGAAAGAGAGGGTTTGTGAACTCGGCTCCTGAGAGGGCCACCATTTCCTTTGTTAGTTAATGTGTATCTCTCCTTAGGTAAGCCACATAGTATAAAGACCATATTTCTAAAGTTTCGTGGTAGTTACGTGCCGCCTCTACTACTCTATTCGGTTACCAGTTACCGAAATTCTCAGGTTGTTTGCATAGTTCAGACACAAAAGCAGTATGCCGCAATGCCATATTTCAGAATATTGGTTAGAGTGATTGAAGTGACCGCGCTTAGGATTGGTGTATATTTGCATGCGGCAATTTAAATATACTCAAATTGCCGCATACAACCACGTGAAAACAACGACGAAAGCGGTTCACTGTGAGAGTGAATAGCGGAAGCTTTGTTTACTTCCTTCTATGTTTACTTGCTTCTATGTTTACTTCCTTCTACTTCTACTGAACGCTTAACTCTTCGCCCCGAAATGGTGTTTTCTATGAATCGTTGGCGATCGCTTCGCCCCTAAGAGTTCGCCGATGTTCGCCGACCAACGAAACACATTCAGCCTTTGCGAATGAAAAGTTTTCTGAATTCGCCAATCGTATCTGCTTGTTACTACGGTTCTTTCGCTTTCTTCTCTTTCTTCTTTTTTCGTTTCGTCGTTCTTTTTGAACACATTTCATCGTGCGCAGTCGCAACTCCGCCGTCGCCGAGATTGGTCGCACGGCGTGTCCCTTACTGAGAAGGCAATCGCCGACAAACGCTTCTTAAGAAATACGGTGCAGGCCTGCAAAAAAAAAAAAAAGGAAAAGAAGAAGAAAGAAAGTCGACACCCAATAGTGTATATTGCAGTTTCACAACGTATGGCTTGAGGATTAGTTTGCAACTCCAGCAAAGAAGGAACACCGCAGTGGCGTAAGACCTATAAGATGAAGGATTCGAATAAACCGTGCGCGTGGCAACTTCAACGAAGGTTGCAGCTCTCTCTCTCTCTCTCTCTCTCTCTCTCTCTCTCTCTCTCTCTCCGCCTTCTTAATTGCTGCAACGGTTCACGGCACGTGCGTGACTGCAACTGCACCCGAGTGCATGGATTGGGCCAGCGTGATTCCTCTGACTGCTATCTCCTGTGCACCCCCTTCTTACTTCGGAAAGGAATTAAGAATTCTCGCCACTCGGGAGTCTCGGCGATCGAGGCGGACGCAAAGTGAACAACGAGAGGCTCTATGCGCTTTCCTAGAATAGCTCTCGCCGAGCCAATCAAATTACGGAGGCCCCACGATTGAAACATCGCCGGCATCCATCGCCTGCGAGACCCGGTTGTGCACGCGCGGCCACATACACAGTGGAGACTATGTGCTACCGCTGTTTCATTAATATACGCTTCTTCCCAGCTGCACACCTTTGCATCCTCAGCCTCGCCTTCCCATACCTCTTCGTCTTTTTCGCGTTTTGACAAAAGCTTGGGCCGGCTATTCCGTCGACTGCGTCAATCCTCTTGAGCAGTATTTTAAGGGAGCCTCGCGGAACGCGCGTGGGGATATGTATGAAGTGGATTAAAGAAGCCTGCCGCGTCTCATATTGCGAGTCCTCGAGCGTGCTTCTCTGTTCGCATTCTTAAATAGCAAAGAGGATTTATTCGTGAACCCGCTTGCCGTCCCTCGACCGTGGTTGCCGACCTTGGTAGCCAACGGCTACTCACTAAAGATAGAATAAGGATTTATTTTTCTTACGCCGTGAGGGACGAACTAAGATGGCGAAAAGATTAAACATCCTTCCCCAGAAACGGCGTTGCGATTTAGCCGAGGGAAGAGTGCATGAGAATTTTTGTCCCGAGCATAAAGTTATTGACTCGGGTGCGTGCCCAAAGGCGAAATGCTACAGGGATTGTCACTCGCATATTAATGCAGCGGCCTTTATTTCGTCTTAGGTTAAATCCTTAACGATGGCATTGTCTTCCCAGACTATAATTTCCGGTCGATAGAAGGCTAAATGCCACTGAATCCTTCTAAACTAGCGAGTGCATAAAGTCGAGACGACCCTTTTTCATATTGTAGGACATCTCGGAGAAAGCGAAGGACTTGCCATCTTCACGACTTCTGAATGTTCCGACATCGGGTAGAATTAGTCCTATTAGGATGCCGTGAAGCTGGCTGCCCCGACACTCCTAGACGCGAGCAATGTTTCACGTGCACAGTCCGTGAAGCAGGCAATAGCATGCAACACGCGTGCCTATTTCCTTAATGCAGTTAATCTGGCGTCAATGCCTTGCCACAGAACGGTAGATGTCATACAAAAATAAAAGGCAGGATAAGGTAACGTAAACGTAAGGTTCCCAAAAGCGCCAGTTGGACCTGCATATTCACGTTTGTGCAAAAATAAAATACATAAAGCAGCTGTCGTAGCTTGAAAATTTCGCGTTTACACTTCCTTCAAATAAATGGACTATTTGTTTCCCTCGCTTATAGTGCCAGAAGAAATGATTGGCTCGCTGCCATTCTCCGCTGGATTTCAGCAGCACCTACAGTTGAAGCCTTGGTCAGTGATTGATTTGGGAGGCTTAACGTCCCAAAACCAGCTCTGATTATGAGAGACGCCGTAGTGGATGTCTCCGGAAATTTCGAGCACCTGGGGTTCTTTAACGTGCACTGACATCGCACAGCACACGGGCCTCAACATTTCGCCTCCAACGAAATGCAGCCGCCGCGGCCGGGATTCGATCCCGCGACCTTCGGATCAGCAGCCGAATGCCATAACCACTAGACCACCGTGGCGGGGCACCCTGGTCAGTGAGACCCGACATCTGCCGACACGTTTCGTGAAGTGAAGCGTTTTATGTCTTTTCTCCTTAAAAAACAAGAGGGGGGGGGGGGGGGCTGCAACACCTTTTTGGCATAGTCAGATAACGGGGCCGATCAGTCGTGGGGACTCCTGTGAACATGTTTGCGAAATCCTATATTGCACTGCACGCACCAAGAAATTTGGGGTTCCGTTCCAAACAAAGCTTTAAATTGCCTGCTCCCCTTTCAACCAATGACGAAACCAGCAGAACCGGCCATTTCGTTTGACCTTCTTTTTTCGGCGCTGTTAAATATAGATACACATATTTGCTAATTTCCTGAGCTCTACTTGAATAAATAAAGCATTAGTAAGCGCGTTTCCGCCAATGCATGAAGTTAGCCAACGCTATTTCCGCCTCAAACGACGTGGTTGGTATACCCCTTGTGACGTCACTTGTGGAAAGAAGTGCAGGCAATTTCAAGCTTTGTTTGGAACCAGAGTTCAAATTCCTTAGTGCGTGCAGTGCAGTGATCTTTACCTCACGTATTCATACGACTATGTTCAATAACTGCTGCTAAGTCCCTTTAAATTAACGAAAGGAAAGTGTGCCACAAAATACCCATTAGCAAGCCCTCAACACGCGAAAATGTCTAAGCTATAGATGGTTCGGCCAGTTTTTTGGCGTTGATATTGAAGAGATAAGAAGCGATAGACGATTGAGAAAGAATAGAACCGCCGGGAGAGCGGAGCTACCATTACCTTTTTTCTCTTGTACGATGTTTCATATCGTATTGCTCGTCATGATAATTTCCCATGCCTTTTCTACCATATGCTTGTTTGTCAATCCTAGCGTTATGAATATTTTAGAGCCTAAAAAAAAAGTGAGTTTCTGAGAGTGCCCATGAAAGCGTTGTTGTGGTTGCACAATGAAACCGGGCTCGCACGACAGGTTGTGACGGTGCATTGGTGAAGTTTTTGTGTATTAGTTCGACATTGTTATGGTCATCACGAGTTAGTAGTGTCGTCAGAAACTGTTCCACTCTTTCATCCTTTCACATCACCTTCCGCCTTCCCATGTACTGCATCGTAGCCAACTGTAGATTCCCCCCTTTTTCTCTCTCTCCGGGAGCTTTTAAACCTGGCCGTAAAGAAAGGCTCTTTTCTTTTTTTTTTTTAGACCTTCCAGAGTTTCTGATGGGGGAGAAATAAACCGGTTGAAAAAAAAACAAACGATTCGTTGAGTTAAAAGATGCACCAGACGTAATACGCCTTTGCGTATATTGGCAGTGAATTAACGTCCTGTGATACGTGGTTCGATTAAATTCAGCAAACTCTCTGTTCTCAGCTTATGTTCGACACTCTGCTTCCGTTCTTCTAATATCCGTTGTGGGCGGTATCGATACCTCAAATTCTCAGGCCTGAAACTTAGTCATCAGCGGTCGAATTCATGGAGTTGTTCTTTTGTAAATGAAACTTGCCATTGGCTGGCTGCCTTCTCTCAAAATTAAAATTGCATCACTGTGCTCGCATAGCGATCTTCCTCGTATTTCGTAAAGGTATTCAAAGTGGTAAATACAATGATAAAGCAGCAACATTACTCCTCTATCCCCCTTTTTGTGCGTTGGCATTCAGAAGATCTTGTCCAAATACTCGAACAACGCTTTTGAGGAATCAGCAAGCGGAACGCCAATGTATTTGAGAGCGTGCTTGAGAGACTGAGATTTCAAAAGGGATGCGATTGTGTGTGTGTGTGGGGGGGGGTTAAATGGATAAACGGGTGAGTTGGTGGGTGGCGGGGCAAATCCCTCATAAGAAAGCTTCTAGGAATTAACATACAAGTTCAGCAGTAATCATCCGCCGGGCTGTGACACAAAATGGCGTAAATTGATGCGCTACGCGTTCTTGCGTACATATTGAAGTCGCGTAGGAGTGTTGCATACCGTGCATTTTGTCTTCTTGATGGATTAATTTCTGGGTTTAACGTCCCAAAATCACAATATGATCATGAGAGACGCCGTATATAGTGGAGGGCTCCGGAAGTTTCGACCACCTGAGCTTCCTTGACGTGCACTGACATCGAACGCATTTTGTGTTCTGTGTGGCGGATATCATAAGAGAGCAAAATAACGGGCACCGAGTACCGGGCCAGAATGTCTACACAGTACTGCTATCACATTTGTGCACCCTCAGATTCAAGTGCACAACGCACTCGAAGAATGAAGAAGCTGCGCAATCAAGGTACCGTTACACAATGGAGCTCATATGGTTTCTCAGCATTGTGCACTGCTGCAAGCTCTCGGTTTCAATTATCCGTCAAATAAATCATTTAAATCCGCATCCTCAAGCAGCAGAGGCATAAATAATTGCCGAAGAAGGCAGGAACTCAAGAAAAGGCGGAATGACCTTGGTGTGAGCAGCGCATGAGAGACGGCGAACGAAAGGGAGATAAACAGAGAGGACTCTCCCTTCCGTCCGTCGTTTCTTCTGCGCTGCTTCACACCAAGATGATCTGTCACCAACTCCCCCAATTATCGACTTTGCTGAAAAAGGTGAGTATTGGCACTTTAGCAAGCTCAACTGGCGGAATATCTATCAAGTCCTGCAAAATACCACTAGGTTATTGCAGCAGTGGCGATATTAGAACAAGCGCCATGTAATTACACGACTCGGCTTAAGAAATCCGCAGGACTCATATCCTGTACGTACACTTTTCTGGTCACCGTTATAGGCAATGTTACATATACGGGCGTTAGCAGAAAACGTAATAGACGGACGTGTTTGTTGCTGCTGGCGCTCGCTCTGATTGGCCGCTGCCTGTTGCCCCTAATTTGGGGCATGAACGCCTAACGTTGGAATGCCCACGATATGACGAATGCAGATAGAAGTCCTCAAGCGATTTTACAGGCATTGCACATCAAGCCCTTTTCAGTTTCAAGAAGATTCTAGGACCATGTCCAACGCATGTTTTAGAAAAGAGAGCACTTTTGGCATTTAAAAAAATAATTAGTGACCAACATTTTTAGAAATTATTTACATCAACACTTTCCAAATAGCGAAGACTCATTTCCTGTGCTTGATAACGTCGCGTTTCATCCCGTTCCTGTGTAACCTTCTTCTGTGTTCTGGTAACTGCACTTCTTGCGTGAACATTTGTGTTGTGTGACTAGACTTTATGCGTATTATACATGTAGAGCTTTGCGTCCGTATATGGGTTGTCCACATGACTCTATTTTATGGGAAACTTTGTGGTAGTGTTATGTAACTGCACTGTGCCTCGTCTTTCGTGCAGCCAGGTTAATGAAGATCACACTCCGGAATTCTTTAAGCCTGGACTGATTTAGACGAACCGGCTTTAGGTGTTGGATTTTGTGTACTTTATCCTATATGTTACACTGTCTTGTCTGTGAAAAGGAGTAACCAGCAATCTATGCAAGTTCCAGCATCCCTTAAGCAATATGTAATTATTTAATTAAAGAAAAACAGGACAAGCGGTCTAAGGGACAGACTTTAAGCAGTGTCGCGTTTTTTTTCTCTCCCTCTTTCCTTGCTCTTGTTGTGTCTTATTTCTATTATTTTTCATTCCCCTTACCCCTTTTCCCCTGATGGCTAACCTCCCTGTCTTTCCTCCTTTCCTTCCTCCTTCCCCCTTCCTTTTAGAAAGAACGCCTAACTCACGTTAGACGTTTTTGACTAACATGCTAACCTGCTAACATACATGTATGTATGTACATGTATGCTTAGCTGGTGACAAGGAGCAGAAATTAAAAGTTTTAGCAGCCCTTTCCAGCAAATTTTTGCTAGGACTGCGCGTGTTTCTGATGTGTAATTAGTTCTAGTTTGTATAATTTAATATATTTTATATGCTACATGATAAAAATTTTAGTCTCGTCTTTGCTGCTGTGTTGCAGGGTCGTCAACGTAGTAACTATACGCTATGGATCCTCGTTTTCCCGAGAACATAACGAATAATTACGTTGCCTTTTTATCCAGCGAGCCAGCGCAGCTTCGGGCGTTATATGGAAGACTCACAACGTCATAGAATCTTCATGCTTTGGTCTTTTGGTATCGGATACCAGTGACGTTTACACACACACTATACGGCCGGGGCGCGGAAGGCCGAGTTCATTTAGCACTCCGACACTACAAAAGCGGAAGGCGTGCTCCCCTGCGTACTTTAAAGACTGGTTTAGCCGCTTTCGGTGTCGCGATCATTCAGTGGCAGAGCCCATGGGCACGTGACCCCGCCACTTTCATTTTCAGTGATGCATTGAGCCTTTTTTCACATTCAAAGGCGTCCGTACGTAACAGGTCGGTGGAAATGAGGTGCAATTAAGTGTTTGAGATGGTTGTGAAAAACTGGGACTTCTTACCGTATTTATGCGCTCGACAGCTGCCTATAATTGCATAAAAAAGAACGAGCAGTAAGCTTTCGCGAAACTTCTTGAAGCTCGTCTTTCTCGTATAGAGTGTTCACACACACACACACACACACACACACACACACACACACACACACACACACACACACACACACACACACACACACACACACACACACACACACAGACACACACACACGGCGCAATATTTTCGTCGCTTTTTGCTGCGTTGTAAATAATTTTCTCTGTTTGATACACATCTCGGTTATTGCTGTGAAGCATGGGGTCTAACACACAAAACCTATTAAACACCTACACTGAAGTTACAAAGAGGTGCTCTAGAAGTAATAACATTGTCCCCCGTTCATTGTTCTATAGTGACATTCTATTCAATGAACTTGGTATCCTCTCATTTACAGCGCTAAGAAATTATAAGGTTACTTGTTTAGTTCACAAAATGGCGCACACAAACTTTCCACTTCCAAACACTGTATTCAACTTCCCGCGGACAAATACCAGGCAAGCAGCTCACCTTAAGTGAAACCTTCCTCCCTGTAATAACGTTTACGGCAAATGATTGCTAGAGCTCATCGGAGTTATAACCTGGAATACTCTGCCTCTATAAATCAAAACTATACGCGAAACTTTAACCTTGCTTGTAAACGCTCTTATCCTTATTTTCTCATTTGTAGCACCTTTTCCATCGTGGGCAAACTGATACATCATCGAAACTGCATATGTATGAAACCTATCATTCCATGACCAATCATGTGCGTTGCTAACGCTTATGAACTTTCTATGTTATGCCATCCACTATCCACGTAGGCTATATGTCCAAGCATTTTATGCGCATTCTCCGAAATTACGTCTGAATAAAGCACATTTTGATTTAATTTGATTTGACACAATCACGTACGCACGCAAAAGCATACACGCGCATTCCGAATAGACTGTGAAACAAAAAAAAAGGGGGGGGGGGGGGGATTAATCGCGCGGGAACGTTCGACGCCATACTGATTTGTGGGGTTTCACGTCCGAAAACCAGCTCTGATTATGAGAGACGCCGTAGTGAGGTCTCCGGAAATTTCGACCACATGGGGTTCTTTAACGTGCACTGACATCGCACAGCACACGGGCCTCAACATTTCGCCTCCATCGAAATGCAGCCGCCGTGGCCGGGATTCGATCCCGCGACCTTCGGATCAGCAGCCGAGTGTCATAGCCACTAGACCACCATGGCGGGGGGCGCCTACAGTGAAGAGCACAGATCGCCCACGTTATAAAGCCCGAAAGCTTTCAAGCTGGATAGCACTTTTTCCGCAATACAATAAACTTATCCGCGCGCTTCGAGGCAGTGGTGTGAAAGTGTCATTACCTGTCAGAAGCCCTCCCGTCCGATATTATCCACGCACGCTTGCTTCGTTGACCGGACCGCCAGCGGTGAACGCATACAGGTGGTGGGGAAAAGCCCTTCTGTCGCTCGTTCACTTCGCACCAAGGCGCCGGCAAATGTGACACGGGACGTCCGTCAGCGAGCACGGCCTGTCTCTGAGTGCTGGCCAAACGGCTGGCGTTGCGCCCTCCCGAACTACACACTGGCTTCGTGCATCGGTGGGACTGCGAACCCTCCCTCCAATTTTCGCGCCGCTCAGTAGAATGACTGGGCGTACGGAGGACACCGCCGTGCTTCTACCGTCACTGCTGTTGATACCTCATCACCGCATCCCAATATATATTCGCTCATATGCGCGTCGCTTTTGTTCGTGTAAGTCCACCTTGAGTCAAGCTACTCCTACCTGCTCAGCGTCTAAATGAACGCAAAGGCAGTGCTTTTAAAGTTAAGATCCCTCTCACTGACCCACTTCCTCTTAATCGGACATGCCTTAGTATTTTCCCATTTGATATGTCCTAACATCTTTAGTAGCTGCTTTCAGCATTCAGCTGAAGCTAAGAGCTCACCTATAACATACCTTAAAGAGTCATGAAAAGATCGCAAAATACGATTTAGAACAGGGACTGTCGCAGGAGCCAATGTTTCGACAAGTGGACTTGTGTTCGTCAGTAGCCGCCCTGACGAAGACAAGTCCACTTGTCGAAACGTTGGCTCCTGCGACATTCTCCGTTCTAAATCGTATTTTGCGATCTTTTCATCGATTCAAGCATCCATCTTCCCCTGAGCTTCTCTTCTAGTTTAAACTTAAAGAGTCATGTAAAATTTGTATGCATGTGAATCTATTTTGCAGTAATTACTGACTTGACGGTGTTCCTATAGCTCCAATAATTTCTTGTGCACGCTCACGATGTTGTTTGTTATTAGAGGAAACCTAAATTCGGAGAGGATCTGCCTTGAAACGAGCTAAAAAAACGAAATGTTTTCGCTTCGCTGTAACGGGTCGAACCCCTTCCTACAAGTGATTTCACTTTGGGGAGGATGTTAATTGTACAATTCTGCCTATTCCCGCAGTATTCAGACAATCTGGTTTTTGTAGCGCTCACGTGGTGCTCAAAACGACGCGACATTTTTCCCTTTTTCTATTTATTCTACCCATTCCGAAGGCCATTAAGTCTGGAAATGGAACTGTTGATCAAAAGGAAAACACCTTAAAGATAAGCTTAGCAAAACACGTTGCGAGGCTAGTTGGTCAAACATTGTTGCATGAAATATTCAGCGCTGCTTTTACACACGGACGGGACAGTAAAGAACACACAGGACGGGTGCTACTCCAACTATGTTTAGAGTAGCGCCCATTCTGCGTGTTCTTTACTGCCCCGTACGTGTCTAAAACTAGGCGCTGAATATTTCATGCAAGAATTAAAGCTAACCGCCGCGCTCTTACATTTGGCCCTTTATAATAGCATTTTGAGCGGAATACCGTAGCCATTTAGCTCCCACGCACTTGTGCTCAGTGCGTTTACTGGTCATTCAGTACCACGACGCTTTATTCTGCCTCGAGACGGCACAAAACTGGTGCCGACTTCCCAACAGCTCTCTTTCGTAAGTGTTTCTTGCCACTGGCCCCTCGGCCTTGCTAATGACGCGTCCATTATCAGGATTGGCTGAAATATTCTCTAGCGAACATTTTCAGTGTACGATATTTTTTTGTGCACGCGAGCCAAGTGTCCCTAGCCCCTAGAGCTTAATAAAAAGAAACCCGAACGGTAATGTCTGCAAATGCGAATTAATGCATATAGGTGCAAAATATTTGGTGGCCAAAAGAAAAAAAAATGAGGCCGAATGAAATGGCTTTTTCTTCTTTACTGCTCTTTAATATTGGCGAAGGTAGAAACGCGAGGCACGGCGCCGATCATGTATCATCCCGACCAGGCAGACTTCCGACAAACTTTAATTTCATCATCCTTTAAGATTGGCTGTCTTAACACCTATTCCAATTATATGTGCGACATCACAATTGGTGGGCATCTGCTCTTGAGGATAACGTAGCGTAAGGTATTATTATTATTATTATTATTATTATTATTATTATTATTATTATTATTATTATTATTATTATTATTATTATTATTATTATTATTAATATTAATAATTTGCAAATGAGAGTTGTCTTCACTAGGGGCCAAATTCTAAATCTTCCCCTTCGGATGTGCTTGTTCGCAATTGGCTGGCGGGCTGCGCTAGCGATATGGCCAGCATCAGGATTGGCCGAAATATTCTCTAACGAACATTCTTTAGCGTAAGATATTTGTGTGAATGCGGGCCGAGCATTTTCACTCTGAGTGCGCCCGCGTTCGCAAAACGCAGCTTAGGGCGTAGGTGACTTCGACAATGATATGCCATGCATCACTATTGGATGAAAAATTATCTTACGAATAGCTAGCATAAGACGCTTTCGTAGATACAGGCTCCTTTGCGGTAGCATCGTACTTAAGGGAATATCTCGTCCCATCATTATGTGCTTCATACATTTAACGAAGGCCACTCTCCAATTCCAGAGCACACCTAAAAATGACAAGCTGAGTGAATCTTGCCCCCGAATCACAGCGATTCGTGCGCAGATTTATGTGCAACTTACGTGTTCGCCTCGCTACACCAGACTGTGTTATCAGACATGGCAGAAATTTAGCTTTTATTTATTTTTCTGCTGAGCATTGCTCGTGATTATATTGCCGGCCCAACCATTACAACGAACAAGATGTCAGTGGTGTGTGGTTGCCACTTTGTAACACAAAGTGGTACGAAAGAAAATTATTAGCAGCCCGTGCATCTATAAGCGACCATTGTCTGTAACACTCGCTGACCTTTCGGCGCCGTTGGTACACTTCAGAGACAAGCTACAAGTGCGCAGAGCGCCTGGGCAGCCAAATGACGCCATTAGTGACCTGCAAGACTTGCGCATATCTGTTTTGAAATTGAAAATGCCGCCTCCCCCTCGCATGGAACATTTGACGGCGGCCTTCTAAAGCGGTCACTACATGAAACGTATCCGAGGCATATTCGGGGCATCGACGCGTTCACGTTTGTATCGCGACGGCACCGCACACTAAGCGGGTGTAGTATAGTTTCACGTGGCTGTTATATAACGCGTGGACATTTAATTGCGTGTATTTTGACCATAATGAGTGTTCCATACTTACGACAGTGTCTCGCCTATAATACACCTGCCCCGCTAGGAGGGTGGCAACGATCCTGCCGAACCTCTGGACGACTTCGATGATGAAAAAAAAAAAAAAATACAGGACTTGTGCCGCATCCAAACTCAAATTGATGCGTAAGAACCCCCAGAGTTGCAGAAGTAGTGTTGTTTTGGGGAACGGATTTAACGGCGACTAACGCTACCTATCATTTTTTGTCTAATTGGACGCACTTACATCAGGTCACATGAATTCAGGAAAAGAAAAGCCGAACATAAGCACGCTACTACTTTACGAGGAAAATAGTTGCGCATGAGGAAGTATATACATGAAATTCAGCCAAAATTTTGTTCGACCAGTTCCGCATGACCTACCGTAACGTTCATGGCGTATGATATTCAAAGAACAATTCTTCGAGATTCGTAAACATTCTGATATTTCGCCTACAGCAATATAAAATTGCAGTTTGTGAAATGAGGGAATACACGTTGCCAAGCTATAGCGCAGTTCGGATAAATGATTTGCGTACTTTAGATACACCTGCGTACTTTAGAAACACAGATGCTTTGATATCCATTACGAGTTCATTCAGCGCTATATAGAGCGAATGTATATGTACCACTGTGTAAGCGTCTGTTCTTGAGAAATCCACCGAAATGGGCGAGTGATACAACGCAAGTGGCACGCCCAGCCACGGTGGTCTAGTGGCTATGGTACTCGGCTGCTGATCCGAGGGTAGCGGGATCGAATCCATGCCGCGGCGGCTGCATTTCGATGGAGGCGAAATGTTGACGCCCGTGTGCTGTACGACGTCAGTGCACGTTAAAGAACCCCAGGTGGTCGCAATTTCCGGAGCCCTGCACTACGGCGTCTCTCATAATTGTAGCTGGTTTTGGGATGTAAAAGCTCAGAAATCATCAACGTAAGAGGCACGAAGTCCTACAAAATGCATTTACGAATATGTCGCGCTTCAGTGTGCTACACACGTGTCGACCACTTTACCTTCGAGGAACGCCTTACGTTGGCCTGCTCCCCGTGAGATCTATGCTGTCGGTTCATGAGGTACATCCGCCTGATTGGTATTTCCCTTCCTTCTCTGTTTCTCCTTAAATATCGGGCACGGCTCATGCACGATGCAGCGCATATACATCGCAGGAGCCTGCGTCATAATCCTGTGGCCGCTAGGCGTAGCAAGTGAAGACCCGTCTCTTCTTCACTTGTTGCGCCCAGCGACCATAACATTACGGTCAATGTTAACACGAACCGACTAGCCCAACAACAAGTTCTATTAGGAGCTTGCATGTTCCACAGTATGAAAATAAACAGAATTTTACGTAGGGAATTATTTCGTGCTAGTTCGCTGATGCTTGCTTCACATTGATTTCCAACGTCTACGCTACTACTGACATTCATATTTTTTTTTTGCTTTGTTACATAGGTCATATTGTGAAGTGAAAATTTGCATACGCCACCTTGCCTGTGTAGTCCAAAACCCAAAGCTGTAACACAACGATAGGTCTTTTTTTTTTTTTACTATCTTGCAGTCATGTAATGACAGCAGTGCGAAAGAACTTCGTCCTAACCCACTGTTACTCCTTAAACAAAACCGTTTCATAAACAATATACCGTGGAAAGCGTCGTGCGAAGCCCCTCCAATAGCAATCAAAACTGACTGATCTTAATTCATTAGACATAATTTGGGGCAGCATCACCCCAAATGTTTTATAAGTGCTCATTAAAAGCGCCAGTACTTTCATCTGCCAGTTGCGTTATGGCCACTAATTAGCATGACATGCTGTGAACCTGGGCCCGTATTCACAAAAGCAATTTACGACAAAAATGCTCGTAAGAGAAAATTTCAGCCAGTCCCGATGCTGGACATATCATTACAGAAGCCGACTGACCAATGGCAAAACGCACTTACGAAAGAGAAGTTTTGTGAATTCGGCCCCTGGGCCCGTATTCACGAAAACAACTTACGACAAAAAAGCTCTTAAGAGAAAATTTTAGCCAATGCCGCTGCTGGACATATCATTAGAGACGCTTCCTGACCAATGGCAAAAAGCACTTACGAAAGAGAAGTTTTGTGAATTCGGCCCCTGGTTACCCAAGTTCTCACACCGAATCTCTGCAGTGAATCCAAGTTGTTTCTGTTACAAATAGCGTATGTCTGATGGTGATCAATTGCGTTGTTCATTTTTCCCTCCCTGTAGGAACCCTTTAGAAGGCTGCGTCATAGAAAATCTGTCAGTATAGAACCCTCCCTCCTGAATCACTGCCACAAGTCAAAGGCCCGTGCCTTGAAGGCTCCTGAGAGTTTCAATACGCGACCAACTGCGCAGCATCATAAAACGAGGTTGCACGACCAGCTGGAGTAAGCCTATGTACTTGAAATCCAGTAGACGCTTCTGTCAGTCACTAACAAGTCCTTCAATGAAACTTATGTGGGATTAACAGCGGAAAATCTAGGCGGCGTTTCTCACCGTTGCGGCTTCGCTGTCCAAACTCGTCTCCGGTAATGGTGCCGTTTGTTATTCCTTGGGGAGTGGTCCCTCATTCAAACAAGTGAAAGTTGTCTCGCTACGCTGAGAACAATCAAAGGGACAATCAAGTTGGTTTTTAGTAACAAAAAAAAAAAAAACACTTGCGAAAACAGTAGGACGACGGTCGTTGGGTAGCTACCGCTTCCACCTTTTATTTTTCTTTCTTTCTGCAAAGTGATGCAACAATTCTTACTACGTGCCTGCGATTACGGATAACAATGACCAGCTACCGTTTGTCCAGCTCCTGATGGCGTGAGAAGAGGAATGAACTCAGCCGCACAACTGTGTACCACGCAGGGTGCGGCTTCGCACGATAATTCCTTTACCACTGCTTGTTTCTGATGGAAAGGGCCGCGCTGGCAGCAAAGGGAAGACGAGTGAAACGTTAGCGTAGCCTGCAAGGACACTGTCGCTTCGATTCTGAATGTCCTTCTACAAAATGAAGGGCTGCCCCTGTCAAAATAAATAAGCTGCGAAGTGGAGCGTGCAGATGACCAGTCCACTGCGTTGACCCCCCGCTCGTTTCAAGTGCGCAAGCCAGTAGGAACATACTTGCTGGTGCGCGTGTGCGTGACCGGCCCCAACCGCAGTCGGCAGCAGCTGGCTGCAACGGTCAGCGGCCAGCGCTTCGCAGCAGGGGCTCGCGATTGGTGGTGAATTCAATGTGATGTTTCGTCCAACTCCAGGTCTAGAGTTGGCAGTGCCGCCCTTGACCGTCGCTCGCGGGTAAGAGGAGACAAAAAAAGTCAATGTTCGGCATGCTGGCTGACCGCTTGCATCATTCCGAAGAGGGGTGTTGCGCACAGATTCAATTAACCTTTTCCACGGCAAAACATGGCACAACGTTCTTGACAAGTGGTCGAGTGACATGCGGACCGTATCGTGGGATCATTTCCTTAGTGAGCCCCTCCAGCGTGTTGCCGTGCCCAAGCGCACGCTCCACTGGTGTCCTCAGCGGAACGTTGGGGCCGATCACTCTTGCTCTAAGCGAATTGTACATTCGGATGTCTATGTAACGGGATGCTTGGCTGCGTAACGTGAACAGGGCGGCAGAAGCTACCGCGGCGTATTCGGGACGACCACACGCTACGTAAAGGCATCGCGGCTACACGGTATAGCTCTGTCAGACAGGAATCTAGTGTCAATGCTGTCTGTCCGAACAACAACACGAACCGATGAGGACGAGGTGACGAGATGCGAAGGCGACACACAGATGTGCTGTGTGCGTCGCCTTCTCACAGAGCAACTAGCCAGTCAACAAGCTTTAACAAATATCTTTCCCCTCCCCCCCTTTTTTTTTATGAGAGCATTTGGCTTTTTAACTCTGGCGATACTTCTAATGCCTCCCCACGAACACGAAAAGTGTGTGTACGATGAGCTATCTTGATCCACTCTTCGTATAACTCGGTTATTCGAAGAGTGGATGAAGATCCACTCTTGGATGAAGATGAGATTGTGGATGAAGATCCACAGGCTACATGAACACAGTGTCATCGAAGCTGATGTTACCGCAGATGGCCACATCAGTAGTGATGAAGACTGGCAGAACTTCAACGGCGAACACATTATTAAAAAAAAACAGCATTGTTTCTCGGCAAGTAATCAAGGTTTTCTACAAATAGTCACAGTTATCAATTCATGAGATACGTTGCACGATCTCACGCGCAAGGCCGTTGCGGCGAAGCGCTGACTTTTGACAGCACATGCCCCGGGGCCCCTTGCAGGAATGCGCGAATACTCTAAACTTCAAATATTTTTGAATATTGCTTGCTATTTTATTCAATTCTCATCCGACTTTCAATAATCGAGGTATGCGAAATTTTGGAAAATAAGCGCAACGTTTCATTCGCTAAAAATAGAATCGGCGCTTTTCGCGCTTACCTTTTGTCTCTCAAGGGTGGAGTAACAGTGGCGTAGGCAGGCATGGGCTGACCGGGCTGAAGCCCCCCTCGAAATTTTTCTAGCCAGCACTCCGCTGTCTGCGCATGGCTATATATACAGAGAGAGAGAAATAGAAATTGCAGCTCCGACCCCCCACCCCGTCGAGCCCTTCCCGAAAAAAACCAAAACAAAAAAAAACATTCTGGCTACGCCACTGTGGAGTAACGTCACAGACATCTCTCAGTAATTTGCATTCAAGTTTTTTCAAGATGGGCGACCATAGTAATGCTGTAGTTTCAGGTACATGCTTGCGTTTGTAATGAAGAGGCCAAATAAGATATGTCCCAGTGACGACCCGCGGTCCCTTCCTATTTATAGTTTGCTTTGCCGCATAACTGTAGTATACTGCAGTGAAGTTCGCCTTAAAAACTCGTTTCACAGCGCGATTTACATTGCGATAACTAAAACAAACTTTTGTACGTGCGATACTCCGTTTGCTTGAAGACACTGTCAATAGCCCGTGAAGCCTAAAACGGCAGCAGTAAGGTAGAATATGAACTGCAGCAAGGAACGGAAAAAGAATTGCTTGCCTCATTCCGCGTTATAACTAGCACATAATGTAGCACAGAATACTACGCGAGCAGCAAAAGTGGAGAAGCGAGCATAAAATCAGCTTTCATATGAGCATTTGGAATAACCCCATGCTATGGGCCT
Source organism: Hyalomma asiaticum (assembly GCA_013339685.2). NCBI lineage: Eukaryota > Metazoa > Arthropoda > Arachnida > Ixodida > Ixodidae > Hyalomma > Hyalomma asiaticum. The sequence continues at coordinate 306,611,808 of CM023481.1, forward strand.
GCCTTTTGAGGCAGACGAGCTATCCGAGAGGACTAGTACGCAATAGTATTCCGTGATACATTACAGGACCCCATGTTTCGATTTCGTCTCTGAATCGACCCGCCGACTTGTGTTTTAAAGTTTGAATAATGAGGGTCGACTTACCATCGTGTAAATTCGGCGAACTGCATGCCAGCGGAATCATGGGCCCCCGGGGGTCCGTCACTAGGTCTAATTTAGTGCACAATGCTCTCTTCGGACTGTTTCCTTGAACTGGACTGTTCTTCGTCCTAGAAACGACTTTGTGGGACCACATTAGTCGCCCAGTAAACTAGATTTTTTACCATCTCTCCAAGTAAAATCTTTTGCCATTTAATTTGGAAGATTTCTAAATACATCTTAAAAATATACTCGATTCGATTCGCACTCGGGCTTTAATATTCGAATTCGCTTAGCCCCCGAAATTTCGCTATTCGCAAGGGCCTTTGCGTGGTAGCTGTTCAAAATGTGAGCCAGCACCTGTCTTTGCGCGTAATTTTTGTCATCACTCTATATCACAACTCTCAAGCCCATAGCACACTTCAGTATAGTTATCGTCATACTTTTATTTGATGCATAATTCACGCACTTACGGAGCGACTAATTTTAAGTGTCGTTGCTTTTTTATTTTTTTAATTGATAATACAACTATACGACGTTAATCATTGGTCATCTGTAGCTCATTGACTCGAATCGGCTTGATGTTATTGAGTAATAAAACACTACAAGATCACGATATTTTGAAGCTTTCTTTGAAGCTTTCGCAGGGAGTAATTTTTTCTTGCCGGAGTAAGTGCACAGACAGCATAAATGTTTCTCGCTAGTAGAGTACAGTCTGCATAGCGAAGTGTACCGCATGTTTCGCGAATCGAGTCACTCTATTTCGTGTTATCCGGGAAGCCTGTGAAAAACTTGCAATTTTCTTTGTCACGGCGGTTGCGTTTCTGACCACGTGCATCGTACAATTGGAATAATTACTTTGTTAATTATATTTAGCACTCGCAACCTGTACCATATCAATTCAAGAAATCTAATCTACGCCGCAGGCCATCACGAGCGCAGCTGTTGGGCACGGCATCCATACCTAACAATATCCAATTGTTCCATACCCAGTAACCCGAAATTATCAACTTTCGCATCGTTATCAGTACTTCGCAGATACTGCCTATTTCTTATCGGACGAACTGTGAGCGTAAATTATTTACGTTTCCTTAAACGATTGTGCCATCTCTACAACCGAGGCCCGAAATCCTTTTGGCCTACTGACAGCCACACACGCTTCTTGGTCGGCGGAACGCTGCAATGCTTTCCTCTCTCGAATGAAAAGTGGTTGCTGTGCGTATGGTCTACAATGTGTAAATGCCACTGAGTGACCTGAGTCCCTGACTACACCAGCGTACGCCAAGATTGCCCGGCATTATTCTATTATCGCATAGCCGGCGAAAATAGCGATATTGCCTAAATTGATTGCAAGCATGTAACGAACATAGCAAAACTTGTGTATTTTGCGAGCTTACATCCACAGACACGAATGAAAAACACAGATGGTTCTTTGTTGTTTTTCTCCCCCCTCCGTCTCTTTCGTATAAGATGGTGGTGTACGCCAAGAACACTCTACAACCCTCCAGGAACACAAGTACGTGAGCATGAATATGCGACAGCACGTTATTATTGTTTAATGAGTTGGCAATCATAACGCGAACGTGACACCGATGCCATCCGCTTGCTAATATCACATGCACTATTGAAGGGAGGTCTATTGGTGTTAGCATCCTGAGTGCTGCGTCGTAGGCGTCCAGTTTGCGTTTTGAGGTACAGCTGCTGTAAAAGGCCTTAATTTGGGACCTTTACTCGATACCTTACTGTTGTAGTGTTATTCGAAGACAACGCGCATCTGTATTGTGGTTCCGCAGTACTAAGTGCACCGTTAGTACTACGGAACCAAGTGCATCCCATGATTGACTGAAAGTTCCACCAATATTTTCGCATCATTTTTCTTCGGTTACCACCATCCCCCTTTCGTTACCATTTTTGCTGCCGTAGGTTGGAGCGTGCAAGTTGGGGTCGCCCTCCACGCCGCTGTTAAACAGAACTCTCTCGCTCCAGCTTTAAATGAAGAAATTGCTGCATACTTCGAGGAAAGGCATTCCGGACTAATATAAAGTACCTAGGGGAGCACCTTGAAGCATTATGTTGGCATATAGAAATGCGCTGAAATGGAGGAGTCTATACTCTGCATACGATGGGAATCGCTCATCAAACGAACTACAATCCCGGGTTTAACGGTACAGAGCCACGACCTGATTATGAAACATGCCACATAAGGAGCTCCGCATCAATTTTAACCCGCCGGGATCCCTTAACGAGCAACTAAGTGTGAGTGCGACTGTTTCTACTTTTCTTTCCTTTTTCTTTTTCATTTCTCTCCCACCTAAACGCAGCCGCCTTCACCAACGTGAGATGCGTGGTCTCAAGTTCAGCGCAACGTTGCTGTGTAGGCTTTCGCTGTTGACCGAGACAACATGGGCAAACATAACCATCAAAGCTGGTCGTCAAGACGTTTCTAAAATGGGTCGGCACTACAAGCACCGATGTGAAAGCGAAACTCGCACACAGGCTTGAGCAACGTCCTGTGAGGGAGTCCACTTTAGCCCTGGATGGGCACACACGAAAAAAAAAAAAAAAGGGGGGGGGGGGAAGCGCGCCCCCTCGCCTCCCCCCCTTTCCCTCTATCATCTAAGGGGGTAGCTAAGTATGCCCCATACCTGTACGTTGCACAGCGATTCGTTGAATGCAAGGGCTTCAGTGGGAAAGGGTCGGTGGAATGACAGAGGGAGAAAGATATGGGAGCGGCGGGAGGGGGTGGCATTTTTCCTGCGGTTAAAGTCTGCTCTGCCTGATAGAGAACCCTGCAAAAGCCTATGGCTTTAGCCAGAGTGATTGGTATCTGTAGCTAAGCCTGCCGCCTCGAAACTGCCGCTACGATTGCGCGCGCCCACTGTCGGCAGCAGCAAAAACCACAAACTCGAACGCAGCGCCGTACTGCGACTAGCGCTTTCCCGAACATTCGTGACGTGTTTCCGCCCGACCCGGAATATCGAACCGACCGTGCTGACCACGTCACGAGTTACCCGGGAGACACGTTGTTATGGAAAACGTGACGTCGTGCGATGACGTTGAGTAGCGTCACCGAAGGCCCACTCGGAGCATCTCGCAGCATTGAATTTTACAAGAGCGTATCGTGCGGCTGGTGCGCTCCGCGCTTCCCTCTGTCTCCCGTTATTCGCCTGCTCCACATCTTTTTCCCGCTCTATTTAGAAACTGGGAGAAAAACAGGCGGCGTGAGCGAGAAGGTGAATGAAGCGTCAGAGCTCCGAAAATGTCGTCACTTCTAGATCGCGAAATGGCCCATTTTTAGAAGGATTGCAGCGTCATACCACGCTTCGATTTTTATTTTTTTTTTTACTTTCTTACCTGCGCACAACCGCTGGGAGTTACGGACAAAGACGGCCCCATTCTTTCGTTGCTTCTGTTGATATTCGCCTCTACAACACGTGGGCACAACACTTCAGTTATAAGGACGCCAGGACGAAATCACCGAGTCACCTTTCTTTTTTTTATTGTTTTTCGTCTAGTACGAACGGAATGTTTTGACAGTGTAGAAGATTGGTAACATATCGACAAGGCTGCTTAAGCATGCTTACCGGAAACAGGGGCGTGTGCACCCTTCACGCACATTTTTGTATCATTTTTTTTGTGTGTGTAATTCATGTTGTTTGTTTCTTCACACATGCAAACCTTAATGCGATGTGCGTTTCATTTCTGGGCAACCCAAAACCATGCACTGATTTTAAACACGTCGCGGTGCGGTCTCCTCATGAACTTGGATCCCGTCGTGCGCTTTAACGGGTGCCGAAGTGCTAACCAGCAGTTATTTTTCTTTTTTAACTTTTCTTCGTTATTAGTTTGACACAGCTAGGCAGAGTAAATTTACGGCCTTTACAACCTTTCAAAGCTACAGTGCCTGTAAACATTATCGGAAGTGCCAGCTCGAGCACCCATTGTCTCTCTGAGTTTCTTACTGAACAATCAGGCTAACGATCATCACTTACCAGTAGCCTGTGAATGCGAGTATGTTGGTCATATGTAAATTCTTATGCACCGATTTTAGCTACCCACCGCGCCTCTACGCTTTAGCAACTAAGTTTCGTACTTTGGAATGTGTATGAAGTGTAGCACAGCACATTTGCCACAAGGGGGTCTTGCTTTAATGACAAGCATGAACAAAAGAGAGAAAGGCTTGCTTGCAGAAGAGCAAACAGGGATTGCACTGACATGAAGGATGAGTAAAACTGGGGCGTTTCCAAGCAGTGCGGCAGCATTAAAATTAGGGAATCAACAATCAACAAGCACACACTTAATTACAATTCTGACATCGTAGTCACGAAAAAAAAAAAAGGGGGGGGGGGGGGGGGGCCACAGACAGTATGCCAGCCTTGCATGTAGGAATTGGGAACATACAGATGGGCTTCAAGTACATGTACGCAGTCTTCTTTCCTACCTTTAAGCGCAACGTAAGATAGGGTGACTTGGACTCAAGCACTCCGTCTTATCATACTGATGTCGTAGACGGATATCCCTGCACTCATTTTAGTGCGACGAAAGATCTTATCTCAGTGCGACACATGGGGTTCCATGCTCGTCCTGTCGATCGTTGTTGCACCATCGCCACGAGGTCGTTATCTTGTGGTCGCGCGACATCTTCATCCGCATCCTCACCGTGCAAATGGACCAAGGAAACACAAAGCCTTGCCCAGCCCAGTCAACAGCTAGGTCCAGTCTCAGGTCCCTTCGTTGATGTGCAGCTGGTGCAACCATTTTCAAACCCCAAACACGAGCAGCACAAACAAATTGAAAAGTTCTTAGATATCAAGTGTCTCAACATCCTTCAAACATATACATATATTCGGTACACGGTCATTAAATCTACCCGCCTCTCCAAGGTCGCCGGCATGTTGCGCATGTAGGCTTCTTTCTTTCTTCCCTTTTCTTGCACATTTTTGTTTTCTGTGGGTTCAGTGCTTGATCAGCATTCGCGCACTGGGAATCGTACGGGGTATCGTGCGTCAACTACACTATATCGGAATGGTGGCATCTCCGCATGAATTTCAGGGGCCCCAAAAGGGCGAAAAGAACGTGTCTTGTTCAGGGTATTGCGAAGACTAACGTGTAGCCTGAAAGAACGTTCTTCTGTAGCGGCAACTACACTGAACTCTTTTGAGGGTCTTCTTTAGTTTTTTCATCACGTGGCAGTGTTCACTGATATTACACTTATGTCTTGAGACTTGCGATTGGCTGGCGCTCGCTGTGAATGCGGCTACCGAATTTGTTTCGCTTATATCCCACCTCCTTTTATTTTTTTTCCTTTTTGGACGCAGGTTTCTTTGTTTTTGTTTTTTTCGCACACCGTACAGTAAATCTCCGCTTAGCTTTGCAACATAGCTTGTGTTACTAATCCGAGTTCTCTCACGGATCATTATTACTTCAAGAAATATGCGCTAAATCTTAAACACTCACAAGAAAGAAGCTTTTTAATTAACTTAAGCGAGTTTGCTATAGTGTCCTCAGCTGGAATCATGCTATACCGACCAAGGTAGAACGTTATTGGACAAATGAATCCTTGCAATGCAAAAACTGCTACGTTATCAATGTGCCCATCTGACACTTCATCGCGACTCACAGTCCTTGATAAAGGAACCTTACTTCGTGTCCTTGACAAGCAAATATGTTACCTTAAAACGAGGTGTGCTGTTACGCTGAATAAAAAAAAAGTGTTAAGTTTTTAAAAGGAAGACACCTACCACGTTCATTCAGTAATATCTCCATCTTTCTCACGCATTCATTTTTCTTCACTAATGTACCTTTGTTGCTCTAGGGATACGTGGAAATATGGCAGCACTTGCCATAACTTAGTTTCCAGGCTATAGACGGCTTACTTATTCCTAATAGCGAATAATAAAAAAAGTTCGAGAATACCACAGTGCACGTAGTACTTCTTTGATGGATTCGTTTGCCAAGAATGTTTGATGAGCTCAAGCCAACGCTCGCTTAATGCCAGTGAATAATAAAACTTAGTTAAATAAGAAAATTGAAGATGTTTATCATATTATTGCTGTTACAGTCGATGTAGTTGCAGTGCTTAGCGCACCAAGAGCGCGGGATAGGACTTTTGTCTTAGCGTGTATGTTATAGCATGGTGTACCTTTATTGTCCTTAAGGCGCTCGAGTACGAGCAACGGTGCTCAATTTCTTTCTGGTTCATGTCCATCTGAGCGCACGTTCTCTTAAAGCGTGCAAGTATTAAGAAGGGCATCGTTGAGATAACAGACTCATCGTGGCAGTGTTGCCCATTTTGGATGCGATCAACAGGCAGTGGCAGCCAACATGCGATACAGGAACTTTGCAACTGCGATATAGGATCAAGCGGTATAAGTAACCAACGTGTTGAGAATGTTGATAAAGAAATAATGCCGAGAATGGCATTTATTGCGAACAACGCTCTCAATAGATCGGCGGCCAGTTTCGGCGAAGGACAGCCAAGGACAAAAGAGCGGCGATCTCGCCGCGTGCTCTGCGGGAAAGTAACCCTCACGAACTATCAACACGGAAACGATGGCCTGGTGGTTCTCGGGATCCCCCACAGATGGCGGCACCATCGGCCTGCGACCGCCAAAGCGCCGGAGGACCGCGAGGCGCCCTTCGCTACCGCCCCGCAGTTGCTCAGTGTCGTCCTGTGAAGCATCCTTTCGGTAAACGTTACCCATACTTCGCGTTGGCGCAGGCGACCAGCATTGAATCAGTTTCGTTAGCTCGTAATTTAGTAATGTGAAGAGTTACTTCACGCGAGTAATTCCAAGAAAAAGATTAATTACCCTTGCAATTACTTTAGACTGTGGTTTAGTGTACGTGCTTTTCCTATGGGCAAAAAAAAAAAGATAAAAAGGGGGACGGGGGGGGGGGGGGGCAAAAAGGAAACTCAAATAGCAAAGCAAAGACAAGTCAATATGAGTCGTATGCCCACAGCAAATTAGAAAAGCCGCGTAGCAACCGGCCTCGAAGCCTTGAATAACCTCGTTGAAAGACCGCGGCCCTCGAAACTCCGGGCTAGACGAGTCGACGACGGCTCTCTCCGTTGCTGATTGTCGGCAAGCTCAAAACGCAGAAGATTCCAATGCGTAACCATGTCCCGCTAAGAGAGTGGGCTTTTTTGCAAACAACAGTTGGTACTGCGGTCCCAGTTCACACACCACCTGGTCATGCAAGGTCAAGCGGCCTTCGAAACTATCTAGAGAGACGCATCATTGAAACTGGGACAAGCTCTCGCCTTGACGGTTTAGCTGTTTAATTCAATGTAAATATGCTGTAAATGAAGCGTATATGAGTTATTTAAGTGTATGTGAAATTATTAACTTTTGTTTAAGTAACTTCGAAATAATAGCAATGTAAGTTAATCACTCGTTACAAGTAATTCTGCCATCTCTGCAGGCTACCGGTTTAAAAGAAGTAAAGCTTAGTGCTGTGAGGAAACACAGAGAATATAACGCAGATTAGAGAGAGAGGGAGAGATGATGATGATGATGATTATGATTATGATGATGATGATGATGATGATGGGCGGAAGGCAGGGAGGTTAACCGGAAGAAAAAATATCCAGTTTGCTACCCTGCACTGGGGAAGGGGTGAAGGTAGACAGAAAGGGATGGAAGAAAAGAATAAAGGGAGAAAGAGAGAAGTCAAATCGCGCACACACACAAGCACGGCAGTGTCAGAGACGGTTCAGATAATGCAGATTAGTAACACAAAGTGGTACAGAAGACTTCTGTTGCGACCATGTAATGTAAAATAACAGTGCAAAACATGGTAGCAATATAACATGTAATGTTACTGCTACGCCAATTATTATTATTATTATTATTATTATTATTATTATTATTATTATTATTATTATTATTATTATTATTATTATTATTATTATTATTATTATTAAGATGCGTTAGACGGAGGGACAACGAAAGTGTTCCAGAATCAACTTGGTTAGAAGTCAGCCTTGAAGGTCGTAAAAAATTTCAGATTGGAACTTTTTACGTGTCGCCTAACGTTTTCCCTACGTCGTTTCTTGAAGTCATTTGTTCCATTGAAGATGTGATTTCTTCCTATAGTGGGTACAGATTTAATGTTCTGGGAGATCTTAATAGACCTGGAATAGACTGGAACATACTTAAATTTTTTCATTACAATCATTTCATAGAAAAAAAATGCAGCCTTCTATTAGATTTTCTAGCTTTCAATTCCCATTTTCTGCATAATTTTGTCTCCAGTTGCTGTGGTAACGTTTTAGACCTTTGCCTGTCTAATAATCAACCTATCGATGTATCGCACTTTCTTCTTTCTTGTTCGTCCTGATAAATTTCACCCATCACTTCGGCATCGGCCGATGAACCGACGTCCTCCAGCAACATGAACAAGTCCCTTAGATTTGCGTTCAAGAGTGGTGATTACACCGGCCTCTATCATTACCTGTCCACCATTGAATGGTCCCTAGCTATCAACAAAACCAGCGTTGATGAGCAAGTTCAGTTTATGAAACTAGTTTTGGAAAGCATGTGCAATTACATTCCACTGTACATACCTAAACAGTGCAAATATCCCCATTGGTTCTCATCTGAATTGATATACGTATTAAAACACAAAGATCGTGCACATAGGAAGTCTAAAATCTCGCTGTCTACAAAGTGGAAGGATGAATTCAGCTACTTTCGAACTCTGTAAAATGCCTTTACAAACGCGATCACATTTCATACGAGAATTTCTTTGAAAAAAGCGCCTCTGACCGGCCGGCTGAGTTTTGGAAATATATACACAAACGCAATGGCAGACCAGAAGACTGCGTAATACTACTGAACTCAAGCGGAACAGGAGCTCAATCAGCCGCCTACTGTTTTGCAGCACATTTCCATATACCAAGCCTCACGCTCCAACACGTGTAGCACTGAACTGTGCAACACCCGTTCCTAGAACTAGTACTGTCTCACTCGACGAAGAGTTCACCAGTGAATGTCTCAGCCGCTCGAAACCATCCTTATCCAGTGGCCCCGATGGCTTTCCCTCCGCCATTCTAAAAGCTTATGGTACAATATTTGTCCCTGTGCTACTATCTATATTTAATAAATGTCTGAACACTTCCACTTTCCCTAGCATGGGGAAATCTGCTCGTGTTTTCTCTGTGTTTAACTCTGGATGCAAAACTGACATCTCGAAGTATCGTCCGATTTCTCTAATTTGAGCTTGCCCTTCATATGATATTGTCATCTAGCGTCAAAAACTCACTGATTCCGAACCAACATGGGTTTATGTCTGGTCGCTCGACTGTCACAAATCTTAATTGCTACTTTCATGACACAGATTTCTACTCCAGTACTTCGGAGAGGGCTGGTTGACACCATATACTGTGACCTCAGTAAGGCTTTCGACGTAGTCAGCCACTCACTGCTTTTGGATAAACTTGGTCACTTTGACGCGGACTCCTCAGTTGTCGACCTCCTCCACAGCTATCTTTTTGATAGGTCGTGCTATGTTGCCATAAATGGACAAACGTCTTTTTTATACAAGGCAACCAGCGGGGTACCTCAGGGATCAGTATTAGGCCCACTCCTTCTTCTAATTTTTGCGAACGACGTCTCTTCCGCCATTCGAAATTCTTCTTTCCTTCTTTACGTAGGTGAATCCATACTATCAACGACTTTCACATTCTGCAGTCAGATTTGCTTTCTTTTTCACAATGGTGCAACAACAATTACCTCTCATTAAATACCAATAAGACAAAAGTCATGCCCTCTCGCAAAACTGCTCGCAAAACTGCATGCGTATCATTTACATATTCTATTAATTCTGTAGCCCTATGTAAGGTGTATGAGGTAAATGACCTGAGTGTTCTCTTTGACACAACTTTACATTTTTCTGCTCATATTAAGCGCGTTGCTATGCGAGGTGTTCGATCCCTCGGCTCTGTTTTCAGTCTGTCAAGAGAATTCAACTCTCCGATATCCTTCTTTAAATGGTACACCGCGGTATGTCTGCCCCATCTTGAATATGCTTCTGCGATACGAAATGTAATTTCTGAGTCCAGTAGTAACGCCATCGAGTGCGTCCAGAGAAACTTCCTAAGAATATACAACCATCGCTTTCCTCAAACGGTCCCTGGATTTTGCACAAACAGTGTTGGCTTATTATTGTCAGTGCCATCTCTTCACTAGCGCAGAAATCTTGCTGATCAGCTATTTCTTTTTAAACTATTGCACGGCACTATTACATGCCCTGAACTGCTCCAGTGCATTAATTTTAGAATACCGCGCAAGATAAGTAGAGAGCAAAGGCCCTTTCATGTACCCGCCCACCTATGCCAACAGTCGATCATCCATAGAATACAGAATATCTACAATACCTATTTTCTAAACCTTGATATTTTTCAAGACTCCCTACCCTTGTTTTCATCTGAGATTTGCGCTCTTATAAAATAATATCGCCCACTGTGCGTTTTGCATTTATCATTGTCAATCTCTATTTTTCTTGTTGTAGCTTGTCTTGTCGTCCCGACCTTTCTCTTGCATTTCTTTGCCTCTACTTTTCCTCTATGTCGTTGTGAATCTGTTTCTTGTCCCTCTGTGGGTCTAATATTGCGTTCTGCCCTGTTGTGAAGATATTTTAAGCTTTTCTCTTTTTCTTACATTTATTTGTACTTGTGCATATTTTCTCGATTTTATTTATAGTATCACCAATCCTTTGCGTGTGCCAGCACGAAGACCTCTCGGTTGTTCCTGGGCACGTTGAAATAAATAAATTATTATTATTATTATTATTATTATTATTATTATTATTATTATTATTATTATTATTATTATTATTATTATTATTATTATTATTATTATTATTATTATTATGACAGTTGTTGCATAAAGTATTTCTTAAGTTGGTTCTTAAACAGATCCTACGCGCTCCCTTCCTGAAGTTAGTAAGAAACTGCTTTGATGTTCCAAAAAGTTCGTGAACTTCAGTGCATGAGAACGTTTTTTTTTTTCTTATAAAGCTAACTAAAACAGCAGTGTATTTCTCTACAAATTTGGCAGCGCTCCGAGTGGATCCAACTTGTGAAGTGGCTTTACTCCGCATACCTCCATGTGTGTGACAGACTAATTACTAATTAGTTCGAATATCTCTTTAGTTATTCTGTTATGCATTTCGATTCTCAAGCAATTCTTCCTTTCTTCCGATCAATGTATATACCTGAGTTAGATTCAGAAGCCCCCGCGATTTTCTACCCACTTAAAAAGCTGCAGTGCGTTCTCACTGCTATATATACTTATGAACAGTAAACACACCTCAACTCACTGCCAATGGCCGTGAGTGTTTTCTTCGTTATAGGTCAGCTGAGTTCCTGGTTGGGGCGATGAGTGCGTTTGCCTGGACCCCGCTGGCATCTTACGTTCATTCTTTCCTTTTAATGCAGGCCATCAGCGGGGACCTAGCTCATAGGTGCTATGACGGAGAGGTGTGGCCTTGCCAAGTGTGGAGAATCTGGATATGATGTTTGAACGAATTAAAATGTGAAGAAATAAGGAACTCTAGTGAATTTCCTTTCCCCTCGTCCACCCCATTCGAAGACTAAATTTCAGTAAAGCCTAGATAATAGCATCTCACTTATATGTGCCTTAAGTAGTATCCCTTCGGATCCACTTTTTCATTATGCAATAAGTCAAGCCGTTGCAGCTATATTCGAATACTAATCCGATATTTCTCCCAAAAATGGAAGGCAGTCAACAGGAAAGGCAACTTGTACCGCTGACGCCGGTGAACCTTTCCCGTAAGGGACCTTAACATTAGTCTTGACGTTTCTATATCATTAGGGTATTGACTTAGGGAAGTGTGAAATCTGCTTAGTGCCTTGCCCCGTCACCTGTCAACAATATTAATGAATGCTCAAATTTCCGCTACACTTCACTAGAGAACAACGCTGCTCACATTTTTACTGTGTCCTCAATGTATTATTCCATGTATACTTTTTTTTCCCCTACTGACCTCCTTTTCCAACAGCCACTGTTTCCTGAGTCACCGACTGCCGAGCGATCAGCATGCAGAGCTGGCCCTAAATGTATCTGAAAATCCGTTAAATTAAATACATTGCTTAGTCATTCCGTTTATTCCGCTCAGAATTGCCTAGAATTACGGAGAGGAGAGAAAGAAAAGCGCCAGGGACGCTTACATAACTTTTATAGGTCTGTATATACTAACGCTATTTCATTATAAGGACGGCTAATGTGGCTTACGTCTGAAGTGAACACATCTCTGCCAAAATATTTCGCAGCGGTGCCAAGAGCGTCGAAGACATGAGGCACCCATACGACAATTCACAGCGCGTATGAAAACATAACTGCAATCTTCGGTGTGATGATGATGATGATGATGATGATGACCTTTTTTTTTCATTAAAGGGCCGCTTGAAGACCTACTAAGCGAATTAGGAAGGGAACGAGGCGTATTGAGAGCCGTCCTCGAAGCGGGGCGCGTCCTTATCGAAAGCCAGAAGCGAGTCAAGAATGAGCCTCTCGGAGCCCGTGATCTAGACATTGGGCTCATTTATGTCCCATTATCGGAACCACCTTGGGATGGCGGTTCCAATGCTGAATGGGAAGCTGGTGCTTATGATATGGGCTGCGGTCAGTCTCGTGGTCCCGTCACGATCCGCGCGCTTGTGTGACTCATGTGCCTCCTCTTGGTCTACTGAAGCTCTTTTGGGGCCGGGTTCCTGCGATGGAAAAGATTAGGAGACAGAAAAGAAGAAATCGTCCTCTGAAGAGGCCGGCACTGCGACCACGGCTCTAGAACGTCCGGTGGTGCAGCCTATGCGTCAGCAGCTGCCACGACTGGCAAAGACCCGCGGGAAGGACTCCTTTGCCCCTCTTGCATCAGCTGGTTGGCGTTTTCAGAACTATCTGCGTCGTGCGGAGGTTCAGTTATCATGCCACGTGCGCTGGGGTTCAGGGAAATGAAGGATCCAGGAGATGGTACCACCTCGTAGCCTCTCTCACATACTTCGAGGCCCGCGGCTCCCAGGTATACAATGCAATGCTGCAACGATACCGGAAGCATGTGCACACTCACTCCTGCTAGACAATGAACACTGCTGCAGGGCCTCGATACCGAGACTTGGAAGTACAAAGTGAGAATTGCGAGTTACTGTAGGCATCGATAATATATACTGCGAGGTCTCTGTCTGAGGTCCTGTCTCCTTTACCAGTGATACGGAAGATGGAATGTGTCGCGTGTAACCGAGTACGCTCTGGGTGGCTGCACCTTCACTGCATGCGTAAGCTGAATACCACGCCAGTATGTACAAGTTGACGCTTTTGATGTGGCGTCTGCAGCTGTCAGTGCGTGGCGCGCATCGAAGCGCTCGGAGCGCCTCCATAGCTTGGAGTGCTTGACGCACTGATGCATAGAAACATGATTCTTCAGATTCAAGGAGTGAAAGTCGAGGCCTTTCTCAGCCACTGACGGCGTTTTTAGGTAAACATTGGGATTTTGGTTGTCCCCTGCAATGTGCAAAGCGGGCTTGTTAGTAATAGCTCTTGAAATCCCAGGAATATCATCGTAGGGGTGTCGAAGGTTGTGGAAGATGTCGTTAGAATACTCGAACCACGATTAGAGTGAAAGTTCTTGGTCGCGTTTATAACTCGCGCCTCGTAAATATGGGTGCGCTTACACCGTTGTAGCAATCCCCAGACTACTCCGTCGACACTCAGAGCTGAACGCTTATGGTGCATCCAGACGAAGGACGAAAACCGGATTTGCCTGGCCGGACGGCGCGTCACGTGACCGCACATCACCGATTCGCTTCGTCCGCGTCTCGCCTGCGACCCGCGGACACGGATAATGCCAGCTCCTTTTTCACATCCAGATTCTGGCGGGCGAGAGCTGCAGCTTTAGCGTGTCGACAAAAAGTGACGGCAACCAGTACTCCTCTCCCCCTCTCCGCGCGACTGTCGTCGGCTTGCCGGTGGGGGAGAAACTGTCAAACTGTTCTTTTGGTAAATAGTGGAAAGGCTGCGCTGGAGAGTAGACCGGTTCTCCAGCTCTGTCGTCTGCTATTGCTTCGTCTGCCGTGTGGATGCACCTGCAGCCGGACACTCTGAGGAGTACCCGTCCGCGGCGACGAAAAATCCGGTTTCCGTCCTTCGTCTGGATGCACCTTTACTGGAATGCCATCGCGCAGTCTGTGCTGAGGACCTCTTTTTCCCCATCCGCGAGCAGCTCTGTGGGAAGGATGATCAAATATGGCGGCCGTCAACCTGCTAACCTGCTTACCTTTACCATCTTTTCTCTCCCACTTCAGCAGCAATCCCTCAGGGCTGCCGTCACTATCCTTCGGGAGACACGCTGGCAAGCAGGCTCTGATGGCCACCTCCTTCTCTCGGCAAGACCATAGAACGTTGCCACTAATGTCACATGATGTCATATCCTCTTGTCTTCTTTATTTCGTCTCATCTCGTTCTTTCCTACGCACTCTACCACAATGCTCTCTACTAGAAATATGTATTTGAGGTTAGAAAACACGCTAAGCTCCGCAACTGATACGGAACCATGGCACAACGTCGGAGGGGAAAGCAGGAAGGAGAGGATGGAGTGAAAGCGAGAAGACAGAGGGAAGGCGTCCTTCCTGGTGCTGAAAGTATAGTCTGTTTCCGGAGTTCCGTGCAGCAGAGCCAAGGCTACGAGACCATCGAGCGCAGAATTCTTCCGGAGCGAGACGAAATGTCATTGTTCGGACTCGCACCTGCGAGCCCATTCCGTCCTCCTCCTCCAAGGCGGCTCCTGCTACTACAGCGTCCACGATTGGCAGATGCCATGTCGCGGAGGGATACCTTTAACACGTGTTTGCCCTCGTGATTGGCCGAAGGGGCCTGTAGCTTCGGCAGTGCTGCACGGAACTCCTGAAGCAGACTATAGTAACCAGATAAAATTCGAAGCACAGAGAAGTGGACACCACGACTGTGTCTGTCCCAGTTTTTAGTCGAGTCGTTTGTGTGTGCCACTTCTATCCTTGCTCTTCGTACATAGGCTGGTTACTAATTTCAGCATTATGTACCAACTGACCCAGATTTCAACGTTGCTTCCTTCTTGAGTTTAGCGCCCGTACACTGACAAACGCACGCGATGAGGGCTCGTGGGGATGCTTCTGCAGCCGTACGAGGGAGTCGTGCTCCCTCGTAGGGCTGCAGAAGCAACGCGGCGTTTGCAGAAGTGCCATATTTTCCCTACTTCAACCTCATCTCTCTCGCGCAAACCTAATACGTCCCGCTTTGAAGGCGGAAGCTCTACCAATTTCACCACCGCTGCGGTTCCCTTCTAGGGCTTCACATAAGAGCGTGTTTTCCTCCACCCGTGGCTCCGTGCAGATGGAAGGTTTCATCTGTGGCGAAGAATTCGATGCAGTTCATAGCTTCTGTGGTAACCGAATTCTGCTCCAAAAATGAAAAGCACAATTTTGAAGCCGTGATATTTTTAGCACTCGGTATATTAATGATCGGATATAGTGCGCTCATCTTTATTTTCTTTTTCGCTCAGCGTAGGAATGTGATGTTTCTCGTCACGAAATGAAACCACGTGTACCTGATTACCAACATTATCGCCGCATATATTCAGGCGTCGTGGCATGTCCTTGGCGAACAGTTACAACTGTGCTGAGCTGGCTTAGCCGCAGAGCTTAGTGCGGATTACATAGGCCCCGTAGAACTCCCGTTGGACCCGACTGTGCAATCCGATCCTCTTGGGGCATCAGGTAAGCGCCTAAAATTACGCTTTGTCAATTTCTGGAGTAGAAAGTCGGAAAGCTCGTGACCGAACAATGATTTCCTCAAAGGTCTCCGCACAACGTTGTGCATAGAATAAGCAGCCAAACACGAACACTGGATTTCGTGAAACCTGTCCAGAGAGGACGGGCAGCCATCGAGACGATTTTTTTTTTTTTTCACCAAGCTGTGGGATATTGTCGGTTCATGTGACACTCCTTGCCGGAGTGCACACGCATCGCGCTAAGGGAATGACAACGAAGCAACTGCTGGCCTTGGCATCGCTCATCCTTGCGCAGCATAAGCGAAAAGCTCTCGGTAATGAGAGAAGCACCGTGACCGGCGGGTCGATTGGATCCGGCTTCTCTGCACCGGCACTCAGCTAGAAGGCCAGGGTGGCTGGTCACACACCACGGTGCCTCGAAATGGGGTCACCTGCCTAAGTACGCTCTCTTGTGACCGCGCGGGGCCACGGCATCGCCCCGTGCGATAAAAGAGATTTAATAAAGATCACTTATTAAAATATTATGACGTAGTCTTACGGGTTCACACCTCAGTAGCCGATTTTGATAACAATAGTGTCCCCGCCACCGGTGATCATGAACCCTGTCGCCCACGATTAGAAGCAAAAAAAAAAAAAAAAAACCGGGCTTGCGCGGATTTAAACGCGGATCAGTAATGGGCTGAGGGAAAGAGTGGGAAGAAAAAGGAAGGGTGCCGCGCGCACTTCCTTCGCGTGGCTTTCTGCAAACGGACACGGAAGTTCAAAACTTCGCTGTTCAAAAGTTCAAAACATCAGCGTTTCCGTCACGTAACGCGTGAGTGGTACGTGCCTGCGCCCACGGACCGAGGTTGCGCGCAGCTCTGAGCCCAACTCATGTTCCAAGTGTGGCGCGCCCTTCACAGATTGATTGATTGATTTGTGGGGTTTAACGTCCCGAAACCAGCTCTGATTATGGGAGACGCCGTAGTGGAGGTCTCCGGAAATTTCGACCACCTGGTGTTCTTTGACGTGCAGTGACATCGCACAGCACACGTGCCTCAACATTTCGCCTCCATCGAAATGCAGCCGCCGGGGCCGGGATTCGATCCCGTAACCATCGTATCTGCAGCCGAGTGTCATAACCACTAGACCACCGTGGTGGGACTCCCTTCACAGATTCTCTCCTCTGGCAAGCAACGCCAGTGGTCGTGCAGAACGAATTATCAAGCCATCAAGAGTAGAAGTCAGCGCACGTATTCACCAACGCGTTACGTTGAGCTTATGTGACGTGCCTGACGAATGAAACATCCGCAGCTAACTGCATTACGATGCAGAGCTTCGGATTCGCTCCGGTGACGTGTTGGTTAACTCGTGTTAATGGAACTTGCGAGGAACGCTCAGTACGCTCGCTTATTGCCAAATACTTCTAGTTCTGTAAAAGTGCTTTTTTATAAGTTATTAATTCGCTCTAAACTTGAGCATGCTGTGTCTCTCTGAGACCCAAGTCGGGAGACAATCATCCATCAACACGACTCAATCCAGAGCGGGGCAGATCGTTTCATTCTTTAAAATTATCACCGTGCTTCCTGCCTCACCCTTATGGAAGCAAGCTTGCCATGTTATCACAACGTAGGATAATCTCCCGCCTTTGCCTGTTGAATAACATATATTATGACAACCCTATTCTAAAAAACCTCTTCATGACCCTTTCTTGCCACATTTCTGCTCGCATCGACCATCGCCATAATTTTGGTGTTCCTTAATATCACACAAACCATTTTCATAATCCATTTATCCCCGGTACGTCAGCAAGTTGTAATCACCTTCCCCAATCTCTCGTCGAAATATCTGATGACACTCAGTTCAACGCTGCTTTGACTAAGCTGCTGTCGTCAAAAACATAAATCGTGCCATCGGCAACACCTTTCTTTTGTTTAATTTTCGGTAACGCGTGTTCTTGTCTCATATGCATATTTTGTATGCATATGCATACAAAAGTAAACAAGAGAAATAATGCCTTAAGCATTATTTCTCTTGTTTACTTTTGTTGTTGTTGCCGTTCTTCTATAATGTTCAACTGTGCTTTGTATCCTCACCTGAGTTCTTTCTTTTTCTTGCGTTTTACTTTAAGAATGTACCACTACGCTCTGTAATGCCCTCGGGCCCTGTAAATAAATAAATAAATCAATAAATAAATAAATAAATAAATAAATAAATAAATAAATAAATAACAGCTCGTATATTTAATATTTTAATTATTTGCTCTAGGATTGTGCCTTATTCGAAGTGAAGTTGTATGGTGGCATGATTTGTGGCGTATCCATCCTTTTAGAAATTAAGTAAATCGTATTTAATTTAAAATATTGAACATCCATTAAAGAATATCAAAGGGGAGTGGACCGGGAGAGCAGGAAACGCGGCCTTCATTTGGAAAGGCCTTCGTTTTGTTCAGAAAGGCTTTCTTCAAAAAGTGACTCCCAAAATAGCCTTGTTCTTGAATTGAAACGTCGCATGACGCACTCTGGACCCCATAAATGGCGCTCCTTCAAGGTTCATTTTGTACACAAAGCCTACTACATGAGTACATATATTTAAAGAAACGTCTAACTGCACTCGTCCCGTCTTACGGCTGGTATTCGCTGCTTCTAATTATCAATGCAAAACCATTTACCCGACTCTTGCGTCGAAGAATCCAGCATCTGCCATACGAATGGTACCAAAAGTCACGTGACAAAGTGGTGATGTGACCAAGTGGGACATCAGGATGACGAGCCAACGTAGTTTACGTGTTGGCATCATAGTCATGTCATCCCTGACGTCAGATAATGCCGTTATTCATGATCTTCAGAAGGCTGTTCATGATCGTCAAAAGAAAATTTCGCGGTTTGAGTAGCAGTCGTACTAGGGCCATTGGGTTGCTAAGCGATCTGCGCTAACACTCGTCCACGGTAGTTCTTAGGTGCGTCTGTCTGAACGTTTGCCTATAGTTGCATGCTCGAGTGCCTGCTTCAGGTGCTAGCTTCCGCATTACAGCATGTAGGCAGCCTTACGTGTCTCTGCCAAATTCTTCGTACGTTTCCAAAATATGTTGTGCGCTATGATGTCGTCGTTTCTAGCTGTTTCTTTGTCAAGAAATTACATGTTCTACTCGCAATTTTTCTTTTTTTTCAAAGAACACCCCTGCGCCTTTGACTAGTGAATGTTATGGAACACATCAACGATACTTAACTGGCACTTTACCTGCGAATGTGTGCGATAGTAGACAATTCATTACATCTGCGCAGCGTGCTCCGTCATTTTGTTTTCCAACGGTTGAAGATGTCAGCTTGGCACGATATCTATAACGGTACATGCACTAAATATACCGTATTTGTCCGGATCGTTACCTTTTCTACCATGCTCAATCACGAGACTCAGACTGATGCTTTATAGCTTTCCGGGTATGTGTACGCTCGAATTTCCAAGGGACACAGACTACGACACAGCTGGAACTTTAGTTGCGTCACGTGACCTTTTCGCGCCTCCTTTGACGGCATGCCTTTTCTTACACCTTAAGCCGGTATTTGTTCATCGAACAGCAGGGCAGAGAACAAATGACAGCGGTAATTACTTACTTTCTTTGCGTGTGTATGATGTATGAGCTTTGCAGCTAAACTATCCTTGCTTATTTGTTAGTTCATATCTTTATATATGTCAATGAGGTTTCTTTTTGGCGACACCATTAGTAGGTATACTATGCCTGTAGGTGTTCCTGAGCGAAAATTCTTAGAGTTCGTGGAACTTCTGCGCACGTAATTAAAAATTCTACATTCTGCAGCGGTGCTATCATCGCAAGGGTGTTTCTTTTCGTCGAGGCAGCCGTGTTCATAGCGTAGGTAGAAATTAAGCCTTTTCTTCGGAGCCTATGTATAGACCGACAATTTTCGACTCCGTTAATTATTCATTGCGCAAAAGGAACACGCATTCCAAATCCCCTAAAAAAAGAGTGCCAGGAAATCTATAGCCCTTTGGACCGAACGATCCCTTTCCGGGTACACCGAGCTTGCTGTTCGCGGCGTCTGGCGTTTCTAAAACAGGAACCCTTGTGCCAACGTCACGAACGGTTTTACCCAAGGGGCAGCTTTGTTTCCGCGTGCAGCCTCGCCGGCCGAACAATTGGCGAAGCTGTTGAAAAATCGAGTGTATACGGAGTATTGCTCGCCTGTTGCGTCATTAATTTCCGGGAGCAGGTCATGGTATAACTTTCCCCCTTGCGACCGAAGTGGGCTTGCTCTTAGTTAACCGTACAGCGCCGGCACAATCTGGGAAAAACGTATAGGCTCCATGTTCTCATGATTAGCGACAGGCGCCAAGTTCCGCAATATCTCTAGAGATCGTGCAGCAAGCACTACGCTCAAGAACTGATCGTTAAACAATCGTACAGTACGGCATGACTGTCGAGCAGCCCGGCTCGTAAAAACCAGAGCCCACGTTCACGAAACGTCTTAAAATAAAAGAAAAAGAATGCTCGCAAGAGAACGTCTCAGACAATCTTGATGCTAAAACTTTTCGTTAGAGAAGCCAGCCGGTCAATACATTTGCAACAAGTCTCGTGAGTGAGGCTCCAGTTCTTGCGAACGGGAGGAGGTCGGTGCCCGCGCACGCAGGACAGCCGTATATTAATGTTGTTCGTATGAACAAGTGCTATACCTTGCTCGATAAGGATTCTAATTAACGAAGAAAGAACGAGGACGAACACGTGGTACTCTTGCAGAGTAACTCTGCAACCTCTGTTGCCTAAAGTGAAAATGCGAATGAAAAAGTTCGTTGTGCCTGCCGCAGCTTCTTACATCATCCCCAGCGGCTGTCAACGGCTTTACGCGGCAATGAGAGCGGGTTATTTTGGCAAAATGCAGAAACGTCCGAGCCGTTTGTTTCGAGGGGAAAATAAGCAGCGGTGGCGCATTTTATCGTTGCCGCTTCTTCTCCCGCCACGGAAGACGCGAACGAGAGGAACGGAGGAAAAGTGGCGGCCGTGTGACGGAGAAAAATGATCAGCGACAGCGACACAAAGCGAATAACGCTGTTAACGCCCGTTTTGCCGTCGTTCGAGCGCACGTGCGACCGACCGGCGCGCCGCTCTGAAACGAATTGAATTGTCCTGTCTCAACTGGAGGAGCTCGTGAACGCGCGTCCCTTCTTTTTAAATGGCGCGAAATGTAAACACGCGCGCGTTGAAATGTTCTCCTCAGTGCGCTCTTACTCCGTCTTCCGTCCGGTCAATCGCTGATGATAATACAGCGGTCGGTGGTGTTTGTATATTTATGTGGCGCAATGGATGCAATATATAAGAAGAAGAAGAAGAAGAAGAAGAAGAAGAAGAAGAAGAAGAAGAAGAAGAAGAAGAAGAAGAAGAAGAAGAAGAAACAGGCTATATAGCAGCAGCAGAAGCGGCCGTACATTGCATTGTCTGGGATAGGCTCCGGTCCGACATTGGATTGGATGCGGGAATGGACTTTCAGAACGAATGAGTAAATCTTGCATGAACGTGGGAGCCGCCGCTGCTGCTCGCTTATAGTCCGGCTTGGTAATAGGGCTGCGCATTGCGTTTGTATAGCATACCCGGGGCAAGGAGGTGATTGCATGCTTGAAGGTGGCAGAATTCTGACCACGGCAAGGTGGTGGGAACACATTCAGAAACGCACTTATCGCTCCATCGGCATACACACGTGTCGGTCGCCATATAGCTACAAAGACAGATATTCACTCTGCGTCATACTTTGGCTTTGGTGCGCTTAGCTGGTGGGATCGTCTGTCTTTTTCTACGACGGTCCAAAGTGCTGCGAGAACATTTATGTACAGCTTAAAATTGCGGAAAATGATGATTTTTTTTTTTTTTTGCACGAAGTGTCATGATACTCAAGGGTGTCAGCTCTAAAGCATGGATGGTAGCCGGCCGCCATGCCTCATTATAGAGGTCCGGAGACTTTTAGTATAAATTCTTGCTTATTCTTAAATTTCATTCGCGGTACGGCTGAGAGTCCCCACATATGTAGGACACAACGGCGGCCATCCGTGACAATTTTGGGGCTCCGTGACAAGCTGAACACCATCCTTGTGCGGTCAGGAGAATAACTCGATAATAGGCCACCCTCCCGCACAAGGTTCTGCCAGCATACAGACGCGGTTGTTTAAAACCAGTCGATCCAGCTCTCTGCTTTGTTGTCTCATGTGCTCGCATAGGTGATGTCAAACACTCCGTATGGCTTCTCCCGCCCTTTAAAGAGAAATAATGCGTTATTCTGAAGGGAGGCTTCTGCGCGCGCACTTTTAAAGTGTAATGGTCTCTGAGAAGCCCGAAGTAGCCCGATAAGGTCTTCTGCGTATGTCTACAGCCTTCTTCCGAAAGACCGAATGAAAGAATGTTTGATGAAATCCCCATGCTAATAGCGTAAAAATGATGGCGAGCAATCGCAGGTCAAGCACGCCTGACTAAATGTGCCCTACCACAACATCCCCGAAAGCTATTAGTGGTGTGACGGCGGTTACATATTACACACGTCATTGCGAAGCCTTTACGAGTGCTTCTGTGAGTCAAAAAAGACGTGCGTGGGATTGAGCGGACTTTGAATAAATCCTTGGAGTTATTCTTTAAAATTGTCTCAAATCAAAGCTGCATTGCGATGCTTGTGCATCTTCAATATCAGTTTTGACACTTTGAAAGCCTCGCAAGTCACATCAAGTATTGAATGGATCTCGCTTTGAAAAATAAGTAAAAATCAGTTTGCTCGGCTTACTGTCCTGCTGCCCAAGAGGACCAAAATGTTTCGTCCGGGTATAACAACAAAGCGGGACTTCAAGCCCAGAATGAGCGGTAGTTCCGGACTTAGCACCTGCACAGATGTGGGTCCGAACTCGCAGTCTTCCTTTCGTAAATGCTCTTTGCTAAAGCCAGCCGGCTTAGCTCACGATTTGCTGAAACTTTTTCTTACGAACAATTTTAGCGTAAGATGCTTTTGCAAATACGGCCAGTGATGACACAGTTCTTGTGGGTCAAAATCCGGGTACCCTTGTTATATGCAGTGTCTCTTAAAAGTGCGCGAAAAGCGGCTCGAGAATAATCTGCAGTATCGTATTGCAAATGAAGGGGCTGCCTCTTAAAGTGTTACAAAATACGTTTTTAAACGCTCAACTGGCAAGCTTACCCGATCTGTATCAGCCCAATACCACTTGAGACAGGGAGTGAGATTTCGGTGCACCGCATTGGCTGAGCGAGCAGATTTTTCGGGATAATTGCTACAAAATTCAGTAAAGGCCGCCAAACGTTGTTGGATGGAATTTCGCGGGAATTTGGGGCAATAACTACGGGGCTGTAGCTCTACTACAAACAATACCTACGATCGTTAGAATGAGGTCATTCTTCGGTTACATTTTATCCCATACACCTGCGTTATAGTCGTCGTTTTCGTGCATGCCGCCTATAAAGCTGGTAAATTGTTTCAAAGCAAATGTTCGGGTGTGCGTTGCGTTTACGGTGTTGAAAAATGAAAAAGGATGTGGGGCTAACCATCCCATCATGAAACGGAATTGTTCGACCGGAAGATTATAGCTCTCTTAATCCGCTATTACCTGCAACTGCCCGCGTGCAGCAGTTCATTAACAACGCTTCGAGAAGAAGCCATGTTCGGAGTGGACCACTCGCAACTGGGGAGTTGCAACACGCTGAGAATTAGTATTGCGAGACCACCTTTAAAAGGCGAAATACAATTCCTTCGGGAAAGAACACGGATCTTATAGACGTCATCCCTTCTTCGACTGGCTGCGGCCATTCCTGGATCAAGACGGAGTGTTATGTGTGGGAAAACGGCTCAAGCTGATATATGCCAGTACTGATATTCGGCAACCTATTATTTCGCCCACAGAACACAAGTTCACTGCGCTAATCGTTGAAGCAGCACATTCCCGCACTCTTCATGGTGGCGTCGAGCTCACGCTAACAGAACTTCGAGAATGTTTCTGGGTGATGAAGGAACGGAGAACCGTAAAGAGTGTGGTTTTGCAATGTTTACCTTGCAGAGAACGGCGGCTTACGGCAGTGTCTGCCCATGTGCCGCCACTAACAATAACAGAGGCTCAAGCATTTTCACTCGTCGGCATCAGACTATACTGTACGCCCATTTATGTCCACACAGCCTAGGACTCCAACAAGGCCTACATACTGGTGTTTTTCATGCGTCGTAACAAGTGCTGTTCACTTCGAGCTTACGTCAGATATAACAACGCTTCTTGCCTTTCATTGGTTTGTCGTGCGGCGCGGAGTTCCAACAGCAATGCCCAGACAATGCCCAGACATCTCGTCATTGTGCACGGAGCTTCAATGCGTTCGTCCCCGTGCTGCAAAATTATGCCGCCACAACACGTATTCAGTGGAAGTTCATTGCAGAACGAGCTAACGGACCTTAGGGCGCGCTATAGCCTGGACGCAGAGGGTGCCATGACAAGTTTATGTGAACTTGAACCTGTTATTAACAGCAGACAGCCGACGTACCTTGAGGATGACCTAAACGAGCTGCGACGTTAACTCCGGCTCACTTTTTGCTGGGAAAATGAGTCATCGTCCCTGCCGGAGAACATCGGTACAGCGGAGACATCGACTCATGCTGCATGGGGTACAACGACGCGCTCAATACCGGAAGCGTCTGAGCATGGAATTGTGGCGGAGATGGAAGCGTTCCTGTTTATTGCAGTTACGATCAGCGCACTACCGCTCGGACAAAGTTTCGTCACAGTTTCGCGTCGGTGACGTTGTGACGGCGCACGAAGAGAGCGCTTTTTGGACGTTCCGGAAACCTGGCCGAGCGACGTCACTACACACCCTGTACGAAGCGGATTCGTCAGAGCGTGTGTGCTCAGTGCGTCTTGCATCTGGCCACGTGGTGAACCGCCCAGTGCAGCAGTTGTACGTTTAAGAAGCGGCTTAATTAGTTTTCCCCGCCGTCAGCACCGTGACAGGAAACGGACCTTGCCCTTACTGAGAACAAACGTTTTCTGAATCTACCGCCATGGGTCCTCGTTTATTATAGGCAGTACCGTCAGTGAAAAAACTCTGCAGAGTAAAACTGAACGCGAGTCAAGGGACTCCGCCCTAGGCGCCACGGCATGGCTGGTAACATACACTTTCGTTCATTGCTTCATTCGCATTATGGTACGTGTTTATGATTCGTTCCAAGTTTAAGCGTCCTGGAAATTTTTCAAAGGGTTACAGCCTCTAGATGCTAATACTGAACACCTGCTGAGACTACTTGTGATCCTGAAAAATAGATAGTTGTCTTTTTTTTCTAGCTCCGTATGTTTCTCCGAATTACGCCCACGTCATTTTTCTAAGGCGAAAAAAATAGTAAAAGTGGGGGAAAAAAACAAAGTGATGAAATTGGTCGTGCTGCGTAGATGGCTCGGCGGCAGCCAGCATCTTGCGCACAACCCACTAATCTATAATATTTCTCTGAAGCTTCATGCTGAGCTGTCACTATGTGCCACCTCTTCGAATTGGAAGAGGTGTTCCACGACACACGGCTGCGTTCGGAAGTGCTCGGAGCATTTTGACAAAATACCTGGTGACAAAGTACGTCTGCGTTCAAGCTTTACGCACATTGTGCCCGGCTTCGGCTAGTGGTTGCCGCTTGCTAACATGTTTTCGTACCAGCATTTGCCGCGACGCGGATGATGTATAAGCCATTCTTGTCGTTGTGCACCCGGCACAAAGTAGCGGGTGAGCACGTCACCAAGTCCCAAAACATTGCTCCATGGGTGTCGCCGAGAGAAAGTAAACAGCCTCGTTTTAGTTCTTTGTTTCTTACGACTTTTTTTTTTCCACACCCATGGAGCAGCGCTACACACTGACGGTACAAAGCCGTTAATCCTACATGCAACACTGGACTGAGTGCCAGGATATGCACGGCATAGGCAATTTTTTCGCTCACCGCTTCGCGTGACACCGATTCCCAGAGTGCGTGAAATCTACCGGGTTTTTACATTCATGGAACGTCGCAACACACACTATCAACGCGGCAGTGAACGGCTGCAAAATGGCACATGTCTATGTTTCGTTTCCACGTGCGCATTATCTTCTCGACCTTAGCATGCACGGAACGTACCCTGGGGTAACCGCACGCTGCACGGCAAAAGTCTTCGGAAGCTGGTTGCCTATAGTTCGTGGAGTGATCAATGCTATGCACGCCTGCATCAAGCTGCTGAAGTTGAATATTTCCACAAGGTACCAACAGCTATACTCGAACAACGCTGCCTTAAAACTTCGATTCTTCAACCGTTATACATCATCCATAGCCTCTGTTTCTACGTCGCAGAAAACTAAACCAATTTCGTCTCACGCAGTTTCGAGCTTCGTGTCATACAGCTTCGAACGCCGTAGGTTTAACGACCTAAGCGGCAAGTTTTTCTAATAAACGCCGTACTTACCGAACGGTAAGCCGGCGCAGCTAAAACTCCCGATTTTTTCTACAACGTTGCGCGGACAAAACTCAAGCTTAAGCAGCTACGCTGTTAAAACGTGCGGCGTTGCACGTTTTAGAAGTGCGATCTCCAAGAGAACACGTTTTGCCCGGTTTTTCTCGACAAAGTGCACTGCGACAGACGTTCCAACGTGCGCCTGCTCGTGCTGACGCATATCAGCGTTGGAACTTTTTTTTTTTTATGAGACCTGACGAGCTGTCACAGCAGAGGGCTACGACCGTATTGTAGCAGCTCTTTCGGTCTGTAACTCTACAAAAGGCATTGTAGCATTGTTGATAATTAACTATTGTTATGTGCTGTAACAGCCTGTAAACAGTGTACTTACGAACGAAAAAAAAAAATTTGTGAATTCAGCCCCAGTTGTCTATCTTTTATTCACTCGTGTTAAGTAAAACTACAAACTAAACCCAAAAGTAAAGCTGACAAGCATCTGAGGGCAGTAAATAATTTGGTGTAGTACACACCTCTGCGTGACAGCACTGATTTGGTTGCTTATGATATGAGCACCAAATCAATGAAGAGGAAAGTGCCTCGGAAGAGGAAAGTGTATAACAGCTGCATCTTACCGGTACTCACCTACGGGGCAGAAACTTGGAGGCTAACTGAGAGGGTTCAGCTTAAATTTAGGACGACGCAAGGGGGGGGGGGGGGGAGCTATGGAACGAAAAAGGGTAGGTGTAACCTTAAGGAACAGGAAGAGACCGGAGTGGGTCAGGGCACAAACGCGTGTTAGGGACATATTAATAGAAATTAAGAAGCAGAAATGGGCGTGGGCGGGCCATGTAATGCGAAGACAAGACAACCGTTGGTAATTAAGGGTAACAGAGTGGATTCTTAGAGAAGGCAAGCGTATAGCAGGGAGCGGCAGAAAGTTAGGCGGGCAGATGAGATCAGGAAGTTTGGGGGGATAAATTGGGCCCAGTTAGCACAGGACTGGGAAAATTAGAGATTTATGGGAGAGGTCGTTGCCCTGCAGTGGGCGTAGATGATGATGATGATGATGATATGCGCACACTGTTACGTCACGACATAATAGCTCCCTCATATCCTAGAACCGATCTGGTTATAACACGCAAGTGCAGCCAGAAGCGTTCGCAGCAGTATTTTTTTTTTCACAAGCGAAGTGATAACACCTATCCTTATTTCGACATGACGTCAGCAAGATTTGATTCATGCCCCGCTATATGACGGTAACGTTGATGACAGCAGGTCCAGCATTCCGAAGGCAACCTTAACGAATTACAATATTTTATGCCGTTGCTCGAGGCGAAATGTCGAGGCCCGTGTGCTGTGCGATGTCAGTGCACGTTAAAGAACCCCAGGTGGTCAAAATTTCAGGAGCCCTCCACTAGCGCGTCTCTCATAATCAGAGCTGGTTTTGGGACGTTAAACCCCACATAACAACATCGACCTCTATAGCTGCTAAGCGTCATTAGCGTGTGGTATATACGTATACTATATAGTTCCTGCAAGTTCAGAAGCATATGCCCTGTCTATCTGGCTTTCCATATATATACACATACATTATTTTTACGGCAAGCGCATGGTCTGTGAGGTGGAGGAAGAGCTGTTTTGTAAGAGTCCACAAAATGGATCCTTTGCGTTTCAGTGTGCATTGACTTGAGAGAGCTCGAGACAGCGGGTGGGCACCAATTATCACAACAGGCTTTCGCGCATTATCCAATCAACGCGCGCTAAAATGTACCGTCCGCTTAGAAGGCTCTTATAAAATCCCCCCATCTCCCGCCCTCTCATTGCTTCGTTCAGAAAAGCGTCAAGAACTGTGCTAACGATGTCTCGAGTCCTGTTAAACGTTTGAGAAGCATTCTGTATAATCGGTCTGCATTATCCGACTTAATTAATTTGTTGAAAATGTTCGCACACATTTTGGGATTACATGTTTGCGGTAAGCGTTCAGCGTTGATGTCTCCCAGCAGCGTCGCTTCGAAAGAACTATAGTCAGATGCAGCGATGTCTCGTCAATGTTAGGACCTGGCCGAAGATTTCATGGCTGTGACACATGCACACGCACTTATGTGGTTCAATATCGTTCGCGCCATACGTATGCAGAGGTCATCATGGCCACTGCGTGATCTCACAGAACGGTGTACTGGCTCATACTGGCTACGAAGCTCATCGAATGCGTTCACGGAGGCCATGCACGGGCATGTGCGCGCTCCGTAAGTGGCGTGCAGTATCTGTCCTCAATACACTACTCGTCCCGCGGGCGCTGAGCGTGTAGCCCCGGGTCCAATTGTTCCCGGCGTCCATGCGGAGCCACCTCCGGGCGTCCTTGGCCAGCAAGGCCGCGCAGGGGTCGCAACTGGGGCGTCGCGAGGCGTGCGCGGAATGCGCTACGGACGCACGCACCTCGGAGCCCAGGCACCACTTCCGCAGTGGATGTAAACAGCAGCTGCGACCGGCCGAGCAGGGCTCATCCCCACCCCGAGCCCCGGGCCGACGTCACGGGTTTCCGAACGTGCCTGTGCTGGCGCCCCCGGGACGCTCACGCGAGCGGCCGAGGCGTCACGTTCAAGGACGGCTCAGCTGATGGCGACGGTGCACGCCATGGACGCGTCCTAATTGCCGCCCCTTTGTGACGTGGACCTTGGCTGGACCGGGCGTCACTCGGGCACGGGCGACGACGCCCTGCATTTTTGATGGGTCGACGCGACGGGGAGCGCACCTGGCGTAGACTGCAACGTCAACACGTGACGTCAAGAGGCGCTGTACTCTCTGCGGTCCATGCAGAGCGCGTCGCGCGCGTCCATCGATTGGCCGGCGGCGAGCCACAGTGGCGTCAGTGGTCGCCACTCGCGCTCCCCGTGCGCCCCGTCGCGCCGCCGTCGGCGAAAGGGGCACCGTGGAAGACGGGCTCGTCCTCAAGTGCGGCGGTGCGCAGGTGGCCAACGCTGCTATTCCCAGAGGCCGCAGGGCCAGACGTCGAGGAAGCGGCTTACCGTGCATGGTTAGAATAGTATACTGCCTACTGGTCCATTCCAGATGACATCTGACAACTTACTTGCTGTAATCGTTCCACGTTGAGTCCCCGTGGCGTACATTGTATACGCTTTCGTCTTCCGATTAGAGCAATATCTAATGTGCTCCCATCAGGTATAGTTCTGCTCCTTTAACCCGAGCA
This sequence comes from Hyalomma asiaticum, assembly GCA_013339685.2. Classification (NCBI taxonomy): domain Eukaryota; kingdom Metazoa; phylum Arthropoda; class Arachnida; order Ixodida; family Ixodidae; genus Hyalomma; species Hyalomma asiaticum. Next base: position 306,641,362 of record CM023481.1, read on the forward strand.
AACAAAGGTTAGCATGCTGTAGGCTGTATGCTGTAAAAGTAAGCCGAATCAGGAAGACTTCACTGCAAATGTTTCAGTAACTGAGCCTCCACAGATGCTTTTTAATATACCAGTTCATTGGCAGCGACCGATTCACGCATGCTCTCTTTTTCTGCTGCAAAGCGCGATGCCTGGCTTCGCTGGCCGCACTTTGCAGGTCGCGGAATGCACAAACCGTCCTGTGCTTTGATTCAGGTGCATTTAAGTCAAAATACACTAGAGTTCTTGCATATCAGGCAGTTGAAATTAATCGGGGGCACTCCTTCAAGGGCTTCCACAAAGTCCTTATGTTGCTTTCTTATGGTATTCTCCACGATTCATCGTAATTGCGAAGCATTTAGTTACCTAGCATACCTCAAGTTTGTTTTTTTTCTCTCCTCTAACTCTTTTCCTCCTTTCCTCAGTGCAAAGTATATAGGCAACCGTGCTTAGCCAAGGTTAAGCACTCTGCGTTTCCTATATCCTTTTCTTCCTTTCTATCAAGGTAATTCAAGGTCACTGACGATATTCAGGGACCGCAATTCACTAACTTCTTGTGATTCTTGCGTTGGAGAATTACCGCAAAACATCATTACTATAAAATGAAAACGAAGCTGCTAAACTAACCAGCTACTCCCCCACAGTACTGACGCCAAAGACATAAAAAAACTGCCATCTCCGACACTCCATGCAAACTCTTCATAGCGTAGAGCAACAGGTGTTCCGGAACATGTACCACATAGCCCCGTATAACGCAACTAGACCTCTTCGTTTGTAATCGTTTTACTAATTACTAACTCCCCTGCGGCCTTGGCAATCAAAACAAGGAAAGTTATCAATTAAAAAGTAAAGAAGTCAAATTGATAAAAAAAGGGCTTGAACGGTCACTCAGTCCGAAGCTTTGCCCTGTCACAGCATATAGCAAGAAGTGTTCAGGCGCATGTGTCACGTATATTATGACACGCTGGTGCACCCAAAACCAAATTTTATTATTTTAATTATTTCTAATATACTTAATCTAAATTTTATTTAGTTCACTAGTATCGCAGTCTAATGAACGCTTCCCATAAATCGTAGTATACCGTACTTCACTTAAGAGGGATGCCCAAGTGTCATATATATATATATATATATATATATATATATATATATATATATATATATAGTCATGGTGGTGAATAGGCCGGAGGCGTGAAGGCAGAGTTGAGTAGTAGACCTCGGAATTGGCAACAAAAATGCGGAAAGCATTTATTCAACGTTTCAGCCGGAGACCGGCCTTCATCAGGAATGAACGCAACAATATATATATATATATATATATATATATATATATATATATATATATATATATATATATATATATATATTGTAATAAAGGAGATTCTGCTTGCGTTGCAAGTATTCGCCGATCTTTCTCGCGAAAACCATTCGCGTTTCCACGTTACAAGTTTTCTGTTCCCTGCTGTGTTCTCCTGCGCCGCCAGTATTTATATATATATAATAATCTTGATTGATTGATTTGTGGGGTTTAACGTCCCAAAACCAGCTTTGATTATGAGAGACGCCGTAGTGGAGGTCTCCGGAAATTTCGATCACCTGGGGTTCTTTAACGTGCACTGACATCGCACAACACACGGGCCTCAACATTTCGCCTCCATCGAAATGCAGCCACCGCGGCCGGGATTCGATCCCGCGACCCTCGGATCAATATAAGAAATCTTAGCGCAGACATTTCACTAGAAGTATCATGCCTGTAAAGCACCGGCCTACTTATGGTCTTTATGCTGCAACATTTCTCTTTTTCTTTTTCTTTATTGCACACGCACTTGGCACAGTCTCACCTGGCGAAGGGCCTCAGAGAAAGAAGTTCGAGGCGCTCCACTGCCGCCCGAGTGACGTCACCCGCGCACAAACCCCCGGCGTCTTCGAGTGCCCAATAAAAGGAAGGCTCGCGAAAGCGAATTGGCTTGTGATCGCGGCACCGAGTGTTCCCTCACTTCAAGTAGGCGACCGCCGGAGCCAAGCTATCTCGTTTGTCAGCTCGACCCGAGCGTGCCGATAGCGCGCACCTCCCCTCCAATATTAATCGGATCCCTGCTCCGGCGCTCATCGGCCAACGCAAGGCAGGCACAGATTTCGACTCTCCTTCCGAGGCCCACTCCCTCCAGAACCTCCGGGCCAACTCGCGCCCGGCGGGGATAAAAAATTCATCGGGGCCCCAGCGCGAGATGGCGGCAGCGCCACGTCGGCGAGATTCTCGGCCCGCTCATGCCAATTTGAGCCGCCTGTTGCCAAGTTTTCCGCGGCCGTTCATCATGGTGTGCCACTGGCGTGCGATCCATCCGTTACTGTATCTCTCTCTCTCTCTCTCTCTCTCTCTCTCTCTCTCTCTCTCTCTCTCTCTCCGTTTTCTTTTTTTCGCCGCTGCGGAGTACCGCACTATGTCGTGACGGAGCGCCTCTGCCGCCGGCGTCGCCTCTTTCTTTTCTCTCTCTCTTCGCTATTGATAATTCCGGCGAGTTATTTCGGGCGGACCCTTTGTCTGCGCATTTGCAAACAGGAGCCAGCCCGCGCGCGATCGTCTTTTTGTTCGGCTTCGATCGAGCAGGCCGCCCACCTGGTTATTGACGTTGGTGGGCGACTCGCATTGCGTCATGTGAGCGGCGCCGCTGCCGCAGCTTCTCGGGCGCCGGACGCAGTAATCCTACGCGGCACCTTGCTAGTCTGCTCGTGTTGGATCGCGGAGAGAAGGTTAGCATCCTGTCCTACGACGATTGCTCACCACCGCGAAGATGAGGCAGGTCCACCGTTGTAAGCGTGCTATATAGTAGATGTCGTCGCAAATGCAGGAGCAATCGTCACCCCCCCCCCCCCTTGGCTCATTGGGATATTCGAGCACTTTGGGCAACGAGAAGCTTCGTGCCCGAAAGTGATTTAGAAAGTTGTTTTCTTCACCATGAAAGGAGGCTTAGCGGTCACGACAAGGTGCCCTTCGAAGCATCCCTGGCTTCTATATTCCTCTTCAAGCGGCAACTCTTCCTATTGGTCAAGAGAAAAAAGAAAAAAAAAACTTGTCAATGAAGACGCGCGGTTCACCTGGCAGAAGAACAAATCCGTAGGTGGGCGTAACATCATTCCACGTACTATTACAAGATCTGATTTCACAAAGTCATAATTAGGGCATATGCGGAGTTTGGTTAAATCGTATAGGAGCGGAGTTAACGCTGTTTTCCTGAAAGAAACACACCGAGCTTAACGATCGGACAACTGGGGGCCATGAGAAATGTAAAATACATTTTGTTGGCTGAAAGCGCTCTTATCTGATAGGCAACCGAACCGTCAAGCTTTGAAACCGGATTACAATGAATGCCTGGATATGAATGTGTCACTGTAGTAACGCTAAGCCACAAGCAAACAATGCTAAAGTTGATCAGTTGAACAAGGAACATGTTTTGTTATTTTCCATAAATTAAAGTCCCTACAATTTCACAGTAACAGCAGCCGTACCGTGTAATCTGCAGCATAGCCAATTTGCACTTTCGGTTAAGCATCAACAAGCGACTATGAAACGCTACGGTATAAAGCATTGCAAAATGAAGCGACTGGTACTGCAATATAATCTATTGCGGCTATGACGCCCCCAGATACTGTGTTAAAAATGGGAAAATAAGCAAGAAAGAGATAGGCATTGAGTGCAAGGCGCACAAAGTTTCGTCCATCCACGGATATCAACTCGGATATCATGACTGGTTGGTGCGGCACACTATACAAAAATATTGTGTGGGCCGTAATCATATATTGGATAATTATGCACGGTGGAGTGGGCTTCACCAGAAAACATTTGGCCATCGCGTTGCTGATAAGAGACCTGTCATGAAAAAGAAAATTCGTCTCATCGAGCTTGCGAAAAACTTAAGGGAGTTGAAAAAAGTGATGTGTGTAAAGCTATCATGTTGTTACGCATATTTTGAGCGGACTTCGACCTAGATCAGGGGTAGATTTCGGTCAGAAATACGCGATAAAGTCACGGAAGAAAAAGTTAAAGGGTCTTAATTTTAATCTCTTGCCTCAATTAATATATTTTGACCGCGCTTCAATGAACAAAATGTAGACACTTGCAGCCTTCGTTAGGGAACAGGGCCAGATTTAGTATAGCCTGAGGCAGGTGCCCGCCTTAATTCTGGCGCCCTCTCATTTTCTTGCCTTTGCGTTTTCGCACACAACGCCCACGTCCGTGTGCTTATTTATAGGCAACTTAATGGGGATACGTTTTCCCGAATTGGGGCTCAACATATGTGATTGCAGGACTGCCACATTAAGCACGGATCGTCTTTCCGCGATATCGTAACCCCCTCTCGAGGTGCGTCTATACAGGATGACTTGTTGTTTCACGAGGTTGTGTGCAACCACGTATTCACTGATTGATTTCTGGGGTATAAATCCCCAAAATCGCATATGATTATGAGAGACGCCGCACAGGAGGGCTCCGGTAATTTCGACCCCCTGGGTGCACGCGTCTCAACGTTTCGCCTCCATCGAAATGCATCCGACGCAGCCGGGATTCGATCCCACGACTTTCAGATCAACAGCCGAGTGCCATAGCCACTAGACCACCGTAGCGGGACACAAATACGTAATCACAGAGCGCCGTATAGTCTAAACTATGCCGTTAACATTCTCGATATAACGACATAAGAAACTCGATACAAGTATAGTATCTGAAAGCATATACTAATGCTAACAACATCGTGAAATGTTCTAACTCCCTCAAGAGGGGTAGCTACCTGCACATGCACCTTAAGGTCAGTAATAATTGGATTCCATCTTTACCGTCTGCCTCTACCTGTGACGCTTTTCAGGACCTATAAAGCTGAACCCGGGAAGAGATTCCTGTTCCGCCACGTCTCTTGTTTATACGTGAATGGACTGCTCGCCATGACTAAAGAGCGCAGGGGCAGCTTCGGACAATGGCACGACGAAAGGCTATTGCTCCCTCGCAGCGGTCAGAAGGTTCTACACTATGGATATGTATGAATGACTGCGATGCATGACAATATTAATACTCGGCCGATAATTATAGAGCGCGATATTGGCAAAAACCATAGCCTGCAGGCACTAGGCAAATCATACAAAAAGGTTATCGTCTAGAACTTTATACAATCAAATACGAGTTTGATTATCTTCAGCAGCCGATGAAAGGCACGTAACTAATACAGGCATGCGTATAAGAACAAATACATGCTTTTAACCTGTTCAGAAACTCAGCAGACGTGTATTCGTTCTGGCAAGCAGTGAAGGCGAGCAAGACTTCGAAATGTGAGCGGGTGATCCAAAAGAATGTAAGAAAACGAAAGAAAAATGGGAAAGCAAAATAGGAAGGTTTCTGCTATTGAGTGTTAGGCGTCTCGCGCCCCATGCTGGGGCATCCATTTTCAGCCCATTTTTGATCAAACCAGAACTTCCTGTTCGCGTGAATAATTTTGTTTACCTGCATACGCAGTAGCAGCCAATGCATGCAGAGAACGAGTTGTAGAAGGTCATTGTTATGTTTACCTGAAATACAGGAACAACAGGGCAAATATAAATAAAAGTAGGCTAAAAGATAACTTGCCGGTTCCACGTGCGCAGCGTTACGGGGTGCGGTTCTTTACCGTTTCAGCTATGTAACTGCGATGTTCCCATCCCCTATGTGGGCCGTTTTCAGCAGCCAAGGTTTTTGGACCGAAGGTCGCGGGATCGAATCGCGGCCGCGGCGGCTGCATTTCAGTGGAGGCGAAGCGTTGAGGCCCGTGTGCTGTGCGATGTCAGTGCACGTTAAAGAACACCAGGTGGTCAGAACTTCCGGAGACCTCCACTACGGCGTCTCTCACGATCATACCGTGGATTTTAAACCCCAGAAGTCAAGGTTCTTGGGCCCTGCCCTTATGCTTCGATGGCACAGAAGGCAACGAAGCGTTACTGACGTGTGAAGTCGACTGGTCTATAATGCGACCGCCGCCAGGCGATGTGCACGTATACAAGTGTGCGCATGATTGGTGCTCTTCTTTCTCTTCCATTCTATTTCACCCCTTTATCACTATTGCCCAGCGCAGGGTAGCAAACCGGACCTTCGCCTGCTTAACCTCCCTGCCTTTCCCTCATTCTCTTTCTCTCTTTCTCTTTCTCTCTCTGCATCCATACAAGATGAGCACCGCGACTATTCGCCAACGAGGCTATACTGTCAGGACATTGGATACGCAAACTCCTTTAACCGCACGTGCCCCGTATATTACGGGAGCTTAAAAGCAATCGAGTTACCAATAAATCATAGTCGGATGCTATACATGACATGACAGCATCAAGGCTGTCGAATTCGAGGCCTCGGTGGATTCGAAAGGCGGCGCTGCGTTTTACATGCCCCCCCAGCGCACGTTGCCAAACAGTAAGAAACTTTCAGACCTTTCAGTGTTTCTGTTTCAAAGGACTAGCTCGACAGGCAGGAGACACCGACGTAGTTTATTACTAACAAGTGCGATAGTTTTCATAAAGTCGTACACACTGCTTCATGTTGCTCTGCAACGTTTCAGTGCTGAACGCCTCGTTATGGCAAATATCTGGGCTAGACCTCGTGCGTCAACATTATGCTGATCGGTGATCGCATCAGCGTTAATCTGCTGTAATGGCGAGCATCCACCACAGGTCAACTTTTTCTGTCGAGCGACGGTTCTTGTTTGCCGAACAAAAATACGCCACCGGGATACCGAAATAAAACCAGCCCTTGCGACTATTTCCGTCAGAGATACATTTACATGGCATACCTCCCCCTAACCTTGAGTACTACCTACTAAACTTTTCGGAGGATCGACCGAGTAATCGATCTACGAAAAGGCCAGCTGATCGATACGTTCTGGTCCCTATGTCATAAGCGTTGCGCCGGCGCACAGTAAGCCCTGTATAGCGGTCACCGTTACAACCCAGCCTTACTTGAGGAGAGGCCGGTCGTTTTATACATTTCCCTTACCCAGACTACATAGTTATGCTATTCAGAATGCATGTCATTTTTTAATCAGCTGGACTCTGTTCGTGTCGCACATGTTGGGCATTCTGTCCATCTACAAACACCTCATGTTAAAGACCATACATGGATAAAATTAGCCCGGATACCTTCACTTATGGCGTGCCTCATAACCACGTCGTGGTTTGGACACATAACACGCCAGAAATAAATGATGTACGGCTACATTTAAAGTGTTAAATTATTACGAATAGCTTCTCTAGGAGACATTAACGACAGGACACGACTATAGGTATTTTAGGTGCAGTCGATGATTTCGAAACGTTGCATCTAAGAGCAGAGGCCTGCGAGTGACCTTCGGTATTCGCGCAAGGGTCCTCGCCCCTTATTGCGGGACAAAGAAAGCTAATAAATGTTTCCGGGATTCTTAAGTTTGCCTGCCCCCTTCATACCACGAACTCACAAACACGCGATAAACACGCACATTCCTCATAACTAGTTTAACATTTAACAAACTAAAATTGCCGCGATTATACGAACAACGATGTAGATCAGAAAGGTGCGAACAATGTAGTTGACGATTGTAGCAGCAGTGCAAAAGACGGTAAGAATCAATAGGCACAACATCGACGCTGGCTCGGTATTAACAGGCATTAATTTGAAGACGCTGAGATGTAGTAGTTGGAAGGTGCAGATACGATTAACACAATGCTCGTCAAAAACACAAAGATGCATGAATAGTTTCGTTTAACTAGACGGTGCTGTCAAAGACACTGGTAATACGCAAACGTGAGTGAAAGGGTAGCATAAAAAGGGAGAGAAAAATAAAAGTAAGTGTTCAACCACGGTGAAGCATAAAATGACTGGGCGCAAACTGTCTTTAAAAAAAAAGTAGACTGCCAAATGCTGTGTCTTTCGTCTCGTGTACCTCCTGCGCCCCCTAATGCGTAACCTTCTTCACTAAACGAACCTGACAGAACTACGCGGTCTCGCCAGAAAGTTTACGCAGTGAGTAAGCAAAAAAGATGGAGAAAGTCGGACTCTTTCTCTGCCCACTCGAAAATACCTGAGTTACCGGCCAGTACGAGCCGGACTGGTTTAGGACAGGGCGAGCACTTTGCTAATCATAGCCGAAAGGGAGACCGACTCATAGATGTGTAGAGAACCAATATCAAATACATAATGAAGTTGCGCTGAATCGGTATACAGAAATCCACAAAATGTTGCAGAAGGCCTAGAGTATAACTTTGCATTAATGTAAACTACGTTCGAGGGGGTCCAGCATTTTCGGTAAGGCCATTCACAAGGACTATGCATGCATGACTGCCCGTGCACACTCATGAGAAGGCGCAAACATTCATTGTCTGCGTTTGTTTGCGCTCGGCGACTGTGGAAGGATTAAGTTTGAATTGCAGCGGAAACGTTCTGTTTGGGAAAGCCAACCCTTAACAGGATTTCAAACCAAAATTTTGGAAATCGATTGATTTATTATTATGGGGTCTTACGTCTCAAAGCTACGATACTATTTTGAGAGAAGCCGTATAGCTGGAGGGCTCCGGAAATATACCACCTGGGGTAATTTAACGTCCACTGGCATCACACAACACACGGGCCTCAATATTTCATCTCCGTCGAAATACAGCCGCCGCGGCCGGGATCCGATCCCGCGATCAGCAGCCGTGTGCCACAACAACTACATCACAGTGGCGGTGCAAAACTTTGGGAATGGGTCGGACTTGCGCCAAGATGGTGCCGAAGCGGCTCACTCATCAGCAAAAGTTGCGACGAAAAGCAAACTTCACGCGACAGCGAGGGATCGTTATAAAGTCGTCACTCGGGACGACATTTAGTTTCATGAAGGGGACATGAAGCGAAAGATGCAGAGAAATGAAGCGTAAAAGTGAAATACATCGAAGTGCAGAAAGCTTTCATTACCAGGACAATTATTTGGCCGCAAAAACAAAGTGCACTACACTTCATACATGCAGGTAATAATAATCCAGCTATATAGATGCGCTAAATCGGTTTTTCTTGTAGATTTAGGTAAATTAGAGAAATTAGAGTCTTTAAACCAGCTTTATTTGACATACATACCACAGGCTCCATTTTGAGAGTGTCAGTGATAGAATCACGTCTTTCTCATCTCTCTGTGTGGTCACAGTTTCTGGCGATATAGGTGCACGCACATACGCATGTTCAGTTGTCATTGGGGCAATTTGTGCCAAAATAGAAATTGCTTGCTTATATACGAGTAATTATTTCTCTTATTCAGACATTTTAATTCCGTTTCTCTGTGCAAGTGGTATACCGCCCTCAAAGGTGCACTGCCTAGACGGAAGTCCTGTAGCAACTGAGAGACGATACGAGCGACTTCACACATGCCTACAATTTTTCAAGCAATGTCTTTGAACTTGGTCTTGTTTCTGCAAACTTTCAGAAAAAAAAAGCAAAAAAAGATAATCCATTATCAATGGTTGCGACTAAGCTCATCCAGTGAGATCAATATTGCTTCTGCAGTTACCCATTTCTTTTTTCTTACATTTAGCCGCAATGTGATATGGATGACATGCGTTGTGGGAGCATATGCGTGTGGCATATCCAAAAGACCGATCGCATACGTAAACGCCATTCACTTCGGCCTCAAGGCCAATTACATGCCTCATGGTTCATGGGTTACGTAAGCTCATAATCTTAGGCAGTGACCATGCCGAATAGCGCACTGTGACCGGTGTGCAGAACTATAACGACGGAGAAAACGGAACAGGTTTCCCCCAAAACACCGAGTTTTTCTGGCAATGAACAGGTCCGTATCAGACGAAAGATGATCAATTTAACTTGCGCATGCCTCACTGACCTGTGCAGTCGCCTCTCGGAAGGGATAATCAGGATGTCAGGAAAGTTATCCCACCGTGTATAGGGACTGTCCGTGGTTCACAGGTTCTTTCGATCAGTGAACAAACACGAGCAGCTGTTATATCCACATCTCAATTAAGAGAAGGAAGCAGACCTGGGCTGGGCACACACTGCGTTGGACGGACAACCGATGTCCATTGAGAACGACAGAATGGACACCAAGAAAGCAAAAACGTAGCAGGCGAAGACAATGAGTTAGATGGGGGGGGGGGGGTTGAAATTAAGAGGTCGGTGCACAAAGCAGAATCAACTCGCTCAGGACAGGCCTAATTGGAAATCATTGGGAGAGACCTTCGCCCTGCAGTGGCGTTAAATTATTATTATTATTATTATTATTATTATTATTATTATTATTATTATTATTATTATTATTATTATTATTATTATTATTATTATTATTATTATTATTTGCTAGAAGTTTCCTGCGCCTGCGAGGAAGTAAAATAATTATAGATAAGAAACACGTAGGCACACCACAACTCGTCTAGGTGTTCGCCGTTACACCGCCCTCACGCGCGTGCACTCGCACACACACACACACACACACACACACACACACACACACACACACACACACACACACACACACACACACACACACACACACACACACACACACACACACAAGCGCTCCGTCTCTCTCTCTCTCTCTCTGCGTAGACTAAAAAGTAGGGACAAAATATTTCAAAGAATAAAAAACACGGTTCAATACTCATTATGCGATAATTACACAATCCAGAAATACCCAAGGCGCCCAGCGTTGCTGCGCTTCCTTTCCGTACGCGTGCACGGGCCTTCCGTGACCAAGGTCCGGAGCATGATCTTTTCATCCGTAAAGGGCATGCCATATATAAATGACTTGGGCTATCCATGGCAAGTTACTCGTGCACAGGGGTGGACAAGGACTAAGTACACAAGGACATATACAGGGACGCACTGGCAAGTGACGTCAGCTGACGTGTACACCACTACGCGTCGTCGAGTGCCTCACTAAGCCCCTTGCCTTCTATAACGCACCCCCTGCAGACTATGAATTACCGACTTTCCCGAAAAGCAACACTCCGAATATGATTCGCTTACCGTAGGAAGACCAGTGGTCGATCATGTATTTTGCGTATAGCTTTGCTGCAGTCGCAAGGGCGGCAGGCGGCGCCGGAAGCCATTCTCAAAAGAAGCGAATAAGCATCGGAGAAAGTGATGTCAGAAAACTTTCTGCAAAACCAAGATGCCGCGCGGAGGTCACAACCAAAGTCTGAAGGAACGTCGAAGCGAGGTGAGTCCTTTCGAAGGTGCGCAAAAACAAAGAGATTTCAATTGTTCCTAACATGACGAGCAAATTAAGGAAGTTCCCGCACTTCTTGTATCTGATCATGTCCGCAGGGCATACAAATGCCAGTGCCGTAGCTGCGCTCAGCCCAGCCACGGTTTTAGCAATATCAGATCTAGCTCAGTGCATTCTTCAAGCTCCGGTATAACCGGAGCTTGAGATATATACACTCAGCTATATGGATATGGATATACATATATATGGATTGCGCAAAAAAAGATCCTGCAGATCCGATGCGTTTTGAGAATCGATGTCACGGGAAACAGTCAGCGAGGAAATTGCCTATGGGGAATTTTTGCCGTTGAGCAAACTGTGACGACTAGGATCAAGGTCTTTGTGAAAAGGGCATGAGCACCCATTCATGAGTATGCTTCACTGTGGGCTCCCCAGAACGTCGACAGCACCTTGCCTACTGAATGGTAGCTCATGGTACGACGTATAACCTTAGTACTCACGTTAGTCCAAAGCACAGACGTCTGTTTTGTCGAAGAAAAAGCCATCTTATACGGTGCATTGATGTGCTATCGTAAGCGTCGTTCCTTGAAGTATTATTCATACGGATTCAAGCAAAGTTGTACAAAAGCATACCGAATGGTCGCAAAAATATCTATTGCTATGACAGTGCTTGTCACACATTAGAAGCGCAATTCACATTACACAAGCACCATCATTACAACAGCAGGTGCAATTGAGCCGCCGTAGCCTAGTGGTAACGTGCTTGAGTGGCACCTCGAGGGCCTGTGTTCGACAGCCCCCAACCGCTTGGTATGTTGCACATTGCGCTTGTTATGTACACAGTTCGATCGCAAGCGAGGCAAACGGTGTTCCTTCCTTGTTTCAAGCGGAGCTATTTCAGCCGGCCGTCCGGTGTGTGGGCCGATCCTGGAGGATGTGCACCGTGTGAAGTGCAGGAAACTATGCGTGATTACAGTATCGTTAATTGTGACGTACATGAGTATATTGCGGCAAGCTGTTCATCTGCAGAAGACGCGCACCACTCCTGTTCGAAATAAGCCGCAACAAAAGTGTCAGCCAGACGCGCATAGCAACGCCGGACCGCGCGTGGCACCATGTACGTCGCGCGCAAGAGTATTGGTGGCTGCTGACCGGCACGAGACGAGTGGCGCTGGAGAAGAGATGTGGACGGCGTTCGAAGGACGGTCTAGCGAAGGACGCTTCTTGTTTTTGAAGTGAGTCTTGTTAGCAGGCACAGGTTCGCCTTGAATAAATAGTTTTTATAGAACGAGGCCTTGTATTTGCTTGCGACATTTCTGGTGGAGGTGCTGGTTGCGACGTACCTGGTGCCACATGCGGTCCGGCGTTGCAATGCGCGTCTTGGCTGACACTTTTGTAGCGGCCTATTTCGAACAGAAGTGGTGCGCGTCTTCTGCAGATGAGCAACTTGCGGCAATATCATGTTAGTGATGTAAAAACCAGTCATTCATGTTCGTGATATATTTATACTCCACCTCCTAAATATTTGGGTATACCAGGTGAACGAGGCGACCAGAAGAGCACCGAGACGTAAGCAGCTAGATAGATAGATAGATAGATAGATAGATAGATAGATAGATAGATAGATAGATAGATAGATAGATAGATAGATAGATAGATAGATAGATAGATAGATAGATAGATAGATTAAAGTGATTTAAGTTCTCCAAGAAATGCTTCGCATATGAAAATACAGCACACAATGAAGAGAGACGGTGGGCGACACTTGTGCAAAACGTGTAACTGTTCATTCACATATAAGGCGAGTGAATGCGCAGCACACAGAGAGGCAAAATCCAGAGAGGATGGACCACATTTGCGGATAGCATACCCTAACAAAAGGACAGACAATTAAAAGCACGTGTTTGAACACGTTTCATGTAAATACATCCATTCATTTTTATAAATGGCTACCTATAGGATGCTCATACAGCCACTACCGCTTCAAGTGAGATGAAAAGCCTCTATTAACTCCCGGGATGCCTTACCTTTGGTCATGTTTAAGATCTTCATTCTGTGAGCTTCAATTCACATTTTTGCTTTTCTTTCTTCCCGCAGGCTTTGCTCTGATATGTCATGAGAGCACCCGTGCCATTTAGTAATCAGCGATTGTGGTCAGCAAACGATCATGTACACCGGCCAGTTTGGTGGATGTATAATTTCTCATGTGTCACCGCATCCGATAAAGGGCGCACACCGTGAATTTGACAAGCAGAGAGAGAGAGAGAGAACAAAACGTTTATTTGCATATATGCAGACTGGAACAGCTGAAGCGTGTTTGACAAACCGAGTTGCACATTTTTTTGACATTCTACATTTTCCCACTTGGTTGCATCAGTTTTGTTGAACAAAAAAGATACATTCTCGGGGGCAGAAAAAACGACTGGTACGTTCCACTTTACTGCAACAGGTTTCAAGTTATAAGTTATGTTATGCATATAAAGAATTAAAACTGGCTTAATTTTTTGTTTGGCAGGTTCACATTGTGGGCCATTACCTGTTCTGTTCTTTTTTTAACTATCTTCAGCAGGGCTCCCGAAACTGAGATAATAAGCAAAGACGAATATGAAGCTTGTTTGCAGCTTCTGAACTTGACCTTCAAAGCTTTCCTGCATTTTACGGCAGCAAGATTTCATTACCGCCGGCCATTCAGTTTAAGGAAACCTCTGGGCCCATGGCCGACGACGGCCTTGAAAAAATACGCATTGGAAGCACTAAAGACTTTTTTTTCGAATAAAGCGGCATTGCTGGACGTTACTAGTGCATTTGATGTTTTCATCTATTTCACCTTTTTATGATTTCTATGATTATTTATCAGGGTGCTGTATTGTTGTTATACAATATCTTGTGATTCCTTTACACGACCACGTGCCTCTGACTGACTATGGGCGTTTTTGTGCCAGTGACATTCTTATTTATTTATTTATTTATTAGGGACTTTTGCTCAAAAGTACTGCCATGTGTTTGAACCTATATACGTAAACTTTGTGAGTGTTTCTTCCTTAGTGCTCTGACGGAACTACTGTTATTGTGATTATGCCGGATTGCTTCGCATACTGCTTCGCAACCATGCATGTTGACAGTTCACCACACCCGGAAGGCAATGAGTAGCCGGCGCCTTATTTGTGCGCCAACATCTCCTCATATCATATCAATAAAAAAACGATGCTTGTGGGAACATCGGCGCACACGCACGATTGACTCTCTTCGAATGAGCAGAATCAAATGGCAATAATTCTATCTGCACAAACGTGGGCAACGCACCCAGCTAACGCTTTTTGTCGCTCGCTCTTGCGTGCTTCCTTTGCTTGCACCATCCATCTCTTTTTTTTTTTAAATTCGGCACCCAGTTACTCAGCGGGAACATCAGTTTACCTGCGCGTAACTAGCATGGCAGTGGGGGAAGACACTAAACGATGTCATCACTCCACGGCAAAGCCGATCGATTGGGGAAGTATGTATGATAGACTCTTCGAAATATTTGTGTGTGTGTGGGGGGGGGAGGGGGGGCGAGGGGGGAGGGAGGCGTCTGTTTATGTCTGTGCGCGCGCGTACATAGTTTTCATTCTTTACTTCTGGGTCAGCGCATTTGCCCTAATAAAGGAAACAAAAAGTAAAAACCGTCGCCGAGCGCTTTCGATAACCAGAAATCGATCTCGCTGATAAACATGAAAGTGAGTGCGCTTCTTGGTTGCAATTTTTTTTATGATTTCCTAGCGTGTTTCTGTCTCAGTTTTGAGACTACCAGCACTGCGTTGGTGCTTCGTAACGGACTGAAAAATTCCAGTGTTAAAGCTCACGGAGCACGGCCGGCACTGCATCCTCGAGAACTATGTTGTTTGTTGTTGTTTTGTGGGGTTTTACGTCCCAAAACCAACTCTGATTATGAGAGACGCCGTAGTGGAGGGCTCCGGAAATTTCGACCACCTGGGGTTCTTTAACGTGCACTGACATCGCACAACACACGGGCCTCAACATTTCGCCTCCATCGAAATGCAGCCGCCGCAGCCGGGATTTGATCCCGCGACCCTCGGATCAGCAGCCGAGTACCTTAGCCACTAGACCACCGTGGCGGGGCGCATCCTCGAGAACTAACTGGCACAGAAGAAAGTCATCACTTAGTTGGCGGCACGGTGGAAAATAGGAGAATTCAGGATATCACTGCAGAACCAATATTGGGCTAACAAAGGAAGCGGCGACCTCAGTGCTGCAATAAAAGCCGGAGGCACGCCGCTCGCTAGACAGGACACGGGTAAGCGTGCCTAGCGTGTGAAAATATGATGAAGAAATATGATGAAGTCCCTAACCGAAGAGACAGAATAGAGCTGGCGGAGCTCTCAAAGTTAATCGACAGCCGTAAGGAAGCGGCAACAATAAGGTAACATGGAGAAGTATAGGTGGTATGCTGTACTTCGAATAAAGAGGCGAATAAAGTTCGGCACGTAACGCAAAGCGTGCAACACAACCGCACAGCAGTCCATTATATATAAGAGTAGCAAGAAGGGTTGCACACTACCTATAGATGGAAACTGCAACAGAATCAGTCTTAGGATAAGGTGGTGTGATAGGGTTAGAAAATTTGCAGGGGGGTGGGGGGTGCATGGAATAGATCCCCAAATAAGAGCAGGAATAATCAGATATCGCCCAAGGAGGTCTTCGACTAAAAAGATGACGATGATGACGATGATGATGATGACGATGAGGAGGGGTGATGGTGATGATGGTGATGATGATGACAGGAGGAGGAGGAGGACGCATTTGGTTGCATGCGTACTACCGTATTTTCGTTAGATATAAGTACTCGTATGCATCTCAAATTCTTGAGAACATTCTGAAAATGAAGCGCGGTGCTCGTAGCCTCCTCGCCGCACGCCCAACTCGACGCTGCCCACACGGCCGACGCGTGCACTCGTCTACACGAGGAGGCAGCAGCCAACGTCATCGCTGATTAACTGTCCGCCGGTGAGCCGTATAGAGCCGCTGCCTTGTTTTCGGAACGGACGCGGGCGCAAAATAGGAAAAGGAGCGCGAAGGCGGTGGTGCCCCCCCCCCCCCCCTCTCCCCTTCACTGAAAGCGGCTTCATTTTTCAATTCATCCCGGTGCAGTCGGGTGGAAAATCCGCTACTACAATTACATGCGGTAGCGCGCCTGCGAAACACGTCTTGTTCTGTGTCGCTCACCGCGCGCTGCCATCGATTGGGCGCCGCGCCACGGACGAGCAGGCACGCCAGCGCACCGTAGTGACGTCGTAGCTCGTGACGCGTCTCCCTAGCGACGGCGACGAATCGCGACGTCACCCAGTTCCCGATTTGGCTCGCGGCGGAGTGAAGTGGGGGAGTAAGGGGTGGAGAGCTTACCTTCCCCTGTTGATCACTGCTTCGCCTGTTTCTCATTCTCAAAAAAATGTTTTTTTTTTATTCTCCTTCTTTTTTCTTTCAGTCTGCCTTTCCCGCCGGGCAGCGTACGCGTTCTTGAGGCTTTCCCTTTGCACCGGCTCCTTCTATTCCTTTTCCCGATGGCTCTACGGGATGAAAGGAACAAAAGCACTGCTCCGACAGTCTGCGCGGAGACAGGCCGGCCGGAAATCCGAGGAGAGCGGTCCTGAATGATTCCGAAGGTGTTGTACCGTACGGGTGCCGAAGTGTCTCGTTTCTTTCGTAGCTGCGGATTTGAGGGGGAAAAAAAATCGCGCCGTTCGCGGCACCGGTTTGTTCACCCACGCCCTAGACCTACAGAGAGAGCATACATACCTGGCACGTCATCTGCACTTTGTTCGAAAAAGAGGAAAGACAGGATCATATGCGTGGGCTAGTGCGCGGGCTTGCCACATAAATAATGACGTTGCCTGGCAACGCCTCTATACGCTGCCCTCTCGCAGTGCTCCACACTTGTTGCTTACGTCCGATATGCCTAAATAAGGAGCCGGTTTAAAGTTTCTAGTGACGGAAGCTTCGTTATGAAAATGTGCTCCCTGTTTGTTTTTAGCCGCAAGAGTTAATGAATAACGACCGATCAAATAAAATGACTTATATGGCCCCTCTTGTAGTGTTGGTATTTATTTATTTATTTATTTATTTATTTATTTATTTATTTATTTATTTATTTTATGGTTCGATTATTTTCCTTATTATGATGAGGCCAAAAATCACGCTTGGTCACGCGCAGGCGATTCCAGCCTTTTTGAATCGGTCAATGTAAGCGAGCTTACAGAAGGGGGAGTGCGGTCAGAGAAATATGAGATGTAACCGAAAGAAAGGCAAAACTGACACTGCAGTGTGCTTGGGCTTCCTCATCCAGCGCCCACACGAATTTGGCGTGGTCTTTCCATCATTTCGTTTTCGTTTCTTGTTCTGTCATGGCACTCTTCTGTACTCAGAACCATCTACCAACCACCCTAACAAGCCACCTTCGTGTTTTAGGACAGGCGGTGGGTTGCCGAAGGCGATGGACGGGAATACATCGCTACGAACTCGCCTTGCAGCGAATGCCAACTGTTCCGCGAGAAGTTGCGATGAGGTTGCATAGTTTATGTATTCTTTTTTTCCCTCTCTCTCTCTGCATTGTGTGTTTCATTCTCCTCTGTTTTTCTGGTCATGTCTGTTTTGCGCAACATTGTCTATAAGAATAAGAAAAAAAGAAAACGATCGAGTCATGATGGAACGGCGCGAAAGGCCAATGAGGCTAACCAGGCTGAGCCAGGTTGGATTATTTGTACTGAAGAAGATGAAAGGAGAATCAAAAATGAGATAGCCCTTACAATATAAGAGAAGATCTTCGGCTCGGGACGAATTGGGGCGATAGACGCTCCTTTGTGTTCGGGTGCCTGAGCAAAGTTTAAACTTCTGTCCGCCCAAAAAGTGTCGCAGGCGCACGTTTGGATGAATAAGGTTCAATTACGCAGAAGAGGTAGCCAAATATTGATGAGCTTAACAGGTAGAGTGGGATGTGTTATGATGTCAATAAATGTGAAACGAGATGCGTAAACCAAGGATGTCATTAATTCCTAGTCACTCGCGAATTGCTACAAGGCGGCGGCATATGGATTACCTTTGGCGTGTGTGTCAGAGCGGCAGCTGTGCTAACCATTGATGTCTAGGAGGAGAACGGGGCATGGCAGGCCATGCATGCTGATGACAATGAACATCACAATGCGGACAGTGGAATTCTTCTTGTTCGTTCGCACCGCCACGGTGGCCTAGTTAATGACTATGGCACTCGGCTGCTGATCGAAACGTCGCGGGATCAAATCCCGGCCGCGGCAGCTGCATTTCGGTGAGACGAAATGTTTAGGCCCGTGTACTATGCCATGTCAGTGTTCAAGAACCCCAGGTGGTCAAAATTTCCGGAGCGCTCCACTACGGTGCCGCTCATAATCATAGCTGGTGTTGAGACGTAAAACCGCAGAAATCAATCGATCAATTCTTGTTCGCTCACTGATATCTGAGTCTTGGGTTGCGTGATCACTACAAGTCGTTGCATCGGAAAAATATCTATATAATCCTTTGTTGTCTTACAAGCACCACAATTTACAAGGCTCTGCTATGAGTTTCTGACGTCATTTCTTTGCTGAGTAGACTCCAAACGGCTTGACATACGGGGCTCAGTTGAAGCTGATTCCTTGGCGTTTCCTACGACGCCAGCAGCACTATGTCGCCGCCCCTTTCAGGCCCTTCAAAGAGTGAGGCCTTGGGAAGTTGTGGGCTGTTTTGAAGGAGGCAATCAGAGTGGAACACTTAGGCTTGTTGGTACGTCGCAATCAGACATTTGTTGTAGAGTAAATCTGGCATACGGAGGCAGAAGAAGAAATAGTGCTGTGTGTGTTCTTCTTCTTCTAGGCCCGTGTGCCAAACTTGCTCTACAACGAATGTTCGAACCCAACGAAAGCCGAATGCAGTTTCTTCTATTTCAAGTGAACAATTACCGAGGAATAAAGTGAAAGCTTTACAATGTATATATATATATATATATATATATATATATATATATATATATATATATATATATATATATATATATATATATATATATATAACGAAAGGGAAGGGGGTCAAGGGTTCGCTTTATTTGTTAGAAACAGGTTAATGAAACAACAAACATTGAAGCCTAGGAAAGCATAGGGGAAGTTATTATAATTCGTAATTATGATATTGTAATGTTGGGGTAAGTAGAAAGGAATTAAAGTGGACGAAAAGACAAACCTGCCTTCGGTGGGAACCGAACCGACGACCGAACCCACAAACCGAATCAACCCAGACGGAGGGACGGCCGCCTTCGTAGCAGAGCTATATATATATATATATATATATATATATATATATATATATATATATATATATATATATATATATATATATATATATATATATATATATATATTGGGGGGCGAATTACAGGGCCTTACGGTGTCGTTCGTGCGGCTCGTACATGCGGCTAGTAACTGAACTAAACTTGTGCTTACAAACAAAATGCAACGAAGCCGAACGCCGGAATTGGTTCAGGTAGTTCACTAAGTTTCACTTCGTGACCTGCTTAGAAGGGAGCGTTCTGACTCGCTTTGTAAGTATATCCGTATTTCTTGCGTTTGACTTCTTGGATGGTTCCTCGCGCACTGTCCAATCCGCGCTTCGAAATGCGCTATGGTAGCGAAATGAAATCGGAGTCTGTCAACTTTGTGGTATATCAGTGGAACATTCGAATCGACAACGGAAAGTCTTTTCGCAAGTATTCTTTCTCTCCTTGAAAAAAAAAAAATGCCACAGGACGCTGAGTGTTGCGTGTCATTTCAAACGTCAAAATTGTTTTATCCAATTTTTATGCTAATTTACGCGTTCTCCACGTGTATAAACGCAGTCGGCTCTCACAACGGCGCCAAGCAATCCGAGTCATTCCTCTTGAAGTTTGGTTATGTATTTCACGGGCTCAGCTATTCCGCTTTTCCGTTCGTCGCTATCCTTTTAAAGGATGGACGAAATATCTATTACATTCGGAAAAACATGTTCTCTGCCCGTGAAGTATGATTTATATAATTAATTTTATTCCATAATAGATCAAACATTTATTTTGTGGGGCCTATAGCAGGTTTAGAAGGCTTCGATTACAGTAATTGAATGTAGTATAGCAACGATCATGAATGCCGTGACGTAGCATTTACAAACCAGCTTACGAAATCGATTCAAGGCGCTCGTAGGTATGCGTATAAATGCGCAATGAAAGCTTTGACATTTTGGGAGGATTGTATAACATCCCCACGCAGTTTGCACGTCTATCTACTACACCTTTCTTCTATTTCTTTTTTACTCACATTAATTGAAGTGGATGACGTATGGCGCCCACGTAAACTAAATGTCTCGAAATTATTAGAAAATTATTGTTCCTTCCTTCGCATAAGCCCTTCCAAACATACCGTGTTTCCGTATGCACCTATGCTAAAGACATCGCAGGTAATTTTTAACCGTATCTCGCTCGCGAAAAGCGCTACCGCTTAAGTTTGGATGGGTGGATGGCTGTACACAGCCTATATTACTTCCTAACAAGTGACTTTAGCGCCATGATTATAGTTACTCACAGAAAATCAGGACTTTGTTAAAGTTATCGCACCCGTCTCCACTGGGCGCAGCATCTATAGCACCGACAAGGTAGGAGTCGATTGGGATGGGCAGCCCAGCCACAGTTGTCTTATGGCTTGGCATCTGGCTGCTGATCCGAGGGTCGCGGGATCGAATCTCGTCCGGGGCGGCTGCATTTCGATGGAGGCGAAATGATGAGGCCCGTGCTGTGCGATATCAGTGCACGTTAAAGAATTCCAAATGGTCGAAATTTCCGGAGTCCTCCATTACGGCGCCTTTCATTACCATGTCGTTTTTACGGGATGTAAAACCACAGAAATCAATCAGTCGGGATTGGCATGCTGATGATATATCAGAACTGGAGCTGGTAGAGCACAAAACTTATATATACGGAACGTGTGTCAGTGATAACAACGAAGGATATAATTCTGGCAGTAACGGTACTTTTTGTACCCTTACTGCAAAGAGCTGACATATCGCCTAAACGGAGACACTGAAGAGGTCGTCGCTAAAGCGGAAATCATAATGCCATTGAATGCCCTCTCTATGTGTGTTTGTATGAATAGACAAACCGAAACGGGAGAGTTATGTTCAATATGAGGGACCAGCAAATCCTGGTGGTTGTACATAAGCAACTCAAACATAATAAAACTAAAATCACGTGGACATCCACAAACCGGCAATCGTTGATAGCTCACAGGCTGATGTTCTACGAAATATTCAATAAGTAGTCTAAGTAAGGAACTGAAAACATGCTTGAAGTAATCTTAAAGGAATTACGCAATACTTTGATTGCACGACCGAAGAAAGAGAAAGCAGACGGAAGGGTACTACAGCGCACCACAACAAATTTAAGTAATGTGCCAATACCACCTATAGCACTGAGTGGTATCAAAGATACACAGAAATGCTTTACAATATTGCATAAATGTAAAACATTGCGAAAAAAGAAAATAATACGTCATAGAAACGAAATTTCCGGCAGAAATATTTCGGAACAATATGGTCGCAAGCTGAGTCAATGAAACCTTGAAGGCTTTAAATAAGCACAAAAGAGCAAAAAAAAAAGGCAAAAAAAAAAAAACATGTGGTGCTGTCACAAGAGGAAATGAGACACACCTTGGCACGAGGGGAAACATGCAAGTTCGCAGGCTGGCTCGGGAAATAAAAAATAAGAGCTCGAATAATTGTTGGGCCTCTGATGCGTATGAAAAAAAAAAAGGAAAATATGTTAAAAAGCAATACTAAACGCGTCAAATCTCTACGCAGAAAGAACGATCGCGTCCGGTATCCTGAATTGAGGAAGCACACAGAGGACAATTTGCAAGTGCGAGGCGCGTTGAATTTCATTACGGGAACTGAAGCTTAATCATTCAAAAAATGAAATGGAACTGTCCATGAAGGGATGATTACGAAACAAAGCAAATGCGAGGAAGGTATCAAAAGCCGAAGAATGCCGCATGGGAAATGGTGGAAGAAAAATTTCTGTTTTAACTGCAGTGGGACTGAATAGCATAAACCACCAAG
Organism: Hyalomma asiaticum; assembly: GCA_013339685.2. Classification (NCBI taxonomy): domain Eukaryota; kingdom Metazoa; phylum Arthropoda; class Arachnida; order Ixodida; family Ixodidae; genus Hyalomma; species Hyalomma asiaticum. The sequence continues at coordinate 306,663,702 of CM023481.1, forward strand.
GAAGTATGCCAAATACCAAAGGAGCCTCTCTAAAATCTTCAGAAAAAATTTACATGAGATAGTTTAATATCTGAAATTTACGCTACGGAAGAACAGCCTTGAAACTCTAAATTTAATGAAAATAAAAACATCACATCTGACAGATCGATTACCTTTCTTTAGATTGCTATGTCATTGGCCTTATTCGTGTTACCAGGGCGAGTCATTAAGTAGAAGCGACAAACACCGACAGAACACAACTAGGTACTGGGACAACTACGAACGGTTTTAACATAGCCCTGCGTATTCACGATGGCATGTTTGTAATCACACAGTGGGTACAAATACTATAGCCGACAAGCATACCTAGTAATGAAGGATTTTTGGCTTGAGTGAAGACGATGGTTGAGCGTAGGAGAAAGGTGGAACGATACCTGTGTCTCCAATGTGTCTTGTTTGTCCTGAGTGTATTTCCGTGTGTGTGTATATATATATATTGTGGGGATTGCCAACGGCCCGGCTTGAGACTACAGACGACGACGATGACGAACTGCGCGCGTGTGGTGCTGGGGTGCGCGCTGGCGTTCTAGCCTGGGGCCAGGACTAGCCTAGACGCGCTGCTGGGCACGACGGCTCTCAACTGGCCAGCTGGCCGGGACTGTCTGCTGCGGGCCGAGATGCGGCAATCTCCCACAATATATATATAGGGATGAGTAGTAGAACCTCGGAATTGGCAACAAAAATGCGGAAAGCGTTTATTCAACGTTTCAGCCGGAGACCGGCCTTCATCAGGAATGATGAAGGCCGGTCACCGGCTGAAACGTTGAATAAACGCTTTCCGCATTTTTGTTGGCAATTCCGAGGGTCTACTACTCATCTCTGCCTTCACGCCTCCGGCCTATTCACCACCATGACTGCTATATATATATATATATATATATATATATATATATATATATATATATATATATATATATATATATATATATATATATATATATATATATATATATATATATGATCAAGTGTGTGTGTGTGTGTTGTTGCAGGAAGCGAATAAATGGTCTTGCCAGCGCAGCTGTGTGGGTAATTTTTAGCAAAATATTTCACAACGGCATCTTCGCGCAATGGATCGTTAAAAGACAGCTATGGATCCGAATTATCCGCATAGGTATCGTTAATTGCTACGCGTGACACTGATCGCTCAGGTATGCCAGAGCGCTAGTCAGCTGTCCCACAGTATAGTTATAGAGGTAGCTACATTGACACCGACGCAACGTATGTCACTATAGAGTACCATAATTATATATCTGCAGACGCCGGTGAGTGTGCCGCGACTCTATATACAGTGCGACACTTGGTGCGACACTTGGAAGCGCTGACGGCGTGTGTTGTAGGTGCCCTGACCGAAGTGGACTCGCGGAGTCATATTCCTATACGAGCCAAAGGAGATACCCCGGGTTGCTTTTCATTGACCCGCAAGCAAGAAGGATCTTCGTAATATATACTGTGCTAAGGGTAGCATGTGCAGTTTTCGAACCTCCAAATCACGTTATTTTTACCGACTGTCGTCGTCACCGTCATAGTAGTAGTAGTAGTAGTAGTAGTAGTAGTAGTAGTAGTAGTAGTAGTAGTAGTAGTAGTAGTAGTAGTAGATTGATTTGCGGGGTTTAAGGTTTCAGAACCAGCTCTGATTATGAGAGACGCAATAATAATAATAATAACAATAATAATAATAATAATAATTGTTGTTGTTGTTGTTGTTGTTGTCCAGCAGCGAGCTTTCGGACTCCGTTCGATGAATGCACAGTCGTGGACGGCAGCAGGACTGAAGGAGGAATACCACAGGACAACCAATGGCGCTAGTGTACAATGTCCCAGTGAAGCTAGACCTTTCACCCCTTACACGGCACTGCCACAGTGGCGGTCACGTGGTAAGGCGTGTGCCCCCAGTACGGAAAGTACTGGGTTCGATTCCCACTACCGCCAGAGGAAGCCACCGGCTTTTATAATTTTAAAAGAGGCATCCCGACTTGGTGCTTGCTGGAGGGGATGTTCATGATGAGAGCATAGGGCCTCTCTTTCTCCGTTCTCACTAATACATCTCTCACCCCACTGGCCCCGGCGATGACTCGCTGTGTTCCCTTATCTGTTGCATAAATAAGCGTCTTTCCAAACCTCAAGCCTCAGCCATCATCTCACAAGATCGTCTATGCGCCTTTCGACGTCCCGAAGGATCTGAATCCTACGCAGAAGCACATTCTCAACGCCCACGTTCGGCGGTGCGTGGTTCCTGAAGGAAGTTATTCATTATTTATTTTATTTCGAGATGACGCACATGAATCAGCATGACTCACGTGAACCAGAACAGCGCATTTCTTCAAAGTCAGCGCGGCTTTCGTCACCGACCGGGTCCGATCCAGCTGTTAGAACTCGTCGCTGAAATTTCACCACGCTCTCCTTGCATCTGTTCCCGTCAACACGGTCATGATCGGACCCTTCGGAAGCGTTTGATCGCGTGCCTCGCAGCCTGCTATAGTAAATGATACGCAACCCAGAGCGCCTGGTGATTTCACAAGATGATTCGAACAATTTGTTGCGAACCAAACTCAAGGAAGAAGCATGGTCTTCTAAAATGTCCCCCTATGTCCTGAAAATAGTGAAGCGGACTTCCAGCACGTGTGTCTTCAATAAGGTCCTTACAGGAGCTCGCGCCTGTCATGCGACGTCCTCACCCCGCCAAACCAACCAACATCTCTGAATCAGTACAAACCAAGCGTATCTACCTTAAAATAAAAGAATTTACAATGCGCATGAAACAAGCTGGCCTCTTTCGCAGATTTTATAACGACAGTATCTCCATCTAGCGTAATCCATTTTACCAGCAACATCATTGCTCTGACGGCTTGATTACAATGGAAAATAAAGCATTTTTGTCGAAACAAGTCAGTTCTAGGGCTCCGCCCTTGAATTATCAAACCATAAACACAACTCGTAACCGGGAAATTTGACGATAACAATAAGTACGACAGAAAAATACAAAAGAGATATTCTGTTCTCAAAAATCAACCTCAAACTCCTGACTACTTGTGACTTTTAAGTCATTTAAATTTTTTTGCGTTCAACTTTGCTTAAAACGTTGGACATGTTCCTCGCCTAGTTATCCCTCTCTCTCTCCCTCCCTCCCTTTTCGGAGTTTGTGCCTTTCAGCATATATTTGCATAAATTCCTCAGTCTGTTTAGAATTATATAGCTTAGAGCTGGACGACTGACTGTTCCTTGTTCTCTCCCCCGTCTCTCACACTATTTTGTAGTGTGCTGTAGTTTATTCACGCTGATAATCTAGAAGCCGTACAAGGCCTTTAATATAAACAAAACAAACAAACAAAAAGCAAACAACAAATACATACATACATACATACATACATACATACATACATACATACATACATACATACATACATACATACATACATACATACATACATACATACATACATACATACATACATACATACATACATACATACATACATACATACCGCAAGAGCCTAGAGTTAGGCCACGTCAATGCAGTCTGCACATGACAGACGGCATGCTTTCCATGTTCGAAAAGCCACGTCACCTCTTTATACTAAGCAACAGCAATGATGCGCTAGGATCTGCGACGGGCCACAGCAGACGACTGCCGAAGATTCTCCCAAGCCGAAAAGAGAGTGAAAATACTGAATCGAATTAACAAGGCCACTTCGTCGCACAAAGAGGCGGCAGTGCTAATGTGTCATCGGAGAAGATTGTCACGTCGTCGACACAGCTCCATCGGGAAGTGACAAAATTAGAATTGCAGTAACAGCTCTACTATATCCTTCAATATTCAACTCACGACGAAGAAGTACGCGGTGGATTATATACCGGCCTCTGTGATCCACTGCCCCTTCCCGTCGAGTATGCAGCCGGGCTTAAGTATATGGTGAATCTCCCAGCCTCGTCCCTCTCTTCGCCTACTGTCGACCCTTTAAATATTTGGCTCCTCGTTTTCTCTGTTGGTTACTTGGCGGTATAGCTTTACACTTTTCTGGTAGAGAGATAGTTGTTCGGTGTTAGGAAAGGCGCTTACTTTTGAAAACCTAAGGGGACCACGGCGAAGCGTCGCGGAAAAATAGGGTGGTGCGGGAAATGGAAGAGTGGAAGGAAACGCAATTACCTTTTCATCATGAAGAGGGGTTTGTTAAGCTTCCTCTTTTCCCCATATAGTAACCGCGTAAGCCGATGTCACTGCGCTAAACTGTGAGGACAAAGGCATCCACGTTCGCGTGGGCAGCTGACAAGCAAAACAAGAGCGCACGTCGGCGGGCATAAGCCACGTTTGCCGCCTGACACGTCTCTATTCGATTAAGCGCGCCACTTATATCCTCGCCCGCTTAATTTCTGCGCAAACACAACAGCACGAGCGTAGTTTTATGCTCGGCGCATATACGCGTGCGTACTCTGACGATCGCGCGCACGATAAAAAAAACAATAGAAAATTGAAGGAGACTAATTGCACAAGAAAAGCTTGGCTGAACAAGACAAAGTGTGTTTTTACGCCGTGCACGGGATGGGCGCGCCCAAGTCGAACGAGTGCCTGCCGTCGACCTCGCGTTATTCGACGCGCGCTCGGTTTGTTCTTCTTGTGCTCGCTAATTAGTTGGAACGAAGACGATTCTGCCTGCCCGCCAGAACGCGCAAAAAAAGCTCTGTGATCAGCGATATTGTATTTCGATTTTCGGCAACATCGTATTTCGGCTGGCTTTCGATTTTGGACGGCATGATGTTATGGACAGCCTCGCCGCAGCCCGTCGTCGCCGGTTAACCACCGTATTTCATCATGACGAAGTAATATAGCGGCACGCCAACAAGGACATTATGTTGCAGCCGTGGAAGGTGCATGCCTTACTTCTTGCTTTAACTCTTCCAGTCGGTTATCAGGCGCTTCGGCGTACTCCAAGCTCTACTGCACATTTCTTGAAGTTGCTTCAAAGTCTGTGCCTAAACACCCCCCCACCCCTACAGTTAGTTCGCGCACATACACACACACACGCGTAAATACTCTCTCACACTCAATCCCGACCCACACTATTCGCTTGGTGTGCGGAACAGTCGCCGCTCTTGCTTCACACAGATCACAAAATATTAATAATAATAAAAAAGGAAACGGTGGAACAAATGCTTTCTGCATCAGTAAACAAGCTCCCGCAGCTGCGTCTTGAGATGTCCGTGACGAGTACGAAGAGAGCTGCTTCTGTCATCACGATCAAGATCAAACCATGTTGACGTCATGGCTTCCAGGAATGTTCCATGCCACCTGTCACCGCACTCGTAGGCGTTAACAGGCATAGACACATACGGTGAATTTCAATGACGGATTAAAAGTGGTCCGCAAGCTCCGCTCCACAGCCGTACCCCTGGTGAGAACACTTGCAGCCATACCGAGTTTGGAGCTCTCGTATTGATCAACGCAACGGGGAGTGCGCGACCACATATGCGGACCTACCAACTTTCCTGGAACACCTCTTAGCTTATCCGAGTGACAAAAGTTTCGGATATGCAAGAAACTTTCGATTTCAATGAAGATGATTCGGCGGCTCCGAAGAGGAATGGATCGAGTACAACGTGCGTTCCCAATTCCGCTCTCCCAATTTTCCATCGGAATACACACCACCCGAAATAAGTAGACAAACTCTGCACCGAATCTACTGTGGGGTGGCACTGCTTAATTGGAAGCCAGCAAACATGTTCACAAAACAAGCTGCGCGCATACTATATTTTTACGCAAAACGCTGTCAGGTTTTTCTAAATATATAAGCGCATCGGTCACGGGAATCTTTTTCGTAGTCCTGGGTCAATGAAGCCTCACAGCCTGCGAACCACACACACACACACACACACACACACACACACACAAACACACACACACACACACACACACACACACACACACACAGAGAGAGAGAGAGAGAGAGAGAGAGAGTGTACCTTCATGTTGGTAGGTAACTCGCGAGTTACCCCAACATGAAGGTACGCATTTTCTAATGGTAATTTTTACACTGCGACAACAGAGCCTTCCGGGACTCCTTAAATGTGTTTAGCTTAGTATATAAAGAAACCACCATGGGGAAAGCAATGTGTTACAATTAGAAAGTGGTGAATTAAATATATCCAGAGGTCATACCTGCAGTTAGTGCCAGTCTAAACTGCATACAGTGGTCATGTCTGACCGCACTTGGGACACCCAGAGCCCAAAGTTATTAATGCACCTCTGGCCGAAGTTTAAAGCAAGCAACGGGGATGAGATTCCTCTTATAGGAATTCTGTTCCTCCCTCTATAATTACTCTGCTTCGATTAATAAAAATAAACGTTCTCCACATTCATGCATGACTTGCCAGGCTCTCTCTGGAAGGAATTTCATACTTCTTTGGTTATATTTGTTTCTGTTCGTTCGATCACGGTCGAGAGATAGCAAATCTCATGGCTGCCGTGCATAACGGAAAACAGGCAGACCTCTAAAAATATATGGCGCCTTCCGAGACACACAATAACTGCAAATTAAAAGCTCTCATCAACATTCTAAGCCTCCTTATTAAAAAATTTTGGCTAAACACATACATACATACATACATACATACATACATACATACATACATACATACATACATACATACATACATACATACATACATACATACATACATACATACATACATACATACATACATACATACATACATACATACATACATATATGGTGTTTTTGTACGTGTCTGTGTGGGCGCTTAAGATTTTCCCAGAACTACGAACAGGTTAAACAAACAATCCAATAGACACACTAAGACTACAAAAATGCATACAAACTGGAGAACTATATGAAAAAAAAAACCATAACCGAATTGAATCGAACCGAGCCACGCGAACCATCCACCTTTGCACATTGTGTACCGTCGTTAAACAAAAACAATACTACGCGCGAAACACATGGATTTCATAATTCGAGCAGTCCTGACATCCTGCAAAATCCTTAGAGTGTTCATAAAGTGCAAACACCGAATCAACTCACTTACGTTGCTAAGAATATTCGCGTCAGACTGTCGAGGAACATCTCCATTTCTTGGAACATGATGGGAGATGCTCGCTCAAGGGCAGCCTCATGCGAGTCAGAGGCACCAGTTGATCTTGATAAACTTAACCTGTACTGTATGTCACACCTGCAGAAATGATAATTCGAGAGTTAAAAAAAAAAAAAACAGGCGCTTTCATCAATGAGACTTATGCAGAGGTGTAGAATGGAGACTCCACTTAATTCCACACTCAGCATTATCCGGCGTTGTTCGAATTACAATAAGCAGGCTATACATTCGTCGTTGTGACTGATTTACCTGAGGATGTCAACAGTCATTTACACGAAGGAAAGATAACGAAATTAAGAAGAGCTAGGCACAGCTTCAACAGATTTTTCCAAGAAATGAAAAGCACGTAAAACTGTGCAGGAGGTCGCTAAACATTGCCGGATGATAAATCAAGTTGCTTCCATCCGTACAGTGTGGCAGTGGGGAGCCATATTACCTATGTTTGTGCACTGGGGAACAAGCTGACTTTCAAAGATGTTTATAGACGTCAAAAAAAGAGCAAGAAATGACACAAAAAAAGGGGAACCGTTGCAATGTCTCATTTTGTCGAGTGAACGTGACAGCTGCACCCTTGTTTTTCCTCAATGCTTCTGACCTGTCCTGCTCCATCCTACGCGATGAAATGAATGATGTAAAGGGCACGACGGAGCACAATACCATTTCTTCCTCTGACTTACCTTTTTTTTTTTTTTCGGCTTCGGAGTTATGGCGTCTTAAACAGGTCACGGAAAGACAAGAACAAGGGCATAAGTTCGCCGTTCCGTCATCTGAGAAAAATCGCGAAGCTTGAATGGAAAGGGGCGAGGGACCTCGGGCGGCTGAAGTGCCGTTGGTGGAAACGTTAAGGCACGTGCAGTGTAACCATCAGGAGGTGCATATCAGGAGCTTTTGTCCACTGCGTTTCCTATATACAGCGACGACAACGTTGTGTAGTAAACTGAGACACATCCCCCCCCCCCCCATTTCTTTCCGGTAATACAGCAGGCGTGCACGTCTTGGGTATAACATCACTTAGCAAATCCAATGGTGCCATCAATAACTATACTTCGGGGAAACAAATTACTGAGCGAAATGCTGCTACGTTCAGCTACACGGCTCTTAAACCACGGAAAACTTTTTTTTATTTAGAAAGAGATAACCTTACGTTGAATTCATTCCTGGCACAGACACTGAAACGGGAACGCCTGCATTCATGTGGAAAAATGTTTCCCTCTAGCTAGCAAAGGCAGCAAAGGCCGAATAAATGCAGTGAAGCAAATTAGAGAGCTGCGCATTTGACCACTTGGAAAAATATATCCTTGCAGCCAATTCTGCATGTGTGCAGTACGTAAGTATATCGACAGGAAGACAGTACCCAAAACTGACGGTAAATAACTGAATGGCTGCATCGTGAAGCGTGCATTTCCCCGTCCCGTTTGAGAATATAATAACTCCTGGGGTTTTACGTCCCAAAACCACGATACGATTATGAGAGACGCCGTAGCATTGGGCTCCGCAAATTTCGGTCACGTGGTGTCCTTTAACGTGCACTGACGTCGCACAGTACACGGGCCTCAACATTTAGCCTCCATCAAAATGCACCCGCCGCGTCCAAAATTCGATTCAATTTGAGAATAATAGCTCAATTCTAAGGGTTAGAGCCTTCATCGTGGCCGTTTATGATTTTGTGTACCGCACCCCTAGCGTGCAGACAATGTACACGCGCTCAATCATTGCTTGTTTTCTTCGGAACCATAAGCATGCGGGCGTATTCCAGAAAGGTGACTGTATAACGCTCTGTAGAATTCACGTCACTGTAACATTCCACGTCGTTATTTGTTTTCGTTCTCATTTTATTTTGCTTTTCTCGGTCGTTATGAAACATCATGTTAACCACACTATACAGGTTAAATTATTTGCGAAATGCTTGCGCCTCAGCAAATCGTTCGTTCCCGGCAAATGACAAGGGTGAGCTTACTAACCTCTCGTATTCCGTCTTTAACAAAAAGTTGGAAGGCTGCCAGCATCAGTTCTACCCGATTATACAAATATCGTAATGTCGGTTTGAGCAGTAGTGAAAACATTAGACTGCCGCCCCATTGTACGAACAGCTACGCAGTTTACCTTACGATGCGTGTCAATGCTTTCTATTTAACCGCGTCACAGCCACCGCGAAACGGTTCTGCGGTCGTATTTCTCAAAAACATGCTACGCTTGTTTCATTCAATCCTGATGCTAGACATATCATTAGCAAAGCCAACCGACCAATGGCAAAAAGCACTTACGAAAGATAAGTTTTGTCGATTCGGCCCCTGGAGTCGAATTCAGAAAGCTCCTGTTTCGTAAGGGCTTTTGCGATTTGTGGGGTGACTTCGCTAATGATATGCCCAACATCAGCATTGGCTGAAATATTCTCTCACGACATGTATCGCTAAATACCTGTATTTTTGTGAATACGGGTGCTGATTCACAGAGGACAACTGCCTGTTTCTACGCACTTGGTGGCACTTCAATGGCCTCTTTCATATTTTCACCGACGAGGGACTGCCGTACCCCGAAATAAAGACAAGAAAACCTCTAAAAATAAAGAAATCCAGTAAGTATGCGAAAGGTGCAATTATGATATTCAATTACAATTATCTTGACTAAACCTGCTGGCGTCATTACACCGACCACCGCGGAGGCCAGGCCGTCTAATGCGCGGCCCCAGCAACAGCATTTCGATGGAGGCGAAGTGTTCAGGCCCGTGTACTGTGTGCGATGTCAGTGCACGTGAAAGAAACCCAGGTGGTCGAAAATTCCGCACCCCTCCATTACGGCGTCTCTCATACTCATATCGTGGCTTTGGGACCGTGAAACTCCAGAAATTATTATTGGACCGTCTTAAGTCTGCACTAACGTTTTTTCGGACTCCTTTCTGCCCAAGACCAGTGCCGAGTGGAACCGCCTTCCCCCCTCCATCGCCTCCATTGAGGACGTGTCGTCTTTCAAGACTGCACTAACCGATCATATCTTAAGCCTCTATTAACTGAGTATTGTTTGAACATGTATTCTCATCAACTTATTGTATAATTGTGTTCTTGTTTTTACTGCATTTTTTGTTATATTACCCACCCCCTCTGTAACGCCTTTATGCGCCCTGAGGGTAATGTAAATAAATAAATAAATAAATAAATAAATAAATAAATAAATAGCTGGGGCACATCGCTTTCCAGTAGAGAAAGGTCTATTTATGAACACGTATTGGTATTTTTCAGTTCGTGTTCTTTTCCTTTCCTTGTAGCCTTTGAATTTTCCCCTCACCTTGAAGCAATGGTTTCATGAGCACGCATAACACGACGACTTCAAAGTTCTTGTCATAGTCTACCTTAAGATGTGGCCCTCGCGTAACCGCATGTCTCCCTTACTCAATACATTCCTGAAAGACAACCAACTAATTAATAACTGATTGCTTTATGGGGGTTAACGTCCCAAAACCAGCTCTGATTATGAGAGACGCCGTAGTGGAGGTCTCCGGAAATTTCGACCACCTGGGGTTCTTTAACGTGCACTGACATCGCACAGCACACGGGCCTCAACATTTCGCCTCCATCGAAATGCAGCCGCCGCGGCCGGGATTCGATCCCGCGACCCTCGGATCAGCAGCCGAGTGCCATAACCACTAGACCACCGTGGCGGGGAAAATTAATAACTAAAATAACAGCGGAAGAACAACATTATCAGAAAAAAAAAGTACAGACTGTGTCACAGGCAGAGTTACGTGTGACATGCAGTCGCGATTAGAACGCAGAGGCATACTTTCAGAAAAGTGGGCCTCTGTGCCACTTCGCATGCCGGCAAGCGGCATGCGATGGGGAGGTTCACATACTCGGAACCTAATTACAAACGTCGCCAGGTTCCATTCTGCAAAATGCTCGACGCAAGTCGCGAGCAAGGAATCGACGATCCACTTGATCGGACAACGAGAAACGTGGTGGTTTCTTCCTCCATGGAGTAGTGTCTCGACGCGCTCGGCAGGAAGCGGCTTCGAGGGCTGCGGAGCTCAGAATGGGATCCCGTTGCATCTGCGCGGGCGCGTCATACAACGCCAGGTAGGAATGCGGTACGTGCGCGGATCTGTCAGGCGGCCTCAGCCCGCACGCATGTCTGCGCCCGACGGCCGAGCAAGCTCGGCCATCTGGCATGTGAGGCGACGTCGCGTCGCGCCAGCCTAGGAGGCCGTTGACAAAACACGCCGACGTCAGTCAGTTCGCTGCCGTAGATGCCTGCAAATAAAGGGGGCTTTACCTGCAAACCGTTTCACTCATTCGGACGACGAAGCTGTTTTTGCAGTCCCTCTCCCACTCCTTCCTCTTCCCTCTTTTGGCCTTCTTTCTTCCGCAACAGTGTCAACGCTTTTCTCCGAGCTTCTGTGCTTCACTTCTAGGATTTTTCTTTTCTTTTTAACCGTCGTGGTTGCCTCATTTTGAAACGACGAAAAATTCTAGTCATCGCCATGGGGGTAAAGTTTCATCCGAACATTATTATTTTAGTGTGTTTTTTTTTATTTCCTTGAAGCAAAGAGTGTTAGCAACGAAGTAGTTTAACTACAAAGAGGAATACAGCTGGAGGCAGCGAGGGCGGAATGTAATTATCGCCCCTTATGTGAATCAACTACGGAGAAACGGTCGTCGTATCCATCCGTTTTTCCGTAGCGCAGACAGTCAACCGCAGTGCATGATCACCAAGGGCTACATGCGTACGTGTGGGTTAGATGTGCGTGTGCAGGGTAGCTCGGCTCTACCGACCGCGTTAATGCGACATATACCTCTCTATGAGAAAATAAAAAAAGCTGTATTTTTTTTTTTCGAGAGCTGATTTTATTTTCATTCACCATGACTGCCGTTACGTGTAATTTTTTTTTTATGCTTCCCAAGCTTTTGTTGAGGATATTTAGCATTTTGTGTACTGTGTTTGCCACTTTAGCCAAGTCATGAATTCTCTATATCGCTAAAACACTTCCGGGAGAATTTCCTTTTCCTTTTGTTAGTGACTTCCAGGTATCTGTCTTAAAATTTTTTATTTAGTTTCCTGAAGCTTGCTTTCTTATTTGCGTATTTCAATATATTCACGAATGTGCGTGTAATAATAATACGTGTAATTATTAATTAATTTCTGGCGTTTTACGTCCCAAAACCATGATATGATTATGAGAGACGCCGCAGTGGGGTGCTCCGGAAATTTCGACCACCCATGGGGTTCTTTAACGTGCACTGACATCGCACAGTACACGGGCCTCAACATTTCGCCTCCATCGAAATGCACTCGCCGCTACTGGGATTCGATCCCGCGACCATCGGACCAGCAGCCGAGTGCCACAACCACTAGACCACTGTGGCGGGGCCCTGTATGGCCTTTGCCTCTCCCCTCTTCAGTGTGCTGCTGTATATTTAGGGATAATATAAGCAAATAAAATAAACAAACTAGCATGGCTAACTAACCAGCTAGATCGATAGCTGGTAGTAGTAGTAATAGTAGTAGTAGTACGATAACAAAATATGACTGTCAACGTCAAGTTCATATCGCAAGTTTCCATTTTAAGCTAATTTCCTAATCGAACTTTTCAGTACGTATACCGCTTTTAGTACGTATACATATATTACAAGTTTCGCAGCTCCGAATTACGTATTATTCCAGAATATTACTACAAATTTCCTGACACTTTGCGCTTTATTCTAAGTGTGTAATACTATGGTCGACTCCCGCCACGTACCATCGCAGTTGCAATTAAGTTCATTGTAAATTCAGGCATTTTTCGAGCGTTTACATTATAAAAGGGGTTTTGGAGATTTGCAATCGGTTAATGGTACAAGGGGGTGGTATTAAAGCAAGATTTTTTTTTTTTCACCGAGCGCCTTTAGCGAAGGCGTTTTCAAATGATGAGGATTGATCTGGAAATTTCCTACCATAGCGAAGACACTTCTGGGAAGCACACACTTGCCTGATCACAACAACCCACTCGATCACTCGCAAGCCGTTCACGATCACGCCGCTTGAATTTCTGAGGAGAAAGCACATCACCGGCTCCCCTCTCCTCACTGACTCTTCCTACGCATTTGAAACGTGTTTCGTTCTGCTTGGTTCGAGCGGCGCTGAAATTAATGCGCGGGTACAAGCTTAAACCATCTGTGAGTAACAGCTTCCTCCACTCTCTCACCGAGTCATTGTATAGGATGCGCAGTACATTCTACAAGTCTACGCGTGCGTTCGAAACGCGACCAGCGCTAACGCTGCTGTACTCTCAGGCCGCTCTCAGTGTCATCGCTGCTGCGGCAAAGCCGGTTCCTATGAGCGACAAGGCACGGAGGATGCGGAAGGCTGGCTGAGCGCGGTGGGTCTCGTTTCCTGCAAGCAGGCCCGTCCTGCAGGCTGGCTCCCCCTGCTGCTCGGATGTCCTGCAGGTGAACACGCTTTCCCGCCCTAGTTCCCAGTTTTCGTGCAGGGCGCAACGGCCCGTCGGCAGACGACGCGGCGCGTGAGTCAGCTGAAGCTGGCAGCAGCAGCTGCGACTGGCCGCCGCTATTGGGCCCCCGGCTGTCACGCAGGCCCCGGCGCGAGACGCAATGTTGTCAGTGCTCGTCGCCAGGACGTGCTGGCACGTGTGCGCCGAGCCCCAGGCGGAATCGATCGCGGTGCGTTGGTCGCGTGGCCCGGGACCTCATGACGCGCGCGTTTACGTCACGGACCCGAATCGATGCGTGACGTCGCAGCGCGTCTTATGTCTGCTTGCGCTTCCCCATTCAGGGCTGCAGAGACGTCACCGAACGCGGCGCTCGGGATTGGAGCCGTGACGTCACGACCCTTGGTTGCGTCACGGCCGCTCCCTTTCGGCTCACGGCCGCTATAAAAGCTCGCCGGCGGCCGGTGCGCCCGGATTTTGACGCAAGTTAGCCGACCTCTCAGGCGCATTCATGCAGGCAGCCTCGTCTTCGCTGAACGGGACAGCTCGCGAGAGGGGCCCTTTTACAGCGTACGTCGGCACCGGCCATCTGTAACAAGCCTCCGGATACCAGCCATACCATCTTAGAAGCTCGTCGAGCACGGAGCACCCTGCAACACTGACCAGCAACCAGTGAGTCACTTCCTTCCGGCTGGACGGGCCGACCTGGGCTACCTCACCCGTGGTCGACCCGTGAGGCTGACCCTTGACCTCGGCCGGTGGGCAGCGCCGAGTCCGCGTGACCCGCGGGGCTCGTGGCGGCTTCTCGCTGGCTCGGGTACAGTTCAGTGCATCCTGCGTTTCCCGTCCACAGAAGTTGGCTGCTGCCTTGTAAAAAGTCCCTAGGTTTACTGAGTTTTCCACATTTCCTTGAAGCAATAATTTCTTTCCTCGATCCATGCCGTGTGTAGCATAGCTCGTTGACCTCAACTCATGGTGTGGACCTACATGCGGGAGCTTGTACTGAAAGAACTTTGCCTTGCCTAAGCTTCTTCTCTCGCTGGCTGCCTTCATTTGTTTTACCCTGGTGCATCGGCGAACGCCAATTCGGTCAGTTTTATTTCCACCTAAATTTCGAATTTGTTTATAGGCTGAGTGAGGTCGCAGGAATGGTAGCCAGAGCAGCTTGCCCAGGCAGCGCTGCAGCTATCGCCACTAAATTCGTGGTCATCGCTACGTTTTGTGCGGGCGCACTGGGGGCAGCTGTTGTGGCCTGGTTGCCCGACGGTCCGGGGTTGGCTCGCCAATGAGCTCGCTGACGTCACGTTGACGCCATTGTGACGTCACGTGAGTATTGTGGGAAGGGTAGCGTCAGAGGGTCCAATAATAGTGTGGCGCCGCGCGTGACGTCAGCGGCCGTTTCGATCGGGCTATTTCGGGATGCTTGTAGGGCCTCTTCGGGTGCCCAAGCCTCGCCGATGACGTGCGCACGCTGTGACCCAGTTCTGGCGCTGCGGTGCCTTTGGCGAGTGCGCCTCTCCGCTGCCTTTCCCTTCCGGCCACATGGGCTCTCGCTCCTTTTCCTCCCGGCGACCCTCGCGAGTGCCGCCGCGGAAGCGCTGCGCTCGCGCCCGCCGCTCTTTTGTTTATACCGATGCGCGAGAGGTCAGCGAGTATGGGTAACCTTGACCTTGAGCACTAGTTAGATCACCTGAGAAAAGAGATCCCGATCACGCAGTGGGCTCCAAACTTCAGTGTTGACAGCCCACTCCGTGATCCTTGCGACGTCTCGAGCTGTACGCTGAAGTCGTATAAAAGCACAGCCTGGCGCGGCCGCATCAACCCCACAAATGACTCTTGTAAACCACTTGTTGCGCTCCCAAACCACACAAATTTCCGCCCGTTGTACCGGCACCATTCAGGCTACTACATTCTAACGACATAGGCGAAATATTTTCGTCCAGGTTTGTTATCACCGCGTACGATGCGATGCAGTGACGACGCCTTAAACACTGAGAGCTCACTTTTTCCCGTCGATTTTTCAGGTTTACATTTTACAGTCTATTAGGTCCTGCTTTTCTTTCTCTTGCCCTACATTTTTGTGGACACTGACCCACTGAAAACACTGCCATATTGTTGTTGTTTTTTATTATCGTTGTATTTGTTTTTATACATTGTTGCAAGGTGACATTGCATGTCAAGGTGATTTGTAACTTTATGGATGGCTTGATGATTGCCTTATTAGTTGTTCGGGCTTGAAGTCTTAAAGCGAAGCAAGGGCATTGACAGGCATCATAGTGAAGGGGTCAGGACAAGTTTTGGTGACCACATGGAGTTCTTTAAGGTGCGCCTCAAGTACAAGTACCGTACACGAGCTTTTTTTCTTGTTTTTGTTTTGTAATCCGCCTAGTCTAAATGCGGCCTCCACTGCTGGTAATCAAATCCGTGACATTGTGCTCATAAGTACACTGTGAAAGACACTGAGCCACCACTCTGTGTCAGCATGGTATGTCAGCAGTCCCCATAGGGATGTTATGGCGGGCATTTTTCAGAAGTCCGTAAGCGCGATTATTGTAGCCTGTTTTCATACTTTGAAATATGTTATAGTTACACGAAGACACAGTTAGCTGACATCTCAGACAGTTACAGGAAAGTGCACGTTAGCGAGTTTGTTGGCGACACACTGAACTACATATCAGCGAGGGTATTATTACATGCGGAGTATTACTTATGGAATACCACTTATAGGCAAGAGTTACTTATTGGCAGAACATAGAGGTGCCTTTTGGTATAACGCTTCACGTGCTTATGAACCTCGCCTTACCTGATGGTGTGACGCTTTTCATCTTAATCTGCTGGCATGTTTGCTGCCATTATGACTTAGTTACATGCTAACAACGTGAAGAATTATTTCCGATGTGAATGACATATGAGCACATAAGCTCAGTCGTAGTCAGAAAGCACACCTGGCGTGGCAATCTAATGGATAGATACACCGTGTAGCGCCGCTGTGCGAGATGTTGCGGTTTCAAACCCGGCTGCAGCAGCGTCGTTTCGAAGGGGGCTGAGTGCAAAAACACTCTTCTAGAGCGCTTTGATTGCACGTTAAAGAGCTGCAAGTGTGCGAGGTGACTGCGCTTCAGCAAGTCTCGCTATTTAAGCTTAGATTACTGAGAACACATTTCGTCGCTTTTTTCTGGCGACAATCCCTGTCTTTTTGGAGGGACTGCGCGACCGTCTTCCGGGGAGAAGCATGGTACAGCCTGTGCAATGACAGGACCAATCATATTCATCCCAACGAATCACTTTTTGAAATTGTTACGCTAGAAATCGAACAAGTGTTCCGCACTTTTCAATGCAGTCTCTTATGAGACTCTCTTCTCCTGCTCTCATAGACAAAGCCCGCCGCGTGGTTTCCGGCTTCACGTACAACAGCCCTTTCAGTATATACAAAGGGCATGAATCGGTTACCTATACACTTGAGTGAGTCGCAGAATAAGAGCCAATATTGTTTAACGGTGACATGATGACGCTCAGGTGGGCATAAGGCTCTGCATTGTTTTGTTTTGCTTTTCAGCTCCTTTAGCGGTGAACACCCGTAGGAAGATGCAGACATATTCGACAGGAGCAGGGTTCAATCTGCACATAAACGGGAGGCTTTCGGGATCTCCGTGCTGACAACTTATTTGTACCACTGCTCTTCAACGCAGCTGTTCATGACGTGCATAGCCCACGGATGAGTCAAGACATGGCGGCCCACTGAGACTTTTCTTTAACTGAACTGACATGCTTCAGCTCGTTGCTTTGAGTCTTAACAAGCGATCTTCTTCCGACTAAATTAATAAATCATTGCTTAGTGAGCTTAAGAGGGTTGTATACCTACGGTATACAACGAACGGTTGTATACCGTTGTGCTTTTTCTCCTCTGCGGTAGAAGGAAAGAGAAAGCAGTCACTTGCCTGTCGGTTTCCAACAAATTGTGCGCCTGGATATCGGCGATGTTTATATTTTCATTTTCATTTTTTTTTTTCGTTAGCAATATCTGACGCGTATTCACAAAACTTCGGTTACGCAAGCGGCGTTTATGACTGGCCATCGCCTCCTCGATGTCGCCCCTATCACGACAACCGCTATCATGCGTGGCGTGCGCTCAAGCTGCTGCCAAGGTGAAAGCGGTTTTACTTAAGATAAGCTTTGCGAATACGGATCTTTGCGCAGAAATTCACAAAGCTCTTCTTTCGCAAGAATTTATTTCTCATTGGCCGGCTACCTTGGTTAACGTGTTCACTATGATGATAGGTCGACACTTGTTCTTCCAAGCAGTTCTAGTGGAGGAGCGTTTTTGAAGGGCATGGTTATTGACCTGCAAATGGCTCACGAAATGAAAGGGGTGTGGACGCGATATAACCGCTAAAAAAATGATAGACAGGCTTGACTATTTTATGTTAATTCATTGCAGCCGCTCTTAGATGCTATCATGCTCGCAAGTTGCTTCATGTGATGAGGTCAACTGGTGTAGCAATGCGATACCGTTGGTGCGATATCTACTGTGACACTTTAGTAACGCGGGATGCGACATTGTAGTACAACTTGTGCGCGCACGTCATCAGTGATGAGAGGTGTAAGACACTGTCGACGTGCCGAGCACCTCACTGAACAATGGGGATAACGGACGAGAATCCTCGCAGCGCCCTACTTTGCGACTAGATTTGACGTACGTTTTTCTAGCATACACATTTAGCAAGTGCTTGGCACGACGTGCCTATATGACCAGCCTAGATGCATGAACCGAGAAAATAAAAGAGGGAGAGGAGACGTGCGTTTCTTTAAGAGTATTTCTCTCTACGACACACGTCTATATGGCTAAATGGAACAATGTGCAAGGATACGTTAACCTGGTCAAGAAGCCTATAGTACTTTACGTGCTACTGAGAACCGTTGAAACCGTACATTCACCAGTGTATCTATGGCATCGTAAGCAGATCTGCAATATGCGATAAGTATGTTTCAAACACAAGGGGCCGTATTTTGTGACAATTATTTTCATATCTTGTTCTTCTTGCTATTAGTCATTGACAGGCGTGAAGATAGACGCTGACTATTTAACAGGTTTTGACACTCGATGATATGTACGTGAGCAGGTTGAAACGCGGTGAAAAGAAGCGGCCACAGAATACGACACTATCTGCTTGTACTGCGACTGGCCCATCATGTCACGCACAGCTCGATCGAGTTCAAAATCGAAAAGTGGAAGTGGGTGGTGGTGGCGAAGCAGCTAACAGAAAGCCTTGAGGGCCCGATCCTTAGTTCCTTAATGCAAGATTAGTACCTTCAAGTCGAAACGCAAGTATATATAGTTCTGCTTTCAAGCGACAAGATCTCGCTAGATGTCTTCGCGTAAATATTTCTTTACGAAAATTTCTAGTCAAGGTTTCCTACATTACAGGATCATGGAGCAGTGTGGTTCGTATATCCGGATTTTCTGACATGTGTGGCCGACAGGTGAGCACCACTAATCGTTCGCTGTGAATACAATGACAAGTGTGATATTTTCTACGATACGTCTAACCTGATTGAGGTGCTCTCTTGAGTTGCTGATTGGCAACGTTCATTTAAATTAATTTACAACCAATGATATTATTTCGTTACAGAAAATCCACCACTGACATAATATGCTAGCTCACTTGAAATATATCATGGACAAAATTATTGAGGTTAGCGGCTTGCATTTGTATGTAACAACGCTCATCCAGTAGCGTTTAGTACATTGCTTCACTGATAACGTGGGCTTCAACACACCATTTTATTGGTACTTGTAAATATTTGACTGTGGTAAAACATGTGCTGAGATTAGAAACGCAGCGTATCAAGCCAGACATTCAGTATTTCCAAAGTTGACCTTTTCCACATAGGGAATGTGCGTGTGGGAGTAGCGGTCAACATATTTGCCTGCTGTTCCCAAATGCGCCACTCATGAATTGAAGGCTTCGTCCTCCTCGTGGATTTTGCATCCAACACTGGTGTGGGACACCTCTCAGTACGGTATTGTTGCACGTTTATCAGTTATCCTGCAAGAGGAGAGGGGAAAGGGTTTTTTTTAACGAAGGCAGTTAATGTCAGCCTGCTCAGTATCTTGCTCAGCTGTCTTTCAGCCATTCACACAATGAAAGGGCAGAGGGTTCGGGCAGAAACCAAGTACGGCATACTCTATTCATTATAAAATATGTTCTGTTCACTTGACAAATCATATCATAATGTAAATACAGTGTGGCAACGAATCAAAAACGTATAAAGATACTGCCTGTAATGAAGAAAACGGGAGATATATGTTTGTCTTGCAGACGGGCTGCGTATGGCGGTCTAGATGTCGGAGTAAACATGAAGTGACGCAAGCCTTGAACGCGCCAATACTACAAGGTCGCACTTAAGCGCGTGTACAGCATTGAATTTATATTTGCAGTCTTGTTAAAACATCTAGCCCTCGGGGAAGACGTAAAAGCCCTTCCATCATACGCGCAACGAACAAGCGGCGCTTAGGCGCGGGCTAGACACCGACTGTTTTCTCAGCGCGTTGACTAAGAAATCGAGAAGGTGAAGCGAGATGGCAGTGTCTTATATGTATAGCCACAACAAATATAGCTAAAAAGTCCAGCGATTGAGAACAGGGGGCTTTAAAAAATGGTGAATTCTCATGCGCGCTGAGCCGACTATAGTTCACGCATCTCGCCTGATTTTACATCGCGCGGATTCATTTCTCGCCCAAACAATTCTTATTACATTTCTCGCGCTCGAAGTGCTTCATCAGTTTAAAACAAAGAGAATTAGCTCAAGGTCAGAAGTGAGACCCGCAAAAGTAAAGAAGTGGTGGGTGAGAAGCAGGGTAAAAGTGAACTTATATACTGCCACGTTTTCCACGAGTCTTGCAAAGCTCTCTACGGTCACGAAACTACTATATCAACATAAAAGCTCGCATGTTGCGTCGCCGTACGCCCATCTTTAAGTACGTCTTGAGTTTTGTTCTCGACTGTCCCATGCTCCGAATACTGGGGCATTGATGAGCCTTCCACGCCTCCACACAGAGGGCAGACGCGCTGTAGTTTTACGCTGTTAGGTGAGTCATTTTCGAAAGAAAGCGTAGGAGAGGTATAGCTCTCTTCGCGCAGAGTCAGTAGCATGCAAAGAGGAACAGGCAAGGACTTAGCGGCAGCCCGTGTACTTCAGATCAAAGTGACTGAGGCGTGTGAAAGCTTTTCTTGTGAAAGAGACAATTATGCTACGCGTTCTCACCTGTACAGAACTGCGCTTAACTATAGACGACGGAATTGCGAATCCTTAATGCCTACTTCTTTGGCGTAATGAGGTGCGTGGCGGCGTGTCCGGTGCCAGTGGGTCTTCTGCGAGCAACAGGGCTTCGATACACTGAAATCATACATCCAGGCGTCCTCCACGACTCCGCAAGAGAGCTTGGCACTGCGACAATTCCCAGCCCAGCTCTACGCGCCACCTGAATGTGGTCTAAAGTCGCACCATGCAAGTCGGTTACGGCCTGTTCGCTCGAGTACTGGCTCCATCAATGAAGCAATACTTTGGTGCGCAGCGGCAACATTCTGCAAACCGCTTCGAACATCTTGTCACGCTTCGACTCCATGATTCTATGCTAATGTTCAAAACTGTCCACGTGATGGACACCAAGACATGCGCGCCAGAAATTCTTCCTCAGATCGGGAGCCAATTTCGTCGTATTTGTTACTCGTCTAACAAACGGAAACGTTATTTAGTGGTGTGAGGGCACCCACAAATTCGGTCAAGGTTTTCGCTGAACGCAGTAGGTGGCATTCCGTGCAGGCTCGAAATGTTTGGGGGGCGGATTCGTCTAGCTGTCTGCCACATAAGGGTGCTTTGTGATTGGCCCACAACGTTGCTTTTTTTGTTCGTTAACCAGCGCGATTGGGCCCCCGCCCAATGCCGCAGCCAATGGGATCCCTACGCGCGAACAGCGTCGGGAATCTGGCTCCCTTCTCCCCTACATGGGGAGAAGGGAGCTCAGACGGTCCCCACCTGGCGTTTCGACGTGGTTGTGCAGTTCCCCGTCGCTGGTCCCCTATTCTATCCCACGCAGTCACTTCTCGGGCCGCACCAGCATAAACCGCGCACTTGCTATTCCGCATCGGCGAGAGGGCGCCGCGGGAGAGGGAGGCGCGACGCGCGCGCCTCTCCGTTCCTAGTTTCGAAGTCGAGCCCGGAATCTTTGGGCGAATTCTTTTCGCGCTGGACGATCGCCTATCGGCAGGGACATTAGAGCAATGTGACTCCAGCGTGCTCGCTATCTGCGGCCGCGTGCGATAACAGTCGGCCGCTTGCGCGCTGATAGCGCACGCTCGGCGGCGCGATCGGCTCCACGCAGTCTGCCCGCAGTCGGCGCCGTACCCCTCGCCTCTCGTGTGGCCGACCCGCCGCGCTTTCTCTACGCGGCCGATTTTTTTGCTGGAGTCCGTACGCACAACAGTGTGAGTATGTGCGCGCACGTGTTGCACGCACCGACGATGCCTTGAGAGCTGTCAAGCGCGTAGGCTCGAGTTTTACGCTGCGTCGTGCGCTGCACGCGAACCGCCGGGGTGTCGTTCGTGTTCCGGGCGGCGGCAAAGCGAACACCCCTCCATGGGGAGCGCGCCGCTTGGATGCGCGCAAGATTTGTGTTGTCATTTGTTCCAGCTGTCGACCACTTCAGTGTTTCAGTGTTTGGTTGTGTCTATAGAAGTCGGGCCACTGGATATTAGCGAAACATCACGCCTCCATATCATTACTCATAATACAATTGCGGGCAGATCAACGAGAATCAGCTTTTACGGCCTAACCTTTTCTATTTTTTTTTTTTTTTTGCGAATTCGGTCCATCAAGAGCAGTTTCCCTGAACCTGGCTTAATCACGTGAACTCACTGCCGTAGTGCAACCGGAGCATCGGTATCACTCAAAGTTCAATCTTTCATATCAGTTCCGACGTGTTTGTGAGGGGCTAAAAACAATAGGAATTAAATCTATGTCTTTCTTATGCTTGCTTAGCGTCTCTAATTGCCAGGAACTAGCAGCTCAGGCGTTTTTTTTTTCTTTTTTCGTAAGGGTAACGCAGATGAAAACAAAAGAGGTAAGCTTGAGAAAAATTGACATCACTTGTCAGTTGCAAGGTTATGAAAGAGATGGTAATAATGGGTTTTTTTTTATTGTTTTCAGGCTCCTTTCACAACGCAGTATCAGAAATATTTTTCTCTCTTTTATTTTAATTATTACATATGTACGTTGCTCTGAAAGGTTAGGTTTGTTTACGTCGTACTCATCGCTGGGTCAGCTTGTTACCTATCGGGTCAGCGATGTGGTGTGTCCTTGCTGACTGCTTATGATATTATTCATATTACTCTCATGTTTGTTCTCCTCCCTTTCAATTTGTTGAAGAGTATATTCAATGCTAAATAAAGCTCAGGCTTGACTTAGACTAGCTTTCCGAGTTACAGATTGGCCGCTCTAGGAATTGCGTGAGACACTTCTCTTCGCACAACCTCATGAACCTGTTGCATTCGTACATCTTAGTACCTGTAGTGATGGAAGCCAACATAGTCTGATAGACTATATCTAGTGGCCACAACTCAAAGTACTTCAATATCTTACAAACTTACTCTGTGTCCTCGGCAGTATAATCATGTCGTGTAAGCTCCATGCACAGCACGCCGTTTATTGCGAGCTGGGGTCTCTGGATACACTTGTGGTTCTTTAGGGTACTCTTATGGTTTATGTTTAGATATACGAGGATATTTTGCGGCTTATGTTACTTTGGCTTTACACTGGGAAACAAACTTGCTACTGCCAAAGAAGGCGATACCCAGACATACGTTCTGTCTTTACCGGCTTCAACGCTGTCTTGACATAGCTCTGCTGACGCCAGCCAGCAGATGTGTCAGAACAATGCTGTCTCCGAAAAGAAACATGAAGAGCAGAGTATCTTGAGGAACTCTTTTGTTTCTGGTCGTACATGTCTGGACTGATTCGCGGAATATGTTACCCCGCGTTGACGCAGGGATCATGCATGCGTCCACGAAGTTCGTCACTCGGGCTTGCTGGATTTTTACTTTTTTTTTAACAATTTTTGGTCATTTAGAATCTTTGAACGTATAAGCGTGAAGCACGTCAGTGTATGGCGTATGTGGGCGCTGCGAATCGTTACAGTGCGATAAAAAAAGGTTCGAGCGGGGTAAACGTCTAAGTCCTCGGGAGATAGACTCACAAGACCGCCCCTGTCCTATATCGAACCATGGGTACGGCATTTAAGACAATGGGCACGAACCTTAAAGGATTTAAGTTATGCGATAAGTCGATCCGCATATACTGTGCTGATACGTTAATAGAGTCTTTTTGGCCTGGAGTACCGCTCTATCGTCACCGTTACAACTTTGGCCGCTGCCACCTGCCTGTGCGAGGTGGTAGCTGGCTGGAAAGTCCAGATACCACTGCGACCACGATCAACACCATCATGATCAAAGAAATAGCTCCAGAACACCCAGTCTGTCACGCTTTGTGGTGGTCCATGCAGTTTTTAAGACTTAGTCGTGGATCCCGACGTGGTATTCACGATGTTGCAAACCGGTTACATGCCCTGTATAAGTATAGTAGGTTTAGTGAAGTTCGTCAGCGAAGCTCATTTAGATTATTCGATACAGCTATAAACATGACTGAACTTATACGACCACTGCAACGGTGTAAACCGACACATCAATGAGATCACTTGGCTGGCTGAGTTGCTATCTAACTCTTGGATTGCTTATATTTGACTGGTTTATTTGTCGTCATCACTGCGGGCAAACAAGGTCTTTATGGAGATACACATCTTGAGATCAAGCTCTAGTTCGCCAATGCTATACGCAACTAAAGACGAATGATGTGCCTTCGCTCGGCATGCATACTTAGGTTCCTGGTGGCTCTGTAAAGCCATCGAAGCTCATTCAAATTACAGAACGTTTCTCTAATTACAAAAGAATCCCGAATAAGGCGCATATGTGGCGTCACACTTGATGCGCGAAACGACGAGGTCGCGATTGTGACGGCGTGCTCTCCCACACAGCCCTCGCGGTGTCTGAGCCGGAAGACCAGCCCAGCCCGAGTGCAGCTGCAAGCTCAGCGGGATCGGAACCCAGCACGGAGCTCGAGTCTGCCTCCCAGGCTCTGGCGACAATTGG
Source organism: Hyalomma asiaticum (assembly GCA_013339685.2). Taxonomy (NCBI): domain Eukaryota; kingdom Metazoa; phylum Arthropoda; class Arachnida; order Ixodida; family Ixodidae; genus Hyalomma; species Hyalomma asiaticum. The sequence goes on from CM023481.1 coordinate 306,688,464, forward strand.
GGCTGCACCGTCAGAAACCATGCTGCTCCTTGAATCACCGCAGGTAAGGAAGGAGCCTCTCTCTGCTCCGCATGTAGTACGCTCGCGGGCGCCCTGCCAGCAGAGCCTTTCTCCGCGAGAAGTGTTTTGCCGTGACCTGATTGTTTTCATATCGAGTCTTTGACGCCTGGCAAGAGATCATTGTCTCGTATTATTGCGAAGCAAAGATTAAGCCCGCTTAAGCGTTTTCCCTTGTTGATGATTGTGTGGTCTCATGGTGGTGGTCTGCTGGTCTCATTGGTGCAGCATATATTGTAGATGTATGGGCAGTTAGACGGCAGGAACGGGAAGGAATGGACGGAACAGGAATTGGCTGTCCTGTCGATTCCTTTACGCTCTTGCCGTCTGACCGCTCACACATTTGCTAGATGACTGTATCTGGTTTCTTGAGCTCGAGGTTAACCTATAATTCTTGGCTGTCTTTTTCTTCCTTTCTTTTGGTATATAATGCCAGTAAGAGCCTCGTAAGCATCTGCATCCTTCGGGTTCAGTAATTTATTTGTTTGTTTGATTATTTATTTACACACACACACACACGCGCGCGCGTTTTAGGCACCGGTACGTTTTTGTCATATGCATGAAGTATGTCGCGTCGAATCATCGGTGCCCTTTGGGCGCGCAAGTCTGCCCGATTCAGGAGGGTGTCGTGCAAATGCGTGTCGTCAACTGAGAAATGGCATTCGGGAGGCTGCTCATCACCGTTCGTCCTCTCTTTTGCGTCTTGCGCGGGTATACTCACTGTCACGCTGTTGTACGGGCAGCCCTGCTGGAATGCTTGACGTAAAGGGCCGCGCCTAATTGCCCCACGTGCCGCTATGACGATGGGGCTCGTGGGATGAGCGTGATATCGGACGAGCGGCATTCATATTGGACGATATCCAACACTGCCGCCGATACTGCGGCGCGGGTGGAGCGTGCGCAATCCCGAGTGCATCTCGTCATTGTTGCGCTATCGGCGAATGCGACGCAAACACGGACGCGCCGTGCGATCGGCCACGCAATGTGCGTCGTTTGGGTGCCTTTGAAGGATGATGAAACAGCGACACCTGAAGAGGCCACTTAGGTGTGCGCGTGCTCGAGAGGAGTCAAAAAAGAAAAAAAAAAGTAATGTTTCTTGTGTCCAAAGCCACGATACTATTCGTGTGATGCCATGCCAAGGGGCTCCAGAGCATAATGTTAACCGTCTGGAGGAGCTCTCTAACGTACGCCTTAATCTGAGTTCAGAGGCGTTTTTGTATTTTGCCCCACCCCCTTCCTCTGACATAAAGATGGGGCACATCTTAACTGGCTGGCAATCCAACCGGCGTCTTATGGCACGGCGTGTTCATGCAGTGTACCAAGAAATCTTTAAAACGGGTGCCTGAGGGAGTCGCGCTTATACTGTCGTCTATCTTACAAAAACAAGGTGGAATTATTGAATTAGTAAAACGCGGTCGTGGAGGACCCGTCAAAGGCATAAAACAGCCGATGGAGCAGCAGTCAATGTTGACTGTGACTCTTCTGTGATACTCCAAACGTACAGCTCAGTGGTCTAAGCCCCGTGCTTGACACCACTTTCGTGCCTCGAGACAAGAGAGACACTGACGTGTGGACATTGATATCGTGAGACGAGTCGCAGTGCGTGAACGAAAGATGTTGAAATATGGAACCGGGCATGCTTTGTCTTGAAAGATAAGTCAGCGTACTTAATGAAATGGATGTCATGTGATTGCATTGGGGGTATACTGTCAGGGTTTTCGTGAGCAGTTTGTAGCGAGCATCCGATTTGCACGTGTAAAGTGCTGTATAGCCAAATTGTGTATGGTGTGGGCTCGTCTCCAACAAGTGGCAAGCGCTTTTCTTCCATTACACCTATTTCGTTTTGTTTGTTTGTTTGTTTGTTTGTTTGTTTGTTTGTTTGTTTGTTTGTTACTACACCATTAAAAACCAGTAAGCGCCGCTATTTGTTGGCTGCATGTGGTAGTGTCGATTAAAAAAGGGCCTATCGCTTTCCCTTCCTGTTGATCTTACACATAAGAAGTTTAGATATGATGTCATGGTGAAGGCGCCGAGTTAAAGAAAAAAGAACCTCTGTTTTCTTTTGCTAGTCAATTCTCTCTTTCTTGTGACACCGCCCCTCTCCCTCTCTTTTCCTCATGACACCCCCCCCCACCAAACGCTTGCTGCTTCATTCGTCCAAGTAAGCAACCTGATGATCGAGATGTGTAAAACAAACCCTATGTGCAGTCGACAAGTTGTCAGGCGGGCAAAAAATAAGAGCTGCGTCAAACACATATTTTCGGGCTTTAGGTTCTCGGATAGCAGGTGGGAATGCCAGCTTTCTTGTTGCTGGTGAGATGGAGCGAAGATGTTACCATTGCAGTCGCGAAAACACACACGCGCGTTCTCTTTATTTATTTTATATTCTTCTTTTTTTCTCGCTAAATGCGCAGCTGCCATCGAGATGTGTGCAAAACAAGCCGTTAGGCTACACGCGTGTCTCGGCGGGAACCGTCGCCCAATGCTCGCGCCTGACAAACGGTAAAAGATGATACGACGCACGCCGCCGGAGTGTCGAAGAGGCGCCTCTAAAGCAATCGACAAAGAAATGACTGGTGTAAAGAAGTCCCTCGGGATTTTAACAGAGGCCGGGGAATCTCTTCACGATATATTGCACAATATCCCGGCCTCATTCGCCGCCCTATATAGTTGAAAAACGAGAAGCATAAGCTTTTTATCTCCTTTTCTCGCACGTATAGGAAACGCAGGTTAAACGAAGCGCGGTAACTTCAGAGATTGCGCGAATGAGTTGCCCCATAGCGTGATGCAACACAACGAAACAAAATACGTTTTGACGACCAGTATGTTCCACTGTGGGCATGATACAAGCGCGCACGTATATAGTACACCTAATAAGTCAATGCGGACAGTTGATGAACTGTTTTATGTACTCCAAGCAGCAATTAGATTAGCGCGCGAGTTGTGTGTGTGTGTGTGTGTGTGTGTGTGTGTGTGTGTGTGTGTGTGTGTGTGTGTGTGTGTGTGTGTGTGTGTGTGTGTGTGTGTGTGTGTGTGTGTGTGTGTGTGTGTGTGTGCGCGCGCAGCATGCTTCAAACTAGCGCACTGCTTACTGCGGACAGACAAACGAGCAGTTTTCGGGAGCCCTTCATGGTAGAGCTGTATCGGCACGCAAGTACATAATAGAGTGAATGTAAATGTCACTTAGACACACCATTAGGCCTCATATCACACGTTACCGGTATTTATTTATTTATTTATTTATTTATTTATTTATCTATCTGTCTATCTTGTGTTGGTTCGTTCATTTTTGTTTGTTTGTTTGTTTGTTTGTTTGTTATTGACAGAGGAAGTGCTCCGAGTTAATAAGATGCTGCTGACTACGCTTACTACTGCGCGCTGTCCTTCGTCACGTGGCTCTCTTAATTGGTCGCTCGCCGCCTCATCGCTCGCCAGTATAGTTTGCCGATCACGCCGAGCGCCCGAGTATTCCGTCGCCCACGTGCACTTGGAGTGCGCACGTCCCCTATCCGTCTCGTGGCTGGCACCTGCGTCCCCAGCGCGTCGGCTATCCAGGGCGCCTTCAAACAATAGGCTGCCTTACGAGCAAGCGCAGCTAGAGGTTTTCCTCTACAAGCGTGGCTCGAATTTGTGTCTTCTTTCCATTGTCGGGAGCTGTTCATTTTATCCTCCGCCGTCAGCCGTCACGATCCGAACGCCGCTGTCGCGGTGCCGCGACTTGTCGGGAGTGAATTTTCGTCACGCCAGATCGATGGGCCGATGCCTCTTCTTCACTCTCTGTCCACACCTGCGCATTTTGTTGCGCACCAGAGTCTGTCGGAAAAACGAAAAATCTGTTTCTTTCGTTGTTCTTGGTGACTTTTTTTTTTTTTTTCCTCCGGGGATGCTGACGCGTTGAGTGACAATGGTCAGTGTATCAGAGAGTCGGCCTTTCATTGTGCTCGCCTTCGATCCCGCCTTTCGCCCTCCATATCGAAAACGCCACGACACTATGTACCTGTGTGGGGCAACACACCCTCCCCACTTAGTTACAGCTTACACCTAATTGTTTGTCTCTGTTTTGGGGCCGGTTGCATTGAGCCTTTATTTTTCTTTGTTCGATTGAAATCATTTGCCTTAAAGCTGCAGCCGCGGTTGATGTGTGGGCTCAATGCCACGCTGCTAGCTCTATATGCTGGCAGCATCGGTGACGACGCGGTAAATGTTAGCCCAGCTATACGCGCACACGCCGTCACATCTTGCGGCGCAGCGCAACGTCTTCGATTCAATGCGGCGCGATTCACAGCTGCAATCAGCCGCCAACGCGCGGACGCTTTTCCTAGAAGTGATCAGCCTTTTAATATTCACCACAAGCAAGAGTCAGCCACTAGGGATGCTAAGCCGGAGACGTCATGTACTCCCCAGCTCCTCTGACAGAATTAAGACATAAATATTTCGGCAGCAGCCTCTAATCACATCTTGGCTAGCCCGCCTCGACGGTATGTGCTTTCGTACCATAGACCTTATGGAGAAGTTCTGGATCAAGTTCTCGCGGTTCAAAAAAACTTTAGAGCACATGGTTTCCGTGCGTAAAAGGATAACGCTTTGCGTGTGTGAGCCTTGGGGAGTACTTGTATTTTGAACTCTCGAAACGTATTGGTCTTGACGTCATCGGCGTTACCGTGACGTCATGGCAAAATTTCCTGACGTATTATGATAAAGTTAGGTATGATGATAGTTCTTATTAAAAAGAAGAAGCCAGAGTGCTGCGCACATTTATTTCAGTTTCGCTCCCATGTGGCAGCTGCAGCGTTCGTATGTAGCAGCAGAACGAGCCACGGAGGTTCTTTTGATGTCATGAGGCACCGACCAACCAAATCGAAACCAAAACTGGTTCATGAGAACGAGTTTCTGTTACCATGTGGATTGTAAATCGTTGGGAGAGGCCTTCGTCCTGCAGTGGACTTAAAATAGACTGATGATACTGATGATGATGAATTGCTCTGTGACCTAGTCGCGCAAGCCGGCAAGGCTCATAAGCCACTTTCAGAGCACTTCGTACCTTACAAGCACGCGCCGCAACCTTACGAAATCAGTCACGCTGTAATTGCTACAGTTTGCGAAACCGACTGACAGATTGCAGGCGTGATGAACAAGCGCATTGGTTCCGACATCTCAGTGTATCACAGAAGATGTTTGAAGTGTTATCATTCATTGTGGAGGTTGCCGACTTTGAAATGGTTCTTGCTCGAATGCAGCATGTCGAATTTATAAGCGTGTTCGCACGATGTTTTCACTTCAGATCGCAATCGTCCTTCCGTTGTGGTCTAGCAGGGCAGATAAGACGTGCGTATAGCAGTCCCGCCGTTTGGACAGAGTGCGGCTTTGTGTATGCTATAGCGGCGGTCGCTGTCGCAATGGAAATTTGCTTAACGTCGGGGTGCTTGGGAGAGGTACAACATTTCCTTGCCCGGATACACGTTCCCTAGAAGGCGGTCCCTGTGCGAGCGCAGTCAAGGACGTCACCTAGGGTACCACGTATATGCCTTATCTCCCTTAAAATGCGCTCTGGAATAAAAATAGGGAACCGGGTCTGGGGAGAGAGAGAGAGAGAGAGAGAGAGAGAGAGAGTTGGGTACGACCGCCGACGATGCAGGTGGGTCGCACTCTCTTCGGCCATACGGAGGATTTCGCTATCGTTCTAAAAGAAGCGCGCTTGCATAGCTATCGAATGTTTACGTTGCCGAGGCGACGATAAGATGAGCTGGAGTGAGAAATTCCATTCCCAGAACGTCAACAGATAAGCGTGCCGCGCATAAGTGCCGAGGCGTCACGCGTGCAGCCGGCGGTGCTCGTACGCAATGCGTCCGCTTGCATCACGGCGTGCCGTCGTCCGTCACTCGAGGTCGCACCGAGCGCTCCGCTAATCTCCGTCCTGCTGACACCCACCATCGCGCCTCTTCGCAATCAACTCTCTCCCATTTCATCGCGGCGCGGGTACTTGTATAGCGAAGTCGCTTACAAGCGTAGTTTTCGTTATCGACGCTTTCTTCTACGTCCATTTTCGTCTCCCCGCTGAGTGCTCCGGAGCTCCGAGCATTCGGACTACGGGAGATCGTGTCGGTGACGGCACGCGATAAACATAAGACACTCGATGCCGAAGACGGGATACGTGCCCCCCCTTTAGCGACAGCGGGGTAAATCTGAGCATGCCCTCATTCACGCTTCAACGGCGCGCAATATTCTATATTGCTTGAAAGTATATGAAGGCTCGTCGCGTAACCGCAGTACGCATTTCTTTCAGTCACCTTGCGTTTCTGTGAGATGCATCCGTCTGGATTTCTTTTGGAAAAAAAAAATTTGTAAACGAGCTACCCAATTCTGCTAAGCTCATACCAGAGAAGCTTACACCAGAAAATTAAAGATAAGTTGTGGTCGGAGCTCAAACATGTAGGCTCAGAAAAACGCGAAATCGTGATCAATTTTACTTGCTTTGGCTGGGGGCTGTGGCTATTTCTTCCTCATAACTTGACCAAAAATATTTCTTAATTATGTGTATCGTGTTAAGATAAGTGACGTGGTATTCCCGATTCTAACCACATAAAGCTCTCTGAGTGGCGATTCCCTTTAAGCCACGAATGTAACTACGCAGTTGCAGCTTCTGAGGAGCATCCCCTAACCTAGTACTTTGCATATTGCATTTAGATGGAGTTCCCCGCGGTATACTACTTCGCGATACCGATAGCTCACATATCAGTGTTTGGGGGACTGCTTGTTGATGACCAAGGGTCCACATCGAGTGTGTGATCGAATTCCAGCACTTATGACTCTAGATGATTTCTTAGCGGCTTTAAATGTGACGAACAGATAAGAGAGAGAACCGTTTGAGCTCCCGCCAAAGTTGAGTGTTGACGTTGAGATGGACAAAAAAATGCGACGACAACCACGTCACTATCGGAGGGGGGTTTTCCAAGCGCATCCACGGGAAGGCCAGCAGGGCCAGAACCGGTCTGCACCGTAAGGTCCACTCTGAGTGAAGTAGGAGTGTCCTCGAGTCCAAGACTCGAGAGAAGTAAGGGTGGAGGCTGCGTTTCCAGTCTCCCTCCCACCCCGTCGTCGTAACGCAGAGACACCCCCATTAAAACGTTGGCTCTTGAGCATGGCAGCCATCAGAGACTGCGCTATTCAAAGGCAAACGAAGCCAACTTGACTTCTTATTTTCTTTCTTTCTTTCTTGCCAGCACCGTCCCAGGTCGGCGTAACATTGCTTTCACACGTGCGAGTGGCTGCTTCAAGACTCTACGTAGCTTGTACGTCGCTTTGCGATTGGCTGGCGCAACCAGTTTTCATTTCAAGGCGGTTGACAGGCAAAACGCGGCTGGGACCGATGAGAGCACCGGGATAACAGATGGCACCCAGCTTCTCATAGCTTGCAGTTCTTTCTCTTTTCCCTCTCTCTCTCTCTCTCTTTCGAACGGGGCGATACGGGCTTGACAACATAATGCTCACACATAAACATCGCAGATGTCTTAGGTGAAACTGGGTTGTGGGGAAGCATAACCCCGCGTGCGCAACGTCAAGAACAGTCGCTATGACCGGCACACATTCGGGTACTGCGCGTGTATTCAATGGCCCCGCGCAAAGCGTCGCTTTCGTGGCAAAAGATTCGCGTCGCGATCGGTGTGTACGACGAAACACTCGCCCAGCTGCAGAGGGACGTGTTTCTCCCGATATCTCGGGGCTCGCCAGGAGGCAGCACACACCAGAAGCCCGTGCCGCACGCAGATGACGCTCGACTAGTGCGTCAAGAAAATTAAGATGTGTCGCCACCCACTCACAACAGCTTTCCTCTCTCTCTCTCTCCCATGCCTCCCCTTTCCTGTAACTCCGACAGATTGCTCCCACAGCTCAAGTCGCATCCTTTTTGATTGATAGCTCGATTGTGGCTCTCTTCGCGCAGTTATGCGTTTTCGACGACCGTGGTAAATATTTGCACGTCCGTCAAACGCTCATTTTCGTGGCATTTAAGCATGCATCGTCGCAGAAGCGACGTGTGACTACATCGCGTGCCTTGGGCAAATGCGATCGTTCCTTGTTTACCTGCTCGCTCGGCCGAGGCATGATCTGCCGCAACCGCGGTACACACATGCAACTCGTCCTTGAACCTTGAACGACGCCTCGAAATGAACGAGAACGTGTTCCTCCTCTCAGGTGTGCGATTTCTGAGAATACAGCAAGTAATTAGAGTTTTGCCCCTCGTTAACCGAATGATTCCGGTGCGAAGTACGCGTTGAACAGGCGGCTCTAAGCTCTCGGCGAGTAGAAAGGAATCTAATGCTTTTGCCACTCCCGTTAAATGTCATGTGACAACAAAGGCGCACTGTCACATCCGAAGCAATTGATGTGCGAGGGAAAAAAAAGTACATACACAAGGGTTCCTCGAACAGAGCTCTACTTGGCAATCAGTTGCTTTCGAGCTGGTCCTGCCACACACTTGCTGACAGGCTTCAAGCAAGAGGTTAGTCTTTGTCAGCGTGCGCCAACGCCATTGTCCTAATCATTGCTGCAATCATCGCCGCGTTCTTAGCTGGCACAGTGCGGCGCTCACATGCATCTATCGAAGCGTAGGGCAAAGGAGGACATCCATAGCAGCGTCCAGCGAGTCATGTATACGCAATCCTATACATTAAAGCATCGAATTAACATGCACAGATAAATATGTAGATTCAAGCAGCGGATCGTATGCCAACCTGACAGCATGAGTTCCCCGTTTGTCAAGATTTTTTCGCTTTGTCATTCGTGCATTTCTTTTTTTTTTTACTACATAACAGTAATATATAGAAGAAATACAAGTACCGTAAATACTGCATATGTCGTACGAGGAAATCTACGTACGCTTGCAGCGCAGGTCCCGAAGCTCTTTCACACGTCAGTATAGACCACGAGAGGGAAACACAAGCACGGCAATGGCGCTCTTTGGCCATACTTGGCCCTTGCGCCAATAAAAACCACATATCATCAAGCAAACACAAACACGTTTCTAAAGACCTTGCGGCTGTCAAATGTCCGGCGCCTTGCCTTTGCATTCCTACGGGACATTGGTTTGCCGCGCAATTTATCAAAAAAATTTTTTTTTCTGTTTCCGTCATAAACGTCCAACCGCGGAGCAATTGTTGACCCAAGCCACAAACATCAATCAGCCGATGTTTCATAAATAGGAAAAAAAAAAAGGGGGGGGGGGGGGGAGAGAAAGTTCGCAACAACAAGGAAGAGACAACTGAAAGGCGAGGACATCCTCTCCTTTCAAATGCTGTTTCCTTGTTGTTGAGCGTATCTGTTTTTATGCAATGTGTATCATGATCATCATCATCATGATGACCACGCCCACTGCACGGCAAAGGCCTCTCCCATAGATCTCCAATTATGCCGATTTATATAGAATGTACCAAATTTTCCAGCAGCGTGTTCCAGTAATAACCAGTTGATAATATGATTAGATTACAAACTAATGAAAAGTACACCTCATTTAGGTTTGTCTAATGCGTGTGGCACATTTGTCCGTTACGTACCGTAAAGCAGTGTGCGTGTGTGGGCATTGCGACAATCCAGCATATACTGGATGGCCAGGGGTTGCGCATTTCGCAAATTAATGCGGTTACGAAGAAGGAGGAGAATATGACTCTATCTTCTGTAACTCTTCCGGCATGGAGAGGGAGGATTGGAGTGACAAGGATAGAAGAAAGGTGGCAGCGGTGAGAGCAAGCGCCAGGAGCCCGCGAAGCAGAGGCCTATAGGGAGCACCGGCTGGTGCAGAAACTGACCTCGAGGACAAGCGTACGCGCGAAACATCGCACATTGCTTCTCTCTTCCCACCTTAGTGGTCAGGGAGACATCGGCTGATCATTCAACTGCCAGGATGTGAAATGCCTAATGCCGAGTGAGTTAATCTGGCCAGAATTTTTAAGACTAAGAGTAGCACCTTGTTGGACAGAATAACAAGAGCTTGGTGATGTCCCTTCTACAAATTTTGTCGCCAACATATTTTATTTTAAAAATTTATAAGGCGGCATCTTAAGCCAGCTCCCCGATCACTGCCCCCATTCTGCTCATCTTTCATCTTTTTCTTTCGTTAATTTTTTTTATCTCGCTTATCACATCATGCTGCGTAGGCAGCACTTGCACAATACTATATATGGATGCGCTTGCGCAGGTTCTTTTCTTTCTCCGATAAAATAGCGTAGTAGACATTGAAGCCGAGTGGTTGTGCAGACATACATTAAAGGGTTTGGTGACAGTGAGTGGAAATCCCCCAGTGTCTTTTACGTGCTTTCCGCGGAGACCTCGTTACAGGCATGGCCTCATCTCGTTGTCTCTTTCATTGCTGCTCTCATGTCGACGCTAACCCTCGCAATTCACGAGAGCAAATTCGGCTCTGGGTTAGCTCGAGCCACTCTTGATACTTTCTAAAAGCCGTCGGTCTGTCGTGTGAACATGACGCACTCAACAGGACTGAGTGCTCTTCGAGATATGCGCTCCCCACTCGAGACCTGCCCCGACGAAGGAACATATAGGCGTGGCTCGCTAGGGGCGTACACAAGCATGCCCTGACTACTCGAGCAATCGGGGAGAAAAAAAAAACAAAAAGAAAAATTCGCACCGGTTGCACCTATCAGGAGGTGTGGAATCGTGTCCGGAGGTAGCAGCCGTGCGGGAAAAGCTTCATCGAGGCCTAAGCGCTCGTTTTCGACGTTTTCGTTACGTGTGGGTGTGTGTGTGTGTGTACACGCCAGTTCTCGGCCGTCACCACTATTCTTCACATTACTGTCCACGCGGACTATTACAGAGTCACATGTGCAGTATTGATTTTCGGAACCGCTGTTCCGCACCCACCAGCCATGCCATGTGTCGTGTTAATGCCGCCGCGCGCTTCCTCCCCACCTGCAGACCGATCTCGTCCAAGGCGCTCCGCGCTTGTCTTGCGGCAGCAGCGCACAGATGACACGCGTAGACGCGTGGCCCGATCGCTAAGTGCCTCGACCTCGTGTCAGTGTCATTTCGCGCGCATGAGGCGAGGGTGTGAAGCGCGCTGCTGAGTGGACACGAAGTACTCTCTCCCCGCAAGTGCCGGGGGAGACGGATGGCACCCCATTGGCGCCGTTGACGTTGGTCCCCGCATGACGTACAAAGCCGGGCTTGTGCACGCCCAGCACCTGCTGCTGCTGCTGCTCGCCCTGACCACGTCTAGCCTTTTGCGGATGTGCTCGCGCCTTTGCGTGTGGACAAGCTCTCCCCCACAGCGCGCCCTTCCCTTCCGTTCTAGCCCTCTTTCCTCGTCATGACATGCTCTCCTCATTGTCTCTGGCACCTGCGAACCGCGCATCACCACTGGACATGTAATCCTTGACGCGACCGATTATATGCAACCCGCGGCTGCGCTCGTGTTCATTGCGAAGACAGACTGCCGCGGATGGAATTGGACGCGGCTCTAAGCATACAAGGCGCCTGGCACGGTCTCGTACGCAGAGCTCACGTAAGGCTCCAGTACCACCAGCCACCGGGTGGCGGCGACCGGACCCGCGCGACTGCCACGTATCCTCCTGGCCACTGGCCGTGCGCGCAGTCCGGCATTCGCCTGCCGCCTGGCACTTATTTCATTTTCTTCCGACTCTTAGCTGACGAGGATGTACGGGTAACGGCGCTACGGGCCCCGCGCATTTTGCGTATTTCGCTCATCATCCCTTGATTCTTTAGGTATCTCACGCTTATTGTTTTTTCCTCGGCTGAGCGCAGCTGGTACGCTTATGACTTGTATTGGGTTGGCTGTGCGATTAACCACGTATACCACCATATGTCTGTTGCACTTGGTGCTCTGTAAGCACGTCTATCACCGCTGAGTGTTGACTTGAATTTCTATCATTGAACTACGTGTGCGCCCATTAGTGCCAGTCATGTGGACCATGAAGTGCCGTGCTTGTGCCATGTTGGAAGCACTGCGGAGAAGAGCGCACTGGCCCTCTTCTCCGCAGCGGCCACTCTGCAATGTTTTCGGGAGCTGCTCGTAGACTCTTAAACCAAATTCGCCTCCCCGCGCGTTTCGCGGTGCAGCAGAGTCATTGGATCGTGGGTTGCTTTCGAGCAGCGCCCATTGCAAGCGCGGGAAAACTGCACGGGCCGGGCTGCCCCCGAACTGAGCCCGGCCTGTGCGGGTTGTGGGGGGCCGCCTTTCGTTGCCGACGGACTCACATTGGATCGTCCGCTGTTCGTTTGCAGAGCGCGGCGTTAACTTCCACGAGCAGCCTCTTACACGCCGACTACCTCTCATCCTCGTTCACAGCTGAGGAGTCGTTATCGCTGAGCGAGGAGCTCAAGCTCCCCGGTCTCGATTTAGTGGGAGCGCAGGTTCCTTCTGAGGTATTCGGCAGCACCGTGAGAGAAGTCTCCTCTTACCAGGAGATGTTCCAGTCGGGCTTCCCGGTGGTCAGCAGTCCTCCCCTCACCGAGCAGCCGACGCCTCTGACTCCCTTGAGCATTTCACCCGCAAACCCATCTGCCCTGCCCAGCTTCGAGGAAACATACTCGCCCAGGTGGGTTGTGCGCACTCCTTTTGCACCGGCCAGGCTCTTCAGCAAAAGCCCCTTGCTTCCAGGTACAGGCGGGACATCACACACTCCGGCGTGTTTTCCTTCAAGTTCGAGGAGCTGCGCTCGGACACCGAGCTGCCGGCCGAGGCCGGCAGCCCCGAGGCCTACCAGGTGTCCGTGGGCGGCTTCTCTCCTAAGCCTCACGCGTCGACCAGCTACCGGCCGCCGTACACGCCGCCACCTCCCCCACCGCAGCCGATGGCCGGCACATCCCAGGAGTTCTACAAGACGGAGCCGCCGTCGTACCAGAGCTCGAGCTGTTACGTCCAGTATCAGGCGGAGCAGGAGCACGCCAAAGCCGGCTTCTCGGGCTATCTTCATCCGACGCCGCCCGTATTCCAGAAGGGACTCGTGTTCCCGGGACCTTCGGAAAGCTCCAGCTTCAGTCTCGTGTCGGCCGGATCTTCGTCCTCCCTCGCATCTTTCCCGGGTGACCTGACGCCTCCGCTGCCCAGTCCTGGGGGCTCGTGGCCGCAGGCCCGAAAACCGGCGCTTCTCAAGGCAGCCGCTGCAAGCGACCCAGGGTGAGTGTGGCCTTGGTTTTGTGCGCACGCTCATATGAGATGTCACAGGCGCAGAGTGTTACTTGAATTACCGCCTTGGCACAACTCGAAAGCGGTGTCCACTCATATTAAAGCTATTAGCGTTGCTGGGTGCTGTAACGGACTTGCGGTGTTTGAAGTAAGAGTGCACTTGTTTTTGCAGGCAAGGACGCTAATAGGCGCTAGCAAACTGTGAATGTTTTGTCACACGAATGAGTCTCAATGTTATCGAATGTATTTTCAGCTGCCACTCTTCCTAGTGCTATTTGTTGCGCCGGCGTTGCCATGCAACTATAACGTTTGCCGTACTTGCTGTGGTCCATCGTTAAACATTTCGTTATAGGAATCAGAGTGTCGCAGCAAACGTGATTTTCTGTTTACGCACGCAGTTTGTTTTGCGGAGTAATCTAATGTTTGTGTCCAAACTACTTCGATGCGCCTCCTGTTTGTTATATCTGTTGGCAACCGCTCGTGTGGCGCATGCTTTAATAATGACTACTGTGTCGTAATTGTTTCAGCACGTTAAAAGGAGTGTTTTGACATGTTTTGCTTATTAGTCATGTAAAGTAATTGTCTATTGTCCCGATTTCAAAAATAATGACAAATTTTAAGAGCTGCACCGCTCGAGTTTACAAAAGACGCGTATATGTATTCCCGCGTGCGCGGGAAGCCATCCTGAGTGGTTGCGCTGTTACTATAGTAAAAACGTTGCTGAAAACTTCATATTTTGACAGTTTACTTCTTCCTCGCATATTCTGGCGCCAAAAATTAGAGTTAAGCTCGAGGCTGACGTTCCACTTCCCTCCATTATTTGAGAAGCGGTGGTGTCTGCATGGTTTCAGTGGCCCGGATGGTAGCGCATTGTGTACAGCCCGTTTGAGAGAAATGATGAAAGGCGATCGGAGCATGACTGTTGAATAGCCGATCAGAGCGTGACTGCAAACAAATCTATCCTGTTATTTTGTGAGGACGTCCAGGTCTTCGCCATATGTTTAAATGACGTGACGCAAAGGTATGCCCAGCGGCACCCTTCGATTGTTCGTCGAGCGTCAAGGTATACTCGCCAACTTGACGTGTCCGATGTGCAAACTCCTTGATGACCATTGCGTGTCGCATTCGTTAGGGTGAAGAGACCTGCTAAACTGTTACTGATAGAGTCAAACATACGACCTTTTCACCTAAGGAAGCACGACCTTGTTCGAGGTACCGCTGAGGCCCTGCAAGGCAGCATCCGCCAGCTCGCCTTCACCGCAACCTTTTGAGAGCGTGTTCCGTGGCAGTTGACGAAATCCAAACTCACTTAAACTTTCCATAAAGGTGCTAATGTGCGGGCACTGTGTTTCCCGAGTCCCGCAGCAGTGCAACAGGTTCTGTAAAATGTAAATGAAAAGTGTAAGAACAACGCAAAAAAAAAAAGGAAAATAAAACGAGGACGAACGATGAACACAGAGGTGTGTGTTCTTGGTTTGTACTTGTTTTCAGAGCTGCTTACACTTAACATGACCTGCCAGCGCACCCAAATCTTCACCATTCATATAGTAAGCAAAAGGTCTGCGTCAGAAATATTTAAAATATAGCGCATCAAGACAATTGTCGCTAAATCCGAGCTTATAATCACCATTTCCATGCCCCTCACGCTGTTTCCAATAAGCGGCTTGCTCAGTTTGCTCTCCTGCCCAAAAACGTATGTGTTCGGTGCTCGCGAAGAACTTCAGCGCAGAAGTTAGTATTCCAATTGTGTGGCCAGGCAGCTGCGAAATGTAGAAGATGTATATCAATTAATTGCGTTGTTAGATTACCACGTATTATCATTTTCCTTTTCACAGGTTGTGTATCGCGATGCATCCGAAGAAGTACGGGGAGCGCTCTACAGAATTTTTGATAATGCCGCTTCGCAGTGCCCGTAAAACGACAGTGATCATCGTATGTACTAACAGAAAGGAAAGCACAACCGCTAGAAAACGTCCTGGTCTGCTTCTGCAGGCTGGCGAGGTTGACGGGTGACCAGAAGGATGTCTTCTAAAGTAGTCGGCAGTCAGTAATGTATGAAAGCCTGCGATAGGCCAGCCTTCACAGGGAATTCGTCCTAAGCATAGAAAAGTGCACAAAACAAGGGAACAGGAAGGAGGACTACGCAAATGCCTTTATGGCTCTTGTGTTACATGCATGCCTTTGCTTGCCCTGCATCCCTGTCAGCTTATCCAGCTTTCTACTCTGCTGAGAAGATTCGCGTATCCGCCTTTCTCTAGCCGCTGCGTTCTAATTCAGTGCACGTCCGTAGATTTTTGTAAGACCGTCCCGTCTCGCCTCTTTCCTCGAGGAATCAATCGGATTCGAGCATGTACTCGAGCATTTCCCCACGTTTTTCATTCTGCGTTAAAAAGTGTGGCAAAAGGGATGCGCTAATTTCTTGACGTAAGCGCTAAGTTTGCATTCTTCAGCCCTTCGGATGTAGTGGTTAACATTTTCAGGCTCGCGCGAACAGTATAAGAAAACCTAACCTTGTAGAGCGTCGCTTTCTTTTTACGGAGCTAAAAAAACAACCGAGTTAGTGCGTCAGTTCGCCTGTGTCACCATCGGGCAGCTTGTGACGAACACAACTTCTGTCATCGCATTTTGATAAGGTCACATTCTTATCCGTGCGCAGCGGCCGTCTGCTTTCGCTGTAGAAAAGTGTCCTCGCTCTCATCGCTGTCGCGAGGGAGAACTTAACGGAAGGAGAAACAACTCTGCAGAGAAAGACGAAAAGGCCGAGGAGCGATGTCCGAGCTCGTCCTGTTGTGACGTCGTCAATGTACGGGTATAAGGTTCTTATATGGCAGATACCATTCACTAGGCTACACCTGTGATCGTTTCTTCACAGGATCGAATTGTAGGAGTGTCCACTGCCAGAGTGTAATTCGAAAAGGTTCTCCTCCGAGAAGGTATTTCAGGGTTCATTGTTCAGCGTTCATTTTGGCAAGCGCTAGATCAGTAACAAGTCAGAGAAGTATGTCCACCGAGGCTATCTATAGCAACGACCAGACGTTCGTGGCATATGCTCGCGTATTCGTGCAACCATACATTGTGAGAGCGCTGGAGTGAAGTACACGCCGTGAGAACGGCCCGTATGGTCAGATGTCTCCGTCATTAGGAGGCGGTGTTACGTCACTTGCTGTGCGCCCTTATTTCACGCATTATTCGGCCGAGTTCGCGGGAAGAAAGACGCGTCATGCGCCTTCGGGTAGATAGCCTCGGTCATGTACAAGTGTTGTTTAGTAGTACATGTTCCAGAGGGCTAACCAGAAATAGTAAATGGGCTAACGCTTTCACTCCTGAGGAAAGGATGCTCCTACTTTGTATCATATCACTGCAAGGAGACTGTCTATGCGGTGCACAATATGCGTTATTTATGTCGCTCAATTTACCGTGAGCCTCCTTTTTACGCAAGAACAGCGAAGTCTGTGTGCTACCCAGTCGCGCTCCTGCATTATTGCGCATTCCACGCAGCAGGATCAGGGAGATTTAGCGCTTTGGTACTTTCGATCTTGCATACTATATAGTGTAGCCACGCTCTATTCGGAAGCCATCAGATCCGAAGTATATCCACTTTTTTTTTTCCTTGAAACAAGAGTTGTCTACCCGAATTTCATCGTTTAGTATTTAAACTACTACCATCTCATAACCTGCAAGCTGCTCATTCTCTTGTCACCTTCAGTTTTATTACTTCTCGTATAATCAAGCTGCATTTTATTGTTGAGGGCTGTAGTTTGCTCTATGGAACTTTCTGCCTGTGGCAGCAAGGCAGCGACAAGCGCAAATAATTTCTTTTTAATTTTTTTTCCTTGAAGTTACGGAAAGGAAAACGACAACGCAAGTGAATCTGCATGCATACATATCTTCAACATGTAGACCCTAGCGAGGAGAATCTACTGAATCACTGCGATCCGAAGTAGAAAAAGATGGACAGTGGCTGAAGAACGGATTTTCAGATTGTTGATTCCACGCATGTGGTTTTTGTAGCTGTGCGCGTTAGGAAGATAACTGTGGAAGAAAAAAATATATTTCTGTTAAAGATAAAGGCGCCAGCTCTATTTACTGCTTTTTTTCTTGACTAGGTGCATCTTAACCATTCGATTAACTAACAGCGTCCACATTAGCAATTTGCTGACTTACCTCATAAATGTTTCAAGGCAATCTGCCGGCTCTGCGCGCTTGGCACAGATTCGTTCGCTCAACATATGCACTGTGGTTCGCCTTCCGCCCATCATCTCTCTCTCTCTCTCTTCATGGAGAGCAATTGATTCTTCGAAGTTCTGACATCTGGAAGAATTATTTGATACGTCAAAGAGCAAATGTTATCGATAGGGTAGAGTGAACCCAAATTGGGAAGCCATCGCTGTATCGTGCCACGTTCACAGTTTCTTGCATGCCTTCCCTTCCGTTCGTTCTATTCGCAGTGGTTTGCTTGCCTTTGGGTGCCTCCACTATCCATATTTCCTTGGTACATGCCTTCGTGCCGTTGTCGTCACGTTCGGTTCACGTCACTATGCATGAATCTGGTCTCCAGGACGTTCTCACTTGATTACCGCCCCGCCATTTTCGCATTAAACTCACGGACTAATTACAGAAAGTGCTAAGGATCGATAAAGGTTTTACATCTCTCGCATAAGCTGCAGCACGTCACAGGAGTATGCCTGTACTTTGCGACATTTTCCAGCCAGAGCTACGTAAGCAAGGACCAGTACACGTAACGATTTTTTTTTCCCTCGAATCTCTTTCTTTCTTATCGTCTATTCGGGCGATAACGTACAGAAAGAATAGCTGTCGGAGCACTTATACGAAACTCGCGCGAAGGACTGTTGGAATAGTATCCTTACATGATTGTGCCTATCGAGTAATCCATACCGAGCAGACATATAGGTATTCGATCAATGCGTACTTAGCCCATTTTGTTAGTCAACTCCCCCCCCTCCCCCCGGCCTTTCTTTGCGCCATCCGCCTGTGTTTATATTACAGTCCTTGGTGAGAGCGGCAAAATAAGGGTGCTCTTGTACGGTGCGTGGGTGTGTCCGAAATTGATGAACGGCCACGTGTCTTGTGCGCAGTGGACGGTTGGCCCCGCCATCGGCCCCCGGAACTCCACCGGCGTCGGGATCGAGCACTGCCTCGTCTCCGCCGCCTGCCACCCCATCCTACCAGTTGTGCGCTGTGTGCGGCGACAACGCTGCCTGTCAGCACTACGGCGTCAGGACCTGCGAGGGTTGCAAAGGATTCTTCAAGGTACGGCTCTAAAACGCATGCAGCGGAGATCTGTCGCGTGGTGCATTAAGCGCCTCCTCGGCCTGCACAAGAGGCTGAAAGCTTGGACCTTTTACGAAAATAAGATCGTACTGGCGAATACTTCATTGCAGACAACTGCTTTTCTTATACATGCTTGCTCCATTTCCGAGAGCCCTTGTGTCACCTGATGACGTAGGAGCCCGTCGTAGAAACGCAGAAACTGAGTGCAATAAGAAACGTATTGTCACGTATTAGTCATCTCATTTTTAATAAACAATCACACCTCTCTTTACACGGTGAGCGGAGACTACCTAATTTGGGGAGTATATGGTAACGCAACCTCGTATCGTTGTGTTTCGTCCTGCTCCCTTAGCTGCCTCCTTCACTTTACAATTTCGTCTTTCAATTTCCATTTTCTCTCTTGTGCAGAGGACAGTTCAGAAAGGAGCCAAATACGTGTGCCTTGCTAATAGAGACTGTCCAGTCGACAAAAGGAGAAGGAACCGCTGCCAGTTCTGCAGGTTCCAGAAATGTCTCGCTGTTGGAATGGTCAAAGAAGGTAACCAACACGTTTCCTCCACCCTGATAAACATTACGATTATCTATAAATTGTCAATTTCATTTAAAAAATAATAGAGGTTGTTTTCACGGAGTACTTGAGCTCCCCTGCACCTGCCTTTACTATTTCCCCTTTTCAAATATCTTTGTACATTTTTTCGGCTACTTTGTGCTGGTGCTGCACGAGTAAATGCGTAAATAAATTAACCAATATCTTTCCCTCGATGATTCCAATACGACCTACGTTGGCCTAAAGTGGATCGATAGCAGAGAACAAATGAAAACACGTCATCCACCTATAGATAACTTGCTGCAGTAATTTCACTATCTCATATTTCGCTTTATTTATATCGGGAAATGGAAGCGATTACCCGTCACTACGAGGAGAGGAAAGTTCATGTCACGTGAGAACTACGCATACAGCTTAGTCATTCACAGTAATTTCCTTGTCCGGAATGCTTTCGGGGCTGCCGATAACCGACGTGACAACCACGGCTGACGTCCCCGCTTTTCGTGAAATGTTGCGTGCCGTGTATGCTGGCACGTTCTATTCGCGATCGAATATTCAAACTATTCGCCTGTTTGTTTCAGTTGTGAGGACGGACAGCCTTAAGGGACGGCGAGGCAGGCTGCCTTCGAAGCCCAAGAGTCCCCAGGAGTCCCCACCGTCGCCTCCGGTCAGCCTCATCACGGCACTTGTCAGGGCCCACGTGGACACCTCTCCAGATCTCGCAAACAGGGATTACTCATTGGTGAGCCTCGGTTTTTTCACTGCTGGTCACATACGCTACAATAGTAACTGCACCCCTTGCGGGTATCGTCTCCAACCATCACAAACCTCAATCTTGCTTAACTTTACCAGCCACAACAGTTCACGGGTCATTGGATTAGTAACTTAATGTAGTGCTTCACTTGTTTCCCTTGTGCGACATTATATTCGGAACATACGTTTCCCTTCTGTTAAAGGGCCCCTCGCGGTCATCCCGAGGTCAAAATTTTGTTCTGTAGTGGCAGTTGCGCAACGGTCTGCAAGGAACGTGAAGCCGCAACAGTTTTTCAGACCAATGTCTTAATAGCAGAGTTAGGGGCGTCTTATGGTCGACAATGCAGGCCCATCTCGTCACTCGCTTTCCTTCCTCTGCTTCTCCAAGACCAGCCTGTCTTCTGGCCATGCTTCTCTGCTCGGAGTGCCACGCGAGCGCGTACGCACAGTATACTTGTGAGCTATAAATGGTCAGGCCTGGTCCCTTAAGGAGAGCAAACTGTTGTCATTATCAAAAGGGCTTTTACGTCACTTGCTTGTACCTCGCCATTTCGTTCCGTCTGAGGCATGTGTGTCTGTGTGCTTATCATTTACAGTGCCAGGAGATGCCGGTCGACGAAAGCCGCAGGACCGCAGCCGAGGTTCAGCAGTTCTACAACTTGTTGACTTCGTCAGTTGACGTCATCAAAACATTCTCTGAGAAGATTCCGGGATTCAATGAGCTGGAGAAAAGTGACCAAGAGCTCCTATTCCAGTCAGCTAGCCTCGAGCTGTTTGCCCTTCGACTGGCATACAGGTAAGCATACCACAAGAGGCATGTGGCTGGGGTCTGCTTAGAAGGGTGCACGATTATTTTGCTCCAACGCGAAAAAAAAGAAACAAAAACAAAAAAGAACAAAATTATTCACCCGCTCTGCCCTTTCACACATTAAATGTGAGCACTTGTCATATGGCGTAAGGGTCGAGTAAATTTCAGAGCAGGAGGTTGTAGAAGGTGAAGGGGTGACTGTGTCGTGGTGAGACTCTTGTCCTCTTTTCCCACCTTCTCCTCCTTCCTGCTTCCCTTCTTCCTTTTGGAGCCGAGCTCCTCCAGCTAGCGTTGCTGCTGCGAAGAAGGATGGACGGATGCCTTCATGCTGTCTGCCTGCCGTCGCGTTGTCGACTTGAAAGATGGAGACAAGCCTTTCACACAAACACAACACGAGACTTTATATCCGAGACAGACAGTACATATATACATTGACAGACAGTTACATGACTTAGCTTCGGTTGGTAGGACCTAGGTGAAGCCATCGGTTGGTAGGGCCTAGCGGTGGGACCGTCGCTCCAATTCGGCAGAGCCGACCAGTGCATAGCACCTCTCCAGCGACTTCAACCACCGCCCGGACTCGTACTAGATGTCCCCTCTAGTACTATCCGCGCCCGAACCCCGGTGGGGAGGACCTTGGTGGAACGATCGCTTCCATTCGACAGAGCCGACCCCAGTGCATCGCACTGCTCCTGCGACCGTAACCACCACCCGGAGTGGTGCTAGATGTACTCTCTAGCGCTATCCACTCCGTCCTCGCCAACCTTCGGGCTACCCTCCAACCTACTGCTTACCTTCAGCCTTTCCAACCTCCGCTTCCAGTCCTGCTTCCAGTCTCTGGCTTCCGATCTCTCCGTGCCAGGCAAAAGGGGCAACCTTATATACACCGGTTGCCCCGCCCTTCAACATCTCACAGCCAATCACACACGGCGATTTACACCCCGACGCCACTCTAACCAATGACGACAATACAGTGGGTACGCTTGCTGCCCACCACGCTGCGGGGGAGGGGTGAGGGCACCAAACCAGCTGGTGACTATAGACATTCCTGGACACGCTGTCGGAATTACTCCTCTCCCTCTGGCCGCCAAACACTTGTCACGCCAGTTTCCAGTCACCAGCTGTACAATGCATCACAACAATGGTCGCCTCCTCCCCCACACGTTCACTACTTAGCTGTGGGTCTTGCCCGGTGCCTCCTCTGCATACCATATTCTCCTTCGCATTCCGACGACCCTTACACGCCCTTCCTAAGATTAGGGTAGCGCTCTGATGCAGCTACGCTAATTACATCCAACAAAGGTGCGTCGGAATGGACATAAACCGCCGTTCACAAAAACGAAGAAAGAAAAGAAAAATAAACTGACAGAACAAAAACCCCGCGGCACATAAACTTAACAACATATCAATTGACAAACATTAATGGCATCGCCATTACCAAACGAGCCGCCGCGTTGTTACACTGCACACTGCAATCACTCAGCAATGGCACAAACAAACAAATAACAAATAATGACAACCCGAGTTCCTGCCGTCCCTGACACACAATCACACAACACTGCGCTGATGCGCACACTCGGCTGTGCAGGAATCCGTTGAGCAGTCTCAATGTCCACATGCCACGAGTGTCCGCCGCGCGTCTAGTCCTCTCGTGCGCCCAACCAGCCCCGAAGAACCACTGCAGACTTCCTTGCACTGGTCAGGCACCATGCCACTACCAGGCAGTGTTACTGTCGGGATGCACGAACACCAGAGGACTCACCGCTTGAGACGATGCCGCTTGCTTCCACGAAGCCTTCCGAGGTGCCGGCCCGCCCTCGTCGTCAAGCCTTGCCTGCGCTGTTGATGTAGTGTCCTCGTCGCCTCTCCTGGGCCGATGTGGTTGTTCTTGGCCCTTGGCTTCTTCCCGGCGGGAGCTCGTTGTCATGACCGTCCCCGGAGGGGATTACCACCCGCAGCACGACGTTCTTCTGCGAATGCAGAGCACTCGCTGCCGTCGTTGTTGCAATCCTGTCGACTGCGCCAGTAAATTTCAGAGCAGGAGGTTGTAGAAGGTGAAGGGGTGACTGTGTCGTGGTGAGACTCTTGTCCTCTTTTCCCACCTTCTCCTCCTTCCTGCTTCCCTTCTTCCTTTTGGAGCCGAGCTCCTCCAGCTAGCGTTGCTGCTGCGAAGAAGGATGGACGGATGCCTTCATGCTGTCTGCCTGCCGTCGCGTTGTCGACTTGAAAGATGGAGA
This sequence comes from Hyalomma asiaticum, assembly GCA_013339685.2. Taxonomy (NCBI): domain Eukaryota; kingdom Metazoa; phylum Arthropoda; class Arachnida; order Ixodida; family Ixodidae; genus Hyalomma; species Hyalomma asiaticum. The sequence goes on from CM023481.1 coordinate 306,711,311, forward strand.
CAAGCCTTTCACACAAACACAACACGAGACTTTATATCTGAGACAGACAGTACATATATACATTGACAGACAGTTACATGACTTAGCTTCGGTTGGTAGGACCTAGGTGAAGCCATCGGTTGGTAGGGCCTAGCGGTGGGACCGTCGCTCCAATTCGGCAGAGCCGACCAGTGCATAGCACCTCTCCAGCGACTTCATCCACCGCCCGGACTCGTACTAGATGTCCCCTCTAGTACTATCCGCGCCCGAACCCCGGTGGGGAGGACCTTGGTGGAACGATCGCTTCCATTCGACAGAGCCGACCCCAGTGCATCGCACTGCTCCTGCGACCGTAACCACCACCCGGAGTGGTGCTAGATGTACTCTCTAGCGCTATCCACTCCGTCCTCGCCAACCTTCGGGCTACCCTCCAACCTACTGCTTACCTTCAGCCTTTCCAACCTCCGCTTCCAGTCCTGCTTCCAGTCTCTGGCTTCCGATCTCTCCGTGCCAGGCAAAAGGGGCAACCTTATATACACCGGTTGCCCCGCCCTTCAACATCTCACAGCCAATCACACACGGCGATTTACACCCCGACGCCACTCTAACCAATGACGACAATACAGTGGGTACGCTTGCTGCCCACCACGCTGCGGGGGAGGGGTGAGGGCACCAAACCAGCTGGTGACTATAGACATTCCTGGACACGCTGTCGGAATTACTCCTCTCCCTCTGGCCGCCAAACACTTGTCACGCCAGTTTCCAGTCACCAGCTGTACAATGCATCACAACAATGGTCGCCTCCTCCCCCACACGTTCACTACTTAGCTGTGGGTCTTGCCCGGTGCCTCCTCTGCATACCATATTCTCCTTCGCATTCCGACGACCCTTACAGGTCGTAAATAAAAGTGCACTGTCACATCCGACTAGTTCGACGGCAGAGTGACAGCCTCAGCCTGCGTTACTAAAATGAGGAGTTCTCTTCCTTATACCATCAAAACATCGTCATTTCTTGCAGCGTTTAAAAAAAGATCATAAAAGATACACCCTTTTTAAACAAGCAACTTATTCTGACATGAATGATATATTTTGCATGCTCTGTCTTGCTAACAAATCTTAAAATTACATAATATACGTGGTTGTTACCTTTTCGAATATTCTTTGCGTGTTTTCAGTGTTGCTTCTAATATTTATTTCTTCGTTCTTTTTCTTTCTTTAGCTCTTAGCGTGTTGGTTCGAAATTGTACAATATTCAGATATTTAAAAAATTCGGGCCCATTTCTGTTTAAATAATTTCTGGTGTTATAAAATTATGCACTCATTTCTACTGTTGGTTAGGTTTTAAACTGTGTCAATATAAACTATATTTCTCTGCTTATTATAACCGGTACAGTATACCCGGTACGCTTTCCTGACCTTGGGGCCCTCTTCTGCATAATTTGCCCTTGTAGTCTGTGCTTTGACAAAATGAAGTAGACTTAACTTTAACCAGCTCGACGGGAAAATATAGAACAGCACGCTGACGTTTTATGTCAAGCTAATAATAAACTTGCGAATGGCGAAGGCGTTTGCAACCGAAGTAAATTACTTAACATTTACACTCGCAGTAAGAAGGAAGGCCCAGTTAGGGGGTAGCTCATCAGGCGTTGGATGCCCGTCCCTTCATCTTATCGCAGGCGTTTCGTCAATTATTCTCAGCGCCACACTGCAAGCGATAGTGCCATAGTATACACGAACCATGCAATATTTGCTTGTTCCGTGATCATTTCAAGCAGCTGTGATCTTCGGCAGCAAACAAACAAACAAGCAAAAAAGGATGGTTGGTTCCGCCGGAACACGAAGGCAGGCCCGTAGCCAGGAATTTTTTTTCGAGGAGGGCCCACTTGCTGATGGCTATGGCTATTTGAGAAAAACATGTATTTTTCATTGTTTTCGGTAAATATCGCAGTATGTGCATTGACTTTTTAAATGCAACGTTATTAATAAGCTTAAATTTGATGTTATTACCACTATACTATATTATTAACACTACTCCTAACCAAAATTTCGGGAGGGGCCCGGGCCCCTAGGGCACCCCTTGCTACGAGCCTGCACGAAGGTTGAACGTGTCTTCATAGAAGCAGTAGCAGTTGCGTTGCACGTCAATAAATACAGGAGCATACACTTGTAGTCCGTAATATGATTATTATATAATATTTTTGTACTTATTTATAACGCGCTATCGAGTCGCTGGACCGAACCCCTTTGCGCTAAACACTCTTAAAGGGTCCTTGCAACACTTTTTGAACGTGGTGAGAAAGCGGTGTCGGTCTGTCCCGGATGCTCCTATGAACATGCGAGCCAAATATTATTGCATTACGCACGCCAGAGAATACGCAAATTGACTTTTAGGACGACTGGGAAGCGCCGGCTCGTCTTTCAGCAAATGACGTCACTCATGGCACTGACTACGCCGCTTGACGTCTTTCATATAGCTCCTTAGGAGAGATGCGCATATTTTCTTTGCTTATTGAATCGGAAACGAACAGATAAAGCGTAGAAGGTGATGCTTCCGCGATCACGCAATCGGACAATGCTGCTTGTGCCTCAATCGACATAGTCGTTGCATGCCCCCAGTGGTGTCATTCGTTGAAAGGAGAGCGGGCGCTTTCCAGCTGTGTCTGAAACCAAATTGCCGATTACCTGATGCTAGGAGTGCAATAATATTTGTCTGAAATGTTCAAGGGCGTCTACAACTGATCAGCACCGTTCTCTGACACTAGTGAAAAAGTGTTGCAAGGCCCCTTTAAATGTGCCGTACCAGATGCTTGTATGTCGGCGCGCGGAGGTTGGCGCGCCGACATACAAGTATGTATAAGCTAATAATAGAATTATTTTCGTTCCGTCCGACATATTACAGAGTATCAGATAAAAGGCGTGTGCAGTGGACACGACGCTACACAAGTGTCTTCCTAAAAATAAGATCGGGTTATGTTTAGGCACAAAATGTCAACGAAATCGAGATACGTGGCTAGCGCGTGTTTCATGGACGAATGTAGTGGCATATGTGTGAAGAAGTAAGGAATGTTCGCTTCAACAGGAACAGTACGACGTGCACATCCGTTATGTTAGTTATGTCCGCCTCCTACGGTGTGCTGAGGGAGAGCTGTTACAGTAGGGCACAATTGCCCTGAACCGTTGAGACTTGTTCTAAACACACACGTAAGCGGCCTACTCTTTTAAGGCCTTGTCGGTAATTGTACAAACAGCCCTCCAAAAACAATTGCAGCGAACCCACAACTTCATATCCACAACCTCCCACGTACTGGTAACATACCCCCCCCCCCCCCCCCTACGCACACACACACACACACAGGAAAAAAAAGAACATTGAAATTCTAGATAAATTGCTGAGCTACGTGACGGAATTGACGCTAGTGAATTCTTGGCTAAAACATGTTCGTGTTAGGCGTTCTTGTTTCCCCCTCTAGCTGTGTGGATCTGTAACTCGTTTACATGTTTTGTGTGTCTTCTTCGAATGTGCAGGATCAGGCAGGAAGATGACGAGTTCACTTTCTGTAACGGCGTCGTCCTCCACCGAACTCAGTGCGAGAGGATCTTCGGGGAATGGTTGGCTGCCATCTTCGAGTTCTCGAGAAGTCTGCATGCCATGCAGATAGACATCTCTGCGTTCGCGTGCCTCGCAGCGCTGACACTCGTGACCGGTAAGTTGAACTCCTTCGCCGTTTCTATGCAGACAAGTCAGCTATAGTAAATTGTGGCATTGATTTAGACGAGAGAGAAAGATGTTATGGGAAAGATAGGGAGGGTAACTAGAAGAGAAATGCAGTTTGCTACCCTTCACTGTCGAAGGGGCAAGGTGAGATGGAAAAGTTAGAAGGGAAAGAACGAGAAAATTAGGTAACCGCTTAATGCACACAAAAGCAAGGCATTGCCACAGTTGGTTGTGTGAGGCCGGTAGCTCGTAGAAGTTTGAGCAGAGCCTCCGTGGCTTTCTGATTTGAGGCTCGATGGTTCCGGCATTCAAATACGGATTGTTCGGGTAGCGGGTGGTCGTTGACGCAATATGTAGGTGCGCAATGGTTTCCTCGTTGCCGCAGTGGTCGCAGGCAGCACTGTCTGCCATTCGAATGCGGCAAGCAAAGCCGTTTGTAAACGATTTGAGGCGAAGTAGCTGTACAGTACGCTGAATACTGACGGAGTCTTGGCTGAACTTCAGCAATACCACAGTGGATTATGCCGGAGTATTGCGAAATTTATGAACGCGCCTAACGCAGTTCTGAGAGGTGACAATTACGGCGCTCACTAATGTTCGCCAACGTTCGTGTATTTTGCTTATCCCTGACTAAATACTTTCCTTCAATGGCTATGAATAGTCTCAAAGGGAAATGTATCGTACGCAGTATTACAAAATATGAGATATCGCTAAAAACGATGGACAACAGGGAATGTCTCTGGGGCCAACGTTTTGTCGAAACGTTGGCTCCAGCGGTATTTCCTGTTATCTGTCGTTTTTAGCGACCTGTTCATCGATTCAGGCCTCCATCTCCCTCTGAGCTTCTCTTTTAGTTAAAATATGGGACAGAGAGAGAAAGATATAAAGCAAAAAGAGCAAGAAAGCAGGGAGGTTACGAGCGTCCGGCTTGCTACCCTATAGACACCTCCGGCGTATCTCTACCCTGGGGGAAAGGGAATGGGGTCTAGAAAGAGAACAGGTGGGATAAGGCACGAGCAGAATATGATAAAAAATTTACGGAAAACCTCCTTGTTTCACCACTGTATATCGCATGTTATACCTGAAAATTTGTTTTATTTTGTGCCAAACGTGAGTGAGCGTGAAAGTTTTGGGCAGTTTCTGTGGTTGCGAGCTTAACCGTCTTGTCAGCAGCTGAGCTAGTGAGCACATAGCTCCTGTTGGCCGAATAGTGAGTGCTGTCAACGCGAGTTTAGACAGGGCTGTTCCGCTTACGCGTTGTATACATGACGGTGCGCTCACGCTTCGCTCCCGCGCCGCAGAGAGACACGGCCTCAAGGACGGCGCCAAGGTGGAGCGGCTCCAGATGAAAATCATCGGGTCACTGAGGGACCACGTGACGTACAACAGCGAGGCCCAGAAGAAGCCACACTACTTTTCGCGGCTGCTGGCTAAGCTGCCGGACTTGCGCAGCCTGAGCGTACAGGGCCTGCAGCGCATCTTCTACTTGAAGCTCGAAGACCTGGTGCCCGCGCCGACGGTCATCGAGAACATGTTCGTCTCCAGCCTGCCGTTCTGAAGGCCCGAACATTCGCCCCTCCGCACATCGGATCATCCCCTCTTGTTTTGTCCCACGTGGTTGTTGTCAATCTGCCTTCGGTACCCGGCCGGGGCCGTCTCACAATAATGATTGTGATAGCAGTCGCGTCGTCCGTTTTATCGTGTCTTGTCAAAAAAGGTTTCTTTGTGACCCCACCCTCCTCACTTGCGCGCCCTTCCGGCGCTTCGTTTGTGTGTTCGTGTACTGCACCCGGGGACTATAGTCTGGCGACAGCGAGCGCCGCGTTCTGTAAACGTGGCCGGCACGCCCATAGTCCTGTCACTCGCGCACTCTCACCGTGGTATGGCATTTGTTTGCATCGCACTCGTGAACATTTTTAGAACTTGTGTATTCCCCTTTGTATGTGGCTCACTATCACCTCTCATGCGCTATTTATTTGCGTACACCCCGCGTCACCCGAAAGAGAGAGGCCCGCCAGGGCCCTTCCATACTTACGAGTCCCCAGTGCTCCGTTAGACCGGCGTCCCGCCGCGCTACCGTTAGTCCCTTCGGCAGAGCCCATTCTAGTCAGCCAGCCCCTGTTACGTTCGCATTGCGAGTGAACCTATTCCGAGATTCTGTGCACGTTGCAGTTGAATGCCCTTTCTTTTCGGAATATATAATCATATACATTATATACGCGCCGTACATGATATACTGATCCCCAAAGCGCACGTGTTGGAAAAATGTTTCTCGAGTCTATTTTACTGTGGATCTAGTCAAATGTTATGTGTGTTGCCCATTACACAGGAGCGGATGACCCGTATTCTGTGTTATCTACCCTGATTTGCTCGATATGCTGTATTCGCTTTCTTTTTCATCTTGTGGTGTCCTGCCCATTAAAAAAAAAAAGTCGGTGAGCACTTGTTGGTAACTGGTCTCGCAGACCCACCGGAAAGGAAGAAAAAGGCAGAAAGAGAAAGCCATGGGTACTCGCTCTTGACAAGTCATGTACAAAGAGAAGAAGAGCCTGCCTTTCGTATTTTTCTGTACAGCAGACGCGGCGACACGATACACAACACGAGACCCCCCTCACTGCCTTCCAGCAACATTCCCCGCTACTTCGTGGCTAGACCAACTTAGTTACTGCGCTCTCGTGGATGGCGCCCGGAGAGTATCGAAACATTCCACAAGCTTCCTGTGTGCACCTTTCATTTTGATTGCTTTCGCGCTGTCTCTCAGTAGACCTCCAATCGGCTCTCATGGTGTCAGCTTATTTCCTCGACTAAGTTCATTTCATTAAGCTTGAGATACATATATGCATATATATACACATATAAATATTATACGAACGCGTGTACATAAGATACATACATCAGAACCACCAAACAGACAGACACGTGCTTTCGGCACCGGCAATGTTAAAGTCAAGGTTGCTCTAGTCTTTAGACAGTTTTATTTTTATCTGTCGACGTTTTTCACTTAGATTGTTGTTGACGAGTGCAGCTGTTTCGGTGTCTAGGGAACCAATATATGTCGATAGTACAAAAAGATACGGGAGATGCGCGCGGAATTCCCGAGGCGAGTACACAAGACAGGTCCGGCGTCTGTCGTCGTCCGCAGTGCGCCTGCAGCTGCTTCCCGGTGCTCGCCTTTCAGAAGCGCCGAGGGGCGGCGGCGCTCAGCGGACGTAACTCTGCGCCTTGCCCCTGTCCTTGCCTGTCCTTACAGACACCGAGTCCGCCTACGCCTGTAGTATCGCGACCACTGGCACGCGCGTTCGGTGCCTGAGTGGGAATGGTAACGGTACAGCGGTAACGGTATCAGCAAACCCCCAACCCTGTCCGCGCACCGCCTTGCTGGTGCGGTCCTGCGAGCCCGCCACCAGTGAACCCCGCCGCTCGCTCACGCGCAGGTCGAGAACCATGCCGAGGGCCCCAGCGTGAGGAGCATGTGATGTGGCTCGTTTCATTCGGTCCCCGGTTTTAAAGCGATTTGCATATGGCGCGCAGCCGAGCTGCCGTTGCAGGCGCAGAACCGGAGGACCCTTCTTGGTGGTGTACGCTTGGTGAGGCTCCCGGGACAGCGCCGGCGACAACCCCCCCAACACCCGACCAAATAAACCTACGTGACGTGCGGTCCCGCCGTCGCCCGCCACCACAGTACGTTCGAGTCGTTGTCCGTTCTGTTGCCGTTCGTTAGGGAGGGCTTCTGCCGGAGTACTCGTTTCCGTCACCATACCAGAAATACTGTGCTGACCAGAAGTCTGTAACACACGGTTCACGGTTCTCTTTGTGCTTTCAACCGCCCTTTTTATGTTGTTGTTGTTTTTTCTTGAAAGACGTGAGTGAAATACAGAATTTGTTGCTGTTGTGATTGTTGATGTGTCACTATTTGCCCGTCTCTGCACGCAAGTGAAGAGACGAGGCTTTTCACGCGTGTCTTGCGAAGCTGTGCATCTCGTGTTATGAAGCATGTGTCATTTCGAAGTTTACAGAGAGAGTACGAAAACGTACCACTGCATACAGAGAATATCTTTGATGTATGGGCACCATTCGAGCATTGCGAGCAACAAAAACGGTGGCACATTTTTATTTTTTCACATTCTTCTACGTATAAGCAACCACTTTCGTGAGTTTTTATGCTCAAACACTAAGAAAGTCACCAACAAACGTAAGTCGAAGTTGGCACCGCCTACTCTGACCAGCTCAGTTAAGGGTACACCTTAAAATAATTTTTATGGCCTCGCTTTGTTTTATTGCGAACAAGAAAAGAAGAGGCGAACTGTTTCGAGGGACATTATTTTAGTTAGTCAAGTAATTCGCCAAGTGGCAACCTTCGTCTATTCTTCGAGTAGTATACCAAGCGCCCAAGTCGATTCTCCGATAGGATACACAGTAATATCGCTGTGCCTGCTTATTTCCCCGCAGTCTTTCCAGGGTAGAGAAGTTACGCTTTCCTCAATTGCTGGAGTGGTCACCCGCGGTCATTAGCGGCCTGGAAAATTACATGTGACGATCCAAAGTGTCTGGCCATTGCGTCTTTACGGCGGAAAATCATATGCTGTGGGGATTCCCTGGTATTGAAAGGGCTAGGCACAAGTTACCCAACGAGGCCAAACTCTATGTAATGTTCCAGCCCCCAGGGAACCCAGTCCGTTGAATAAGGGACAACTGAGCAAACTCACTTCTTTCTGCAACAGCAGTACCTGCAATGCATCATGCAGGGCTGTATGTGTTTGATCGGTGTGCCAATTTCCTCTTTCAAGGCCTAATGTGTCTCATTGGAAGGTGAACGTCAAAAAAGTGAGACTGCAAAATGTGCAAAGACATTTTTAGAAATTCCGAAAAAAATCGCGCATGTACCAAAATTGGCATGGAAGGGTAAGAATACATGACAAAAATGGCTCAAGACATCAATAACTTGACATGCTTGTCATTTACGTCGCGATTAAGGGCGGTGAAATTCGGCGTGGCGCATACCGGCATTCCTCGGCCTGGGATATGCGGGTGTGCGGCACGCGTGATTGAATGTGATCGTGAAATTGAATTGATTGATTGATTGATTGATTGATTGATTCGTGGGGTTTAACGTCCCAAAACCAGCTCTGATTATGAGAGACGCCGTATAGTGTAGGTCTCCGGAAATTTCAACCACCTGGGGTTCTTTAACGTGCACTGACATATCGTGAAATGGACATTGGACAGTAGGGTATGTATACATAGGTACGGGACTCGAACCCACGACCTTCGGCACTCAACTCCCACGGTCCCAGGTTCGAAACCTAAGGTCAAGCGATAAGGCTTTCGCATTTAATGTTTCTTATGCGATAGATAAGGACCCCTAGAAATGTTTGCCCTATTTATGCCTCCCGCCAAAATGCCTAAGTATTAAAAAGTTCACAAAGTATAAGAGCGAGTGAATGAATCTTAGTAGTAAGCATGACCTAAGCAGGGGTATAGAGGTCAATGGCGGGATCGTAAAGAAAACAAATAAGTAGAAAAGGTCGTCCTCTTCGTTGTGAAGGCGTAGCTCTTTTTTTTTTTTAAGCTGCGTATACATACGAGCATAATTTGGCCCAGACATCTTCGGTTACGTGTGCCCGTCCTCGATTTGCATGCCAGATTTCCGCCTCGAGGAAAAATATCATCGATCCAGGCCTAAACGCTAATATAAAAGTTCAAGCTTTATGCTGAGCTATGTGGCTAGTCTGCTGAAGTGCATCGGTAAAACTGCAACAGGTATTTGAGGTCAGCGCCGATCATAGAAAGCATACACAACATAATCTGAGTCTGCCATTTAATTGCACAAAGGTACATTTTTTGAACTTGCCCAAGCACAATATGTACAAATACGTAAGTACACTACGAACAACCAAAAGTGTGCGGCACTGGGTGTAAGTCATTATACTGCATTTAATCATTTGATGTAGCGTGAAAAGGAAAGTACACTGAATCAGAGGGATTACCTGCTCGGTATAACCTCTTTAAAACAACCGAAGCGTCGAATATTTTTGAACGAGGATTGCGCTTTAAGCTTCTCAGTCTATAGTACCGACACATAAAAGGGCTGGGATTTTGCGTGCCAGAACCACGACATAATTTTGAGGCACGGAGTAGTGGAGGACTCCAGATTAATTGACTTGTGGGGTCTAACGTCCCAAAACCAGCTCTGATTACGAGAGACGTCATAGTGGAGGTCTCCGGAAATTTCGACCACAGGACTCCAGATTAATTTTGACTACCGGTTCTTTAACGTGCACATAAACCTATAGCAAACGGTTTCCTTTTGCGTTTCGCCCCCCATCGAAATGCGGCCACCGTGGCAGGGAATCGAACCCGTGACCTCGAGCGTAGCAAGCCAACGCCCTATAGCCCCTAAGCTAGCACGGTGGGCGAGTTACTAACCCCACGATATAGAAATAAGATGAGGGGAATACGCAAAAATATAGCTAAATATTATTCGGGCCGTAAATGCGCTTTGGCATTTCTTTCTGCTAAGCCAAGTCCCGCCACGGTGGTCTATTGGCTAGACGCTCGACTGCTGGTCCAAAGTTCGCGGGATCGAATCCCAGCCGCGGCGGCTGCATTTCATTGGAGGCGCAATGTTGAGGCCTGCGTACTGTGCGATGTCAGTGCACGTTAAAAAAAACACCGGTGGTTGAAATTTCCGGAGCCCTGCACTACGGTGTCTCTCATAACCATATCGCGGTCTTGGGGCGTCAAACCCCAGAAATTATTCAATCAAATTTTGTTAAGCCAAGATTCAATCACCGTTTATTAGTGAGCGATGTTTCTACCACCGCGCATGTGCTGCCAAATGCGTCGCGACGCGGGAAGCCGGAATCGGGAAATCGTCAAGGAGGCGCCTGCACTCGCATTTTCTTGTCGCATGATTTCAGGTTTACCGATTGCAAGGTAAGACCTGTCTTTAAACCGCAGAGGTGTCACTTAAGAATCGAGCTTGATATATCCTTCAGGGATCATTTAAAGCGGAGTGAAAGCTTCTCCTCTTAGTGAAGCGAACCTCCTGCGAAGCCGGTGTGCATGTGGTCGTTGCTTTGTCCAACTATATATAAATCTCTTAGTTTCTCAATCTCAAAAGATACGCAAACATCCTAAGCCACTACAAATTGGGCAGAAGGACTTACCCCACTCCGCACCCCAAACTCACAAGAGAGGAGACGGTGTTGTTCCGGAAACTCCAGACCAGCACATTCCCTCACGGAACACTTCTGCACTCTGTGTATCCCCCGAGCTACCGACGTAACTGTACCTTCTGCTCTGCAGTAAATACTCTGTACCATATGGTGTGGGAATGTCCAGCAAACCCGTCGATACTACCTATCCCTGCACCAAACATCGAGCAGTGGGAAGCCCAACTGAGAAGCACAAGGCTCCAAGACCAGCGAAGCCTGGTGAACAGGGCCAAGTTGTCAGCCCAGGCTCACGGCGTCCTGGACTAGGGACGCCGCCCACCTTGGACGAGTCTGCCGTCGGCTCTTTTATTCAAATAAAGTTTATTCTCTCTCTCTCTCAATCTCTTGATGAAGGCTAACATGCACGTCAGTGATGGTTGAATATGCATTACAAGACGAAGGTTTTTTCATTGACTTCATGCAGAAAGCCGATGGCGCACTATGAGCAGGCAGCCTTCTTCCAAGGTTAACCGTCCGCTAATCGCAAGCGCAAACATGTTCAGTTAAGCTATTGGTATCGGTTGGACTACGACCAAAGAGGGCCGCGTCAGCGTAGCCATGAAATTTCATTTCTTTTAAAGACACTATTCTTTCTTGGGATACTTGAACGCAGAAATTTTGGTCTGTCTGCCTGTCACACGATTCAGCCAGCTGGCCAAAGTTTAAGCGTTTGCCTAAGGCCCCGCCATCTTGAACTGGTGGCTGCGTTCATACTTGTGAACATGGTCGATCAAAAAGCGAATATTACGCATATCTGAGGCGTAACATCAATACGCCGAAGACGTCCCTTTGCGTCTGTCACCGTGTGTGGTTCGGCGCGAACGTCTTCACGCTGAGCTCGGTGCGAAGTATCGAGAAGCGTTCGCTGGGCCTCGCAGTGCTTTGCGAGGCCTTTCCCGCAGCCTCGGACCACGACGAAATGCGAGTGTGCCGGAGGCACCTAGACCAACTAAATACCTATCAGCTTTGCTGCTTCGCTAGCCACTAGTGCAAGCTTCACTAACTTTTTTCTCTTTTTTTGCGTTTTAAATAATTCTCAACCATCCACAAACAAGGCCCTCAAGAAGACTATTGAAGGGTGCGCCGGCCGCACCGCCTTCCCTGGTTGCCATGTATACATGCATACGTACACATTTACCACTCACAAACAGATACGAACATAAAGACCCCCTTCCCATTTGCCTGATCGAATGAAGACTAAGGCATGAACACGAGCACATACTTTCTGCCACAATATGCGAAGTGGCATTACCACGCTTGCGCTTTTGAGCCCCAGGTCAGTCGTATAGATCCGATTCTTATTTAACTATAGCTTATGTTCTTTTTGTAACGAACTGAAAACAATTGTGCATTTTCTTCTTTTCTGCCATCGCTTCTCCTTCCTCATATGGCTAGCTGTGTAGGCACAAATTTATTGACGTCAAACCTATTGTACTCCGGTGCGCGACGGTCGGATGACCAGCGCTCGGAGGGGTGACGACTGTGAAATATTCAAACTGCCATCCTCAAAATTCTTAGAATTAGCAGTGCAGGAATTCAGACTAGAATAACGTCTTCCGTTGTTTGTATCGCCCTGCTATTTCGAAGGTGTTCACCTAACAGCTCGGCATTTGGAGTTTAGTGCTACAGAAAGTTGAACCAGTTGGTATCGGCATTCATTATGAAATAACACAAGGCATAGGAATTCATCATGAAAGAAACAAAGCGAACAAATTACAACTATCGGTGTCTGTGTTGCTTGTTTCACTTCTCTCGTTTTCGTTCTTGTCTTTACATTCTTTCACCTCGAGTTTTAATTTTACAAATCTGTATTTCGTGCGTGTTCGCGCGCATTGTCCTTTATTCAATCTCCATTTCCTTGTTCTTGCTCTTTGTTGTAGCTTCTCTTTTCTCTCTCTCTCTCTCTCTCTTGACTGCAGTTTACCCCCAATGCAGTTCATGTATATGGATCATGTGTTCATGTGTTCATGTGAACTCTTTTAGAGCCCTGCGTCGTGTTGGGCGACGTGGTATTAAAATTTGTGCTGTGGTCGGATGCAAGAACTGTGATGGAGGCACTGAGCAAAGGAACACGTCGGTCAGACACGGTCAAACGAGTTGATGGCCCCTGCAAATCTCTTGTGGTAGGGGGCTTTCCATCTTTTTTGGTTGCCTCGATCGTGTAGGCGTAGAACACGCATAAAAAATTTTAGGAGCTGCGGTAGTGAAGGAGGAGGAGAAAGGAATAGGAAAGGCCGGGAGGTTAACCTGGGCTGAGCCCGGTAGGCTACCCTGCACTGGGGAAAGGGGACGGGTGCGCTAGGGAAGAAAAAAAAAAAGTTAGGAAGACCTGATCCTTATTTACTCTTCGAAGCTCATCTTGATGCCTGAAAGAGCTAAAATGATGCGTTATATATGCAGTCTGATATTGAACTGATCGCTTGCATTTCTAAGTTATAGCTGAAAGCGTCAGTAATAAAAATTACGCTCTCGTAACGTGGGAAGTTGCAAGCTGGGTTGCACACCCTCTATGTATCACGCTTGTTATCTGATGTCTCGCGTACACAGTGTTGCACAGTTATTATTTTATTCAGTTTGAAGTTTGATATGGAATGCAGGCACGCGCCCCACGCTACTTTAGAATGCTTAACAGCGACGTAAAGGGTAAACATGTGAACTTATTGATGTCATGACCTATCTGTCAGTCGTGTTCATACATACGTACCACCACCCATGCAAATTTTGTTATACTCCACCGGAACGAGGCGCCAGTTACGTGCGTTTTTTTGTGTTTTTTTTTTCTCTTAAAGTGGCCGCGCAGACGACCGCATTTTCCGTTTCGTGTGAACCAGTTAAAGGTTTCGCCTTAAATTGGTAAATGCTCATTGAAGACTAAGCTGATGTTCCTCTCTTAACTGTGCAGAACTGGTAAGGTTGGAGCGGGAGCTCTCATTTATACACCGCTTGAGTTGCCGATAGGCTATGCTTCTGTCAGATATGAGCGCTGTCGATCGCGATCGAAAATGATCGTAATGCACAGTCTAGGAGCAGTTGACTCGGTTGGACTCTAACGCTTGGAGGGCAACTGAGTAAGCTCGAATCATATAGTAAACGCGCCTGATAAGTATTTTAAGGTATATAGCTATACAAAACAGAATTCGCATCGAGGTATAGTGGAAGTGACTGTGCAGATGCACTCTCATTCACCTTCTATCGATGCAGTGAGATCGCGGTCGAAAATTACCCGTGTTACATGGGTCTTCATGCAACATGCAATTTGTACATCCAACACAATGTGCCATTGCCAAGCTAGCTAAATAAGCGAAACTGACTACTATTCTCCCATCGTACTGGTGAATTGTCCGGAGATAAATAAGCCAGAAGACACTTACCAAAACATGTGTGAAGCTAGAACACCGGCCAGCAAACCAGATATCAACACACAAGCGGGCACGATATTATTGCTCATTCGCCGCATTATGCACATATGCATTCGAGGCACCGAGTCTTCGATCCATACGCCTGGCACGGCTTGAACTCAAGCAAAAACAGCGCTGATAAAAACAGCGGCAGAAAAATAAGTACAAGACATGGGGTACCAAAAGAAAAACAGAAAGAAACCGAAAAGCTCACGTCTCGTTCACTTGGTATAAATACCAAGCTTGGCACGCCAGGGTACGAATATATAACTGACATGACTGATAGGTCATGACATTACTGGCATGACATCCTAGCCATTACAGCACGATTAGCGATAACAAAGTCAGGAGTGGCTCATAATTTCATTGGATATGCAGGTATGAGCCACACGTGATTGAACGTTAACCTTTACAGCCCATATACCAAACTGCACTCACAAGACGTTAGGCTGCCAAAGGTCTTGGATTTCGCCTTTACTTCTCTTAAGCGGTAGCTAAGGGCTAGTGTCTGCGATGTCTTCCGCTGACAGTTAGGCACTGAAACCTAATTGGAGAATGGAAGTTGTTTATGCAGGCAATTCATATTCGTTTTAACATTCGCAAAAGGGAGACGCTGCCAATTTCTGCAGATCCCAGGAAACCAAAACTGAATGGTCAAGGAGCGCAAGAGGTTTTCCTTCTTCGTCAAGGGCAAGAACTTTTCCTTTACGCGTGACATATCTCCGCTGTTAACTGCGAACGACACTCCACAGGGATCAACCTCGACCTTACACAGTTCAGCTGCTAATAAAAGCTTAGGGCCCATATTCAGAAAAACAACTTACGACAAGTCCGTAAGAGAAAATATCAGCCAATACTGATGCTGGGATATGATGCTGGACCGACCAACGGCAAAAACACTTACGAAAGAGATGTTTTGTGAATTCGGCCCCAGTTTTAATATTCTTGAGAAAGGTTTTGCGTTACAAGCCCGAAACCCACGCTGGCCCACTAACGTGAGAACGTGCGGCTAGGCCAGGAAACATCAACTGGCCTCTTCTGTGGGTAACAGACTTCGTTCGGCTGTGGGAGGCACTGCTCGCAAGCCAGGACCGGGAGAGCCGATTGGCACTCCTAGACCATGGCCAAACCTCCTAGGCCAAACCGCTTACCTGTTCTCTTTCTTTTACACGTTCCCTTACCCCCAGTGCAGGGTAGCAAACCGGACGCTCGTCTGGTTAACCTCCCTGCCTTTTCCTTTTCTTTGTCTACTCTAACTTTCTCTCTCTTTGTTCAATAAAGTTCTTCTCCTCCTCCTCCTTACAAGTTAAAAAAAATTACAGCATATCCACGGAGTGAATGATGATGAGTGGGCGAAGCTCGGGAGGTTCATCGTAGATCGTGCCGAGTTCCGGATTAATTTAGTTAACGCGCACGCTACGAATCCTTATGGTTCAACTATGCACAAGTGAAATCTCCCACCGGCACTTCATTGCAAGATCCAGTGCATATATATATATATATATATATATATATATATATATATATATATATATAGCCCCGCCACGGTGGTCTAGTGGCGAAGGTACTCGGCTGCTGATCCGAGGGTCGCGGGATCGAATCCCGGCCGCGGCGGCTGCATTTCGATGGAGGCGAAATGTTGAGGCCCGTGTGCTGTGCGATGTCAGTGCACGTTAAAGAACCCCAGGTGGTCGAAATTTCCGGAGCCCTCCACTACGGCGTCTCTCATAATCAGAGCTGGTTTTGGGACGTTAAACCCCACAAAACAACAACATATATATATATATATATATATATATATATATATATATATATATATATATATATATATATATATATATGGGTGGCCGGTGAACGGTTATCCAACGCGAGCAGTCGGTATTTCTCAATCAAGAAACTCGCTAGGAGACGCTGCCTGCGCCAACGTTGTCTCTCGCGGGTGAGGGCGCGTTCTCCTTCTTTGCGAGCTGGTAGAGCGTTCACCTAAGAAAGAGCGTTTCCATAGTCAACGCGCGCCTTTCGCTCTCTCTCTCTCTCTCTCTCTCTCACAAGACAGCAGATGGAAGAGTGAGAGAGCTCGCGCGCCGGGAGGCACGCGCTCGCCCTCGGCGCGTGCCCCGGCGCGTGCCTCCCGGGAGATACTGCCGGTTACGCCTGACGCAGGACAAGGTTAGACTAAGAGGAGCTTCGCCCCTAAAAAAACCTAATGCAGGAAAATATGCGTTTTGACGATTGGCGCGCAAAGGACATAATGAATACACATGTACAGTGGTCAACTCTCATGGCTATAACGACGGAGCGTCGTGCTCGGAACTGCACGAGCGACATCTACAGTTGGAAACAGGCCACATCTGAGCATGCGCATCGCCACTGACGCGCTTGCCTTGCAGTTTCTGTCCATGTTTATCGCCGCGGCCGCGACAACTGCTTTGGCCGGCAGAAGCGCTGTCAGCCATATAGCGCCGGAAAAAAAAAGTGCAATCACCCGGATTGGCGCGTTTTCTACTGCGTACGTATTCTCGATTTGCGGTATCACATCGTACAGGCAATGCGCCGCATAATGTATATTGCGCATCGCTCTGTGAATTTTTTATAGCGCATTGCGTTTATTGCCGTGTGCTGTCATTTAATTTCGTAAACCTACTATTAATTATAACTCCCCAACGATGCGTTGCCTGCGACTAAATGTAGTTTGGATTGCCCATACATGCGACGATACATGTATGGGCAATCACGATACATGTAAGGGCTACAACCGACGAATCGTCGGTTGTAGCCCTTAATGACCGACGACGGGGAGCATCAGCAAACCGACCTTCCGTATGGAATGCTTGGAGCACTCTATTCAGAGTTGGAAGTGCAAAATTCTATACCGGCCAAAAGACAGCTTCCGAGCAGCCTGAAGCAAAAAAAAAGAAAAAAACGCAGAAAACTTTATACAGTTCATAAGTGGGCGTAAATCTGTTGTTGGGACAATGTGACCGCGAACGGAGAATTAGAACGCAGCACAGCTTGCGTCGGGCGCTGCCAACAATACGCTTCGTTTCTTTTCCTTTTTTTTTTCTTTTGTTATTGCGCTAAACCGTTGACAGTGCTACTGACGGCCAAAGCGGTTGTTGCATCCGCGTTGATAACCAAGGGTCGAGAATGCAAGGCATGTGCGTCAGTGGCTCTGTGCATGCTCAGATGTGTCCCGTTTCCAACTGTAGATGTCGCTCGTGCAGTTCCGAGCACGACGCTCCGTCGTTATAGATATGAGAGTTGACCACTGTACGGTGTATATTTGTATTACATGCATTATATTAACCATAACGGTATGGTTTTTCATTTATTTCATATTTTCCTACTATCTTTTCACTTTGTACCGAGTCATGGTTACTTCAGTGTCTTGCATACACGTTTTGTTTATTTCATTATTGGAATAGCAATTATATGGACAGTCTCGACGTGTTTATGCCGTGGCCATCATGTCCCGTATAAAGTCCGAATCGATAACAACCCCCGCGCATCGTGCGTTCTACGCGCGGGTAAAAGCACGCGAGTGGGGCCGACGAATACGGCTGAAGCAGAGATCAAACAAGCCCGGCCCATCTCCATCGCTCGGAGGGCGCATGCGATAACGTCACCCCGATCGAGACGCCTGCCGCCGAAGCGGAGAGGAAACGCCCCGCCCGTCTTTAACAAGCATGAAAAGGCGCGAGGGGAAGGAGTTGTCGCTCGAGCAACAACTGTGGACTTCGCGCGGTCGCCATGCTGGCGCGCGCGCTCTCTCGGCAGCCATCAGCGGGCGGCTCGTAAACCCTTCTATGTGCTGTGCTCTCAACGCGAAGGGACTACGAAAATTGTCCCTGGAGCAGCCGTATTCTCTTACACCAGCATGTTGTACAGTTACGCAAGATCGCATCTATAAAAAAGTTAGCTGCCACCCTCACGTCGTATAACATTGTTCTTGCTATCGCATTCACTGGTTCGCCTTTCGGTGAAACTAATTTTTTTTTTGCGCGACCGCAGCTTTCAGTGACTTAAAGTAACATGGCAACTATATTTATTGCTTTTTTTTTCATGTTGGGCTAGGTTACGTGAAAGCGGCTTTTATTAATATTGATTGATATATGGTTGTATAAATATGAGTGCTCTACCGGGGTGTTGGGTGCTCTGTCAGGTGTTTCTTCTATAGTTCTGAGATCTTGTTTTTTACACAAAGGTATAATGAAACTCAAATTGAAACAGAAGACGTGTAACAAATTACGAATGGGTATGCACGATCAAATTGTGCATACTGCTATCTAAATTTTACGAGAGGTGAAAAGCATATATGCTAATCAGAAATGGCAAAACGCACGCAGCGTAAATCTTAACGAGAATTAAATGTTAACGCAGAACACGTACATATGAATGAAAGACTAATACATGATTTAATCAGCGTCCTAAACAAAGCAAACGGGACAGTTATGGGCTAACGTGCCGTTAATTTCTGCGAAACATGCAATTTAAGATATTGGCCTCGAGATCGAACACAGTCGGTGCCTAGCGGCGAGCGGACGAAGCTCACAAGTGTGGACAACTCCTTGCGTCGTCTGCTAGCCACTGCGCTTTTGCATGCGCGCGTACGTCACACATGTCCTCCAATATGTTTGTTTATGAGCCGGTGCAGTGCTGATTGATTCCATGTATTCTTATCCAACCATAGAAGTATTAGTTATAGCATTCTTGGCTTTGCGCTGCAGTCCTTGCTCTTTCTTAAAATCACTGAGCGCCTGTGTCGTGAGCGTGTATGTCATCGTCGCACCTCCGGTTCGGCAGAGTTATTTCATTTATTTTTATTTATTGAATACTGCAGACCAAGAACTGGTCCAAGCAGGACAACTACAAGAGGCAGGATATAAACAAAAACATGTGAAACATAGGAATATATCACGAGAAATGGAATCGAAAACACGTACTAACAGAACGCATAAAAGATAACGTGGCAAAATATTACATAAAATGGAAACAGAACACAAATTAACAGTGCATATTTTAGCTCTAAACAACAGAAAATTGGCTGAGATCAGTTAGACAGTTCCACTCTGAAACAGTACGCGGAAAAAAGGAAAATTGAAACGCGTTGGTATTGGGAAAATACGGGGTTAAAGAATGGGCGTGATGATGACGTGTATGCCTAGTGGACAGAGGAGATACATATGCACGCGGGTCAAGAGCTAACTTATGATTAACAAGAAGATAGAGAAAGTTAAGGCGATTCCTTTTTCGTCGTAATGCAAGTGTTTCAATGTTGTTAGTAGTCATGAGTTCAGTCGGTGAGTCCGTAATTTTAAACTTAGAATAAGCAAACCTAACAGCCTTTCTTTGTACTGCTTCGAGTTTTTTAATGTTAGATTTAGTAAAGGGGTCCCATACAACACAAGAGTATTCTAGTTTTGGCCTTACGTACGTAAAGTAACTAAGTAGTTTTATGTTAGAAGGAGAATTTCTAAGTTTATGTTTTAGAAAACACAGCTTACGGAAGGCAGAAGAACGTACGTTGTCTATGTGCAAGTTCCAAGACAGGTCATTCGTTATTGTCACGCCTAGATATTTGTAGTTGTTTACCTGTTGTAGTGATGATGAGCCGAGGTTATAAGTAAAATGAATGGGTGTTCTTGAACGAGTTATGCAAAGATAAACAGTTTTTTGTGCGTTCAGTGCCATACCATTGTCATTACACCAGTTTAGTATCTTATTAAGACTTAAGTTCAGGTTTTGTTGATCATTAGAACAAGTAACTTGACGAAAGAGCACACAACCATCCGCGGATAGTCTGATTTGAGTTCCTGGTGGTACTGTGTTTACAATGTCGTTTATATAAATTAAAAATAATAGCGGCCCCAGAACACTACCCTGTGGCACGCCTGATGTTACAGGAAGAGAGCTCGAATTGTTCCCGTCTACTGAAACAAACTGTGAACGTTCTGTTAAATAGTGTTGAATTTGGCAATGAATATGTCGGGTAGATTGATGTCCCTGAGTTTTGTAATTAGTTTGTGATGAATAACTTTATCGAATGCCTTGCTAAAATCAAGGAATGTGACGTCCATTTGACCATTTTTATCCAGAGTTTCTGCAAATGAATGAACCACTGAGACTAACTGAGTTACGGTTGAATAACCTTTTCTAAAGCCATGCTGAAAATTAGTCAGTATAGAGTTTTGTTCGAGGAATTCCACAACGCGCTTAGATATTACATGTTCAAGCATTTTACATATTGGTGATGTTAATGAGATGGGACGGTAGTTTTCTACAAGTAATGGTTGCCTTTCTTAAAGACGGGAACAACATGAGCCATCTTCCAATCACTGGGTAGTTTCGCACTCAACAGCGAACACCGAAAGAGCACAACGACAAAATGAGCAATACTTTCGGCATAACGGCGAAGAAAAACGTTAGGGATATTATCTGGACCACAAGATGATTTAATATTCAACTTCAAAATCATTTCAAGGACACCAGAATATGAGATAAAGTCCACTTCATTAGACTAAAATACTCTTTGCTGAGGCGTATGAAGACTCGCCTCAGCAAACACGCTATGAAAAAATTTGTTAAAATGTTCCGCAGTGAGCTTCAGATCTGTAACTGTATTTCCATCGACTAATATATGTGATACCTGCTTCTTACTATCGCTCAGGAAGTTCCAAAACTCCGTAGGATCGTTTTTCAAAAAGTTTGGAAGTTAGGCTGCTGTTGTGCATTTCAAGTATATGGCCAGGTGCACTTAGCGTCCTTCTGAATAACTTAAGCGGGAAACATCAACGTGTAAATGCAGCACTGCAGCGATATCATCTCGCGATAACGTGATTGTGAGCATGACTGAATAGAGCAGACGTCTATCGCTCTATTCAAAAAGATGTGTTGAAGAACACATCTTTTTTCTTTTTATGTGCGTAAAAAAATAAACATTGTCTTGTCACGGTCACGCAAGTAATCATGTGAGGAAAGCGATGTGTTTTAGTATTAAAACGTTTACTTAATATAGGCGTGTGTCAAATATCGTGGTAGTCCTCAAGCCGCGTATACAGTCACGTAGCTTGACTAACTGAGCCAGTTAACTCTCTTGCATTGCATGGAACATGACATGCAAGGCATTTAAACGCAGATACGCGTGTGATACAGCGTAGTACACAAGCGGCTACTTCAACTCAGTGCACAGTAGCAGTCTTTTTTTTTTTTTTTTTTGTTGTTGTTGTTGTTGTAACCAATAGGGAAAAATGAGCGAGAACTCAATACTAAACGCTTTCAGTTGCGTAACAGCAATGCCAACATTGTATACAGAAGAGAACTTAAGTATGGTGAATGAAAAATAGACGAAAACCGACAAGTCAAACTGTTAGGCTGGGTGATGTCAGTGACCCATTGAATGGCGAATAACGCTTCCTTCACGCGCAATAAAGACGTTTTGCGTGCTTCCTGAGCTGACGCGAGATTTAAGGACGCATGTATTACCGCTTTATTGCAATTAATGCTTTTATTTAGCTATATAACTGCCTCAAACCGCTCACAACAGAGCACCGCTGTGTACATTTCAAATCGCGCTGGCGAACGCCTATCCACACTCACGCGGTAATGGTGCTGCCATCTACCTATCGATATCAAGGCCAGTAGCAGAGAAGGACTCGAGGTACATTAAAAAGCAAGAACACCAGAGGGTACAAAAGAGAAGACAGATGTAACCGCGCTGTTAATAATTTAAGCATGTACCAACACACCGTGTTCTAGAAACACGTTAGTCACATTCAAGTAACGACAGAGAATTTTTTGGATCATTACTATTAGGTGTACATGTAGGCAGACTGTTGCATTCCCTAATCGCCTGTGGGAAGAATGATTAGTTAAAGTGACAATGATTTGAATTTGTTAAGAGAGATTTTAAGACCTTTCAAGCGCAGCAGGAACAACTATACAGAAATACTATCTCAAGCCTCTCATGCAGGATACCTCCACCATCTAGCCGTTAGAGTAGCGCTTAAAGGTTTTATTCTTGGCGTGCATTTTCCTGTAGTAAAGACATGTCTCCTTCACCCCTCGTCGTAATGTATGGGTTCTCAAAAATTGCGTTTATTGTATAAGTCATCGCAATTCAATAATGATATCGTCAGAAAGGCAAAATTATAAGGGTGT
Source organism: Hyalomma asiaticum (assembly GCA_013339685.2). NCBI lineage: Eukaryota > Metazoa > Arthropoda > Arachnida > Ixodida > Ixodidae > Hyalomma > Hyalomma asiaticum. The sequence goes on from CM023481.1 coordinate 306,733,777, forward strand.
ATTTCCTGACCTGGCTGCTTCTTTAATCAACGATATTTCAGTTACCACATCTTCCTGGTGCACGGCCGCACTGACTTCACCCCGCTATCTCACACGTTGAACCAGGGAGGCGGTTGACGGCGAAAAGGGCATGCATAGCGGCTATGCCTAGAGTGAGTGCATGTGATCTCTCTCCTCCACGCTCCGAACGGAGTGAGAGCGAGGAGGCCTTAGACCGGCTGCGGCAGTTGCAACGCCAAACCGTGTTCAAGTACAGTTCAATAGAGCTTCAATCTCATCTCTGTCGCGATGTCGCATGATCAGTGAGATTGTTGGCTGATCACATACGCAGAGACCAAATATAAGTGATCTCTGTTGGCTGGGTGACATAAGCGGCCCGCGCACCCTACCTTATCGGTAAGATGTTGCGAGTCAAATCTATCCATCCTGTGTATATCTAGTAGCCGCAGTGACGTGAATATCACAGCAGCGTATTACATTTCGCAGCGTATCCCAGTAAGTACGCACATACAATAACCTTTAGATGTCATGGATCCCCCATCGTCAAAAACAAGACGGAAATGCTTCCGGCGAGAGGGCGCACGCCGGTATAACCGCCCCACTATTCCTCGCTTCTTCTGCACAGTATTCAAGAGTGTACATAGATGTAAGTAGCTGCTTAATTGGTTGGATTCTGCCGCCGAGGCTGTACGATGGTTACGGAGCTCGTCTGGTGACCCGAAAGACGCGGGGTCGATCCTGCCGCGACGTTCGCATTTCGATGGATACGAAATATACTAGAGGACCATACGCTGTGCCATTTTAGTTTACTGCGTTAACGAACTCCAGGTGACTGAAATTTCCGGGGCCTGCTTCATAATCATGTCGCGGTTTTGGCCCGTAAAAACGCAGCAATTGTTTTTGGCTATAGGTTCTGGAGCAATCCTCACCAGAAACAGGCACAAGCGTGTGCCGTTACTATGGGGAGACAGAACGTTATTTATCAACACAAACTAAGAATTAGATGAACTGAGTGATATTATAACTTAACTGTATAGAAGTAACATGGATATGGCGGTAGCACCAGTCGCTCTCGTTCGCGCACTGGACGATTAACGTACTTGACCCCAGCGGGGTGCCCGCGATTAGGAAGCACAGGTTCTTCGTGCAATGACCGGTCGCCATGCCGTCGCCTTGATTGTGAGTTCCACCGGCTTATGAAGCACTGGCCACGTGTGCTTTATCATGCGCACGGCACGATAGGACAAGATATCCATTGTTCACATTCTATGGTCATAAGTAATGCACTATGCGTGAACATTGCTGTGGCTCTCAGGAATCCCTGTACTGTACACCACGTGAGCCGACTAACCCTTTTATAAATGCCGTCTCCTGGTGCATTATTCGCCTTTCTGGAGCATTATCGCCTTATATTGGCCTCGAGGACATACTGTCGCGCCACCTACGCTGTGACGTCACTCATAGGACGCCGGGTTTTGTCGTCTGCTACAACTCCACATCTACTGCGTGTATGCCACCGCGGGTATTTTTGTGAGCACCGCGAGCGCTTCCCCCCCTGCCTGGTGACTGGCCCCCAAAAATGCGTTTTAGTGAACCGATAATCGGGGCATGTATACGATGATTCCGTGCCCCTGGTGACAATACGAGGTAAGGAGTTGCTACTATCATGAGCCATAGCCAACGCCATATGAGACTATGCACACGCTGATGATTCATTATGAAATATTTTTGACGTCACATTTCACATGTCCCGTGTTGAACGAATGCAAGTGATCGTGAAACAGCGAATAAAATGTGCCACTGAATCAGGATATGGCAGAATACCACCGTGAAAGCGCCCCGCTCGCACTGTCGGCAGCATATGGGAATGATCGACAGACTGGCGCGTTATCAAGCATGCTTAGGAGTGCTGGCTTAGCAATCGCCGCCGTTTTCTTTACGGTAGATAGGTTTACTTTTTGCATCAGCTCGTCGTATAGCTAAATAAGCTAGCATATCTGGGGCTAATTAAGCTAAGACTGATTAGGACTAGCCTCATTAAATTAAAGTAATACTAATGAAGCCAAGCCTACTAAAGCTAATGCTACTCAAACTAGCGCGATTAAGCTAAAGCTAATTATACCGGTCGTATTAAACTACGCAAAGCCTAATTCACCTAATATTAAGTCAGATATATATATGGTAATTTTAATTAACCGGAGCCTAATAAACTTATGATCAATGAACCCAGGAATAATTAAACAAAGCCTAATTAAGTTAATACGAATTACACAAGCCTATTTCAAATAAGCCTAAGCCGAACCTAGTTAGGCTGGCTGATTAAATCATGCCTAATTAAACCAAGACATGTATTAAGATGACCGGCGTAATTAAGCCAATGCTATTTAATGCAGGATTAATTACGTTAGGACTTATTGAGCCAAGCCTGACTGCGCTACGGCTAAATTGTTTGCGGAGTGAGGCCTAGCAAGGCCATGTGAGAACCATGTCTAACTTCAAATCGACGAGCTGCGGTGTGTTAAGCCATGCGCGTCTGAACGCAAACCTGGCCTATTATTTTCTTCCTTTGTTCGCTTACAGTTAGCCTGCCATTCTCCAGCATCAAGAACTTTATTGACAAAGAGTCCGAGAATTCGCGGCTGCTTTCCGAAGGAAGTTTTGTTTAGGTGCCCAAGCACGTCAATTAGTTTGGTGTAAAACAAAGCGGCAATTAACATGAGGAGGCTAATTTGGCAGCACTTATAAAAGCTTCAGCTACCACCAGCAAGTATTTGCACGAGCTCGTTCTGTACATGTCGATTAGGGCACGCCAGATTCACACAGGCAGAAATATTACTCAGTTTTAATGGAAAAAAATGCCGGAGCCATAATTAAAAAATGAGAACGGCGTGTTAATTTGCTTTAAAGCGAACGCATATGAAAAGATTGCATTCTTCATATAACCACATAACTTTTCAGATGGGATAAGAAAATCACGAATGAAAACAGGTACGTCATAAAATTGTAGGCTTTACACCATGTATTTTTATGCTACAACGCGGCGAAAAATGGTCGAATACTGCTCTGCATACCGATAATGAACCTGACATTCCCAGAAGCGAACGTTCCATGCTGATCATTAAGACGACAAAAGATTTAGAACGCGCGACTTGACCCGCAAGTCACGTTTTACAAGGGAGCTAAGCAAGCACAACGAGCAAGGTAGGAAGGAGCATCCTACCTATGACGTCAAAACGATCGCAGCGCCAACCCCAGCAGTGGTGGGCCTCGCGGCCTGGCGGCATGATCTGCCGTTTGCGCGAAAAGTACAGGTCCTCGCTCAGCCCGGTAGAACAGGCCATTGTACGTGCAAAAATCCTGCTTACTTCAGAACAAGACACTCAAAACATATCAAACCAATTAATTACAGAGAACATTCGTTCAAGCACTCATTTTCGGTGCGAAACACTGAGTGTGGAGTTTCCACAAAATAAAGTTGAATGTATTCTTTCATTCCTTTTTTATTACTATTTCAAAAATACAGTTTCTTCTTGCTCCTCGTGACTTACAAGAATTTCAGAAGACTGAGTGAGAAAAAGCCTACTGTATATAAACGATGGCTCTATTCCTCATTGTTTGTGCATTGTGGGGCTGTCTATGTTAGGAAGCCTCCGAGGACTCTCCAATGCAGTGTATGTGTATTTTATATGTGAAAAATGTCAGAAATGGGAACAAGCTTATAGGTGAAACTGCGCAAGTAATAATTGATGAGGTTTTACGCGCCAAAGCCACGATGGTTGGCATGCCCCATGGTGGAGGGCTCCGGAGTAATTTTTAACAGCGAGGGTTCTTTAACGTGCACCTTAAAGGGCAACTCCGGCGATTTTTCAGCGTCCACTGATCTCAATAAAATTTTCAATATATATTCTCCTCGGTACTCTAATAATATATACCAAGTCAGGCGGATGTAGATCATTCAGTTTTGCTATAAATAAATTTTAAATATTTTTAGCGGATTCTCACGCGGGCCACCCTGTGTTTTTGACGTCATCACCCCCGCGCTGCCTACCCGAACCAGCGGGCCTTCAAAAGCAAAACGGCGACACTTCAATAACCAAACCATCGTTCTCAAGGTCAGAAAAGCTCGAATAACTCAATATATCGTCGGATGGCCTCGCCAATGGCATTTCTTTGGCGCCAGTTCCATATTTCTGGTGACGGGAAGGTTGTGACGTCACCGCACACGCTCCATGAAGCGTCTACCCGTTTCGGTTTTGGTTTGAAGACGACTTTCAGTTGCTTATTTAAAATTATTGGTGCGTTTCTGAGCAAACTGAACAACCTTAGCATTTACAGGGCTATCAGTACCATTGGAAAACATTGATATCAGAACATGGTCAAAAACCGCCGGAGTTGCCCTTTAATTCAAAGAACTTTGGGGGCTTTTGCATTTCGCCCCCATCGAAATGTTGCCGCCGTGCCCAGGATTAGATCCGGCGACCTTGCAGGTTCGGGACCACCTCGGTCCCTTCCCTAAGGGAGGGAGGGGGGGGGGGGCAGGAAAAGGGGCACCAAAAAGCAGAGCGCACCACGGACACTTTTCAGTGAACCTAGATATAATTAGTAATAATTTGACTATTTATTAGTTTAGGCTACACAATCCCGATGTGCCCCCTAGTTGTTTGTTTTATTTTACGCTGCATCTTCTCTCTTGTGTTTGAGCCGTTTGAACCGCAAAATATCTCCCGCTTACCAACCAACATAATGGCTACGGTAGCACGGTGGCGCCATCTCGCAAAGCTGGCGGCAAGTGGAGTAGAGCGCAGCTATTTTTTCCTGTACTACGTACTACCTGCTTTCCGGGACCTCGCCGTCCTTGCTCCGTGTATTTTCGTGTGATCGGGTAATCTCGCTTGTGTTATGTTTATCTCGTCTAGTCCGGTGAACCTGATTCGGCGCAGTTTTCTCATACTTGTAGAGAGAAGGAAATGATTAGTCACTCTGAACGTTCGTTGACTGCATACCCACGACAAGTGTGAGTACTGACGGCAACTTCTCGGGTTGCAGTGACACAATGGTAGATTCTCATTCAAGAGACGGTTCATGTGATGGAAGTGTAACGGAACCTTGCGTCAAGTTCCCACTGCGGAGAGTAAAGCTAGCTGTTCACCGAATCACTAAGGTTGCGATTCCGCACCACCTCGACATTCTTTCGAAGCAGCGAAATATCATCGAAAAGGTTAGTTACGCGCACTAACATCCGATGTGCGTTTATTCTGCTGTTCGAAAATTGAACTCTGTTGCAGGTTAACGTAAATTATTAATGCTGTGAAATTTTAGAAGTTATACAGAGGGCGAAGTAATGAGGCTGTTATTGGTGCACACTTGCATGTCAAGCGATCCCGCGTACTCAAATGTACTTTAGTACATCCGATGTGTAGAAAGTAACTTTACGAGTAAATCCATTTTGTAACCTAGTGATGCAGTAACGTATACGTTTATGCGAGTGGTCTGAGGTTCTGGATTTCTGGTTCCTATGACATGGTTACGAATTAAGCACTTGCAACGTGTTTAACGTGAATTGCATATTTCGTCAAGATGAGGGGTTAGACAGTTTTCCGAAACTTGATGCTCGTGATAGAGAGAACGTTTTATTAATGATTCCGGAGATCTTAGCCTGGTTTCTCGCCTGGCTTGCTACTGCAGGTGTTTAGTTGATACTTGTGAGATAGCTCTTGAAGTATTGGGTCATTCCACCACTATTCTACTCTTACATCCCAATCACATTTGTGTAGTAAGCTTGCAATAATTCACATTATAAAAGTAAATGAATGAAAATTTCAGGCTGAGAGGGTTTAATGTTTAGAATGCCTAGACACTTTAAAATCTGCAGGTTATAGCTGTGCAACGACAACCTGCTGGTTTTTTCAGGAGCAAAATTAAGCAATTGCACAAAAGTTACAGGTTAGCATGTAATTTTTTTTTTTTTACAGAACAAATAAACACTTCCTAGCTGCATAGCTGCAGCCTACATTAATCAAAGAGTGGCATAAGCAGGACAAAATTTTGCATGATATTACCATACAAAGAAAATGTAAGCATAAAAACCTGTATTCAGTTAATAGCTACTCAGGAGTATACAAAAATGCACTGTATCTACAAGTTTTATAACCGTACTAGTTATGAACAAAAGTTTGGTGGTTCAATTCTTTGCTATTTCACCCATATGCTAGCAGTGGAATCTCTCAGTCTTTATTTCTTTCTTTCTTTCTTGGTGGTGTTTCACTTTGAAAGTCCTAAGCACGGTGGCAGAAAATCCAAGGCTCAGATATGGTTCAGATATGTCCGCACCTTGTAAGTGCGGTTGTGTAGTGTTGCGGTTGAGGCACTTGCTTTCATAGGTTGGGGCCTCAGGTTCAAGTCTCAGTGCTGTTAAAAAATTTTTACACCCCGTTGCCTTAGTTTCTTCTGCCACATCGTAGAGGGGTGCCAGGGCTTCTACTTTTTTTTTTGAGGCAACTGGTTTTGGGAACATATGCAACACAGGTTAAAGGGGTTTCAAATCAAATCTTTATTCGTAGGAAAAATATAAACGCTTTGGGTTAGAATATACAGAAGGAGGTCCCATAGCACAAGGCTGAAAGGGGACGTCCTGTCAGAGAATTATATGTTGTTAAGGGCATAAAAACGGCAACTGAACAGCATTGAGTAGTGGTTGACAGTTATAGAAACAGAGCAAACGTACAATAAGAATGGCAGTAAAAATGGCAACAAAACAACGTTAAGTGAATATATACATGGCTATAGATATAACGCAAACGTACATGAGTATGAAATACAACAATAGCACGCACGGTAATCAACCTAAATTTAAGTAAACGCAGATATGGAAATACATGTTACCTATGAGTGTAAAATAAGGTCAACAAACTCTTTTTTAAACGCTCCTAATGGCAATTGTTTAGTGCTGAGTGGTATTGTATTCCAGAAATGTAGAGCTGCGAAGATGGTTGTGTGTTTGCCATAGTTAGTACGTGCATGTGGCAGTAAAAAGTTGTTATTTGAAGCGAACCTAGTGGGATTAGAGTTTATGAAATGTATTTTCTCAAAAATATTGGCAGTTAGTGTACCGTTAAGATACTTCAATACAAGAATCCCCAGTTTATACTTGAATAGATCGCGAACTGTTAGTATACTATGCTGCTGAAGAAGTGAGGATGCACTGGTGATCGGTGAGCTGAATGTTAGGATGCGAATGGCTTGGTTTTGGAGACGTTGAAGTGGAAGGATATGAGATGGATAGGTATTCGCCCATGTCGTGATGCAGTACGTAATATGACTGTGGATGAAGGCGTAGTATAGTTTAAGTAAAGTCGGCAAGTGAAAAACTGATCGTGATTTAATTAATATTCTGATACCATGAGCTATCCTCTGCCTTGTATGTGAAATGTGATGAGGGTACTTGAGATGAGCATCTAGGACTACTCCCAAAAATGTGCACTTTGTGGTACTAAGAAGGCTATGGCCATTGATATTAATAACAGGCGTAGATGAAAAAGTGTTATGACTAGAATGGAAGACAATGAACTGTGTTTTTATTGGTATTAATTGTTAAACCATTAACTTTGCACCAGTTGTCAATGTTGCGGAAGTCAGCAGACAATTTATTAGCTAGCACATCGATGGACTTGTCCTTAGTGACTCTGCTTGTATCATCTGCGTACAAGAAAGATTGACTGTGTGTTGTGAAAAGAATTTGAAGATGCCCAGTTGGAATTTTCACTGCTTCAAAATGCGTTCGATAAGTTGATTCCGCAATATTTCGGTGAAATATTCAGTGCACATTTAATAATACCCATTCGAAACTGCAGCATTCTTGTGCTCCCGAAACGACTATGCGACATTACTGGCCGACATGGTACTGTTCGGTGACATTGCAGTAAAATATTTTTAAGTTCAAAGGTATAGTGAACTCATGTTCGCTCTAAAAAAAATCTATTTACAGTCGAGTCCACTTATAACAATATTGAGGTGCCATGAAAATATCATTGTTATCACCGATTATTGTTATGAGCGGGTTACGCCGAAAATAACAAAGAAAACGTGACAAACAAGAGCATTTAATGAGGGGAACATGATAAACAAGAGCACTTAATGAGGGGGAAGTTGCTTACACTTTTCACTTTTTAGCGGGTAGAAAACCGTAAGCAGTCAGCTTCGACTGCTTACTGGACATCTTATTGACACCTTTTTGCGAAGCATCCAACTGCTGCGCGTGGCTGAGCGGAAGGTTTTTAGCAAACACAAAATCGCGCAGGGAGTCGATCATTTGCAACGCTTCCTGATGCGACACAACCTGCATGGGTTCCGGTTCCTCCTCGTCGTCACTGCTGTCGTCTTCCGCGCCAGTGACCACAGCGACGATCGCCTCGTCGCTGAGGTCCTCATTTGTTGCTACTGTGTCGTCGGCGTGCAAAAACTCCTCAAGTCCCGACGCGTCTCCATCACCACCGTTCACCGACGACCAAAGCTCGGTCATTTCTGCGTCGGCAGGAGCGTCGCGGCCTTCCACTTCCGCCTCACTGGAATCCCCAGCAAAGCCCGCCTTACAGAAGCAATTCGCGATGGTGGAGGAGCCGACTTCTGCCCATGCCGCAGGAATGAACTGCACGGCCATCAGGAGCGAAACCTTGAAGTCCGGCGCAGGTCGGCGTTCACGTATGGAGATGTCCAGGTTCAGCGCCAGCCTGCTCAAAACACGATGCCGATACAGCGCCTTGAAGCAAGCAATCACTCCTGCGTCCATTGGGTTGCAAGCCCACAGTGGTGTTGGGAGGGAGGAAAAAAATCTCCACGTTCGACAGCTTCTGGGTGGTATGATGGGTGGTGCAGTTGTCGAGCACCAGCGCCACTTTCCTGCCTTCGCGCTGCATCCTCTCGTCGAACTCGACCAGCCACTCACGGAAAAGTTCGCACGTCATCCACGCTTTCTTGTTGTGGCGGTAGCGAACAGGTATCCTCGCGGCACCACGAAAACAGCGAGGATTCCTCGACTTGCCTATCACAAAGGCGGGACACTTGTCGCTGCCGTCCATGTTAGCACAGAAAAAAACTGTCACTCGCACTTTGCTCTGTTTGCCGCCCTTACAGGCATCGCCTTTGAGCGCGTGCGTCTTTGAGGGTAGCATCTGAAAAAACAGCCCAGTTTCGTCACCATTGTACAGGTCTCGGTCCACGTAGGCTTCGTGGATGCAGGGCAGTGCTTCCTCCAACCACTTCTGCCTAGCATTTACATCCAGCGAGCCTGCCTCTCCGACGACTGCCTTGTACACAATGCCATGCCTCTCCTTAAAACGCTGAAGCCAGCCACCCCCAGGCTGGAAATCAGTGTTGCGAAGGAGGTACGCTAACCTCTTCGCCTTCTCCGCCAAAATGGGACCACTGACTGGCAAATTCATAGCGCGAGCGCTAAGGAACCACTGGTACAGTGCATCTTCCACGTCTTTGTAGGTTCCGTGCCTAACCCTTTTCCGGCCGTCATCCATTGCGTGGCTAGCACCGCTAGCACTGGCATGGCTGTCACTTTCGGCTTGCTTGAGTACATTGCGAATGATGCAGGATACTGTCGGCTGCGGCAGGCCGTACTTGCGCACCAAGCTGCTCACTTTCTCGCCAGCGTTGTGCTCTCTCACAATGCTATGCTTATCCTCTTCACTGGGGTGTCGCTTTCTGGAGGACGGTCTGCCATCGTTGTGCGCGCAACGATGTCCGTGTGTGCGGGGACAGGAGGATCGAGGCGACAGTGACAACAGGCAAGGAAAACGACGCTGGTAAGCACCAGACTCTGAACACGTGCAAACGGCGGAGCTGGAGACATGGCCAAATTAGCGAAGAATAGGGGAGGTCGGCACAGTGCACACAGCGCTGCTGCTGCGGCGGCTTAGGTGCCCTGGTGCTTTTTCTACAGGCGGCGCACCCTCCTCCCCCTCCTCCGCGTCGCCGCGGCAGGCGAAAGCATCGGTGGCATGCGATATTGCATCATGACAATATCGATATTGCATCATGACAGCATTGTTATAAGCGGTTTATTTTGCCATAGAATACAATGAAAAGCTGACGGTGCCGCGGCTGTCCATTGTTATATCCGATATATTGTTAAAACCGGTGTTGTTATAAGTGGACTCGACTGTACTTGAAAGCTAGAAAGAAAGAAAACACTTGGAAACCGTGCGGTGCCACCATTCAGAAGCAAAACTGCAGCACGGTTTGTTTTCCCGTGGCCTCCGAGGACACGCCACTCTCGGAGGTCTGGTGGCTACCAACATGACGTCAACTGCAGAGTTAAGGGGAATGTGCGCAGTGAAACTGAAACCGCGTTTTTTATCGCTCTAAATAAGCCCACACGGTGCAACAGAACAATGCATATTGTTGATTGGAGGGTCAGGATCCCAAATACACACTTAGTACCAAATGTTCAGAGAATGTTTCACGACCCTTTTAAGCAATACAAGCTTCACTTGAAAAAATTTACCTAGCTTCTTTCCATCAATGTTGCTTGTACGCGCCTCCAATTTCATGACCCTTGCCTTGATTGAGGACCATTATATGCAACTGTTGCCCACTGTGTAGTGCCTGTCAAATATTGCGTCAAATTTTTGTAAATTTTTTGTGCATGCTGTGAAAAACGTTATGCCAGTCTAAAATCCACATATTTCTGTAGCTGAAGCTGCAGAAAGACTATGAAGTTTTGTAGGATTCTTGGAATATTCTTGGGCTGCTATGTGTTAACACACTTAACTGTTTTAAGTTTCTTTACCTTGCAGTGTCAGAAACTGAAGCAGTGGGACAAACTACATGATGAGCAAATTAAAGCTTCCCTTACTGTCCAGCAGCTTAAGGCTGTGCTGTATGAGCTGGAAACGCTAAGTAACCAGGTAAACCCGAGTGACCTGCAGCAGTTTGAGCACTTGGTGCGACCAGCTTCACAAGCAACGCTTGAGCAGGTGCGCTCATTTACAGGTAAATTCTTGGTTATGAAGTTGTGTAGAACTCTTCCACTGCGACTTATCTTTCACAGTGTTTTTATTTTTATCATTCCAGAAGTATGTTTGCCTGCTAGTCCTGCTGTCAACTTCTTTGATCTGCCTGAAAGATCTCACATGAAGCCACACCTACAACTGTTCCCGGAGTAGACATGCCCTCACTAGACAGTGTTTCAATGGGTCAACAGAAACTTTACATCGAACATATTCCTGACAACACAGCTGCTTCTAAGTCATGGAATTCACTGCAGAGGGTAATGTCATGCAGTATTTTAAAAATTTTTGGTGGTGCTTTTGACAATCTACAGGGAATCATGAATAGAACATTTATGTAGTACTAAAAAGGTTGTTCTTTTTTTTTTTTCTTCTCTCTCTCTAGTGCTCTCGGGCTCAAAAAGCTTCAGTACATTGTGAAAAAGTATGAGAATGCAAGCTCATCTTGTTGCAATATTATCAGCTAGTCCTGCATTTTGACTTCTTATATTTTGAAGACAGCATATATTTTTGAGATTGTATCCAAAAACAAAGTTTTGGGCTTTTCTATTAAATGCAGTCTTTCTTTATTTGTTAGCAATATATATGGTACTCTTGATACTGGTGGTACGATTTTACATGTGTTTTGATTTTTTTGTCAGTTCTTTAGATATTGTGCCGAAGTCTGTACCTTTTAAAACACGTACCATTTTGTACATTTGTTTAAGATCGCATAACTGCTGATGTTCTTAATTTATATGATAGCTACAGTGAAGAGATGTAGTTAACTGTTCTTTTAGATGCCCTCGAAAGAAAATAACACATGCGAATATCGCATTTTCTCCCAGATATGCTGAGAATAGTTAATAGGAAGAGTAATTGTGATGAGTAATAAGTGTATGCCATTCCATTGCACCTCCAGTGCTTGACTTTACAAATTCTGTATTACTCGCCATTACAGTTGTCGCCTGGCTGTTTTTCTGAATATGCAACAGGTTTTTGTTACATTGCTGGCTGTAAAGGGGTTGTGAAATGTTTTCTGAAAATTTTGTACGATGTGTATATTCAGAATCCTGGCCTTCCAATCTATAACATACATGGTTTCGTTACATCGTATGGGTTGATTTAGAACGATATAAACATAGTTTTGATTTCCCAGCGCTTGTTCCCCACAACTCTGCAGCTGACATGATCTAGTTTTCACTGCGGCCTCCGAGAGTGGCGCGCCCGTGGAAGCCATGCGAATGCAAACCGTACTCCAGCCTTGCTTCTGTACGGTGGCACCACATGGGTCCAAATATTTTCTTGCTTTCTAGCTTTCATGTAAATCTATTATTTTGGAGCAAACAAGGGTTAACAATATGTTTACGTTTTTAAATGTGTTCAGTTGACATCACTGAAATGCTACTGTATGGCACCTATGCAGGCCTGTGGTGTAGCATGTTCGTTTCGGGACCACAAGAATGCTAGGATTTCAAACGGGCGTTATTTAAGGCGGACAATATATTGCAGTGAAATATTTTGGAATCAGCATGTCCATTGTTTATTGAAGCACTAAAAATTACATCCTGACAGCTCCGTATTTTTTTTACAACCCTTGCAGGCACTTGCAAGCACTTGCAACTTTTACAAGCACTTGCAATGCTTCATAAATGAAACAGCTGTGTTTCTGCTTCTTTAAACTTGTCTTAGTTCTTTAAAGATCGGGGTTCTGTTGTCACCTGAACTTCCACTTATTTCTGCATTGTTCATGGTCCAATAATATATTCCTCAAGAATTGTTTGTTTGCAACGACAGCATGACTATTTGAAAAGCATAAAAAATTTTATGAGGGGCTTTCTGTAAGATTCAATCATTCATAGCTTGTACTTGTTTCTTGCATAGAGTATGTTTTACATAGATACAGTTGTAAGGAATAGAATTCTTTGGGACGCATCTTTGTGCCTGTTTCTTAAACTTGTGCTTACCATAGTCATTTTTTGTGTCTCTTTCTGAACACTTACAACACTTTATTTCTGCAACTTTTGCTAATTCCACATTGTGAATTCCGCATTGTTAGCTTAGCAGTTAAGGTATTGCACTGTTAAGCTTGAAGATTTGGGTTTGATTCCAAGCCATAGCAGCTGCATTTTGTTGGAGGGGAAATGCAAAGTGCCTGTGTTCCTTGATTAAGGCACACCTTAAATAACACAATGTGGTATCAAGAGTATCCCTTTAGGCATGCCTAAAATCACATTTCAGTTTTGGCTTGTAAGACCTCAGAATTTAATTTAGCATTCAAGTAGTGACTGCTCCAAGTAATTCACCAGAATGCAAAATTGTATATACTATGCATGCTTGTTCCTTGTGCAAAATGCACATCATGAAAAGCACTGTGAAGAGACAGGCAATGATATACTTAATTACCAACTGTTTAATAAATGCAATGGATTCCACATTTACTCGCATAATTTCCTTCCTTATGTAATTTGTGCGCTCCTAATTTTTTAGGAGGTTCTTTAATAAAAAGTTCACTCACCTATTTTGTGTTCCCTATGCCGGCTCCCCCACACAGGTGGGTGCAGCCCATGGTTGTGAGTGCGCGTTCCTCCACTTTTATTTGTTTCTGCCGTGAGAACAATCTATGCCCGAATATTTACTGCGCAAGGCATAGTAGCAGCCCACTCATCTCCGTGCTCTGTTTGTTCCATCACACCAGCCTCGCGTTTCCTTTTTCTCCTTTTGAGCCTCTGAACTGTGACAGCAACTATACATGGTTGATTTGAATAGCTTAGGATTCACCATAAGCTGGTCACATTTTTGTTTTTTAGTAGCGGTGGGCTACATTACATGTACGGCAAAATGCACACATACTCTCACATTTGCCAAAAATATGAAAATCGTGTATGCTTGATAAATTGATAGTTGGATTTAGGAGGCTAATGACAGCTCTTGCAATGCTGCTTCTGAGTAGACCGCAACTCAATCTGGACGGTTAAAGTACATGTTTTGTTAAATAAGCAAGTGTGATTATTTGTTGTGATACTTGATTCTCTTAACGTATGATCCAGATCAGGACTATTACACATTATATCAGACATGTTCATGAACTTTCCACGTTACATTGCACACCCTCTTCTTGAAGCCCTGTGTTCATGAAAAATAGGCCCAAATTACACGTGTAAAAAGGTTACAAACAGAAGACTTCTGTGCGTGCACAGAAGAGCCAAGATGTGACCCAGGCTGACACAGCCATGGTAGCATTTTTAAATGGAAAACATTGCTGTTAAATACGGTGTGATATGTCGCTGTCACAAGCAGACCATACTAATAGCACAGAATAAAGTTACAATGCACATCTTTCTGCACACTGTAAAGCCAATCTATGTGTGCCATGGTTTGTGCAGGTCGATTCTTGTGAAATGTTGAGATCACTCTGTGAGAGAATGGTTGGATGTTTTCTATATCAAAAAGAAAAAGCCTGTTTGTGTCGGCAGCACATCCATTGCATTGTATTTGACCGAAATGACCTTTCTTTTTAAAGAATGCTAGCATGACCCTGTCAATGTATGTCACAGCTTGTCTTTGCTGAACAGGCACTGAAGTCTTCCATTCATGTCTTATACTCTCATTAAATATTTGGTACGTCATTGTCTGTCTTTCTCTGTTTCCTTTTTTGTGATATGCATTTTTTACCAGAGACACGTAGACAACCTAAATCAAAGCACAAACTTGCCCAGGAATAAGTTTTTTAGTAAAATTGCACTACTGCAGGTAATTTGTTGAAATTATTTGAAAGGATCACTCTTACAAAATTTTTTAAAGAGCACTGGTAATTCATGACTCTTTCTTGTGCTTCGTACTACAAGATGGTACGAAACAGGGGCTACAAGACAAGTGGTATACAAACTCACAGCTGGTTTATTGACATGCAAAGTGTCAAATAAGGGTACAAGCACAAGAAAGAATCGTGAACCACCAACTAGCACAATTCATTGCTCTGCTAAGCACTGGTAATGCAGGCATAAAAGATGCGTAACTGTGGCCTTGGATGTGTTCAATAGTACCTATTAACTGAAATAATGTACTTAGCAGTCCACCTTTGGGAAAGTTCAAATATTTAATAATTATTCTAGCATGTTTTTGTGCATCATACTGCAGGATCTACATGACCTTCATGACTTGGTGAGCAGCTTTAGCAAGCTCGTTTATGTAAGTATATATTATTTTGTCTATGGTGCTCTGAAATGCTGAGTGACATTACCTGTCTCTTCAGCACCTCATTAACAAATGGAGAAGCAACATCCATCACATATCTTTGGTTTCACTCTCAGGAAACACTTCCATAAAGATGCATAAAAATATGGCATTTGACAAGTTGTCACATGTGCAGAATTAGGCATATGAATTCAACGAATTGTCCTCTACACAGTATATGGTCTTTTGCACATGCATATTTGGCATGCATTCACATGTGCTAAACCTACTTGCTACTTGCCAAGTAGGTCTCTCGTGTGCATCAGGAAAATAGAAATTTGTTGTTACAGGATGTATGTGCATAGTCATTCACATTATAAGGTGGTCATCTTGCCGAAAACTGAGCACATGACATAGTGAAAGATAGGAAGGGCACTCTGCTTTCTGAGAGTAGTAACAAGACTTGTACCATGTTGAATTCATAAGAGCACAGAGTTAAAAGGAAAAAGTGACCAATGTGGTATGCATCAAGGTTTCAGCAACAGTCATTTGGTTGGTGATGGTTGTACCAGGCTGCCTAATTCGTGCACATATGGATGGTGATATCACATGGTCGCTGCCACTGATTTTTGTTATTTAATATGTATAATGCATCCTATCTTGCAAAGCCACAGTACAGTTTGTGTATATATTGAGCTTTTCGTTATGTATTTAATGGTTCTAAATGGGACACAGGAATTGATGAATCGTATCATTTCAATGTTTGGAAAACCAAGAAAAAATTTTTGTCACTACCTATTTAATATTATGGTATTTGTCTGAAACTGCCTTGCTAGAATGTAGATTGTGGTTGTGCAAGGTTGACCAAATCTAACATTGATTTATATGATTTCGTTACTCTCCATATACAGCTAAGTTCCTTGTGTTAGAACCCAGCCTGTTGCTTTTCTTTGGATTCTGTTGATTTCACTTTTAATTCAGTACTATTCACTATATATCATCATATTCTTTATAAGCTTTGCTAGATTGTGGAATCCTGTAACAATCATTACACCAAATTTGCATCTTAGCATTTCATTGCCTTTAAGAAATCTGCAACACATTCATTGTAAATTTTAATGGCAAATTTGTATATCTTTGCTGGTGGTGCCATATTATGGCACTAAAATTGACATATAAAACTAAATAGAAAACTGATAAGTGCACTAAGTCTTCAGTTTTTTTATGTGAAGTGTGCCTTTCAAACAACATATTCTGTCTTCATGTTGTCAGTTTGATATTTGTGAAGTATATATAATGACAACTGTTTAACTTAAATGCCGCAAATTAGTTGTGTGGAATAGCACAAGGTAGAGGAAGGATTAAGGTTAAAAAAAAACCAGGTAGTCGAAATTTCCAGAGCCCTCCGCTTGGCGTCTCTCAATCATGTTGTGGTTTTGGGATGTAATACGCCAGGAATTATTTATTAGAAGACGGATTATGATATGGGAAATTGCTATCCACCATCTTATAGCACAGAGCTCCTTGGAAATCTGTGTGGATTTTCAAGGAGCTTTGTGTTGCAAAGGGGATAAATTATAACCCAGGGTAAATGCTTTTCTGGGAACTAACCAGAAGGTTTGCAGTTAGCAGTACAGGGAAGAATGAATTGACAATTCGATTAGATACTGAGCTTAACTTAAAGGAGGCAATTTTCATTATAAACATTTTCACTTCATTGTTCAACTTTGCTGTGTCCCTTATATGTGCCCCTTTTGAAGTACAGAATATAACATAGTTCAAGCTTTCGTGCCTCTCTCGGTTTGGGGCCACATAGGCAGCAATCCATGCATCAGTGATTTTGTCTGTCTTGTGCAGGCCCAGCGAGAGAAAGTTGAGACCATAGAGGCACAACGTGACACAAGCTGATGAGCAAGTGGCACATGCCGTAACACATCTGGCACGTGCAGCTAAGCTACGCAGAGCTCTTCTGCCAGTAACAGGGGCTTTGGTTGGTCTGACCCTAGGGGGCCCTGTGGGCCTGGTTATAGGCACCAAAATGGCCCTTGGATGTGCACTGGGTGCTGGATTGCTAGGTAACCACCCTAGTATTGCTCTCACCTTGTAATGAGTGTGCTTTGTAACAGCCATGGCTGCAAGTTTATGCGGTGTTGCCATTTCCAATACCTTGTTGGTGGGCCAAAATTTTGCACTAAGAGACAAGTAATAGTGGCTTTCCTCATCTTAGTGACTGCTGTATGGTGGGCCATTCCAGCATGCAAAGGACCGAGTGTGTCCGTTTAGCGATTCTGACAGTACTTCTTTAATGAACAGAAAGAGAAAAACAGTCACAGTTTTGTCTAACAGGAGAAGCACTGATAGTGATAGCAGTGCATGTACCGTGTTTACTCGAATCTAACGCGCACCTTTTTTCCGATAAGACGGGTCCAGAAATCGTATGCGCGTTAGAATCGAGTACAAACGAACGACACCGTGTCACGGGCATCAAAACGGCCGCCTCCTACGAGGTTCGAGCGCCGTCGAACGGTCACTGGCGAAAAAACGAACTGGCGGCGCGGCGGTCTTTGGCACGCATAGCTTCAGTAGTCATGTCGCCGCCGGTCCCGCGCTGAACGACGCCACGACGCACATGATGCGTAGGCCGATGATACTCGCCGCGCCGGCTTGGCTGTCTTGCGGCCAACCAAAGTCGCTACGTCGCCGATGCAACCTCGGAGACGCCCAGCCGCACCAGCTTTCGGTAGCGTTCGCGCGTAGCCGTAAGGGGCGATATTTCCCCATCACCGCGCGCAAAACGGCTCATCATCGCATTTCTCCCTCATATCTGTGTTGAGCCTGAGCCACCTGAGCCTCTCACTCGCGTGCGCTGCATGACGTCCGAGATTGCATCGTGGCAATCTCGGGGACCACGCCCAGACCATGCTTATGTTTATCTGCGCCAGCCTTCGCAGCACGCATGGCAGCACGCGGCAGCGAGCGTGAGGGAACTGCGATAGCACGGAGGAATGCAGCACTGCGAGTAAATGATGTTATCGCCACTTGCACACGGCTACGCCCGGCAACGTTTGGCAGTTTTATTCGGGACCGAGGAGTTGTGAATCGGCGCGCCGAACGTGTTCGAGACACCGCGGATCGAGTGAAGCGGAAAAGCCATAGCGCGGCCGTATGAGGGACTGCGGGGGTTCAAAGTTGGCGGCGCGATTATGCGAGTGCGTTCATTACACGAGTGCGGTATTTTTTTTTTATGAATGTGAGAAGGTTGATTACTAAGGACCTTTTATTCCGTGTCACGAAAGATGGGAGCGCGTTACAATCGATGTACCACTTTTTTTTTTTTTTTCGCGGGAAACGGGTGCACGTTAGAATCGAGGGCGCGTAAGAATCGAGTAAATACGGTAACATCTACAAAAAGGTCTGTAGTTTTCTCCTACCCATAATGGAGGTAAACATTCACATAGTACTAAGTATTAAGGGACCATCAGTTGGTTTTGATGATTTTGTGTTAATGCGTTTAGCCAGTTCCATGACTCCGTCATTAGCAGACGAGTTCCATTTCTTCATCACAGAAAGTTCCAGTCTGACATAACATAGTTGCTGCATTTCCAACACATCCACTGCATTCAGTTTCAATATCACCACATTTGGTGATGAACATCTCAAATAACATGAATTTTTGGATTTATAAAAATGGGTATGCAATAAATTGTTATACTCTACAACTTTCTAGATAAACATCTGCCCTGAAGTTTATAATTAAAAAGTGAATTTACCTTACTTTGTTAGTGATTTCAGTGTAGCTTTAGCTGCAGCAAAGCATTTATACATTGACGTAGAGTTCATGTTTGAAGACGATGGGAGTCTTGCACCTTTCAGTAAAAAATACACATTGTCTGAAAAGGGAAAAGGCACCCATATATAGTTTGACAGAAGTGCCATCGATGTTTTCGGTTTCATAGGAAGGTACACACCTGTTCTGTCACTGGACCTTCCCTACCATATTCTTGTAAGCTATTGCTTTAAAGCACTGCTCCTCCCCCATTACCCCCCTTTAACCCTTCCGTTTTGATTGGCTTGTGCTAAACAAACTTTGTGGTGGCAGTCGCAGGGATGTGTGCTGTTGAGCGACGGTCCTCATCTGCACTCTACGACGATGCATATCGTGATGGCCGAGTAAAACGCTGCATACAAGCAAAGTTCTGTAATTAATGTTACGTTTGTTGAGGCCACAAGAAGTGTTTGTATGCAGGACACAAACTGAATAGCTAAAGATGATGCGCACGGGCTTGGTGCGAAGTGCGCACCGCTGACAAACTCCCGGACAACGTTTCTAAAACTTTTCCGGGGCATAAGTTGAGAGAGATATCTAGTTGGGATGAGGAAATACATATTTTTTGCTAGACTCAGCGTCATTGGGGCTGTACTTTGGGAGGTATTTGTCATCTTGGCAAACCGCCTCTCCTGCACTTGCTGCTAGACGTTTTTCTCCTCCACCGGTACACATTGTTGAGAAATGTACTTGCTGCCTCCTTTCATTTGCAGTGGTGCAGCCGAAAAATCTTTAAGGGGGGATGTGGCTTTGGAAAACCAACTTTCTTAAAACTTGACAGATGTTGATGAAAATTGGCACAGATATTCAACATGTCTCCCTAATGCTTCCATGGAAGTTTCAGAGAGTTATCTCGAGAACTTTTTATTAAATTAAATTTTTACTTTTTGCAATCCTTGGCACTTTGCGGAGAGCCTGAAAAGTTTAAAAAATGCACTAGAAGGCTAAATGAATACTTTCTGTACAGCTGAATGCACGCTGAGTGCAGTGACATTCTTGCTTTATATTTTTTTGCTACACAAAATTCTTATACCGAGATTCTTTTTGCTACCTTCATATTAGGCACACTGTAGGGGTGAACAACTAGTCACATCATAAAATTACAGAGTCAAACTAAAAAAGAAAGAATGTCACGACATAAATTGATGTCCAAGGAACATGACAAAAAAAAAAACAGGGTCCAGATAGGCCAAACGGTTACGGAGAAAATGGCTGCGCAAACTCGGCAGGTAGGCAAAAAGACACTTTTGAGAAAATGGCCCAAGAAGTTTCTGCTTGCTTCCACCCCTTATCTAAAATGCACCAGAATCATAGTTCTTGGTGTCCTTTGTGGTGCGTGGCCTCTTTGGCATTTGATGCTTGCTTTCGAGCACTTTTGATGCTTTTTCTTTCGTATTTAATCTTTCTCTGCAGCTCTTTGCATAGAGTGCTTTCCAGGCGCCAATGACCATGTTGTATGCATAAATTTCAATGCAAGTTACCTGCATGAAGGGGTCGTGTGACAGACACTGTAGATTATAAGGTTTGTTATACAGTTGGGTCCACTAACTAATTTACCAGCTTTCTTTCATTCATGCTAAATGTAATTAGTCTTGCATATATGATTGCAGAATAATGAATAATCACAGAATTATGATCACAACATGGCTCTCAACTTCATTTCCGAATTAAGAGACAGCCAAGGTAAAGACATGGCTGTTACTGTGATTGATTTCTGAGTAGTTTATTTCATGAGGCAAGAAGTTGAGCCATGAGGTTGAGTAGCTAGTTTCACGCTACCCCCCCCCCCCCCTCCCTTCCCTTGGCCACTCTGCGAGGCATACAATATACAATGTGTCAGAACGTACACAAGAACTTTCGATGATACTAAGCAAGGCATAAAATGCACCTAAACTACACTACCAGTGCTCGCTGACCGCACTTCATTTGTCCGCGAAGCGAGCGATCTGAGCGATCGCAGGGTCCATGTCTACGCGCGCTGTGCTTGGTAGCGGCGTCGCGGCGCTTGCGCAAAATGCCGAACCGCGTATCCGAATAGTCGGCGCGCAACGTGCTTGGCCTCGCGGTTTGAGTAGCCGATGCCCGAAATGCCTTGCCACTGATCCGAAAAGCCGCCGTGTTCGACTGCTGCGCCAGCAGCCGATGCGCAGTTAGGCCTAGCGCGATTTCGAGCCGTAGGCATGCGGCGTGTGTGGGCGCGGCGCGGGGCTTCAAAGTACTGCACGTAATGCTCAGTTGCGAGTTCGCGGTGCACCTACGTGATGGCCTTCGTAGGTCTGACGCGATCGCGCTGCTGATAACGGAACGTCCACGGGTCCAATGTCTGTCGGTCTGAGACGCGCTTTGCAATGTTCGCGACACGCCGCCGTTATCTTATCGCGATCGTACGTGCGGCGGGTGTGTCCCGTGCGCCTGCCAAACTAAAACGTTGTTTCGTTCTCAATGAGCATTGATCAGCAACCACAGAGCGAGTGCGAACACGCAACTACGTAGCGCCACGCGGCAGCCGTAACCTCGGAAGGCGCAAGTAGCAGACGATGTTCGCCCCACGTGGGAGCGTCAGACCAATAGCGAAGCACGCTCGGGCAATATGGCGGACGCGGCCAGTCGGAGCCCTCGAAACGACCTTCGAACATTTGCTTTTTGTGCGCTTGTTTTGGCGGGGAGGAGCTAGCTGAAGCGGGAAATTTGAAGAGGGAGAACTGCTCTTTTCAACGCGCCCAAGATAGCGGCGGCCGGTAGCATACTCGCGGAGCTA
Organism: Hyalomma asiaticum; assembly: GCA_013339685.2. Taxonomy (NCBI): domain Eukaryota; kingdom Metazoa; phylum Arthropoda; class Arachnida; order Ixodida; family Ixodidae; genus Hyalomma; species Hyalomma asiaticum. Next base: position 306,755,531 of record CM023481.1, read on the forward strand.
TTGCGGTTTGAAAAACGCAGTTTTTTCGTTATTTGCGCGATGATTTTCGCGTCCTTCGTTAGTGAAATGAATTATTTAGGGCATTTCTATGCGGTTTTCAGCAAAGATATTTTGGAATCAGTGAGAGAAAGAGTTGCAGAAACTGAACATACTATTTTCAAAAAATCGATTTTTTTGACATTTTTCGCGATTCGAAAGCCGCGTCCCCCCTTAAGGTGGTGGGACGCCTTCGACCTGAAGTCGAGGCTTGCCGTGTGGGTGTTGTAAGAGTGTCACAGTGTCTAGAGGAGGCATTGAGGGTCATTTTGTACTCGGTAAACTATGGTAAACAAATATCTGGAAAGGCACATGCCCATGCGTACCACCACCTGGCTACACTCCCGTTCACTTGTCTGCGATATTTTCCGGCATCGTGATCGCGCAAAGAAAAAAAAAACATAACCATTCCTGTTCAATAAGCAGCTTTGTTGTAAGTCATCGCTTATATGTTTTTCGCAGCTTTGGTGTGGTTTCTAAGCTTAATTATTGCTGCCACCATAGCATTCCTTCCGATATTTAGTTTACTTGGGGAATTCTTTAGCAACAGCAAAACATATGGTTTTTGCCCATTGCCCTGCCAAGCACTTCCACTGTAAGCCACATTGGAAGCATCCAGAGTTATTCTCACTGCATGGTCATTTGTCATGTGTAGTCTGTAACATTTATTTGACCTCGCGCTTCCCCTTTGAAACCACTATTCGAATTCCAGCGCACATTTAGCACTTTGCTTCAAGACACGTGGCTAAAAGATGTTCACGTTACTGACATGAATTTACGGTGTTCTGACAATTTAAGCATTCTGGTTGCTTTTGCAGGTTACACTGGTGGTAAAGCTCTTCAGCGCAGGGCGGAACAAGACAAGGTGCCTGTAGCGAAAGACATGGAGTTGCAAGAAATATCAAAACCACCTGCACGAGAAGCTGAAGTTGCCTTGACCTATTTTGACAAACCGGTTATTTTGTGATACAGAGCCTCATCAATAAAATCGTTAGTCCTTTATGCAGTGCTGTAATGTAACCTCAGATGTGTCACATCAAGGTGGGTTTAGCAAATGGCCACGTGAACTGTGCACGCTGAAAGTAATTAGAACCTCATTCCATTCCTCCTTGAACATACATGGTTGTTTTCGACTGCAGCAAATTGTACACAATCTGCTGCAAGGGAATTTTGTAAAGCGAAGCTTTCTAGATGAACCCACCTAGACTAATATGATCCTAGCGGCTAATTCTTCTGCTGTGTTGCGATATAACGCTCCTGCGAATAGCAACCGCATGGCAAATCGGCTTGTATGTAGCCCCGTCTGTGCAGCACAAAAAGTTGTGCCAGCTACCGGCTGTGGTCTCTGCGGATGCGGACTGATCCGGGGGACTGCAATACGCAGTAGCTAGCATATGGTAAGGGTTCTGTACACCTTTTAAGGAAAGCTTCGCCACTTTTGGGTCCACCATTTCCAGTAAGGAGTCGCATTTTTTCGCGTAAGGTGAAGCACTGATAGCGACAGCTACGCATGTATAGGCTCCTGACAGTTCTCAGGTGGCGGTGCGGATGGATGGATGGATGTTAGGAGCGTCCCCTTTATAACGGGGAGCTCTACCTTTATTTTGTCCCCTACAAACGTTTGTTTCCCCAAATCACACATTTTCACAACAAACTTTTCCCCTCGCCTACCTGTTTTATCTATTATCGTTCCGCTGTGAGGTCACAGTCTTATTCGAACTACCTTGCGTTTCTGTTTGCTCCATACCTTTCCGCCACCGAGCGGGCCAGTTCCAGCGCCACTGCGGCAACTGCCCGCAACGCTGGCCAGTACGGGCGCCGCTGCCGAGGCCCCGCGCGCGTCTGTTTGAGCGCCAAGAAATGGCACAGATATTACTGTGTGGCTTTAAGCCGATCTCGAAGGTGGACGATTTTATTCTCCCAGCCATTCTTAAAGGAAAGAGGCTCTACGCTGTCGGACATGTGCACAGTGTGAAAGAAGTCGCCGGTTCGAAGATGCTGGCAGAATGCCACTAGGAACAAGGGAAACACAGCTACAGTGTTTCCTTGGACGTGAGTAGATTGGATTTCCTCTTATTATGCTGGTTTTGTCATTCTGCTAAGACAATTCTAGTTAAATTTTTGTGCATAAATTTGTGAACTGTACGTTAACCTTGCCTGAACACAGTAACTGAGAAGTATTGGGTCGTCGGGGGGGGGGGGGGGGGGGGGGGAGACTTGGCGAAAAACCAGTCTCTCGTTCGCGTCAGGTTGGGGAGATTCCCTCCCCATTTCACCTCAAGACACACACACACAAAAAAAAACGGTGGCCTAAATGGTCCCAGCCGTCGCGCGAAACTTAAAAGAGAGAGAAAAAAAAGAAGCCCCGAGCCGTAGATCGAGAGCCGTAGACACAAAACTGAGTGTACTTTTTCCGGGAGCCGTATGGACAGCAATAAAGCGCAAACATTAAATAACGCTGTGGTGTACCTACCGGTAGTGACCTACAGTTAAATTTTTGCACTACCTCTAAGACAGGGGTCCAGCTGCCACCATATCTTTCAATAAAGAAATGAATATGAGCGCGTGAATCGATATTCTAGCACGAGGAGTTGATAGCCACTTTATTTACAAACTGTCTTATAGGTAAACTCCTTTATTATTCGGAATTGACTATCTGAAGGTGTGTTGCTTTTGGCACACTGCATGCATAATAATTCGAAAAAGTAACTTTCTATAATATCCATGCACTTCATCTAAAGAGGTCGTTGCAGCTTTATGAAAACACAGAACGGGTGCAATATATTTATATGGCAATCTGTGTGAACACCCGGCAGTTCGCAATGCGTATTTTTGTGCGCTGAATTATTTTTTAAAGGAGTACTGACACGATTTTACGGCGGCGTAAAATATACATTTTTCGTTTCCTAGCCATGTATTTTTAACGCCCTCCGCACACGGAAGCCAGGAAACACGTACAAAATATTTTAATTTGGTTTTAAAGTTCGCGTCGCCCAGCACAGCAAGCCAGCCCCATTGCAATGGACACTACGATGACGTATGAACACGGGCTCTTAAAAATCGCCCAAATCGCAGTCAGAGTCACTGGACGACCGTGAAATTGCCGTTGTTTGCGTGCCTCAGGTGTAATTGACCAAAGACTACAGAGTTGCAGCGACGCTATGAAGAATTTCTGTCCCTACGTGGCTCAGACGTCGTCCGGCTATAATGATACGTCACTAGGAAACCGCCCCCTCGAAATCGAAACCGAAAGTCAGCTCTTAAGGGAGCCGTATTAAAAATATATTCATTGTGTTGCGGGCCACCATGACACTGTTTTTGGGGTTTTCCACGCCAGTGCTCTCATTTACAGCAACAATACGAGAATGCCAAAAATTCGTGTCAGTACTCCTTTAAGGCATTGATTTTGTGGGCCATTCTTTAACGTGCGCGCCTCAAATAATAATACACGTTTTGTTTTCTTTTTTCTTTCTTTTTTTTTTTGCATATTCGTCTGATGCCGAAACCACTAGCCACTCATTGCGGTTGTGAGCTCTTCACGCAACACCGTTTTCTCGCTTTCTTTTTTCTTGCCTAAGTGTTCTCGATTTCTTTTACACTTGCAATCAGTGATGACGAACATTGACTACAAAGGCAGCGCACGCCATTCAGAAATTTCTTACTGCCCGTGATAGCACGTGCGCAGATTGTTTCTACGCCGCCGGCTCAGCTCCGGAACATGACTCCTGGCCAGAGCTGCACTTCCGCCTCTGCAGATGGCGCGGCGGTCTCCGGCAAACACGGCAAACCGGCAGTGAGGGTGTTCCGTTATTTATATAAAAAGTGCGTTGACACGCAGTGGAGAAAAAGAACTAGGAGGCTCACCAGTAAATATACGGCTCCAAGAGAACTGACAACAAAGAGCGTAAAGCGAAAAGTCAGAGAGGCGGAGAAGATTTACTGGATGGCAGCGATGAAAAAAAAAAAAAAAAACCGACTCTGAATAACTACCGAAAGGGCAAAAACGAAATAAAGAGGGAGGCATTTCATGATAATTCAAAAGGAAGCGCTTTACTGTTTGAAGCGAGATCAGGGCTGCCTTAGAACGCGTAGTTATAAAGCGAAATTCAGTAAAGAAGAAGAAAAATGCGCATGCTGTGAGGAAGATAGGGAAACGACGGAGGATGTTCTGATTGAATGCGGAAATATCCACCCAGGTGTACGTTTGGGCACTACCCTACATGAAGTCCTTGGGTTTTAGGGAGAGCAATGGAAAGCTGAACATACCCGCGATTGAAATAAGAGACGGTTATACTGGTGGCAGAAAACCAGAGAGAATGCACAAAAATAATTATAGGGAAAAATAAGGACTTTCTGCCATAACGGGCAGAGAACTGGGCAATGAATTTACGTTTTAGCTATACTATGATCGATTTAATTGAAGTAGATTTAAAAGCATGAGGACAACTTAAAGAGAGAGGGGGAAAAAGTTCCTAAATTTTTTTGCGAGCCTGGTGGCGCACATGTCACCGCCCCGTTACAATGGGGACGCTTATATCATCCATCCCAGTGGCGCACCGACCGAGGGGGGGGGGGGGGGTTCGGGGGTTGTAACCCCCCTCTGAGGCCGACCTAACCCTCCGACGTCTTTTTTTTTTTTTTCAGATGTTATGATACCGCCTTTTTCCAATTGCACTGATAGTACTGTAGCAGGTATGGTGGTTCAGTTTACTCAGAAGCTCCCCAATTTCAAACAACCGAAAGAACAATGTGTCGCTTTCCAGTATCTAGCAGCAGTTCTTCGAGGAGGGCTGCCAATGAATTAGCTTCGCTCTAAGAATGCGGGCTTCCCCCTCCCACTCCGTAACTGCTCCTATGTCCTAGAAGAATGTCGCGCTATTGTCTGTGCAAAACGCCGAAAAAAATATTAAAAATAATCATCATCATTGATCGTACTATTATTTGGCATTTTCTTTACTTTTTTTTACACACGCAACAACTGTGTAATCGCATGCCCGACCCTTCGGGAAAAATTGAACCCCCCCCCCCCCCCCTGGCAGAGATCCTGGGTGCGCTACTGATCCGTCCATCCAACACTATAGTATGATCGATTTAATTGAAGTAGATTTAAAAGGCATGAGACCAACTTAAAGAATGGGGGGGGGGGGGAAGAAAAGTTCTTAAATATTTTACGAGCCTGGTGGCGCACATGTCACCGCCCCGTTACAATGGGGACGCTCATAGCATCCAACCATCCAACACTTTTTTCGCTTTTTTTTTCTTTTTTCAAGACCACGTGGTCGGCCTTTACTGGCGCTGTTGTTTGTGTGGGTTGGAGAAAGTTGTATTGGGTGATAAGAAGATCGGTCGGGGGAAGTAAACTGAAAAGCTTTAATAGTGCCAATTTTGGGCCACATTTACTGGTAATTTTATTTGTGAAGAGAGAGAGAGAGATGGTGGGCGGAAGGCAGGGAGGTTTTATTTGTGAACACTGTCGTTGCACAAGGCGGGAGAACTGCCTTTGTGCATTTAGGATATATCGGGACATTTAGTTTGCAGTACGTTTGCAGCCTACTGATTTATCATACACGCGCATTTTTCGTGCGGTGTACTGGTTGAATTAGCAAAATATACGTTTGAAGCTTAGGACAGTGTAGGGGTGCACCACAAATAACCGCATGATGTGTGCGTGGTAAATTTTTGAGATGCCTAATTTTTGACGAGTGTGTGACCATTAATCGCGCTAATCATGGTGAAAAAAAGCGGTGAAGTGTACTAAGTGGCGTGGAAGTCAAAGTATATGTTTGCGCAAATGATGGGGCATGCGAATTCGAAGTAGAAGTGCCATGTAGCCAGTGTGCGATTATGGCGAAATTCGAGCAAATGGAGGAAACCCACCGCCCTCTTAAAGCGAGTAGGCTAGCTGGAGGACGCTTTAGAGGCGGAATGCCACATGAGAAAGGAGATTGGCGAAAGGCTCAAGGCAACCGAGGAGCAGCTTACAAAGGTTGCCATGCAGGCTAAGAAAGAGTCAGGCGATGATCATGGGGAGGGAACATCGTTGACCCCACAAGAAAAGTCGACAGAAGGAGCAGAAGCCGGGGTATAGCTACAGCGAAGCTCTGGTGAAAGATCGAGCGGACAAAAGACCACCAGAGCCTCACCCTCAAAGTCAGTCCAAACGTCCAGAGCAGACAAAGGCAGCAGCGCAGCTGGAAAACATACTAATAGCGGGGGACTCGAACTTGGCCCGATGGATGGAATAAACTTTATTGGTGTCCTGCAAGAAACGCGCGAACGCGGTTAGGGCTCCCACGTTGGGACTGAAAGGCCTAGCCTGACAGCCGCCTCGCGGGCTTGCTGGACGGCCCATTTTTGGTCGGCTAGGCTAGAGCTGCGGATAGCAGCTTCCCACTTCGCCGAGGTAGCATCGGGGTTAGCATCATTATGCATAGTGGTGCACTCCCATAGCATGTGTTTAAAGGGCCCCTAAACAACCCCGAGGTCCAAAATTTGTTTTAAAGATATAACTGCGCTCCTGTGCGGTGTGAACATGCTCCCGCAAGAATTTTGGGAATAGGTGCAATAATAGAGAAGTTACACGTGTTTAAGTGACCGCTTGCGCCGGTTTCGTTTTCTCGGTCGGCCTCCCCACCCTTCTCTGCTGAGGAGAGGGTAGGGGCGGCGCGCCGTCGAGACTCCGCCCACTTTTGACACGTGACCTGACGTGATCATTTGACGTCATTGATGCTTGCGCTGCGGAACCGGTTGCTCCCGTTCTAGAAACGTTGGGTTGCTCCTGCGCTCACGCCGGTGGGATGGCCAGGGGATCTGACAATAGACGTTTCGACCAATCAACGAGATACGACTACGCAAAGTTGTTCGCGGTACGACATGACGACACCTAGGATGCGAGCGCGACTGGTCAGTTGCCGGAAAGAAGCGCGCGAATTGTTTTTTGAAATACGGCGTCTGTGTGGCGCGCAGCGCTGTCATATTCGCAGAATGTGATCGCCGCAACCTTCTCTATGATTGAGTTAGCTTGTTTGGGCGGCTTTGAAAAAAAGTAGGAGCCTGTTTAGTGGCCCTTTAAGCGTAGCCATGGTGAGTTTGCAATTGTTACAAATGTCATCAGGGTAAGTTTCTGGGTATATGACGTGTAGTATATGCGGATTTGGGTAAGTAAAGGTTTGCAATATAGCCTCAGAGTAAGCGCTTGAGGCCTGCTTAGTTTAGGGCTAGGCGGCGGGAAGACACGGCGTGAGAGGTAGAAATGCTTCGTGATTTCGCTGTATGTTGACGGGACGTCCCTGTTTTCCACGGCCTCGAATCGGCAAGTATCTTCGCGGTCAGTCAGTACGCGCGCAGAACTGTGAGCAGACTCGTTGAGGTTGACGGGACAGCCAGGGATCTGCCCGATGTGAGCAGGGAACCAAATGAGCATTGATTTGATTTGTGGGGTTTAACGTCCCAAAACCAATTCTGATTATGAGAGACGCCGTAGTGGAGGGCTCCGGAAATTTCGACCACCTGGGGTTCTTTAACGTGCACTGACATCGCACAGCACACGGGCCTCAACATTTCGCCTCCATCGAAATGCAGCCGCCGCGGCCGGGATTCGATCCCGCGACCTTCGGATCAGCAGCCGAGTGCCATAACCACTAGACCACCGTGGCGGTGCACCAAATGAGCATGCATGTGATGATGAAGTTCCTTGGGACTGCTTTGGAGCATGCGTATAGCGCCTGCGGGGCAATTCTGCCATTCGCGAAGGACCTGATTGCAGATCTAGAGTACACTAAAGATGACTTCCATGCTGTCTTTGGCGATAGCGAGTGCGATCGCAACCTTCTCGGCAACTAGCGGGTCCTTGGTGTAGATCGAGGTACAGTTGGCGAGTTGACTTTTGTGGTTAATAATAACCGCAGTGAACTTGAGACCGCTTCGATATGAGGCGGCGTCTACGAAACAGGCATTGCTGTCGGATTGATAGTTCTTGAGGATAGCGGCAGCCCGGGCCCTGCGTCTTGGGAGATTGTGTTCTGGGTGAACATTTCTGGGAATTTGTGTTGCAGTTATAAGATCCCTAATGCTTGGTGGGATTTCTACGGAGTCACCATGGTATGACTGTTCCGTGTACCCAAGTTTCTTGAGGATACTGTCTGCCAATCACCGTGGAGGATAGGTGTGCGATCTGAGAGCGCTCCTGTGCCTCCGCAATTTTCATCTAGGGTGTGGTGGATACCAAGCTGCATTAGCCTATCTGTACTGGTGCTGCAGGGAAGCCCGATGGCGCTCTTGACTGCTTTTCTAATGAGTGCGTTGAGTTTGTCTCTCTCACTCCGACCAATTTTGCATAGCAGCAATGTATGAGAAATGGCAGAAGACGAAGGAGTGTACCAGACGGATGAGGTTGTCTTCCTTAAAGGGCAACTCCGGTGGTTTTTTCACCATGTTCTGATATCAATGTTTTCGAATAGTACTGATAGTCCTGTAGCAGCCAGGGTGGTTCAGTTTGCTCAGAAATGCACCAATAATTTTAAATAACCGACCGAAAGGCGTGTTCAAACCGAAACCGAAACGGGTAGACGCTTCTTGATTATGGAATGTTACCAACTCGCTCAACTTTCTGTCCTTTTGAGCTTCTTGCAGCGTATGCGATGACGTCACAGCCTTCCCGCCGTCAGAAATATCGAAAAAAATCACAGTGGCGAGGTCATCCGACGATGTATTGAGTTATGCCAGCTTTTCTGAACTTGACAGCGACGATTTGAACGCTGAAGTATCGCCGTTTTGCTTTTGATGTCCCGCAGGCTCGGGTAGGCAGAGTTGAAGGTGATGACGTCAAAAACACAGGGTGGCCCGCAGGGGAATCCGCTAAAAAAATTTAAAATTCGTTTCCAGGAAAACTAAATGACTTGCAACCGCCTGGTTTGGAATATGTTATTACAGTGCCGAGGGGAATACATATTGAAAATTTCATTAAGATCAGTGGACACTGAAAAATCGCCGGAGTTGCCCTTTAACTCCGTTGTGTTTGTTGGCAACTCTTCTGATAAGGCGCATGGAGTTGTTGATTTTGCATACCAGCTTGTTCATGTCACGGTATATTTGGGGCATTTTCTTCAATGATCATACCCAGGACGCGTATATGCTTGACCTTTGGTATGTCTGTGCCACAGCGAGTATGCAGGTTAATGATTTGGTATAGGATTCCTGCCGACCCCTGGGCTTCGGACCCCGCATGACAGGGTGGTAAGGGAGCAGTTCAGACTTAGCAGGCGAGCATCGCAGCCCGGTGGGGAAGAGATAGGATTCTGTGGTATCGACTGCAAGCTGAAATGCCTGTTCTATGTCCCCTTCATAACCGCTGGTCGTTTAGATGGTGAGATCATCAGCGTATATTGTCCGTGTTTCGCTTCTGCCTGACTGGCTGAGTGAGCACTTGACAGGTCCGTTTCGGCTCGTTACGTTCACGGCCGTGGTATGACGCGCGCCCAGAAAGTTCGTTGCCGTATACGTATATGATTATCTCAGCAATGAAAAGTGGCGCGTGACAGCTAGCGCGCAAATGATGTTTGACCACAAGGCTGGTGCTTGAGTGAAGTGATATGTGGAAAAAACAGAGAATGCCGTAAGTACAACAGCACAGAAACGGAACACACGGACCAGGAAGACACGGGACAGAGTGCTGACTTCAACTAACAGTTTATTTTGGTTCAGCTTGCATATTTCTGGGGTACCCCTTCAATAACATCAAGATAACCCCTCCTCCCCCCCCCCCCCCCCAAAAAAAAAAAAAACACAGAGCGAACAAACAGAAACACCGCCGATACCTCGAGCGCCACTGCGTCATTCACACGTGATCAAGCGACCACTCCTTAACAAGCTGTAAGTAATCATGTTCCTTCGTGAGTGAAACAGAAGGAGCGCTAACGCACGATGAGCCAGCCCGGTCAATCTCCCGAGCTTCAACGATTTCACGTGCCGTCTATTCCTGCATCTGCGCACCACAGAGGTTTGCCCGTAAAGCGGATCACAGCCATAGTCTCGGCAGTGCAACGCCAAGTGACTCGACATCAGTCTTGTCACGTTATAGTGGTGCTCCTTGAGTCTTTCAATTAAGCACCTGCCGGTCTGGCCTATGTACCTTCCCCCGCAGGATAGTGGAATGGGGTGCACCACGTCGTCCACGCAACCCACAAATGGCGGACGGTGTTTTTTCGTGCATCGGGAGGCAGGTTCATCAGTGTTTACTGCCTTGCATATCCCAAGTAACTTCTGAGGCACGGAAAAGACAACGTGTACGCCCGCGCGATTACCCACCTTTTTTAGATTGCGGGAAATCATGTGGCGATATGGGACGACAGGGCAAAACAACTTTGCAACCAGCTTACTCTGGACATGCTCGCACGCGCTCTCGATAAAACAAAGAAGCTGATACTAAATATGTTTTTTTTTTTTTACCGCTAGGACTCATAAAGTTGACTGCCCTCTCAGGGTAATAGTTTCTGAATGCGGATCATGGCAGCAACATGTTTCAAGTTCTTACTAACCAAGCTGTCCATCACGACCCTTTCAGGGTAAAAAATTCTGAACAGGTCATGCACTTTTTAGATACTAACAGTACCAGACTTAAGTCAGCTTTTTCTGTAGATATTAAGGATCTGTTTTATTCATTACCACACGATGGGTTAACGACAAGCTTGCTACAATGCATCGAGGCTCATGGGGAAGTTGGTTTTCAAAACGCGACTGGAATGTACGCGGCTGATTTTATGGAATTGCTGTCGTTTTATTTGAAATCTACCTATGCGAAATGGAATGATTTCGTGCTTTTGCAAAAAGATTGAATATGTATCGGTTCCTGTATCGCACCAGTGCTCAGCGATGTGTACCTTTCAAAAGCTGGCACACTGTTGTCCGATCGTTTAAAAGACACTTGCGTCGCAAAGATTTAGTGTTTTGTTGATGATTTTATTGTTTTTCTTACCTGCCCTGATGACTTTGCATCCTTTGGTCGTTACGCATGAATTGCCTGTTCGAAAGTTTGTCAAATTTCTTGATCTGGGTTTGTATTTCTCGAAACAGCACATTTGCTGGGAATTTCAGCCACGTGCGAAAAAACCGCTACATCCTTTTAGATCGGCTCACTTGACACTAGCAAAGAGAGCTATATCGTTCAGTCGGCTTTATCCTGCGCACTGCGGAGGTCTTGTGCTCAGAGTGGAGAGCAGCCTCAGTACTCAAGTGCAACGCCTAACGAAAGCTGGTTGCCTTGTGCCCATCCTGTCAGCAGTGGCTGAAAGCCTGCTGCTGAGGCTTAAGAACCCAGTGAAGTTCCAGAAAAAAAACCGAAGCGAAAGAAAAAAGGAATGTGACCGTCATCCCATATCGCCACATGATATCCCACAATCTAAAAAAGGTGTGTAATAGCGCGGGCGTACGCTTTGTTTTTTCCGTGTACAGTGTGATGTCAGCGCACGTTAAAGAACTCCAGATGGTCGAAATTTCCGGATCCCTCCACTAGAGCGTCTCTTATAATCATATCTGATTTTGGGACGTAAAACTCCACAAATCAATCAATCAATCAATCAATCAATCAATCAATCATTAAGTGTGCCTTCACGGCAGTGCGCACTTATCTTGTAAAGGGTGTCTCACGGCATAGTCAGTCTTTCTGCAGTGAACCCACCTTTACAGGGAACTTACGGGAAAATGCGTAACACGAACCAAGATCCAAGTAGGGGAGATCCGACGTTTCGAAGCCAGTCCGGCTTCTTCCTCAGGGATCTCTGGGGCAAGGTACCAGCTGCGTTATATATTCTTTGGCGCGGCGACCACACTCAAAGCGATTTGCCATGGAGCGCAGACCATGCGTGTACACAGCGGGGAGAGTTCCCAAAGAACGGCTCAGGTTTTGTGCCCCTATTTTGCCAGTACTGACATCATCATCATCATCATCATCATCATCATCATCATCATCATCAGCCTGTTTAGGTCCACTGCAGGACGAAGGCCTCTCCCAACGATTTCCAATCCACCCTATCCTGAGCGAGTTGGTTCCACTTTATGCCCGCAAACGAGCAATGATACACGTGTGAGCTACCACAGGAATACAACCGCGCCCAGCCCAACGCGCCGACTATAATGCGGTGAGCAGCTAAACAAACCTTTTTTCTTATAACAGATAGTAAAATGTGTTAGCTACTAGCACGGCTACATATTCTCATAGTATTCCGCACAGACAGGAAACCCATGCATGCGACGCTGGACATAACCAACCGACGGTCTCCGATAATAGCAACTCATAAGAAACGGAGAAAATAGATAGATAGATAGATAGATAGATAGATAGATAGATAGATAGATAGATAGATAGATAGATAGATAGATAGATAGATAGATAGATAGATAGATAGATAGATAGATAGATAGATAGATGGCGAAATTAACATCGCAAGCGCAATAAGGAATATAAATTACTCCTTGATTACTCCTTGCCTTAAGACAAGCCGTACACTACTAACCTTTCCACAAATCTTTTAGCTGGCCGACGAAAATCGGACGAATTTAACACTCTGAATCCACTTCCTATAAGAATGTACTCGATAATATGTCTTCACCACCGCAATAGATAGTTTGCGTGTTTTTCCTGGGGTGTATGTTTGCGTGTGTGTGCCGCTGTATATAGATATGTGTGTACGTATCTGGGTGACTGCTACCTCCCTGATGCCTATATATATTTCCATTTTGTCTTCGCACGTCCATTCTGGCATAGGAAATTATAGATTTCATTACTCATTGCACATCAATGATGTGCAATGAGTACTGCTACCTCCCTGATGCCTATATATATTTCCATTTTGTCTTCGCACGTCCATTCCGGCATAGGAAATTATAGATTTCATTACTCATTGCACATCATGCAACCGCGACTTACAACCAGTACTGACATACGGGGCAGAATCTTGGGGAATCACAATGATGCTCGAGGGGAGGTTAAGAACCACGCAGCGGGCAATGGAACAAAAAAAAATGATAGGTGTTACATTAAAAGATAGGAAGACAGTATAGTGGGTCAGGGAACAGACGGGGGTAGCCGACATAATAGTGGAAGTAAAGAAGAAAAAAAAATGGACTTGGGCAGGCCACGTGATGAGAAGGCTAGATAACCGATGGACAGTTAGAACCACGGAACGGATACCAAGAGAGGGTAAGCGTAGCCGTGGACTACAAAGAGTAAGATGGAGGGACGAAATTAAGAAATACGCAGGCATCAAATGGAATCCGCTCGCACAGAACAGGAAAGGATAGAGAGCATTGCGAGAGGCATTCATCCTCCAGTGGACATAAGATGGGATGATGACGACGATCATGTGATGATGATGACGGCGACGACTTGGGTCTTGGTTGGTGTTTCTATTTATTTAAGAGTTCCGTCCCAACCAGATAGACTTCCGTCAAATGTTTACCTGCAAAAATACGTCTGATTCGAAAATTATAGCTCCGTGTCCAAAAGAACCAGAATGCAGTAAGATCCTTTCGAATATTCGCACAAATCTAGTATTATGTCGTTCAACTGCAAATATAATGCGTAGTATTGCAATTCGTTTCTTGGAATATTCGAAGCCTTCTCGAATATTACCCACAGTTACCGCACATTCGGCCGTGACATAACATTCGCAAATAAGTGAACACGCAATTATCAAATCGAATATGCTTCGAAAAAGGAACGCATTCGAAATTTCGAATATTCGCACGCCCCTACTAGAAAGCCATCCGACTCTGGCTTGCTATTTTTTGTAACAGCTTTGCCCACGTTACACATTTTATTTATTCGGACAGTATTTTTTATTTAATTTTTTGAAAATAACCCTGTCTTAAAAGAAAAGTTCTGTATTAGCTAATTTTTTCCTTGTCATTTTTTTTTGTAGGAATTCAAGCGTTTACAGGGATGTTGCCGATGCAGCATTCTTCAGTTACTATTTATTTCAAGTTTTTCAGCGTGACCCGAAAGTTGCGGGTTCGAATTCCGGCCACGGCGGCTGCATTTCATGGAGGCGGAAGGCTAGATGCCCGTGTACTGTGCGACGTCAGTACAAACCCAAGTGGTCGAAATTTCCGTTGCCTTCTACTACGGCTTCTTTCATAATCAGGTTGTGGTTTTGGGATGTAAAACGCAGAAATTATCTTTAAGTATGCCCGTGAAGCATAGATCGCGCCGTCGTGTATCAAAATTGCGATACCTTTCTCATATGGACCGTGCTTGGGACCGTGCTTGGGATCGTGCTTGGAATACGACATAAGAAATTATAGAATCGCTATTCATTGCGCCTCACACAACCGCGATTTTCTAAATCCAGCAATAATGTCTGCCTCCCCAAACCCGAGCTTTCTTTTTTTTTTCCTCCCCCTCTATTTATTTCCCCCTACACCCGGTCGTGGCACGAGCACTGACATGAGCAAGACTTGCCAAAATGAGACGGAAGTCTCTTTTCACCCTACCTATAGTGCCAAAAGAACCATCGAGAAACGCAATTTACTCAGTACTTAAAAACACGTACGCCATGACAGGATTAGCCACGCGCGCCGACCTAGCTTTCTGGAAATTCACACAGCCCCGCCACGGTGGTCCAGTGGCTATGGTACTCGGCTGCTGATCCGAGTGTCGCGGGATCGAATCCCGGCTGCGGCGGCTGCATTTCGATGGAGGCGAAATGCTGAGGCCCGTGTGCTGTGCGATGTCAGTGCACGTTAAAGAACTCCAGGTGGTCGAAATTTCCGGAGCCCTCCACTACGGCGTCTCTCATAATCAGAGCTGGTTTTGGGACGTTAAACCCCACATAACAACAACAACAAATTCACACAAACCTGATGTAGAAAAACTGAATCATTCCGGACATTTTGAGACCAGATGCTGTACAAAATACTAACGCTGACAGATATTAGCGGGCAGGAAATGCTTAAAGTGGCTGTATGTTTAACGGTTGCAGCTAGCTGCAACCTACAGTGCTAAAGGTTCCTGGCTCGACTCCACCCCCCCCCCCCTTTTTTTTTCTTTATTGCGATAGCAATTATATGGGCTGTCACCGACCCCGAGCTGTGAAGCACGAGACGCGATTGCCGGAAAAGATCCCAAGGACCGACGTAATAATGCCCCGGAAATGATCCCACGAAAGCTTGGACAGTTAGGTTTTGGTCCCCTACGGCGCACTAGCAAAACGCGTGCAGTGGTTCAAAGACCGACTCAGAGCCAAGGGTGGTCAAACAAATATATTCTCATCAAACAGACAATTACACAAGACGTGCACAAACACGGCTCTTCACAATGCAAACGCAGATGGGTTACAACTTTACACGAAACCAACAACAAACGTACAAGCTCATGCACTACAACAAAGAATAAAACGCAAAAGAGTCACCAAAGTCACTCGAGGTGCCTTCTCCGCTTGAAGCTTGCAGGCAGGGCTCATCGGCTGGCTCGCGGAGCAGCGTCGATTCACGTGTTCTCGCTGAGTCACATACGACTACACTCTTAGCGCGGTAACCTTTAGTTTATTTTATAGGTACACAAAAATGTGAAATATGCTCCTTTACTAATGGTTAAAGCACTTTAAAGTTTAGTAAAGGAGTATATTTTCACATTTTTGTGTACCTATAAAATAAACTAAAGGTTACCGTGCTAAGAGTGTACGACTACGACTGTTACGACTGCTACGACTGCTACTCACGGCCCGTGGACGACTCTTTATATTGCCTTGGAAAGCCACAGTGGCTCGAGCAGCCACTGTGGACTTTGCGTGGTCGCCATCGCTGGCGCGCGCGCTATCTAGCCATCAGACGTGCTGCGTACTGCGTAGCAGCACCATGTGCTCCGTTCCGGGCGTCTCGCATATATGCAATGCCCTCGCCACATAGCGCTCACGCGAATGCGTCTACGAGTGTAGCAAGGAGAGCGCTCGCTTGATGCCGCTGTGCTGGGCGATTTCTCGATGGTGCAAAGTGCACGCTGATTAGCGTGGTCGCGCGGTGTGAAGTACGTGGCAGAAGACATCAAAACAACATGACGTAGCTCGCAGCTCTTCTGGGCCGTTGTCTCTGCCGCTCGACCCTCAAATGGTACTTTAATCACCTGCATGCTTACTTAAAAAGACCACGTTCACTGCAATTCAGATTGCCCCTAAAGCTGCTAGTCTTACATCGTATATCATATCATGCATTGCTATCGCATTCAAATTGCTTCGCCCTTCTGGCGAACTGTGATTTTTTTAACTAACCTTTTTTTTTACTAGCTCTTCCTCTAACCTTTATTTACTGTTCGAGAGTTACGTCGGTAGATGGGCGCGTGACGGTCGGACACCTGGAAGGCTCTCAGTCCTCCCGCTGCCTACGACTCACTCCTACACCAGCACAGCAATTGGCCTCCCTGGTGCAGTACTTCGCCACCACCTACCACACGATGTCTACAGTTGAACCCTGGCCCTCAGTGTCCAGCGGCTGCAGAACATATGACCACGACAGCGGTCAGCTCTGTGAAACAGCGGAGGGTGCTAATAATCACTGGATCCGGACAGGCCGCCACTGGAAACTAAATCTTGGAACGTTCAACGCAAGATCTCTCTCGAGCGTAGCTAGGCTAGCAGAACTACTCGAGGAACCAGAAGGTTTTATTTGGGACATCAGTCGCCTTGGCGAATTTAGGAGGTAAGGTGAAGCTTAAGGTGAAGCTTAGAGAGTATTAAACAACGGATGTCTTCTGCAATAGGGAGAAGGTTGCCCGAAAAGATAAAATATGGCGTCGGGCTCCTAATTCACAAAGATATAGCGGGCAACGTGGACGAATTCTACAGCATTAATGAAAGGGTAACATGCGCCGTCATAAAACTAAATAAGCGATATAAACTTAAGATATACACTTAAGCGTAAACCGGAAGTCTAGAGGCTGTCGATACGGGTTTTTGTATGCGCAGATATCTAGCGTAAACCGCAAGTCTGAGGTTTTTTTTGCGATGTGCCTATGTATGTCCACCCATGGAACACTTTGTCCATTACGTGTATTGCATTGATATTTCACCCCCGCTTATTCAATCTGTACCTGTAATTGCATTTCAGATGCGAAACTAATTCGTTTGCCTATTGTATAATTTTTTTTTGTTTCTTTCACTTTTGTATTTCGCCCCCCCCCCCCCTAAATGCCTCTGCTGAGGCCTGTAAGGTATGTGTAAATAAAAA
Source organism: Hyalomma asiaticum (assembly GCA_013339685.2). NCBI lineage: Eukaryota > Metazoa > Arthropoda > Arachnida > Ixodida > Ixodidae > Hyalomma > Hyalomma asiaticum. Next base: position 306,772,781 of record CM023481.1, read on the forward strand.
AATATAAATAATCCAGGGATACGCGCCAACAACGAGCTACGACGACGAGCAAGTAGAACAGTCCTATGAGGATATCGAATTAGCAATGAAAAGAATATGGACACGATACATAGTAGTCAGGGGACATTTTGACGGAGAAGTAGGAACAAAACAAAGTGGAGAACAAGCGATTGGCAACTACGGCGTCGACCATAGGAATAACCATGCAGAGATGCTAATACAGTTTCCAGAAAGAAACCGACTCCGAATAATGAATAAGTTCCTTAAGAAGCATAAGAATAGGAAGTGGACACGGAAAAGCTGAACTCCGACCAGAACGTTGAACGACGTTGGAAAGCACCCTGGCGTTCCGGGCTCAAGAAAGCTGTGTGCCACAAGTGTCAATGGCTGCAAGTATACCGACCTGGTCGTTCATCCCTCTGGACAATGGAGTCGTCCCCTGCCCATCGGGATCTCCTTCCGCGGCGGGGCAGCCTGTTACGATTGAAACAGTGCAACGGCACTTAAAACGAACTCCAAACAATGTGTTTGCCCGTTGAGTCGAGCCACCGAACTAGTGTGTTAAAACTTGCTCCCCGCACGGGGTGATCGTGCGTGTGTGCGGTGTATGTGCGGTGTATGTGCGGTATGCGTGGGCTCTTTTCTCCTTCAGAACCTCACCCCCTCCGCCGCCGACGAACCTGCAAGGAGCTAGCGCGTCTGCTGAACGGAGGACATGCTTCGACAAGCGTGAATCGTGAAGGATTTTGGGAATGTTTTACGAAAGGGGTATAAAGGGGGAGAGAGGACCCGCCGCCAAGCAGTCGTCAGTCGCTTCCGCTCTAGTGCGACGCTGTGCGCACGTTTGTACTGTTTATCTGAGCGCCTCGCTCACCCGTATATATCAAATAAATGTTTGTTGTTTGTTCTTTACATCGCCTCGTCTTCCCTGCCGGTCCTCCTCGATGTTCAACCTGGTTCGAACTGCATGCAGTCGCTGGTAAAGGTTCGCCACACCACGCTATACCCTAACAGCTGCAAATGCGACCGGTGACGCAGTCGCTGAGGCATATCTCCGCCTGCCGCAGTGCTGGGAGCGTAACCCTACAGATGTGGAATTGTGATTCCTCCTGCAGGAAGTTCCTGCAAGTGGAATCGCAATTCCACATCCTTAAAGTAAAATCTCAGACCCAAAAATATCTTCATGTCGTCAGTACACTGCCACCCACCGCAGAAGAGGTCTGTGACGTCTTGGCTTCCTTCACCGTCAACCCCCCGACGACGAACCCCCGGCCGCCCCTACGACGAACTCAAGGCAGCGCTGCTCGACAGGACGGCCGAATCAGGAAGGACGCGCATCCGACAGCTGTTCTCAACTGCGGAGCTCGGCGAACAGAGGCCCACGGAAATCTTACGACACAAGCAGCAGCTCCTCGCCTCGCGCGCACACGCGATGGATAATGCAGTGTTACGCGAGTTGTTCTGTTAACGACTGTTATCAAATGTATATAATAAGTTCAATACTCAGTATCATTGCCTTTATGAAAAAGTCAAATTTATTCAGAGTGACAGGGCAGAAGCACGTGTATATCAATCTTCATTTGCACCTTTTTTAAAGTTTGCAAAAGGCGTTGCAAGGACACTCCTTGGAAGCGCTGTTATCGGATTCGTGTACTTCACCATCTGTAAGAAACAGTTACATGCAGTCAGTCCAAAAGCACATATACAACTCAATAAACTCGATTCTGTCAGAATCCAGTTTCATACAATGGGACATCGAATAGCGCGTCAGGGCTGACAAGAAAAATATCAGTCACCTTACACTATCATATACAGGTCAAGAAAAAAGCGGCTTCTCCCTGTCAAAGGATCCCCCTTCCAGCCCATGGTGCTGCTCTGTCAACGTAATGTCGCGGTAGACGCTCTCCAGGCCGCGCTCTGATTTCTCTCTTGAGCGAGGCGCGGAGGTGGTCTGCCGCGACGTCACGTTGACAGAGCGGCACCATTGGCTGGAGGCAAGGCTTAAAGTCTCCCTTCATCTAAAGGGGGGCCCTCGTAGGGCGGCGACATACATTAAAAAATCTTCCTGGCTAGTAAGTTAAATAGCCGATGGCAGAGCCAAAATAAATATTATGTTTCCTACTGTGACTCTCTCATTCTTTAGTATATATTTATAACGAAATTTAATGTTGTCAATTAGCGCGCAGCAGAGTGGGCATGTAGTGCCCCATCTGTAGCGGGAGAATAGGCCTGTCACGACTGCATGCGATATATGCATCATCTGTATATTGTCTATAGCAGTTAATATAACCAGCTGTTAAGTGAAACAGAAAAGAAATCGAGAACATGGTGTAACGTCGCACGAATCCACCAGATCCACCGAATAATCGCGAGGAAATCGTTATTCAGGAAATTGGAGAGTTAGAATTTACCCGCACAAAGCAATACTGCCAAAAAAAATCAACTGTAGCACTGCGCCACTCACTTGACAAGCGCTCGAGTTGATCTTTTTTTTTTTTGCAGTATTGGTTGGTATATAATGCTTGGTGTATACTGTAGCGTAATCGGTCACGGCATGACAGTTATAGCGTGCTTACGTTTTAGTTTTTTATTGTTTAGGGCTGCTAGTATGCCAGGCCCGTGCACGCTAGCGGGAAAACGCGCGCGGCGCGGCGCCGGCGGAGAAACGCTTCGGCGGCGACACAGCCACACTGCTCGCGGCGAACCGTGGCGGCAACCCCGCGAAATCCCGCCTCCTTCGGGCGAAAAGGCGCGAGAGGCACGCGAGCCACCGCACGGGTACGAAACGAGCCTCCGGGCGGGTCCGCGTGACCCCGCGATGGAGCGCGCACGTAACGGGCGGGGAAGCTCTGATTGGTCTCCACCACGGCGGCACGCGGCGTGCCGCGAGAAATCGCGCACGGAGCGACAGCTCTCGCGGCACGAAAATCCTGACGCGCGGCAGCCTCGGAGGCTCGCGTTTTTCTGCCGGCGGCGTGCCGCGCGCATTTTTCCGCCAGTGTGCACGCGCCTTAAAGCAAATCAACTCTTCCAGAATGCCCACAGACCACGAAACTAGCGAGCGCACCAGGGTGCCGGTAGATTATTTTCTAAATGCAAGCTTTACGATACTCATAAATAGAAACTTATGCAAAGTTTAATAGGCATTTCCAAACGCGCCTCGCAGTCCACGTTCATTTGTGAAACGTGCTGACCCATTTCCGACTGATCGACGGCATGTGATCTCTCACGCATTATATGTTATTAACGGCGTATAACTCGCCCCCCCCCGCCCTGAACCAAACTGGTCCTTTTGAAATACCGTCAGCGTTAAGGCCCGTGCACACTAGCGGAAAAACGCGCGCGGTGCGGCGCCGGCGGAAAAACGCTTCGGCGGCGACACAGCCACACTGCTCGGGGCGAACCGCGGCGGCAGCTCCGCGAAATCCCGCGTCCATCGGGCGAACGAGCGCGAGAGGCAAGCGGGGCACCACCGCACGGGTACGAAACGAGCCTCCGGGCGCGTCCGCATGACTCAGCGATGGAGCGCGTACGTCACGGGCAGGGACGCTCTGATTGGTCTCCTCCACGACGGCACGCGGCGCGCCGCAAAAAATCGTGCATGGAGCGATCGTCTCGCGGCAAGAGGATCCCTGCCGCGGGGCAGCCTCGGAGGCTCGCGTTTTTCCGCCGCCTGCGCGCCGCGCGCGTTTTTCCGCCAGTGTGCACGCGCCTTTAGTGATCACCCTGTAGCCGCAGAACAGCTCGTTCTGCGGCGAAACTTCGAGCTACGCGCCGTGAAGGGAATGCGTGACCTCCAAGCGTTGCCCACGCCGGGAACAGGCATTTAATGCTCCTGCTGTCCTCTGTGTCGCTGCGCCCCTGCACACTAGCGGAAAAACGCGCGTGGCGTGCCCCCGGCGGAGAAACGCTTCGGCGGCGACACTGCCCCGCGGCGGCAGCCCCGCGAAATCCCGCCTCCTTCGGGCGAACGAGCGCGACAGGCAAGCGAGCCACCGCACGGGTACGAAACGAGCCTCCGGGCGGGACCGCATGCCTCCACGACGGAGCGCGTACGTCACGGACGGGGACGCTCTGATTGGTCTCCTCCGCGGCGGCACGCGGCGCGCCGCAAGAAATCGCGCACGGAGCGATTGCTCTCGCGGCACGAAAATTCTGACGCGCGGCAGCCTCGGAGGCTCGTGTGTTTCCGCCGGTGGGGCGCCGCGTGCGTTTTTCCGCTAGTGTGCCCGCGCCTACCGCGCGGCAGCCTCGGCGGCTCGCGTTTTGCCGCGGGCGCCGCGCCGCGCGTGTTTTTCTTAAAGCCGTTTTTCCGCTAGTGTGCACGGGCCTGCAGTCAGAAGCGGCAGCCGTAGGGGCAGCAGCGGCGACAGAGCGCGGCCGCTCAAGCGTACGCACGCGCACACACACAAACGCGCGCGCGCGCATAAGCACAGCGGCGGAGCGTGCCTGTTTCACTAGTTCCGTGCAGCAGAGGTAAGGCCACGAGGTCGTCGAGCGCAAATACTTCAGAGGCGAGACGAAATGCTATTGTTCGGACATGCACCTGCGAGCCATTCCTGCCCATAGGCGCACCTCACTCTATTCTCCTCTCCTTCTCCTCGTTCCAAGGCTGATCCTGCCATTGCAGTGTTCACAACTGGCAGATGCTATGGCGCGGAAGGATACATTTAACATGCGTTTGCCCTCCTAATTGGCCGGAGGGGCCTCTAGCTTCCACAGTGCTGCATGGAACTACTGAAACAGACTCACGCGGTGTCTGGTCGCTTCAAGGTCAAGCGGAGACACACGGCGTATCTCGCTCGAGTGGGCCAGTAAAACATTCGCTTTAAAAGATTGGCACAAGTGCCGCGTGATCTGAGCGGGAAAATGTCGACACGCGGCCCTAGCGTTCCCAAGCGAAAGCGTGAAAAAAAAAAACATTCCATTTTCCAAAGAAATGGTGGCCGGCGGGAAACACTGAAAGACGGCTTGCATTTTCAATGGTGACGTGCTCTTGGATTACCGGTAAATAATGCCGGCCAACCCCCCCCCCCCCCCTCTTTTTGTTTGGTACTCTCGCTACAGGCGTGCTCGGGAACAACAGCGCCGTACGTCGCGATTTTTGCCGCTCAGGTCATAAGTTACTTGTGCCAATCGTTTTTCCGTTGAGACTGTACTTCATGCGTACAAACATTTCATGCAAATCACACTCAAGCCGTCAACAGTCATGTGCTTTCAAACGGGCTTATCGGAGAAAACACAGACGCGCACACGCACGCTGCAAATGGTGTTGAAACAGAAATGAAAAAAAAGGAGTTACCTCCAAGTAGTAGAATCGTCCGAGGATCACCACGACGCGTAAGTAAAGAGGCGACTAACGTGCGGCACTAGTAAGTGGTAACGTCTCACGTGCAAACCTGTGCCAAAATACAGATAATAGCAAGACTTGCGCACAAATTCTTCTTTTAAATACTGCTCATTCAGTGAACAAACACGCACACCACTTTCGCACAAGTCTGACGCCTCCACGGCCGCCACGACACATGCGTCACGTCGCCACCTTTACGAATCTGCGGTGGTCTGCGGGACTGCTGCGACGTTATCAAAATTATTCCTGCATCTTTAATTCTTCTGTTTACGTTAATAAATTTGCAACATTTTTGTGAGAAATTAGCAGTTTAAATTATATAGGTTACTCTGCGCATAAGGCCATGCGTGAGACATTGTGTATGTACGTGACTAACGCTGAGGCACAGAAAAATTGGTAAACAATAAACATGGCCGCTATTGAAATGAGGGATATGGAGACTCTTGTTGCTGTTCCGGTGAACTCTACTCTTGTGTTTTAAGAGCAAGCTCCTCGTGTGCTTTGTCAACGTGAAGTGGAGTAAATACCGGTTTGGTTGACGTCGATAATGTTGCAAGGCTGCCAGACATTGCATCAGGTGCGCGCGCAGGAGAGCCTAACATACAATCTGCCAGGCGGATAGACCATACCTCAAAGGTGAGTGAAAGAGTCGAGAGAACAATGCTACCTACTTGTGTTTGAAATGTTAAACCGTGCAGCAACACATCGGTTGATCGGAGCTTCAAAACTGAGAGCGAGGCGAGTAGGTGTACATATTTCTGAACGAAAGAAAAACTGTCATATTTGCTCGTATTCGTCATTTTCGTGCCGTTTTTTTTTTCCTTGCGCTTGTTGAGATGCGACATCAGCGTCGTTTCCTTATCTCAGTCAATCTACAACACGTCGGTTGATCGGAGCTTCAGAACTGAGAGCGATGCGAGTGGGTGTACATAGTTCTGAACGAAAAAAAAGAACTGTGTGTCATATTTGCGTCGTTTCCTCATCTCAGTCAGTCTAATGCTCGCTAGTAAACAACACCCCGAACACCTGCTAGATGCTCTAAACATTGGCATGTTGCAGCAGAACAAAATGCTTCATTGCGCAAGGTAAATGTTTCGACAACAGTCAACCATTAGATAGTGAACTGAAAAGTGAGAGATCCAGATACAGATTAGATACTGAAAAGTGATAGATCCAGGTGTTCCCAGTTGTACTACACCTGAAAAACTTGCAGAACTTGATTTTGTTTCCAGCTGGAAACTCCTATTTCCAGTTGTTTCCAGCAACAATTAGTTCATAGCTATAAACTTACTTCCAGTTCTTTGCAGTGGGAAAAGTGGCAGGTAAAATTTTCAGCTGCCAATGGATTTTAATTTCTACTAGAAGTGCAGCTGGAACGGTTTTTTTTTCCCCGTCTAGAAGTTCACATCCAATCTTCATCCAAGTGCTGCTGTTAGTTAAACGTTAGTGAAACAACGTCCACAAATATTTTATAAATATCCACTATATGATCAGAGTTCTTCAATCATACCAGTTACCAAACTCCCCACAGGCCCCATGTATCAAAATCCGGACACGCCAAGTGCCAAAACTGCTGCGGTTAGCAGATTGTCGCGCCATCTGTCGACACAGAAACCAAACTAATAAATGCTATGTTGGTGTGTTTTGTGTTATGGAGCGCAGAAAGCTCCGCCGCGACAATGAAGCGAGCCTTATGCAAACGACGTTGCGCATACAGAAAATCCGTCAATTCGCCGTGATTCTGGCGTCCCTGGCGTCTTCTGCAGAACAAGAAAATTCACTGACCTTGTGCCATCGCTTCTGCTTCTGCACGAACACTGAGGGTTCACGAAGCGTTTTGTCCGTGCTGACTGCTCTCACGAAAGAAGCAGGGAATCGTCTGTTCGGCTGCCGAGGCCGCTGGTGAAAGAACAAGAAAGCTTTTCGAACAGCGGATTATTTTCGGTGAATAATTATTCTTTTTTTTTTTCGTCTGAATGTCGATGTGTCATTGGGAATCCAGCACAAAGCGCGCACCTGTGGAATTCAGTCAGTTCACATGACTACAGCATCGATGTGTCAACACAGCAGCAGAAGGCCTTTGATGCAGAGCGTGTCGTCTGCAAGCGAAAAAGCGGATGGTGCAAGTCGACGATCCGAGTGCAGGCGAATTGCAATGTAAGGCGTCTCTATCTCTCGCTGCTTTCTTCTGCCCTTCTTTAGCCGCGTGGTAAGAGAGCCATTAACAACTGTTACGGTGCTCCAACGTTTGTGGCCGCCACTTTCATGCAATAAACATCGCCTCCGAGATCCGGTGAGTGTAGCGTTTCCACTTACGGCTCCCAGATGGGGCGACAGTCTGTTAACCTCCGCCAATTTGGCCGTCGGCTTGTCCAGATTTCGGAACACAGTTTGGCAACTGGTAAGAACTTTGCTATATGATATCTAAATACTGTAGTCTACCCAATATTAACTGAATATCCACAAATAACATTGGACATTCAGACTACCGTGCCCTGCAGTATCGGCAGGCCGCAGCTACCTCGTCTCAGATGGCAGATCCGACGTTGACATGATCTAGGATGGCCACCAAGAGATGTATGATGTGCACAGAAAAACGATTTTTTGGAGATCGGGCTGAAGGACCGTCACAGCTCCTTGAGTGGCGTTGCTTCATAGACCCATTATCCCCCGTGTTTGGTGGGGCCCGACCAATGCTTTGATGACTCCTTTTATAGTCGCTGTGCTAGAACTACTGTCAAAATTTTGTAATCACAATTAGTGAGCGACATAGGCCTATGTGATGAAACCAAATTTAACTTCTCTGTCTCTTCCATCTTAGTGGTTGAAGCAGTACAGGCTTCACTAAACTACCGAGGCAGGCATTCCAAATCATATGATTCACTGTAGACATCTGTAAGGACATCGGATAGTTTTTTTTTTTTTTCTAATAGCCTGGTAAAACACCGCGTTGAGGCCGTCAGGCTCTGGCGACTTTTTGTGAAGAAGCGGCTACGAAAATGCGAGTGCAGCAGACGACAGCGCGGCGTCCTTCTGGAGGAGGACGAAAACGAAGGTCCGGGCTCGCGCAGGGCGTGAGAATGGCTCGTGCAGGGCGCGTAAAAAAGCTCGCGCAAGGAGAGCTCGTTCGGACGTTGACTAGATTAGGGCAGAGCCTGCCGAGGGAAGATGCATCAACAAGCGAGGTTTGCTTCTGCAGGTGTCTGTCTTCAGGACAGCGAGCGCCCAAGGCCCTTGTCTGGTGCGAACGAGCCCTGGGACGTGACTTGCTACCGGCTTACTCCGCTGCTGACTTGGAGCGACCGGCTGGTGTTGTTCGCAGGGATGGCGAGCATGCTCGGGGCCGCGGAGCGGCCATGCTGCCATGTCTGCCGAATGAGGTATCGGCCGCCTTCGTCGCCTATCTCTGCGGCGTTCGCTATACACTCCGCTCGCCCGCCACTGCTTCCCGGCCGCTGCGAGCCTCAAGGCCCACTGGAGGTTGTCACCAGCTGTGAGACATTTCTCTATCTTGTCTTAATTGTACGAACTGTCATGCATGTGTGCACTTGTCGCTGTCGCCGAACGTCGTTTCCTCTATCTTCCTCGCGTCACACGCGTTGCGCTGTGACGATCCTTGAGCATCACACTTCCGTTTGAGATATCGGAAGTTCTAATGCTGCTTTGGTGTAGCGTCGTCGGGCAGCCATGGCATTCTGCCAAGAAACACTTCCTTAAATAGCTCTACATTTACAGGTCTCGAAATGAAAAGCGCCTTGTAGTAACTTAAAAAAGAAAGCAAAGAAACAGCACCTCCATATATTCGCAATGTCAGTCATCTCTACGCCGCTAACATTTATAACCTCTCTATGGTTCCTTCTTGCGTGATTTTCTTCTAGTCCAAGCGTGCGTTTCATCGTGTGGTTGTCGTCTAACGTCATTGCCTTTGCTCTTGCACGTACAAGTGTTCCACTTAGCGCTTCTCTTCGTAAACCTGTAGTTTCTGTTTTAACATTGCGCGTATCATCGGCGTCGCTTTCGCTTTCAAGTGCTGTAAACTTTTCAAGTAACAGTTTAAGGCATTTTTGGGTGCAAAAGCTCAGTTATAGAGACGCTGCCGCTTTTCTACTTCTATCTGATGCTGTTTGATATTTTCTTTTCATTTCGTTTCTGTAAAAAAAAAAAAGCTTTTGTAAAAGAAAGTGAATTTCGCGTTTTATTTTCTTTCTTTCAGACCACTTGCTGATACTTTATCTTCCCAAAAATTTGTTCCTTGTGCTACATTTACCAGGCTACCAGTGCGCAAAATTTTCGGCCTATTGAGTTTATTGACGTTGCTGAAAAAAAAAAAAAAAGCCGAAAGCGAAGAAATGTTTGCCAAATTGAATAAATCATTATTTTTACAGTGACATCACTTGTTTAGGCTGCAATAGAAACAATTTTACTGCCTCATAAAATGGCGGAAAAATTTTTGTCAACGAAACTAAACGAGTAGAGCCATAATTTTAGGCTTGAACAAGCACGTCGAATTTTTTTTTTTTCAGGCCTATTTATGATGGTCGAAAAGAACGCTGTTTGATGTGGCACGTAATGACCCCAAATGCAACACACTTTATCTGCATGTGAAATCACGCGTGGCGCATACGCGCATATACCGGGCTGGGATATGTGGGTTTCAAGGGCAATGGTATCCATGGCGGTATATGTGCCACCCGTGGTCGCGATGTGTATGCATTTCCGTGGGGTCACGTGATTTCATGTACCAGTTTTTAAGGCGAAGGCTTTATACGTCTCGTGCGAAGGTGACCTTGAAAAAATAGAACACCCGTGTCTCGTGTACTTGGCGTAGAGGGGTACGAATGTGTGGCTTAACGTGAATGTTAGGTCATGGTATCGATAAGTTTAATACTTCCTTGCCATTCACGTCATGATTAACTATATTTTATTTATTTATTTATTTATTTATTTATTTATTTATTTATTTTGGGATACTTCCAATGCTCAGCGAGGATTATTCCAGGGCTGACTGGCCGACCTGTCTGGGTTGGTCCCGTGCTCTTTTGTTGAGAGACTGGATTTTCTTTCCAAGTACATTAAATACTGAGGGCAAGATAGTTGTATTTAAGCTACATCATAAATACTCCTCTTTCAGAGTATTTCCATTATATCAAAATACTCGGAGAGTAAACTGATCACATTTAAGGTTGAGTACACGTAGTTTCGCCTCCACCGTCTTCGGTTTGTGTTATATCGACGTAACGCTTGTGTTATATTTCCATTTATGGCCAGAGACGCGTGGTGACGCTGACTCATTGCGGCATGGTGACACCATACCTCAATGGCTCAGTGGCATGTGGTGACATGGTGACACCGAGCCACGAAACACTGGACAGCATTGCGCTGTCGTAACCAGTGTTTACATGTCGCGTTCCGTTCCACGAGCACTGAATAGGTCCGACATGTGTTCCCATGAAGTCAACGCGTAAACATCGCTCGATTACTACTCCTTTTGAGGACTAGTGGCTATGGTACTCGGCTGCTGATCCGAGGGTCGCGGGATCGAATCCCGGCTGCGGCGGCTGCATTTCGATGGAGGCGAAATGTTGAGGCCCGTGTGCTGTGCGATGTCAGTGCACGTTAAAGGACCCCAGGTGGTCGAAATTTCCGGAGCCCTCCACTACGGTGTCTCTCATGATCGGAACTGGTTTTGGGACGTTAAACCCCTCAAAGCAAGCAAATACTCCGTTTGAGTTCCGCGCCAGGCGTCCGACAATCGCACATTGGCGATTATGAGATTGGCAAGTCGCCGAAGGAAGTAGACATTAATTTCGTCATTCATAAATGAAAACCAACTGTGCAGGCACCACAAGGAAGCCATGGTGTCCGTCGTGCAGCTGTGACAAGACAATGATCAGCACTTTGAGGGAGTGCGTCCGTTGCGGGGAACAGCATGCACTACCTGACACAACAGGGGCGCAGCGCGCAGCGTTCGCCGTTCTGCTGTTAGTCGGTGGAAGTCCGTCATTCTGTAAGTCAGGATTTTTTTTTTTAATTTTGTGCGTGTAGAAGATTAAAGGAAATAACTTGCAGCTGCGTTCTCATAACTTGAAACGCCATGTGAAGGGTGTATGCAGCGTTGTCGCGTCTTTTTACGATGGTTATGGATTGGCCGGAGAAGTTTATGCCCCATTCAGGTCTTTGTTAGGACTGAGGTGTACTTCTCTCGGTCTAATTCATGTTTCTGTACAGTCCGTGGTCTTATTCTGGGCGCACACTATATAACCTGCTCATCCCAGTAGCCTCTCTGTCAGAGCGTTGCTATGTCGCGTGGCCTCTCGGAGGCTCGCGGTTTGGAGTGAATCTTTCATGATTATATGACTGTGTGAGTGTGATATGTCCGGTGTTCGAACACAGGCCGGACCATCAAGACCAGTCTTCCACTACTAGCGGGAACTCGTCAGCATCAAACGAGTGTCCAGGGGATCCGAAGGCGCCTAAATCAAACCGAAGATGTCGAAGGCTTTAAGCACAAGTGCCAAGAGGTGAGCGGGCCGAACGTCCTTAGGACTAAGGCGGCACCCACGTCGTGACGAACTTGTGTTTCATAAGTCGATGGTATTGCTGAACATTGTTGGAATTTGCATTGTGACTGAGTTGCAAATTTTTCTTACCAGCCTTCTATGACCTGCTTGCTAAATGTTTGTTTTGCTGTTTCTTTTTTTAGGATCCAGAAGGAGCTTGCGGAAATAACATTGGACCCACCGCCTAATTGCAGGTTATTTCTCGTCTTTCTGATCAATATCGGAATTCACTACTGTTCAGCACCACGTCCGTTATCGATGTCATACTAATAGGCGCAGTTTGCCCGTAGCGCGTGACAGCCCCGCTTTGCGTGCGCAGTCGGTTTGAAATGACATGCCATATATCTGGAAGGCGCACACATTCGAGCATGTTCAAGTTGACGTATATTGAGCGCTGCCGCGCATTACTTGCAAGCATGTTTGACTCGTATATGGCAAATTCCGGTGTTTGACTGCACTGAAAAAGTTCAACTGAAATTTATGAGAATCGAAATTGCTGGTGTGACAGGGAAAATGGGTTACGGCTAAAGTTGTTGTGTTGCATTTAGAGTACACCTGTAACATACATAATTACTGCTGATAACACGAAGGCTACTTTCATGTAATGTGTAAGGTAGCTTGTGACGGCTATGAGGAACCTTATGACTGTTATGATTGTGCATGTATACAAATTTTTGAATATTAGTGATTGAGAATTGGTTGATTTGTGGGGTTTAACGTCCCAAAACCAGCTCTGATTATGAGAGACGCTGTAGTGGAGGTCTCCGGAAATTTCGACCACCTGGGGTTCTTTAACGTGCACTGACATCACATAGCACACGGGCCTCAACATTTTGCCTCCATCGAAATGGCCCCGCCACGGTGGTCTAGTGGCTAAGGTACTCGGCTGCTGATCCGAGGGTCGCGGGATCGAATCCCGGCCGCGGCGGCTGCATTTCGATGGAGGCGAAATGTTGAGGCCCGTGCACTGTGCTATTTCAGTGCACGTTAAGGAACCGCAGGTGGTCAAAATTTCCGGAGCCCTCCACTACGGCGTCTCTCATAATCAGAACTGGTTTTGGGACGTAAAAACCCCAAAAACTAAACATCCATCGAAATGCAGCCACCGCGGCTGCGATTTGATCCCGTGACCTTTGGATCAGCAGCTGAGCGCCATAACCAGTAGACCACCATGGCGGGGCAGTGATTGAGAATTAATGGGATGCTAGTTTGTAGTAATTGTTCTGATGCCATATTCATTAAATAGGATGATTGCTCAAGAGGTTTGTGTCAACCTTTTCTCTTGGTTATTATATATAATATGCAGTGATTTATAGCAACCACATAACTGCAATAATATGCCGTCACTTCCCTTGAGTGCACATGGGCCTTTTGTGTAAGTGAATGCACAGGTAATATATCTATTCCATTCTGCACTGTCACCTGTGCCATTTTATTCCATTTCAAACACTTGGAAGTGCACAGAGCCATTACTTTTTCTTGCATTTTCATACTTTACCTTCATATGTGCAAGCTATTTTTCAAGCTAACTTTTGGAGCTCTTAAGGGTAAGATTTCAATTTTGTGTTTGAGCTTTTACAAAGAAGCCTTGTCTCCCAAGAGCCTGCATTTTAAGCAGTTAGGCTACACTTTGCCTATTTGAGTTACCTTGTTGACAGAATGAGTAGCCAGTGCCTCTCACAGGAGCTGGTGAGAGAAAGTTGGGTGGCAGTAAGCTCACTTCAGAGGTTAGCGAAATCTAACATACCTTAATGGAAGTTCCTTATTGGGCAATGCTTGAAATACAGAATGTGTGATTTTGCTTATGCTTTCTTGCCTCGGTTAGCAGTTTGCAAAAAACTTAGTGCTGTTGGGTTAGATGCTACAGAGCTCTTTCTGAATGTTTATATATATAATTGGCTATGAATGGAACATTTATGAGTGTAAGTGAGGTTGAAGATTAGTGTCCTCTCACATTCTTGATGCCGCTGCACTGCTGTGCTGTTAACATTTGTAGCGTTTGTGTGTGAGCAATGCTCATTTAATTCAGAGTGAGGCATCTATGCATGCATTGTCCATGTATGTAATTGCAGTGAACTGCGCATGCAGTCAAAATGACAGACATAATACTGGAACTCTTATCGTAGCACAGGAACAAAATATTTTAACCAAATGCAGTTTCATTGAAGTGTGACACACCACATTAAGTGGTGTGTCGCACTTCAGTGGACCACTGATGCTTCACAAGATACATGGAAAGGATGGAGAATGTGAATATGTGCACTTTTGCTGTTTGTTTTTCAAGCTACTTCAACAACCCTAATGCAGCAACATGAATTTTTACAATGTGCGCATCTACATTTGAATAAAATTTGTGCAAATTCTGCAACTGTAATTAGGTCCATTGTGCATAAAAAAACTCCATGCAAATGGAATTGGTGTGAAGCTTCTGTGCGGCAGTAATGGAATTGAACACAGTAGGAATCGTTTTTGTCACGATTTCTTAAATCTCTTCTAAGAAGCAGTGTGTCTAGTGGCTGGAATAGAAAACAATAGTATCTGCACGAAGAGTAAACAAACCTTGAGAATGTGCTACAGTTGTAATTTATAAGTTACTTAGCAGAGGAACGCTTATTGCTAAAATGTGTGTTCACTATGTATTCCACTAAAGATGCTTTGTAGAATGAAGTAAAATGTTGAATCTGACATTTCTTGTCTGCATATATTTACTTTTAGGTAATTAAGATTGATACCTTCTGCAACTGGCTAGAAATACAAGGGTCTGACTGTAAGAGCTTCATTACTATTGAAAGGGCAATGCAATTTTGCCCTGCCATTGGAGCATGGATCTGCAAATATCTGCTGCTAATTCCTGCTTATTCTTTGTTGTACTTAGTCAAGCTCTGTGTTTGTAATCCAGTGTTGTCTGTCGCTGTTATTCTTTGTGAAGATATTAAGGTTTTTTGTTTGTTTGTTTGTTTGTTTGTTTGTTTTTCATTTTCAATAGTGCGGGACCAAAGGGAGATAACCTCTATGAATGGGTATCAACCATTCTTGGCCCCCCAGGATCGGTGTATGAAGGCGGAGTTTTCTTCTTAGACATACACTTCAGCCCTGAATATCCTTTCAAACCGCCAAAGGTAATTCTGTCATGTTGCAAGCCCCCCGCCCCCTTCTCTCTCTCTCGCTATTATTTATTGACTTATGCTGTGTATCAGTGAGGCAGTTGTGGAAATTGACTTGTGCTGTCTGATGCACTGGGAAGTGAGATGCCGACATTTCCAGTGCGGAGTCCTTGGCATCAGTTCATCCTGGTTTGCCATTTACTTGCTTGTGTGTCCTGAGATTTTAACACTAATATATTTAAAAATTGTGGGCCTTCTTGAATGCAGTTAACTGTGACAAAATAAGTTTTGTGATATAATTTTTAATTAGGACATGGGTGAATGTTTGCTGTGTGTGACTGATTAGTCAACACAACACTACACATTCCCTTATGATGACTCACAAGATTGCCTTGTTCCCCTTTTTCAGTTTCTATCTCTTGATTTACTTTCTTTTTAAGTGCAAGGCAGCCTTAGCATTAGAATCGCACACAACATTGAACCACTTCATTTTTTTTAAATTTATATTTATTTTTTATTTAGAACTACATCATTGCCAGCCCTTCACCATTTCAACCACAGTATGCTAGAAAAGCTAGGTCATGCGTTCCAATAGTGCAGTGTAAGTTTCCTGTAAATCAGTTTTTCACTGAGATGTTTTTATTTCGGGCCAGCGTCAGACAGAACCACTTTTTTCTTTTGGACGTGGCTACACCAGTGTATCTTATTTTATCCATGTAAGAGGTTCTAGCTCAGGATTGCACAGCATTGTCGCGTCATGTGAGCATTTCAAGAATACAGTTGAACCCATTCATAAGCGACAAGCACCAGGGAGCAGTTTCTGTTCCTCAGAGGAGGGTTCTCTTATAAGCAAGGTGCAATGTTTTTATATTTTGATCAACCCTTGTTTTCACTAAGCTCACTACAGCTAAACTGATCATAAGAGAAAGCTACAGGCAATTGCGAAATGCTTATTATGTGCAGCTTACTGTATGTTAAATGATTTGCTTGGCAGACTGCATCACTTGAAACAGTTTGTTTTTGCCACTGCAACTTTGTCAGATTTATTGGTTAACATTTTCCTTCGTATGGGCAATGAATGAACTGCAGCTACTAGCCAATAGTGCTGCATTAATAGTTAAAATATCCATTACAAGCGAGACTGCTGGCAAGAACTTAAGGATATTTTGTCCTTTATATAAGCAGTTATCCTCGGGAGCGTGTCTGTTCTAAAAGAGGCAACTACTGATGAGATAGAGCAGCCAACCATGTGAGTAAATGTCTCCTATACCCACTTGTGCCTTATATCAGTGTCTTCTAATGGGGTTCATCTGTATTGGCTTCAGCAATGTTATTTCATGCTCCACTATGTTTGTGCTATGACAGTGTGGCCACAAAGCAAAGTGTGAAAATGGAAACATGTATATTAGGGAACACATCATATAAGATGTCACTATTTGGAAATTTTCGTGCAGAAACTCAGCTCTTTTACAATGTTGGTTGTATAGGAAATTCAATTACAGGCTTCTGTTCAGTTTTGTGGTTGCCTTCTTGGAAATCTCCTGGATGTTGAACCCATGGGAGCATGTGGCATTGTCGGTCTTACTTCCCAGTGTGTTTCACTATGCTGCGGAGTGCGATCTCAATAGCAAATTGCTTACAGTTGAGACTGTGTTCTGCAGATTAATCTTGGATTTGCAACATTCTTAGAATTTCTTATTTACCCATCCAATCCTGTAAGCGCACATACAAACTCGGTGGGCATTACAATGGTATGCATTGACGGAAAAGTCCCTTTAGGGCAGGGTTTTTTTTTCTCAATTTTTATCTTGAATACAACCGGTAACCAAACAAATATATATTTGGAATTAGAATGAGAGAAGATATTACAGCAATGTGCGAACTTTGGAAATAGGGCATGATATTTCTCAAGTAATTTAATGTAGAAGGGTTACTAGATGGTGGAAATGCTTATCCCAATATGGTTGGCAGTGATTGGTCATACAGGCATTCAGTAGACATTTTTAGGTTTTCGACACAATGCAGATGACTGGAAGCTGGCACCAAATGCACATTGGGTGCTTAGTCATCTTGCGTTGCAGTTTCCAATGCTTGATAAGCTGGAACGAGCTTCTTTCGCATCTACTCTTGGAAAATGGTCACTGATTCAATGATGCAGGTCACATTCATGACATAAGATAGTATACAAGCTAAAACTCTGCAATGCTTTTCAAAGTAATCCTCTACTGACATCATTTAAAGGAGCCCTGGAGTGTGTGTAGTATTGGAGTGTGTGGTATATAGTACTGAGGTGAATGCAAAGAAAGTTATACGAATCGGCGCACGAGAACTGAAGTTATTTATCCTCAAAGTTCAAAACACGAGCAGATGGCCTGAAAAGAATGTTCCCTTTCTCATTTTACTTTCCCACTGACGTCATTGGTAACCTCCAATCAGCGCGCACCTCTTATACAGAGATACCGGAAGTTTCTTCTCAAGGTGGCCTGATCAAATTACCGTGCACCTGCTCTTTCTGACACAGTTGTCATCATGGACGACAAGCCACATGTGTCAATCAGGAGAGGCAGTTAGTTTTTAAAATATTATACTGAAAGCAGATTTTTCTTTTTTTGTGTATATTATACTGAAAGCAGATTTTTCTTTTTTTGTGTCTGTGTATGTGTTGGGAATGCTTGTGTTGTGTCCCTGAGAAGCCTCCAGCACTTTCAGGTGCACCAGCAAGTCAGTCATAGCACAGCACCGCTGCTGCTATCGACCGGTTTCTGGCACCTCTTTGCCGCCAGCAAATACACAAAAAAGAAAGAAAAAAAAACCAAACAATCGACATGCCCCCCCTCTCCCTCTTCACGCGCGGCTGTGTCTCTGGTGAGGGCAGTGGGTAAACAGGTAAACAAGTTTAACGTATTCGGGCTATGCCTCCAGGAGGCGTTAGCTACTCTTTTTAAGGGGGGAGGCTACCTTGGAAGGGCAACTTTTTTGTTTGTTGAGATATCCTAATCAAATTTTCAGGGTAGGCTGATAGCAAAGCCATTTGAATAACCACAAAATTTCATGCATTTATGTCCACTGGTTCCCAAGTTACAGCCATTTATCAGGATAGTCCACATGGGTTGCTTAGTCAGGCTCTGGTGAATTTGGTAAATGTGCTAGCACTGTGAAATTCACTATGATGATTCCTGGATGGGTGCTCTACACTAAGACAGAGCTCTTTTTTTAAATTTCCTTGCTGAAAATTTTTAGCAGAGCACTGGATTTAGTGTTTGCCATTTGGCTTTTATCAATGAAATTTGAATTAATTATTACAAATTACAGACACAATAAATTTAAAAAGCGGCTTTGTCTTTGTGTGGGCAATTTATTAAGGTACACAATAAAATAAAACTGATAGAAATCAGATGAACGGTTCCAGAGATATCACCCGACTAAACAGCCTCACTGGCCAAAAAAGTCATTTTGAGAAAACGTGCTTTTAAAGTTACGAGCACATTTCTGTGCCTAAAATAACGCTGAAGGGTAACAAAGTGTCATTTTTCTGCACTGCTATTCTTTTCTGATTCTCCTGGTTTTGCTTTCCAGCATTATCCATAAACGGGTTGCGATCGCCGATGCCGATTCTATATGCTAGACGCGCTTCAAGATCGGCAACTACGCCTCATCTATCAATGGCGCAGAATACCTAGGAGTTGGAAGCTGCAGTTGCCTTGCGCTGATAAATAAAAGCAACTTCGGCATGATAAGACTAGTCGTGATCGTGGGTAGCACGATTCCCCGTGGAATCAGCCTTGACGTAATGCGTCAGCGCACGGAACAGCCGAACGCGTGTAGCGTCCCTATTGCCGGCGCGCACAACCGCGATACGATCTTGCAGACGCAGAGCGCTTATCACGCGAAAGCGCGACGAGAGATCGCAGCGGGGAGGCGACTTCAGAAAGCACTGCGCGCGATAACGAAAAGCGAAGCGGAAAACAGTGACCAGCCACACGGCGACAGCAACGGAGCAGGCGCTAGGCCTAGCCGTAGCAGACGACGCCGAGAGCGACCGCCGGAGGAGAACGGCGCGTCATCGCGCGCAGCAGCCAATGGCAGTCGCGCGTCCCCCCACTTCCTCGAGGAGCGCGCGCTTAGCCCAATCGCGGCTTCGCGTGTGAGCCGCGGGAAACTCGAAAGCCCCCGCGAGCTTCCAATCATAAGCGAATCGGGCTTTGACCACGCCACCACCGCTCGTGCCGATGGTGGAAGAAAAAAGCGCAGAAATTTACGAACAAAACAAAACCAAAATGGCGGCCGTAGGTTGAATGGCGCGAAAACGGCGCTCGCTCGAAGTTGGATGTTTCGGCGCGCGTTTGGCCGGCGCAGAGGGTGCCGCGGCTCGCGATATACGTGATTTGGTGTGATTTTACGTTGAATTAGGCGCTGATATTTACAGAATAGGTAGTTTATTATACACTGAGCCCAAATATGCGGTTTTCCAAAAATCGCATTTGCCGCGATTTTTTTACTTTCAAAGGCCGCGTCCCCCCTTAAACCACTGCGAATAAAGCGTGGCATCCCTGGACATGAGTATTTATATTTTTGTGCTCAACCACGCAGCCTACCAGGGATCAATGAATATAAAATGCGAATTAGCATGTCAAACCAATAATGCCCCACCACTGTCGTCATTTCCTGTAACAAAATTCGCCATTGTGTGTGTCGCCACGGCTCAAGAAATACTCCTCTGAAGGTGATTTCTTCGTTGAAATAGAATTATAACCATGTTACTAGTGGCACTCTCTGCGGCATCCCCGCATGCCGCAGTTCTAGAATCAGCGATAAAAACTATAAAAACGGCATGCTCAGTTCGTGTCCCAAGGCCCCTTCAAGAAGCTTATTGCCTCTCAAACGGCCTGCCACAAATTTTTCAAATCCATGGGGTATTAGCAGAGCTTCAGCATCCAACCGCGTTCACACTTCTTTCATCCCTACAAACGCGCTGAAAGCAATGCAGAGGGTGGTGGAAAGGGGACAGGAAACTACACCAGCGCATGTCATGACCTTGAACATTTTTTCTTTGGCTTTGAACATACATATGCTTTCGCAAAGGGGACGTGCACACCGCAAGAGTCACTGTGGGAATGTGATGCTACCCCGTAGTGTCCATGGTAACTGCATTTGCGAATCAGCCAATGGTAGTTTTTCAATTCATTGACGTGTTTTGTTGAAAGAAGAGTGGGTGCTTTCCAGCTGTGTATTGAAGCCAAATTGGCAATTCCCGACTGCATGCAGTGCAGTAATACTTGGCTGACATATTCACACGCGCCTCCATGACTGAATGTTCAAAATGTATTACAGGGCCGCAATGCTCACTACAGCCAGCTTGGTTGTGGAGCCTTGATGTAACAGCTTCTATATTCCTACCACTCCAGCAGTTTGTTTTGCTGTAGATATTCTGTATGAATGCATACAGTAGAGCCTCGTTCATACGTTTTCAAAAAATACGCCAAAAATGAATGTATGATCCGAATCCAGTAAAAATTGAAGCTGACACGCCCATATTGAGGCGCAAGGGCAGAAAACATATGGGCGTGCATTTTCGCCCATATGAGGTTTGGTCTTAAATATGTGGTACCATTCGAAGAACCCAAAACTTGCGTGCGGTACTGGCTCAAATAGGAGAGGATTTTCGCTAGCAGAGCAACACTGAAGGTTTTCAGTGGACTGAAACAGAGTGTAGTGTATTCTGCGACGATCCACTTCTGCGATACAATCGCGTTGGCCCTATCTTGAAAGCGATCTGCGACGGGGATTCTGCCGTGAGCTGTTTCCGCCGCTTAGTAGTTTGCGTTGAAGCGAGGTAGCGCAAAGGTCAATTCGCTCGCCGCTGCTGCCGCGCTTCGTAACTTCGGGTGAACGAGTGATGCAGAGAAGTCGTGGAGGGGGGAAATTCAGCACTGCAGAGAAGCCATGGGGGCAAACAAGCAATGCAGAGAAGTCACGGAAGGTGGGGGGGGGGGCATTGCGCACTGCACAGAAGCCGCGCGGCGACAGTCTGCCACTTGGGCGCTTTACAAGCACGTGTCGGTTTACACTCTGCGGTGACTAGGTCGAGGATCTGTTGTGATTTTATCTTACTTAATGTCATAATAACAACGTTTTACCGTACTCTGAAGGACATAAGTTAATCAAAAGGATGTTTTCAACAGCTGCTGGTGTCGCTGGTAACAGAGCAACGTATCATACGACCGAAGTTTAACGCAGTGCTGAACGTTGCTGCCGAATAATCGTATTTTCCGGCAACGTATTAACCGGAACGTATCAATACATTCCTCTGCGGGGTTATGTTTATTTTTGCGCGATCGCGAACGTAGGAGCCGGGAAATCGTATTAAGCGGAAACGTATCAGAGAGGTTCTACTGTATATTTTAGTAAACCAGCACATATATTGCTGATATTTAAATTTTCTCTTGTGTACATGCATTCTATTTTCTGTCAACTGTCCTGTTTCTTGCATTGCTTGGTCAGGGTTAATGTCTTGATGCAATTGTGTAGTGAGTTGGACATGAGCACTTCTCGTTTCCTCAATTAGCTATGCCTTGTCTCCATTGCAAGAACAATGTGAATGGATTTCAGAAACGCGATTTCCTCTTTAGAAGTTCCGCTGCTATCACCTTAAATTGGTGACACTCATGGTTGAAGCAGCGTATTTACCCTTTACGTTACAAAAACTGATCATGATCTGCACTAACCAGCCGCTATGTAAGAAGGCATCACCACCTTGGTAGTGACATTTCAATGGAGGTGAAATGCTGGAGGCCCAGGTACTGTGTGATTTCAGCGTACATTAAAGGGTACTGACCAAAATTTCGCTGCTGGGATAGCCTGCGTGATTGATTGTTGTGGACATGCACATGTCATGTGCCAAATCTCAACAGCAAACCCAGCTCTGAACGTAATTTAAATGAATATTGAAGTTCGCGTGTGCAGTCGAGCACTACGCGCTGCGTCGCGTGATGTCGACAACAGCAAAGGCGAATCCAAGGGGACCCTCAACTTCTGCGACGGCACCACAGCAGTTGAACTCCAAGCAGTGCAGCTGGCGATGATGATGTCGTAGCCACCATTGCCTGTTTGCTGCACTTTCGTTAGTAGGCTCCCGGCGATACCAAGCCCCAAGAAAATCATTACCATCCAACGACGATGATAGCAACAACACGCAGAATGCGTGACAGGCGACATGAAACGAGTACGCGATGCAGGTCGTGCGGATGTGCGTCACGGTTCTGTGTGCTCACGTGGTCAAATTTGTTTACCCCATTGCAAACGCCAGGCGACGCCAGTTGCACCCGGTGGCTTGTCATTTTTGGAGCTCTCCCATACTGAAACTGTCTGTAATAAACAGGCTGTATATAATTATCTGCTGTGCGCTGTAACAACTGATGTGCTGTGTTATGGCTAGCAGGTCCCCAGCTATGTATTGCAGCAAAGGAACATCACACGAAAATTTGTCACAGCGCCCCTTTAAAGAACCCGATGAGGTTAAAATTTCCGAAGCCTTGCACTACATCCTCTCTAATAATCATAGCGTTGTTTTGGGATGTAGAACCCTAGAAATTATTATGGCAATATCCTAATGTCGTAAAAATGGCCCCTAAACCACCCAGAGGTCAAAATTTGGTTGATGTGTTGCTGTTGTGCCACTGTCCACAACGAACACGCAGCCGTAAGAATGTTTTGAAATGCTACCATAATAGCGAAGTAACACGCTTTTGAGTAACTAAAACTTGGTGCTTGCTTGTTTCACTCTCTCCTGCTCCACGCACGGGCCGCTTGCCGGTGCCACCTCCTTGCCGAGTGCTACACCCAAATGTCACGTGACATGTGCACACACGTGAACAGCACACCACACATGACGAGGAAGAGCAGCATGGAGGAAAAGAGCAGACAGGCAGGGAGCGTGTGCCTAACTGGAAGTCATAGGTTCTCCTTCGACCAATCGATGGAGTTCTATGCCTGTCGATGTCACCAAAAACATGCCAGTTACCTCACGGCTAAGCCAGGAATGCCCAGAGAGGCGCATGGGATTGTTTTTATATATATATTTGTGGTGCGGCCACAGTGCGCTGTCGCTTTTGGCAATGTTTATCGTGACTGCATGCTTAACTCGATGCCGGTGGTGGTTTAGGCTCTGCGGTGGTGGTTTAGGCTCTGCGGTGGTGGTTTAGGCTCTGCGGTGACTAGGTCGAGGATCTGTTGTGATTTTATCTTACTTAATGGCATAATAACAAGGTTTTACCGTACTCAGTAGGTCTTTTATCAGGACATAAGTTAATCAAAAGGATGTTTTCAACAGCTGCTGGTGTCGCTGGTAGTCAGAGAAATTATATTGCTCCCTAGGTTAAAGTAGTTCCTCTAAGATGCCATCATCTTTCTGCAGGTTACATTTCGCACCCGTATCTACCACTGCAATATCAACAGCCAAGGGGTCATATGTCTAGATATCCTCAAGGATAACTGGAGCCCAGCCCTTACCATTTCCAAAGTTTTACTTTCAATATGCTCTCTACTCACGGACTGCAACCCAGGTAAGTATCTATTTACGGTCTGCCTAATGTAGTCCAATGTTATAACAGGCTTAGCAGTGCTTCCAATCTGAAAACAGATGTTTATTTTAAGTCTAGTTGCTGCAAATGTGTAACCCAAAAAGGTTTTTTTTTTTCTTTTTTTAAAGGAGTACTGACACGATTTTGTGGCGGCTCAAAATGTACATTTTTCGTTTTCTAGTCATGTATTGTTAACGCCCTCCGCACACTGAAGCCAGGTAACACGTACAAAATATTTTAGTTTGGTTCTAAAGTTTTCGTCGCCCAGCACTGCAAGCCAGCCCCAGCGCAAGGGATACCACGATGACGTATGAGCGCAGTCTATTAAGGGGAGATGCGGGTCGAAAAATCGCGGTTTTCTGAGAAATTCTCACTTTTTTGTTTTTAGCTGCATTAGCATTCTTGAACACCTAACTTTTATTTCTGAAGATATCGAGCCGAAATTCGCACAGCGAAATGGCCTAAAACTGCGTCTAAACTAGGCATGGTGACACGAAAAAACTGTAAGAGTCACGCGAAATCAGCGCCGTTTGCGTGCGCCTCTTGCGACAAAGGCGTGCCGCGCACCGTTTGAAATCTGACGAGCATGCGACGTAAGTCATGTTGTCCAAGGCCACTGGCTTTTAGCCTCGTTTATTTGCGCAAAATAAGGGGAAAACAAGAAATAATATGCGCTTGTCTCGCGTATTGAAGCGCGCTCTGCGCAGCGCGAGGCCGCCATTGGGCGGCAGTGCTCTTTGTGCGGCAAGGCTGAACCGCCGCCACCGCCGCGTACGAGCTTTGCCGCATTTGTGCTTGCGTTTTCGCGCAATGACCACCCCAGAAAAGCGTTATTTTAATGTCCCGAACTATGTAACTATACGCAAGTACCGCGGAAGATGGGGTAGGAGGCTTCATAAAATGACTGCTGCGGCCAACGCCCTCCGACATCGCGTTAGGCCTAGCGCTGACAATTATCACCGTGTCAGTCGTTCTGATCTCGCCGCTGCCGTGAAATTTGTTCGTGCGCCTTAGAAGATGGTTGAATTCTTCGAAAATGATCTACTCTCGCTTGGCGGCCCTGTTTATACGGTCCTACGCGAGATCGGCGCGGTAAAGGCGGTAAAGGTAAAGGGCGGAAAGTCGCGTGTGTGCGGCCGGGCGCAAAAAGCGTGAACGGCGAAATTTTACGGGGCTAAAGGGGTTATAGCAACTGTTCTACAACATAAAGTTTAATTTATTTACGTTAGATTTCACAGGAATAAACTTCTCAAACCCTTTGCCCTCTGTTTTTTAGGGGCGAAGCTCCTTAAGGCGTGGGTCATGCGTCCCTGATGTATGTAGTTGTAGGTAGCTCGTTTAGTTCTTGGAATGTCCGCTTTTGGAATGTCCGCTAGATGGTGGTACTTGTATATGGGCGCTGGAGGTGCCGCTGCTCTCCGATTAGCTGCTGCGCGGGGCTGCGCCGGGAGCGCTCCTCTCATTCTCCTGGATCGTCGCCGTACGCGTCGGATTGCGCTTCGTGGACCATGGACGAAGAGAAAAAAATTCCGAACGTTGTGTCCGAAGCGCGGAATCTAACCAGGGACCCCTCGCTTCCAAACGCGCGGCGCTAGCCACTACGCCACGAAGCGCACATGGACACATGCACCACGATGACAGTAAACACCCAATATTAACGAAAGACTGCGCGTTTTTAACGCGTTTGTGCGAGCGCGTTACGACCCGTGTAAGAAGCTGGTGTAAGACGCTGAGGCCTCTCCGCCTTTTACTCTCTCAGCAGTCATGTGATGGCGTCGGCAAACGCGGTGCGCATTCCGGCCTGTGTAAGGGGCTGCGTGAGACGTATTTACACGATGATCGACTGGGCGAATTGCACGGAAGATTCACGGTTTACCGATGATTCCCTCCGGAGCTTCGCCCACTCATCATCATTCACCCCGTGGATATGCTGTGATTTTTTTTATTTTGTAGCATTTTTAGAGTTGGTGCACTAAAAATTGTGCACCTTATTTAATCTGATCATAATGAAATTTGGCATGCTTATGCTTAAACATGTCTTTAATTCAAATAAGCAACTTTCACAGCATTCCACAAACATATTTACTAAGATAATTTCAAAAGTTTCATTCTTGAGAATGGTGCAATTGAAGCTCAACGTTGGGATTTTTTTTTTCCCGACTAGGAAATTAATTCTATGCTATACTTCTTTGCTTTATCAGGCACTTTTAGTGGCAGTGGCTGCAAGAAGGATAATTTCCCTCTTTCTTGCGTAAATATTAACCCATTTCAGAAGCGTTTTCATAAATAAACGATCAATTTTAACTTTCAAGTTCGTTTTTCTCAAAATACCATTTTCGGCAACTTTTTTAGTTTGCCCCTCTTCTTTTTGGTACTTCTGGTGCTCCAATCTGCATGAAATTTAGCCCACATTTTCTCTATGGTGTGAAGAGTGCAAGTATCTCCTTCACACCTCAATATTTGTTGTGTACATTTCTAACATAGCAAGTAAACACCTACCAGGGTCTCAAAATAGTCGACTTCCCAAGTTCGAATTTTTTTCATTTTATTAAATATTTGATATTCACTACCTACTTATTTTTCGGCATTCTACATTTCAATTGGAGGAATTTGAACTGTCAGAGGTCCATAAATATGGAAGTTTAATGACTGGAAGGGGGGGGGGGGGGGGGGCAAAGACCCATGTTTTACACATTTGTCATAATGTAAAACAAAATGTATTAGGTTTGCAAGAAAGCTAATTATATATTTGAAATCAGCATAGCTCTAGGTCAGTTAGTTTCATAGCTCTAGGTCAGTTAGTAAAAAAAAAAAGTGTCTTCGAGTAGCATCTCCCTTAAAAATCGCCGAAACCACCGTCACAGTCACTGGACGACCGTGAAAGTGTTGTTTGCGTGCCCCACGTGTAATTGACCACATACGACAGAGTTGCAGCGACGCTGTCACGAATTGCTGTCCCTACGTGACTCAGACGTATGGCCAACTATGTTGACACATCACTAGGAAACCGCCCCCTCGAAATCGAAACCGAAAGTGGGCTTTTAAGGAAGCCATATTAAAAATATATTCAATGCCTTGTGAGGCACTATGACACCCTTTTCGGGGTTCTCCACGCCAGTGCATTCATTTACAGCAATAATACGAGAATTTAAAAAATCTGTGTCAGTACTACTTTAAGCGAACTGTGTAGTGGGCCAGTTAATGCTGCGCTACTTGCTTGTGTAGCGCAAGTATGTCCTGCCATTGCAGTTTCCACCATACTACAAATTAAACCTGAGAACATCCTACAGCTGGCCTTTAATGCCTATCACCCTGATAAGTGCTTCACCATAGCTTTTTCTGTGAAATAGCTATGATACTCGGCACCTTCTAATTTCCTACCCAGATCAGTTCTTTTTTATGTAAACTGCATTTGCGAGCTCTTATATATGCCTATCTCATTGAGACACGGCCACCGATAACCTTAGAAATCCCGTGTGCATAAAATATCCACCTTGTACCATTCATTCATATACAAGTGCCTAACCCAGTGCATTACACACACACAACACATGAAGCTGTTTGTGGTGCACTTTTTATATATGTAACTTCCAGCAGTGCTGCCAGCCATAAGCTAATTATCCTATGTGGAGATTACAGTTTTCGTTGGTTCATGGGTCATAAGTTCCATTTTTTGTTCATATTTAGTTTAATCGCTTGATGTGCTTACACATTGTGTTTTTGAATGCTGTACAGTTGCCAATCGATTTTCTGGACCTCGCGGGGGCCAAAAAATAGTCTGAAAAATCGAACAGTCTTTTTGAAAAAGTCAGATATGCTTCTATTCCAGCCAGAGTGAGGTCTCCAGCAGGGATTTCTCTACATACCCTGTGCACCCCCCCCCCCCCCCTCCTTTTTTTTATAATTCCAAAAGCACCCCCTTCATAAAAATTTGTAATGAAGTCAAAATATATCCACGCTTCACACCTCCACTTGACATTGAGACACACCCCCCGAATTTCAATTCTTGGGGAAACACCTGGTCTTCGGTCATCATATGTCATCGCAGTCTAAGCAGCTTTCTGGCTGCGGCACATGTGTGCGTGAAATGCATGCAACCTTCTGATGTTGACGTCACACATGTGGAATGTTGACTAAAGTCACTCCAAAACAATAGCAAAAAACCCTACCCTGAAGCAATTAATGATGGCTGCACTGTGCGAAAATGAGAAGGTGACTAGGTTTTGATGGTTTCGACGCTTAAGTGTAGTGGGCATAGCCTCCGAAGCTGAAGTATGGTGCACACTTTCCAATCTCTGAGGCCACAGAGCAGGCCATCGGCAGTCAAGCATGGCCAAGCCGGCCAAAATTCCAACATGGCAGCTTTCATAACAGTGGCATGGCCTGAAACAAGTGATGTAGCTCAGAAAATCAAACTTCGGGGTGCGAATTTGTCTGCAAAATTGATTGCGACAATGCACTAGCTCTATGCGAACCTTGATGATGCATTTGTGAAGTTCGAAATATCCATCAAGTCCAAATTTTCAGTCTCAAAAAGCCGTCTGCGACTGTACTGGGTGTGAGAACACTTACGCAGTCAGTGGATTGCAATTTGAAGGTCAGTGGACCTGAATATTAAAGGGATTGTGAAAAGAAAATGGAACTGCGCATAATTTTTGCTGCTTCAATAAGCATTTGACTAGCTGATTCTGAAATATTCCAGCGCAATATTCCATTAAATCCTTGCTGTTTTGCACTCCCGAAACGCCCATGCGACACCATAGACCGGCATATGCACTTTCCAGTGACATTTCAGTGATGTCAACTGAAGACATTAAATGATGTTAACATCTTCTGAACTTTCATTTGCTCTAAAATAATAGATTTATATGAAAGCTAGGAAGTAAGAAAATAGTTCGACTGCATGTGGTGTTGCCGTACAGAAGCAAGGCTGGAGAACAGTTCATTTTCCCATGGCTTCCAAGGGCACACCAATTTTGGAGGCTGTGGTGGCGACTAAGATAACAATGTTTATTATAGATAGGAGAGCTAGAATCCTGAATACACACATCATACAAAATTTCCAGGAAATCTTTCACAGCCCCTTTGTAGGCATGGCGCAGTTGAAGTGAGAACCACAGCACACCAGAACCACCTCAGTTCAAGCATGTGCACTCCCTGCTGCTGGTATTCATTGTCATTGCTACTTCTAGTGCTCACAGCCATAGTGTGTGCCTTCATGTGTCTTAGGGTGGGTAGGTGCACCATGCATCTTATAAAAGCAGGTAATATTACTGCTGCTTTGGATACTTTATCTACTTTTATTCCTGTGACACACAAGCACATAGTAAGACGCTAAAGTAAAGGTATTTTGATCTGCGCTAACAATGCTAATTGCTTTTTAATTTTAAAAAGTGGCACTTGTTTACTCTTTGTGAGAGGAGGCTCGGCAAGTTGAAAAAATATGCAAGGACAGAAAATCGGGTTCTAGTGACACTTTCGTAGTTCCTATACCAGCTTGATGTGATTCCGCAGTTTTTTTTAATGCAGAGAGAAAGGAGAAAAGCACTGAAGTAATTTGCAACATACTCGCAGGACTAATGTTACAATTTTTGCTAAGGCAATATCTACCAAGATATATTCAGTTCAGAGGTTTTCATCAAAGCTTCCATTGACGTAAATTTGTAGTTTCGATTTTTTTTTATCTGGAGTATTAGCACCTCGTACCCATGGGGATGACTGTGAAACACTGCTTCTGATGGAAGTCATCACATCGTACGTTTTAAAAACAACCCCTAGCACACATTAAGGAGAAGGTTGCAGCAAGAAACTGTGTGCAGAAAACAGCTGAATGCTTTTGCTTTAGCAAAGATTGTTGTAGAGAGTGCAGCATGTTCTTTAGATTGTGGTAAGAATGGGAAGATCATGTGACGCATTTATGGGTACGAGCATGCTTTTACCCCACAAAAAAGGAATTATGTGGCTAATTGGGCGTGTTGGTACAAAGGAATTATGTTTTTAATTTTGCTCTGAAAGTGGCGTAAAAAATGCTGCTAGTGTCACCCAATGGTGTGTTTGTCAATTTTCTAGTGTAACAGAACCAGCCCATGAAGGCATACATATTCTGCTGAAAAACAACTACGTAGTATGTCTAACAAGTGTACTTCACCCTATGAGACACCTTTTTATGCGTGCAAGAGCACCATATTTGCTTGATTCTACTGCGCTCTCGATTGTAACACGAACCCATTTTTCGTGACACGGGAAAAGTTTTTACTAATCAATCTTCTCACATTCATCAAAACAAATGCTGCGCTCGTGTAATGAACGCACGCGCATGATAAGCGTACCGTCAACTTTGAACCCCTGCAGTCCCGCGAACGGCGGCGCAGTGGCTTTCCTGCTTTACTAGATCCGCAGTGTCTCGAACACATTCAGCGCGCCTATTCATAACTCCTGCATCCCGATAAAACTGCCGCACATTGCTGGGTGTAGCCATGCGCAAGCGGCTGTAACATCATTTACTCACAGTGCTGGATTCTTTTATGCTATCACAGTTCCCTCACGCATGCTGCCATTAAAGCCTCTCCAAGGAAAGTAACGCCAACCATTTCTCTCCTCCTCCTAATTCCTCCGCCTGCCTCTTCCGCTCGGCGCGGTCTCGGTGGTGTCGCCGCCTTTGTGGGACCTGCCATAGCAGACGATAGCTGATGCGCTATCGGTGGAAACACGCGGAAAGGTTCTTTGGAACCCTGCGGAGCAATTCTTGGGTCCAAAATTTGCTTTGTCACTCAGTAAATGGCGCTAATAATGTCGTGTTGAAATCGTGCAGGAAAGAACAAAAAGGTCCGATTATTTGAGACGTAAAAGGTCCGCTCGTACAGGGCTTGTGTTGGTAAAGCACGGCGCATGCACGCGATGTAAACAAGCGCAACTAAGCGCGTGATTACAAAGGTTCCAGGTTTCCAGCGCATGAATTTATGTGAACGTACATGCATTACGCACATGCAGAATACCTTCACTCGGCTGGAGTGGGAATTATTCCAGCCGTCTTGGCTGAACAATTTTTATCAAATACGTCGCTTCTTCACGCTGTTTGGATGATGCACAAGTGCTGGAGCGTGCACATTACACGCTCCCTGGGTGTCCTCTGTTACCCACAAACATCTACAGTCGACTCTCGCTACAACGAAATTGACGGTGCATGGGAAAAATTTCGTTGTAGTGAAATCGAAAAAATATAACTGACCTGAGGTGGTAGAACAATGAAACTTTTATGCCTCAATCTTGCGCGCAGCACACGGCGTCACGGCGGTAGTCAGAAGGGTTCAGAAACCGCGAGTACTGAAACCATACCTGTCAAGTTTGGAGAAACAGAATCCGGGAGATTTACATATTTACTCGATTCTACTGCGCCCTTGATAGTAACGCGCACCCGTTTCCCGGGACCAAAAAAAGTGAAACATCGATTGTAACGCGCACCCTCGAAAAAAAAAAGTCCTTAGTAATCAACCTTCTCACATTCATAAAAACAAATGTACTCGCGTAATGAACGGACTCGCACAATAAACAGACTTTGGACCCCTGCAGTCCCTCGAATGGCCGTGCTGTGGCTTTCCTGCTTCACTTGATCCGCATCGTCTCGAAGACTTTTGGCACGCCGATTCATAACTCCTGCGTCCCGACAAAACTGCCGCACGTTGCTGGGCCGATCCGCATGCAAGCGGCGGTAACATCATTTACTTGCAGTGCTGTGTTCCTCCGTGCTGTCGCAGTTCCCTCAGGCTCGCTGCTGCGTGCTGCCATGCGTGCTGCACAGGGGCGTGGTCTCGGAGAGTGCCGCGATGCAATCTCGGACGTCATGCAGCGCGCATGACTGAGAGGCTCAGGCTCGGCACAGATATGAGGGAGAAATGATGAGCCGTTTTGCGTGCGGCGATGAGAAGCATCTTTTCCCCCGTTACGGCCGCCCGCGAACGCTACCGAAAGCTGCTGCGGCTGGGCGTCTCAGAGATTGCATCGGCGACGTAGCGACTTTGATTGGCCGCAAGACGGCCAAGCTGGCGCGGTATCGTCGGTCTACGCATCATGTGCGGCGACAAAGGAACTACAGAATTATTATGCACGCCAAAGACCGCCGCGTCGCTAGTTCGTTTTTCGCCGGTGACCGTTCGACAGTGCCCGAAGCACGTAGGAGGCGGCCATTTTGATGCCGACGGCGACATGGTAACGTTGTCGTTCGTTCGCACTCGATTCTAACGCGTTTTATCGGGAAAAAAGGTGCGCGTTAGATTCGAGTAAATACGGTACTTGACGGGGTGGGGGCTGCTTGGACCCTAAAAAATAAGGTTGTCGACCCTGGTGAAGGAGTTATTGCAATGATATGGGCACTAGCTGTTTACAAAGTCCAACTCGAGAACACCGCCTACGCATCGTATGTTCTACGCGCGAGTACAAGCGCGCTAACGCTGGGGACGAACGTGGCTGAAGCAGAGATGAAACGACCCGGCCGTCTTCGCCGAACGAACTGAACAATGCGAGAACATTGCACCGCGCGTGTGATGGCTGCCGTCGCTGCTTCTCAAGCAGAGGAAACGCCCAGCCCTTCTTTCGTCGGGCGAAGGACCAAAAGGGGCGCCGGTGGGAGAGGGGCGGTCGCGCGCGCTATCTCGACGGGCATCGGTAGACGGCATCAGTAGACATCGGTAATCAACCACGCAATCAACAGCGGCCGTTTCTAGTGGTGCCAACACGCGATTTCGGCTTTGTAGACGCATTTTTATCATCTGAAATGCACAAAAGTCTTCCGGATTGTGCTTACTGCATAGCAAATTGAATTTTCGAGACTGGAATTGCATCGTCAAATTTCGTTGAAGCGAAACGGCACAAAAGAATGTGTTCGTTGTGGCGAGCATATTTATGCATTGACTCCTATGGACTGCTGACGGGGATCCGAGAATTTTTCGTTGTACCGGAAATTTCGTTGAAGCGGCGTTCGTTGTAGCGAGAGTTGACTGTATTACGACCTTCCTAATAGCGAGATCACTTCAAGACGTCAAAAAGGTTAAACACAACACACTAAATCAACACATGCGGGAGTACATTGACGCTAAAAACTGCATTCGGTGCTAACGTCTGATCGACCTGAACACATGGCCTTAATAAAGTTACTTTGAAGTCGACGCACAGAGCCATAAAACAAAGTGAGTCCATTCTAAGAAGTCAACTTCAGCGTGTTAGAACCGCGCACAGCATCGCCAGGCCAGCTGCATGCACCTTCGGCGCAGCACTACCGATGAAGCAGAGAGAGCGTGCATCAGCTAAAGCATACTAAAGAACCACGCACAGCATATGGTCGTGAAACGTACGTTGGGGTCATGAAATTTGGGACTTACTTTACAAAGCCTTGCGCTTCTTGCAAATGAAGTAAGTACGCCCGATCCTGTCGATTAACACGTCGCGTTTGTCGGAATGCAAACAAAAAGAAAAAATTACTTAAAAATAACTTCCCGTAACCTTGTCGCTTGCGACAAGCGAATGCGCAGCAGCACGGCCATAGAATACGGTTGTCCTCCTTAACACGTTCCTCCTAACATTGTAACCCGATAACACGTACTGCGTTGTCCGGAATATAACAAACCTCTTTACATGGCGTTTATCGACTACGAGAAGCATTTGACTCCATAGAAATGCAACCAGTTCTAGAAGCTCTACATCGTCAAGGGGTACCTGGCGTATACGTGAGAACCATAAACAACATATACAAAGATTGCACAGCCACACTACTCCTACATGAGAGAAGCAGAGAAATCCCGATCAGGAGAGGCGTGAGACAGGGCGATACAATATCACCGATGCTATTCACTGCATGTTTAGAGGAAGTCTTTAAACGTCTAGACTGGGAAGAAAAGGGCATTCGAATAGACGGAGAATATCTAAACAATTTAAGATTTGCAGACGACATTGTGCTCTTTAGCAATGATAGTGACGAACTACAAAACATGATTGATGACCTAAACAGGGAAAGCATTAAAATTGGATTAAAAATGAATAGGCAAAAGACCAAAGTTATGCTCAATAGCTTAGCTAAGGAACAGGAATTTAAAATCAACAATGAACCCTTACAATGTGTAAACGAATATGTATATCTGGGACAGTTAATATCAGGAACTCCTACCCAGGAAAATGAAATTCTCCGTAGAATAAGGCTGGGCTGGAGCGCATTCGGAAGGCATTACGAAATCATGACCGGACACTTGCCACTCTCATTAAAGCGAAAAGTATTCAATCACTGCATTCTCCCAGTACTAACGTACGGTGCAGAAACATGGAGAATAACGAAAAAACTAGAGATGAAACTGAGGAGCACGCAACGTGCAATGGAAAGAAAAATGATAGGGGTAACGCTAAGAGATAAAAAATGAGCGGAGTGGATCAGAGAACAGACAGGAGTAGCCGATATTATCTTATCAATTAAAAGAAAGAAGTGGACCTGGGCAGGACATGTCATGAGGAGGAAGGATAATAGGTGGACAGTAAGAGCGACGGAATGGATACCACGAGAGGGAAAACGCAACAGAGGTAGGCAAAAGGTTAGATGGAGCGATGAAATTAAAAAGTTTGCGGGCATAAAGTGGAACCAACTCGCTCAGGATAGGGTGGATTGGAAATCGTTGGGAGAGGCCTTCGTCCTGCAGTGGACCTAAACAGGCTGATGATGATGATGAACACGTACTCATTAATCCGTTCGCGAGCACAGCACTGTCGTCGCGCAGGTCCGAAAATGGCGACCGGAGTGCGGTGGAAAGAAAAAAATAGAGAAAAAAATACAAAGGAGCGCTCGTCTTCTGAATCGGCCAATGGGGGAGCGGGAGAGGTTCGGGTGCTGCAGGTGGCAGGGAGCAAACGCTGGGGAGAGCGCGGTGGAGAAAAGGACAATGAATGGCACTACTTTTAAAAAGTAGAGGGGCTTTAGCTGCCATGGGTGCTGCGCAGGCTTGTACAGCTAAGCCTAAGCATTATCTGGGTGTGGTCATGTAGCATGGACAACTGAGAGGCTCAGGCTCAGCACATATTTGAGGGGAAATGCGATGATGGGAAACATCTATTGTCCCATTACGGCCACCTGCTAACGCTATTGAAAGTTCGTGCGGCTGAGCGTCTTGGAGATTGCATCGGCGACGTAGCGACTTTGGTCGGCCGGAAGACGGGCAAGCCAGCGCGGCAAGTATCATCGGCCTATGCATCATGTGCGTCACGACGCGCGGGACCGGCGGCGACTTAGAAACTACAGAAACTATGTGCGCCAAAGACCGCCGCACCGCTAGTTCGTTCTTTCGCCAGTGACCTTTCGACAGCGCCTGAGGTGCATAGGAGGCAGCCATTTTGATGCCGACGGCGATATGGTAACAGTGTCATTTGTTGGCACTTGATTCTAACACGCATATGATGTTTGGACCCATTTTATCGGAAAAAAGGTGCACATTAGATTCTAGCAAATACTGCAATTCGTTCTTTTCGCTGCTTTCGGGGTGGTGCTGCTTTTGAATTCGTCTGCCTGTACTGGCGTGTCTGCACTTGTCACGCATGCGGCACTGCCTTGTTTTCACGATGTCCAACGTGCACCCCAGCACACTAACTTTCACTCTCCTCTCTTCCTCGTCAATTCTGGAATGTCGTCCTTGGAACTGGTTTCTGTTGGAAAGACCGCCCATGCTCGGAAGGGTTGCTCGCGGAGCTGACAATGTATCGCGCCCATAACCATTTTTGTCGGCATTTTTACACATACAAAACGAGCCACTTCATAGATGAAAAAATGCTGTTTTAGTTTCTACTCACTTTCAGGGCGAACCACTGCATGCTGGGACACGTCGAAAGGTACACTGACGTGTCTAAAAACTGCAGTGCAATAAAGAACTGTAGACAGTCCCTTTAAAGGGGTCGTGAAATGTTTTTTTTTAACATCTTGTACTAAGTGCGTATTTGGGATCCTGACCTTCCAATCAACAATATGCATTGTTCCGTTGCATCGTGTGGGTTGATTTAGAGCGATAAAAAGCGAGCTTTCCATTTCACTGCGTGCATTCCCCTCAGCTCTGCAGTTGACGTCATGTTAGTAGCCACAAGACCTCCAAGATTGGCGCGTCCTCTGAGGCCACGGGAAAACAAACTGTGCTGCAGTTTTGCTTCTGAATGGCGGCACCGTACAGTTTCCAAGTATTTTCTTTCCTTCTAGCTTTCAAGTAAATCGGTTCTTTTAGAGCAAACGCGAGTTCGCTATACCTTTGAACTTAAAATATCTTACTGCAACGTCACCAAATAGTACCATGCCGGCCAGTAGTGCCGCATAGTCATTTCGGGAGCGCAGAACCCTGGGGTTTCAAATGGGCGTTATTAAATGTGCACTGAATATTTCGGAATCGGCTTATCTAATGCATATTGCAGAAGTGAAAATTACAGCTGGACATCTCCAAATTCTTTTCACGACCCCTTTAAGCTTCCCAGACAAAATATCTTGCAACAGTTTTATTAGTCTGGCTTGTTTTCCTGCATGCAGCAATGAATGGATTTTGATGGTGTATAGTGGACTTTTATTTTCTGTGGGTAAATGTGAAGAAGTACGTTGTGTTCTAAAATAGTAAAACATTAATATTAGCTAGATTAAAGAATATTCACTGAGTGTCAACAGATCCAATATTGAAAGACCTCGAAACCTGTGATATCACATTCATGCATTGGTGCTGTGGTTTGAACCTAATAAAAAGTGGCACCCATTCAATCATATCACAAGGAAATTCATGGGGATGGCTTTGTAAATCAGCTGAGCTAGTGTCTGCCTTTAGTACTCACTAAAGGGACTGACAGCTACTCGGAACATGAACTAAGATTACTTCACTGATGGAAAGATTGAGTATTGTGTCCACTCAAACGATCCCACCTGTTCTGTTTAAACGCGTTTGTATTTTTATTTCTTGGTGCAAAGTCGCAAAACTGACCTCTGGTTACCCAAGCAACACACACAAAGGTGCACAAGAGTGCGGTCATATGACCTTCTAGAGCTGAAATGCAGTATGCTTTCGGTATTAAAGGCTTTTTTTTCTACGCATGCAGATAAGCCTGCCGCGCACTTGCCATCATTTGCAAAAGAGTAGTTTCTGATTTGGCTCACTTGTCTTGGCTTAGCTGTTGGCACAATAACAGCGCTGCCGGCGAGCCGCCTAGGACGCAGTTGGGAAAATACTGCAGTAGTGCAAGAACGGTCTGGACAACCACACAAACTTGTCGTGCCAAGCTTTACTTTCAAAGCTAGTTGAAAAGGTCAAAATGTGGATGATTACTGTGAAAACAGAATGATGGTTATTTGCGAGGCGGGCTATCGGCATTGCGATCATCTCTGAACATTGCTAGAATGTGCTTTCAACCTTTTTTTAGAGGCTTCTCGGATCAAAAAATTTGTTTGCAAAATATCTACGCACTTTTGAAAGCAACCACTGCAGGTATAAACAGTACTGAGGGTGAGCTTTTCGTTGCGCCATAAAATGACTGTCTTTAAAAATTGGTTGTCAGTCCCTTTAAGGAACCATCCTAAGCCAAATAGAAATGACACTCCTTGGCCATCATGATCCGCTTTGCAAAGCTTCATTAGCCTGATGTGAAATCTTTTGAATTTGCAGCGGATCCACTGGTGGGCAGCATCGCCACACAGTTCATGCAGCAGAGGGAGGAACATGACCGCATCGCCCGACTGTGGACTAAGCGCTATGCTACATAAGCTTAGATAGCCAAATAGTGGTTGCAACAGCATTAATTATTGCCGTGTACACGCTCCTCCCCCCTTCCCGTCTTCACCACCAAAGTTTTTTTTGTCCTCTGGTCCATCTGCTGGGATCCACATCAGGCTTATTGTGATGCCTGTGGTGTGCACAAGAGTCAACGTTCGCTATTTCTTTTATCATTCACCTTTTCTTTTACATATATATATATATATATGAGTATACATAATGCCTGGTGCGTCATGCACCTGTTCTAGGGCGAAAAGTGAGATTCCTTTTTGCACAAGCATCTCTGTTTGAGCATGTGTATATAGAGTTTATTTTTTGACGTTATACCCATTTTGTAACTTAATCATGTGTTGGCCCCTTGTTTTTGGCTTAATCATGGTTTGTAAATTGCAATATTGTGGGAAATGTGAAGTAGGTGGCTGCTTTGATATTGTAAAGCAATGGCCAGAAAACGGGAAATAGTGATGGAGAAAGATTCCTTTACTTCCTTGCTACCTCCCCCACGGAGAAAGAAATATTTGAGGAGAGGAAATTCCTACGCCACGGCAGCGCGTGGTGGCGGCCCGTTATAGTAATGTTTATACGAGGGAGAAATTAAGTTTTCTCTGCATGACAACACACCCAAAAAACGCAGGTTCGATCCTGGCTGCAGCAGTCGCATTTTCGATAGAGGCAAAAATGCCAGAGGCCCATGTACTGCGCATTGTCGGTGCATATTAAAGAACCCCAGGTGGTCAAATTTCCGGAGCCCTCCACTATGGCGGTCTTCCTATCTCTTTCTCCTACCCCCACGGACATTTAGCTGCGCTTCCTTCCGACGGGCTGCAGAAATTAGCGTCCTTTCCTTGACCAAACTACAATCATCATCATCATCGCTTCTGGCGTGTTGCCAGCGTTTACATGTCATCCTATGAGTGCGACGCATGATAATCGTGTTCTTGTCTCGTATATTGCAAATTTTCTTGGTTTTCTCTTTGTGGTGTCAATAATTAGAGGCAGCAGACATTTTAGCTACAGCTAGTAATACTAAATGCTGACTTAACTACATGCCGTACAGCACTTGGATCAAGCTGCGTGCAGTCATTCCGGAGCAGACGACGCATGCCGCTGGAAGTCACTCGCTGGCGTGTTGTGAGAATGCACGGGTAAATGGCCTTGGGAAGAGGGCGTGAAAGCTGCTGCGCATTCTTCATGATCTGCTCACTTTAGAACTCTCACAGGCTTCTGCAGCGTATTGTGGAAGCAGCTCCTCAAACATTGCGCACGCTTTTTGTGTTGAAACAGTCGTGTGCTGTCCAGGATTTCCATCAGTATCGTTTTGGGGACGGAAATGTGTTGTGCCAAACTCTAGCAGTGGCTCATCCTGCAAGGTGAAGCCGATTACTTTCAAAATTCCCAATGGCTCTGTGAAATCTGTGTACGCTCGTGCAGTACCAAGGAAAGGTCGAGAGCTCGAGAGTACATGCCCCATGACGTATGTTTGCGACAAGCATTTCTCTGAATGTCACATGGAGACACGGTGATGTTAAGGCAAACTTGGCGGCGAAGTCCTTGACAAAACAAGACTGCCTGTCCTGTTACTAGACATCGTGCCATCAGTATTTCCACGCTGTCTCATCTGTCGGTCTTCTCTTCACAAAAAGAAAGGAGATCACCCACTGGACCTGGACATGCAAAGACTGAGAGTTGAGCTAATTGTTAAGAAACAAATATGCTCGCTGCTTGCCGCGATGAGGAAAATTAGATGGTGCATCCTCTGACGTCCCTTCGCCACGAATCCAATGCCTTGAACATTAAGGAAGCAAACAACGGCATATGTGTAGTTGAAAAAAACAATGCTGTACCAATAGTTCTGGTGCTCACCTAATGAACCGAGCTTGCATTATTATTAAAGAATTATACATTTCGTGTTCCAGAAAATGGTACTGTGCAGATAATGGTTGTGTAGGCAACACTTTATTTTCGTTAGTCTAATCGGATAATTTGCAGCCACCGAGAACGCACAAGAAACACATCCATTGTGGTGAATCGGTGCCAATTGGCCTTGAAATGTTGAACCAGCAAGCTTCCGCGGAGAGCGCAACGCGCATTTCTCTTTCTCCGTGAGCTGTCTCGCACAAGAGGGCGCGTGTCTGTGCCGCCCGAGCAAGCGCTGTTTCCCCTCCTCAAGAATTCTTGCTCCGTGCCCTCCCCTTCCACAACCAATGCCCCTTTTTTATCTACTTACGTTAAAGCTTTTTCATAGTAATGGTACTTCCCTTTTGCTGGCTTAACAAAGTGGTAATGGCCTAGTAGAAATTGTCCCTTGCATACAAGTAAAGAAAGCTAGTGTTTTGGCATAATTGTGCGTGCTTTTTAAGGCCATCTATTGAATTTTGTGCCTGTAATCGAGGACCTTGCAAACCCATGTGTGTGCTGTTTGCACAGAACGAGTTGTGTGTGGCACTTCCATTCTACCCCTGTATACATGTGCGTGGTGTCTTATTGACACGAAAGAGTGTTTTTACTGCTAAGACTGATGATTGCATGCTGAAAGCTTTCATTCCAGTTGTAGGCACTGATGAGTGAAACGGAATGAGGAGTGAACCGGTTTTAGTGGAATAAAACAAGTGCAACATGCTTTTCTGTTGCTCGGATATCTGTCTGTGGTCAGCGTTGAGTTTTCTTTACCCAGTGGCTGTTGTCTCAGGGGGTGGGGGAGTTTACAGTTTTCAATCTTTCACATAGGGAACATTGCATGGTTGCTCACATCAAGTGAGCTTTGTGTGGCAGCAAAAAAAAGCATTTTAGGCCATTTTCATGATTTCTTTTTCCCCATGTAATTGTGTAGCTACAGATGTGTCAGTTCTGTTTGCTTGTTACATAGTGATTGTGGTGTTGTGTAATTTAAATCTTCTATACAAAGTACATAAACAATAAAAAAGCAAAAATTGCATTTGTGTCCTTATCTGAGTGAAAAAAAAATTGTACAAGCATGCTGAGAAGGGCTGGTTGGTACTTCCCTAAGACTTGGATAGCGCTTTGGATGGTACGAAGGAACAGCAGTCTGCCAAAAATGATTGTATGCTGAACCAGCTTTAGTTCCATTTGTATGACGACTTGAGACAGCCTTGTTTGTTCTCTCACCATCCCGTCCCAAGCAATGTGTTTAGTTTCATTGTTGCCCCACCGCGGTGGTCCAGTGGCTATGGCACACTGCTGCTGATCCGAAGTTCGCAGGATCAAATCGTGGCCATGGCTGCAGCTGCATATTGATGGAGTCTAAATCTTGAGGTCCATGTGCAGTGCACAGGTGGTTGAAATTTCTGGAGCTGTCCACTATGGCGCGTCTCATAATTAT
This sequence comes from Hyalomma asiaticum, assembly GCA_013339685.2. NCBI lineage: Eukaryota > Metazoa > Arthropoda > Arachnida > Ixodida > Ixodidae > Hyalomma > Hyalomma asiaticum. Next base: position 306,813,474 of record CM023481.1, read on the forward strand.
ATCATGGTTTTGGAATGAAACACTCCAGAAATTTAGTTTTATCATTGCAATAGTGGCAGCTTGTTCATAATCGCATGTACAAGCAGTGGCTTAGTTTGCCATCAAGTGCTGTCCTATACAGGGATTGCATCATGGTGGTGATAAATTATCCCACCATGCGTGTGTTGTAGTCGTGACCTATCTATCTCATTACACCCCAGTTTGGTTAAAAGGTGTGCCAGGCTGGTTGTTGAGGAACAATGCCACTATGGTGACAAGGTTATACTGCTTTGACAGTCTTCAAAATGACTGATGGATCTAGGTGCCTGTTACTTGAAGTAGGTTTACAATGCGAGGCTAATTGTAAAAGGAGTAGTAGTTTTATCTCTGCATCATAAAAAACGGCGGCTTCAAGCATTGTTGCTGTTTTATCCAATATGCAACGTTATACAATTGCACAAATACGGCATGTTATTAAAAATTAAGATGTGTAAAGTGCCTGAAGTATATGTTCTGGCAACTCTCGGGAACTTATGAGCCCATGTGATCACATTATTTTCTCTCGGAACAGGAACTAGCTGGCTCCTGAACTGCGAGAATGAAACAAGCCCATTTGTTGATTACAAGTTCGTCTTGACCACAAAGCAACAAATTTTGGTTATATTAAGTAGACTTGCATCAAGCTTGTGGCAAACCAACCATATGGTGCCAACAATTGGTCTGCTTCAACAGAGTTCATTTTAACAGGAATTTACTGTGATAGTCCAACTTCGTTAATTCGAAGTTGCGTCAATTCGAGCTGGTCCATTGCTCCTGCCAAAGTGACGTGTATTTGAATGAGGGTTACTGTCGCTTATTCGAACCTGAAACGCGTCACGGTTAATTCGAACAATAAGTACCCGCCCGCTCAGACCACTTCGTGCAATTCCAAACGCTCCACAAGCCGCCACATCTTCACAAACGCTTAGCCGTATGCTCATGAGGGGCCTACCGGTGGCGAAAGGAAACTGGAGGCGCGCATGCGAACGGCGCGTGTGAAGCCGACAACCAGCCTACCCCACGGTGTTTCTCGTTGCGCGCCGTTTGAATCGTCTGCTACGACGCCGTACAGGTCGTTTGTGCCGGTTGCGGCGCATGCGCACTCGGACTATGCAAAAGGCGGATGGATAAACGGCCCGCCAACTTTGAACCCCTGCAATCCCATGAACGGCCGCGCTGTGGCTTTCCCGCTTCACTTGATCCGCGGTGTCAGATTAAGAACTCCTGCGTTCCTTGCCGCAAGTTGCTGGGTGTAGCAGCGCGCAGGCGGCGGTATATCATTTACTCGCAGTGCTGCATTCCTCCGTGCTGTCGCAACTCCTTTACGCCCGCTGCCGCGTACTCCCATGCGTGCTGCGCAGGCTGGTGCAGCTAAGCCTAAGCATGATCGGGCCGTGGTCATGTTGCCCGCACGACTGAGAGGCTCGGGCTCAGCACAGATATGAGGGAGAAATGCCATGACGTGCGGTGATGTGAAACATACATTCTCCCGTTACGGCCACCCGCGAACGCTTCCGAAAGCTGCTGCGGCTGCCCTGGCAAAAATTCTAATAGAAAAACAGCCTATGAGGTTATTGCCACCAATAGAATTTATTAGTATTAGACTAATACATAGCTTGTACAAGACTTATAGGAAAACGTAATACTATTGTTCTAATAACCTAGACGTATGAGGCTTAATATACACGATAAAATTTTAACTCCCTTAAGGGTGTAAATGACCTATCCCATGGGAACGGAGTGAGCTCATAGGCTCCCTTTTTGTATAGCAAAAATGGAGGATGCATGTGCTTTGCAATCGCACTGTGAGTGACACAACATTTGATTTTATCTGCATTTATAATCACGCATTGCACACTAACAAGACACCGCAGGAACATCACACATGCAAATACACACTCGACCATTTCAAACCAATATATAGAAGAGAGAACGTTCACGTTCTTTCACATCTGTACACAGACAGTCCCGTATATATATTCCAGATTCCTGACCTGCTATGCGCAATAACTAAAGGGTACACAGGACATCTGCCGATCAAGGATAGGCTAACTGGTAGCTGTGCATCACACATATCTGTTAATCTAAACCCACCAAATATTCAATGCCAAATTGCCAAGAAATCGTACATCTCTAGGTTCCTCATTTACACCCTTAAGGGTGTAAATTTTTTACTGTGTAAACTAATAGAAACTAATAAAGCTATTCAAAGGATTACTGAGTTGCAAATTTTGTGTTTTAATAGATATCTAAAGCCCTAGCCACTTTGCTCGAGAAAAGATCCATTAGACAAATTTCGAATAGTCTTATAGAGCATACTGATATAAACTAGTAAGGCTGATAGAACACTGTATTAGACTAATACAAACACCTATAAGACAAGTAAAGATTCCTATAAGACTAATACAATACTAATAAGACTAATAGAACACTTATTAGACTAATACAAATCTCTATTAGAATTTTTGCTAGGGTGGTCGTTTCAGATATGGCATCGGCGCCGTAGCGACATTAGTTGGCCGCAAGACGGTCAAGCCGGTGCGGCGAGTATCGTCGCCTACTGGCCTCGAGATCGACATGTAGGTGGCAGCACCGTCACCGTGTGAGTGTGGATGCGCTCGCCGGCGCGCATTGGAATGTACACAGTGGCGCTCTGTCGTGAGCAGTTTGAGGCATTAGTTAGCTAAATAAAAGCATTAATTGTAGTCAAACGGTATTACATGCGTCCTGCAATCTCATGTCAGCGAAGGAAGCACGCAAAGCGTTTTTATTGCACGTGAAGAAAGCGCGATATATATTCAACGGGGCACTGACATCACCCAGTCTCACAGTTTGACTTCCTCGGCGGTTCTCACCGTCTATTTTTCTTTCGCCTTCCTTCAGTTCTTTTCTGTCTATTGGCGTTGCTGTTACGCGACTGAAAGGGTTTAATTTTTGGTATTGTGTTCTCGCTCATTTTTCGGTATTGACTACAACAAAAAAAAAAAAAAAGGACTGTTACTGCGCACTTAGTGGAAGTAGCAGCTTGTGTACTCCGCTGTATCACTTACACTCATACGTGCGTTTAAATGCATTGCATGTCATGTTGCACGAAATTCAAGGCAGTTAGCCCGCTCAGTTAGTCAGCTACGTGGCTGTATACGCCGCTTGAGTACTACCACGATATTTGACGCACGCGGAGTAAACGTTTTAATACTCAAACGCATTGCTTTCTGCGCATAACTTGCGTGACCGTGACAAGAAAAGGCTTATCTTTTTATGCACATAAAAAAAAGAAAGATGTGTTCTTCAAGCGAAAAACGTCTGCTATTTTCCGTCATGCATGCTCACAATCACATACTGCGAGACGATATCGATGCTGCACTGCATTTACACGATGTTTCCCGCTTAAAATATTCAGAAGGACGCCAAGCGCACTTTGCCGTATACTTGAAATGCACAGCAGCAGCCCAACTGAAATAAGTGTGCCGAACCGGAGGTGCGACGATGACATGGCATGTTCACGACACAGGCACTCGGTGGTTTTAGGAAAGAGCAACGACTGCAGCGCAAAGCCAAATAATACTTGGATAAGAATACATCAACAAATACATGAATAAATTATCCTTGGATAAGAATACATGAAAGCAACACTGCACCGACTCAGGGAAGAAACATATTGGAGGATATATGTGGCGTACGCGCGCATGTAAAAGCGCGGTGGCTAGCAGACGCAAGGAGCTAACCACACTTGGGAGCTTCGTCCACTCGCCGATAGGCGCCGACTGTGCTCGATTTCGAGGTCAATACGCATCATGTGCGTCGTGGCGTCGTTACGCGTGGAACCGGCGGCGACATAGAAACTACATAAAATATGCGCGCCAGAGACCGCCGCGCTGCTAGTTCGTTTGTCGCCGGTAACCGTTCGACGGCGCCTGAAGCGCGTCGAACGGCCATTTTGACGGCGATATGGTAAAGGTGTTCGTTGGCACTCGATTCTAACGCGCATACGATCTTTGGACCCGTTTTATCAGAAAAAAGGTGCGTGTTAGATTCGAGTAAATGCGGTACTCAAACAGGGGGGGGGGGGGGGGGGGGGTGCTTGGACCATACATACATACACATATAAATAACTTTATTGAAAGACCAGAGGGACTAGTTTAAGGAAGTCCTAAGACCCCCTCAACCAGTCGGTGGCTCCACCCAGGTCGGCACTGGAAGATAAAGATCCTCCGTGGTGGCCCGGGCCCTCCGGACAGCCAGTAGTTGCACACCCAGGTCCGGGCTGTGTGAACGCCGCCGCGAGTCCTCGTCACATAAATCCGCCCCTACATTCGCGGGGCACTGCCAGAGCATGTGAGTTAGCAAGCAACTCTCGAGGCAACAAGGACACTCTTCTTGAAAATCCGGCGCTATCCTACGATGCGTTCCCGGGCAGAGATATATGTACTTGTCTGTAGGAGCCTAAATTGATTTTGTGGGGTTTTGCTCCCAAAACCAGCTGTGATTATGAGAGACGCCGTAGTGGAGGGCTCCGGAAATTTTGACTTTCTGGGGTTCTTTAACGTGCACTGACATCGCACAGCACACGGGCCTTAACATTTCGCCTCCATCGAAATGTAGGAGCCTAAAAGTGATTCCCTGGGCTCTGTTGAGCCTAACATATGGAAGGGGAAAACGCTCCTACTCAGCTTGTAGCTAGACGTAATCTCATCGACCGTTGTGAAAGGATCCTTTCTGAGGTCATTGTTCCTCCCAGACGCCTCACCAACTCCCGCTCGGTTCGTGCATTCACGAGCAAGAGTGTGAGCGCTGGCATTTACGACGTGCTCTGGAAACCAAAAGATATGATGACCACCGACCCATCTCGCCTGCCTGCGACCACTCCGAAGGAGCCGTGCAGGCAGGCGAAATCAAACCTCGAGAGAAGGCCCGAACGGCCGATCTTGAATCCGAGTAAATCGCACAAGGCACCTCTGCCGCCTGAAGAGCTAACGCAATGGCGATCTCCTCCACAACTGTGACCTGACCTGTACAGACTGAGGCCCGGGTCACCAGCTGCCCTTTACACCATCGACAACCGACACCCCAAAGGCCCGCCGCGTACTGTACTCCGCAGCGTCCACAAAAAGCACCGCTTTAGCATCGCTTCCTACACATCGAAGAATAGTCTGGGCTCGAGCCTCACAACGGCCTGCATGGTGCACCGGATGAATACTGGGCGGAATAGGGTCCACCTGGATATCCTCCCGCTCGTCTCGTGTGAGCTGAACCCCGCCAGACAGCTCCATCCTAGAAGTCGCTATGCCAGCCTCATCCAAGATCTTAAAACCAGCCTTAGTGCTGGACAGACGACACCTGTGCCGCAAAGTGCACCTCAATAAGCTCATCAACTGTGTTATGCAATCCCAGCTCTAAAAGCCGCTCAGTGCTATTCGTCTGCGGAATTCCCAGAATCCTCTTGAGCCCGACCCTGATGAGTGTATCAATCTTCTTCTTCTCTATTCCAGTCCATTGCAAGTATGGAACCGTATAATTAACATGAATAATAAAGAAAATGGCAGATCCCATGTGCAGTGGGAATCAAGAAAATGCGAAGCACGCATCAGGAACGTAAAATGGATCTGCATTGTCTCGCTATACCGATTTTGGTACATAATCAGAACTGGTTTTGGGACGTAAAACCCCACAAAACAACAACATTTTGGTACATACGAAGTTAGCGAAACGGCCACAAGAGCAGCAAGCTTGTGGCATGTAAACCATGCCGCTCATGACGCACTTGCCATGATTGTAATGTTATGACCTGTCATTAACGTTCGTCAAGCAGTCGTGTTGTGCCATAGCAATTTTGGTATAAATCCCAATAACGAAACGCGTGGCATGTAAATCATGCCGCTCATGACATGCCTGTCATGATTTTCATGTTATGACCTGTCATTTATGTTCGTCATGTAGTCATGTTGTGCCATACCAATTTTCGTATACATCCCACTAACGGCCAGGAGAGCACCGAGACCGTGGCATGTAAATCATGCCGCTCACGACATGCATGTTTTGATTTTCATGTTATGACCTGTCATTTCTGTTCGTCATGCAGTCATGTTGTGGCATACCAATTTTCGTGTGCATCCAATGAATGAAACGGCAGGGAGAGCATCAAGATCGTGGCATCTAAATCATGTCACTCATGACATGCATGTCATGATTCTCATGTAATGCCATGTCATTTATGTTCGTCATGTTGTGCCGTACCAATTTTCGTGTACATCCAATTAACGAAACGTCCAGGAAAGCACCAAGACCGTGGCATGTAAATCATGCCGCTCATGACATGCATGTCATGATTTTCATGTTACGACCTGTCATTTATGTTCGTCATGCAGTCATGTTGCAGCATACCTATTTTCGTATACATCCCATTAACGAAACGGCCAGGAGAGCACAAAGTCGTAGGCGGATAGATAGATAGATAGATAGATAGATAGATAGATAGATAGATAGATAGATAGATAGATAGATAGATAGATAGTGTTACGTCCGAGACATCGGAGACGGAGCGGCGCCACCAGAGACTCGTTAACGCAGGTGTCGTTATAGAAAAGCGAGTCGGAACGAGCCGAGTGCCGGTAACGATTTCCTCGTTCTTCCGGCCGGAAGGCGTCCAGATGCGCCATCGTAAGGTCCGGCTGCGTGCAGATCATCTCGGCCACCTTCGAGGTTAAAGGGGCGGTGCACAACCCTCTTCCCCTTTGGACCCGAAACCTCCGATTGGAAGAAGAAGCGTCAACTGGGCCCTCCCAAGAAGGCGTCGCCGGACGACGCTGGTTACTTAATCCACGGGAGCACCCCGGGATCAGAGGATTGATTGAGATTCGGCCATAAGCTACCATGTTGTAAATAAATGTAAATATTCTCTTCTCAAAAGCAACTCCTCGTACTCTTCTCTTTTGCCCCGTGGACTCCTGGCCTGAAGGCGACACGAGTCCACGACCAATGGTGGCAGCGATGAGCGACGACAAGCGGTGGCAGCGGTGAGGATCGCAACAATAGATAGATAGATAGATAGATAGATAGATAGATAGATAGATAGATAGATAGATAGATAGATAGATAGATAGATAGATAGATACGCTCAAAGTCGCCGAAGTTCGCTAAGAAATGCTTCGCATTTAAAAGCATGATGAACTCTTAGTAACAGATAGATCCTCTTTCAAACCACCACGCTTACTCGTAATCCGAGAGATCAGGCGCAAGATGTTGCTCGCCTGACCCCACAATCGCTCAATGGCTCCTCAGTTACAGCCTCGCGCGTCAATCCACAGACACAGAATTCTCACAGAATCCACTCCCGGAACAACCGTCCCCTCCCGAGACCACAGCACAGAACACTTACCACAGCCTCACCGGAAGAGAATCCAAACAGTCAAGGTTGTGCATGCCCTTTCGCGCCTTCCGAAAGAGTAAGAGCTCCGACTTCTTCGGAGAAAGCACGAGGCCCGTACCCTCAAGAAAACGCTACGTGATGTCCAGCGCAGGGACTCTTCAAGCGTGGCCAGAGAGCCAGCTTTACGCCACAAGGTAACAAGGTAATGTCGTCAGCGTAAATAGCATGCCCAATGCCAGGCACCCCCGCTAGCACTTCCGACAGCCTGTGCAGAGCAATATTAAAGAGTAAAGGGGATAAGACCGACCCTTGCGGCGTACCCCTCTCCCCCAACTCGTACTCCCCTCACTCAATACCGAACCAAATCTAAGACGTGCTCTCCTCCCCGCAAGATCGCGTGAACCTATTAAATTTACGTCCCAAACTCAGCAAAGAGATCTTCCTCAGAATGTGCTCATGAGCAACCGTATCAAACGCCTTAGCAATGTCCAACGCCAAGATCCCCTTGACATCACGCGTAGGATTATCCAGAACGGCCCGCTGAATGAGGAGAAAGGCATTCTGTGTACGTTCGCCGGAACCGGACCAGATTGTGTCTGAAGAGTTCATGTTGCTCTACATACTCTGTGACCCTATTATGAATCGCATATGCTCTGCAACCTTGCCCAGACACGACGTGCGTGAAATCGGACGCAGGTTGTCTACATGCGGAGGTTTACTATGTCAGAGGAGGCGCTGACTAGGCCTAGGAATGAGGAACACGCGTTTCAGTACGCCACCAATCGGCACCTGCCCAGTGGCCCACACGTTATTAATCTCTTTTGTAATATTCTCAATAGCCTTATCGTCAAAGTTACGTAGGAGCCTATATGTGATCCCGTCTGGACCCGCAGCGTATCTACCATTAAAACAGAACATGCCTAATCTGACACCGTGAAAGGCGCATCAAGCTCTGGCGTGTCCGCACCTCCATATTCGCTCAACAATTAACCGATCCCCAGTCGCATTTCTGCTCCTAAGAGCCAGGTGCTGGGTGGCAAGGTCATGGGCCATCTGCGTCTCCGTGATTCCCGTACTCAACTGCTTCCTAATGATCCGATCCGTCGCCCCCTTCGATGCCTTTTTGAGCAGCCCCCACCTACTGCTCCTACGCATATTCAGCTATCCGTCTCATTACATTCCACCATCCATTGTTGACGGCCGAGTTCCTTGGCGTAAGCCTCAATTTCCTTATTGAGCAAGGATATTCGCGCCCTAAGCCTCCTATTCAGCCTCTGCGTACGCCATAAAAATGTTTTTTTCGACCGTGATGTAGGGGGGGGGGGGGTTGCGATAACAATGATATGGACACTGTTAGCGCGTTTCTGCAGTCGCTGTTCTGTACAAAGTCTAACTCGATTACACCGCTTACGCATAGTACGTATGTTTTACGCGCGAGTAAAAGCGCGCTTGCGCTGGGGGTGGAGCGGGGCGGGGGGCGGGGGGGCGGCTGAAGCAGAGATGAACCGGCCGTCTCCGCCGAAGGAACTGCACATGCGATAACATCGCACCACGTACGCGGGCTGTCGTCGCTTGCTTCTCAAACAGAGAGGAAACTTCCAGCCCGTCTTTCGCCGGGCGAAGTACCATAAGGGGCGCCGGTGGGAGAGGAAGCGGTAGACATTGGTAGTCAACCGCGCAGTCAACTGTGGCCGTTTCTGGTGGCGCCAACACGCGATTTTGACCTTTTAGACGTATTTTTATCTTCTGAAATTCGCCAAAATGTTCGGAATTGTGTTTACTGCACAGCAAATCGAATTTTCGAGCCTGTAACTGCATCGTCAAATTTCGTTGAAGCGAAATGGCACAAAAAAATGGCAGATCCCACATGCAGTGGGAATCGAGGAAATGCGAAGCAAGCATCAGGAACGTAAAATGAATCTGCATTGTTGTCTCGCTATACCGATTTTGGTACATACGAAGTTAATGAAACGGCCGCAAGAGTAGCAAGATGTGGCATGTAAACCATGCCGCTCATGACACGCATATCATGATTGTAATGTTATGACCTGTCATTTACGTTCGCCATGCAGTCGTGTTGTGCCATAGCAATTTTGGTATACATCCCATTAACGAAACGCGTGGCATGTAAATCATGCCACTCATGACATGCCTGTTGTGATTTTCATGTTATGAACTGTCATTCATGTTCTTCATGCAGTCATGTCGTGCCATACCAACTTTCGTGTACATCCAATTAACAAAATGGCCAGGAGAGCACCGAGACTGTGGCATGTGAATCATGCCACTCATGACATGCATGTAATGATTCTCATGTTGTGCCGTGTCATTTATGTTCGTCATGCAGTCATGTTGTGGCATACCAATTGTCGTGTGCATCCAATAAATGAAACAGCAGGGAGAGCATCAAGATCATGTCACTCATGACATGCATGTCATGATTCTCATGTAATGCCATGTCATTTATGTTCGTCATGTTGTGCCGTACCAATTTTCGTGTACATCCAATTAACGAAACGTCCAGGAAAGCACCAAGACCGTGGCATGTAAATCATGCCGCTCATGACATGCATGTCATGATTTTCATGTTATGACCTGTCATTTATGTTCGTCATGCAGTCATGTTGCAGCATACCTATTTTCGTATACATCCCATTAACGAAACGGCCAGGAGAGCACAAGGTCGTAGGCGGCTATATAGATAGATAGATAGATAGATAGATAGATAGATAGATAGATAGATAGATAGATAGATAGATAGATAGATAGATACGCTCAAAGTTGCCGAAGTTCACTAAGAAATGCTTCACATTTAAAAAGTGTTGGTTGTGGCGAGCATATTTTTATGCATTCACTCCTATGGACTGCTGACGGGGAACCGAGAATTTTTCGTTGTACCGGAAATTTCGTTGTAGAGGCATTTCTTCTAGAAGGGTTCGACTGTAGTACCATAGTACTTCTGTAGTGAAAACACAGATGCTGTACTGGAGCTCTTAGGTCGGTTCAAGTATATGCAGTTGAAGTTGCGTCAAAAAAGGTGCACCCAATCACAGATAGCTGATTAGTTTAATGCTGGAGCTGCGTGAATAAACACGTTTTGATATGTAATGTGACCTGTCATAACTTTGCATGCCCGCTACGGCGATAGTCTTTCGTGTTTCTGCATGTGCCCTGCTGCGAAGGATGGAACGATTGGTTGCGTTCAGTCGTCATTTCCAGCCCAGTGTAGTATTATTTGCCCAGATGTTGTTGGGGCCGGTGCTTCGATGCGCACATTGCTGCTCTTCGGGGAGCATGGGTGTCATACTGCGAGCGGTATGTTAAATATATGGGAAAAAACTATTATTAGCTTTAATGAAGAAAGCCAGACACAACCGTTAGTGAAACACAACCAAAACAGCTATATTCTTCTCGAACATTTACAATCTTCTTCTCCTGACAGTTCAAACGAGTCTCTCCAAGCCACCGCTGCTGCTCCTTTCTCCAGAACCAATGCTGACTGTGTATGGGCCTCACCGGCTCCTCCTCACCCCAACCTCTCTGAAGACATCAGGGGAAGAACAGAACACCATGTTCGGGCTCTCGCAGGCCTCGTACTTCCAAAGGCAGTCTGGTCGTCCATCAGCGAGAGAGGGAGGCTGTGATCTGTGATTTTCTTCTTGTTCATCCTCTTTTTCAACAACCTCCCCCCGAAATGAGGAACTCATTTCACTGTAATTTTTGACGGGTGGAGAAGCATCGTAATGGGGACCTTTCTTTCGGATATTGACATTGGCGAATAACTCCAGTCTTTTGTTTACCTCCACCACGCCAATGACGTCAATTGACTCTGCTTCTTGAAAGTTCTCCAGTAGGCCCGTAAGTTCTAAATATGCCCTAAGAATGTAGACTTTAGTTGTAGATGTCCGGCTGCTGGTAATACCAAAGAAACCCTGAAAGGTCCAACCAAACTGCATGTTTAGAACAATGAGACTGTCATTGTCTTTGCAGCATCTAACTTCTCCATGAGGCATTTCCAAATGTGGTCAGCTCCTATCAACACAGCGATGCTGGGTACCACAGGCATACCACTGTACAGTGGCATATTGACAATGGTGCCTACACTGTGTTTTATCTTGAATATTTACTTCAGCACACACAAAAAAGACACGGGCACAGGGAAGAATACACACAAGCGCTGACTCGCAACTCGGTTTATTGGAAAGGAATTGCACATATACAGTATATACACACCCAGACTAGCCAAATACATGCATTTGTGCGGTAGAAAGATACAAACATTATCTAAAAAAATTTTTTAAGAATTACTAGACGAGATATAAAAAGATCTAAAGAAATGCAAGAGATCACTTGGCATTTAACAAAATACAAAACGAATTCACTATCAGTCAATACAATTGAGGGTTCGCTAACACAATTATCTGCTCGTCTACTTATATGAAACGCCTCGGTTATCTCACGTGTTGACTTTTATGACTGAACAAGATATCGGTGCTAGTCCAGACAGGCTGGCATCCGCAGTTCTCACAATCATCTGCTAAGCGTGAAGTATTTTTTACCAATGATTGCTTGTGCTCTTTTAAGAGTGTGTTAATGCAACAGCCAGTCTGACCTATGTAAACATGCCTGCAGGTTAAAGGAAGCATATAAACTACTACTTTCTTGCACTTCACCTTGCCTTCATATTCTGAGGAGCAGGTGCATTTTTACTTTTTTCTTCTGTCCAATTTTTTGTCAACAGCATGGAAGATTCTTTGCAGCTTGTTAGGGGTGCTAAAAACAACGTTAAAGGGACCCTGGAACAGTTTTGACAATTTTATGAAAACATGGTGATCCGGTAGAGCAAGTCATTAGGATAATTAGAGGACAGATTTCAGTGCTCTGCGTAAAGTGTGTAATTTACAATAAGGCTTTGAACACGCGCACCGCAAAAGATCACAGTGGCTCATCGAAATGCGTTTTCAAACGCCCCCGCCTATCAAATGATGGAATGGGAGGCCGCTGATTGGCCCCCTAACAAGTGACGTGCACGTAATTTTCCCCATCTAACTGCAAAAACGTGCTCCTACAACGTGCTCTTTCGTTTCAGCCAATGGTATCGTCGCGGCATCTGGCGGCATACACCCGAGTCGCTGGCGCTCTATTACAGAGGCTAGCACTGCCAAGGCCGGGGACCTCAGTAAAGATATCGGGGCGCTATGTCGCTGCGGAGGGCTCCGCAGGGCGGCTGACGAGGGAGGCACAGTCGTCGCTAGCGCGCACTCCGCAGCTGATCGAATTGAGGAGGAACAGCACTGGTAAGGAGGAAGGCGACAGAAATAAGCTCATAGCTGCCTTAGCGCATGGTGCTTCACTTTATTTATGGCATGAATGATTTCATTATTGTGTTGCCTAATCAGTGACGCAACGTCAAAAAAACGTTTCAGGCACCCTTTAATGCCAGACCGGTTGGCAACATGCTTCAAACTATGGGACAAGCAATGAACATAAGGCAAAACTGCAGTGAATTTTCATTTCGTATCATTCTTTCTGGTGGCATTCCTTTGGTCAAACATTTTTAATACCCTAATGATTTTTTCTACTGCTCTGAATAAAATGTTATGTGAATCAACTAGCACACGAGATAACTAAGGCGTTGTTTACGAGACAAGCAGATAATTGTGTTAGTGAATCGTCAATTGTATTGCCTGACAGTGAATTCGCTTTTTTGAATGCCAGATGATCTCGTGCATTTTCTGAGCTTCCTTTGTTTATCTAAAATTTTTTTAATTTGTTAAATTTCTAACAAATTTTTAAGATAATCTTTCTACCACACATACGCATGCGTTATTTGGCTAGTCTGGGTGTGTATATACACGTGCAATTCCTTTTCAATAAACTGAGTGGTGAGTCAGCGCTTAGGTATATTCTTCCCTGTGTCCGTGTCTTTTTTGTGCGCACTGAAGTAAGCATTCATGATGAATTCGCACCAACTTGCCCAATTTTCAATCCTTTTCCATTCTGTCTCTTGCACAAGTGCATGCTCCCCTGGCAGACGCATGATATCCTTGTGTATGAATGGAATCTCGACGGCATTTGTGATGACTTCTGTTCCTTCTGACGAGTTATGGAGGCGTAGCTCAACAATGCGGCATTTCTGCACTTTTGTGGACTCCTGGCCAAATGTGTTTACGTGAAAATTGCAGTGCCCCATCACCTTTTGATTTAGAGTTTTGGAAGCGCCTTCCCAAACGAAAGTCCTTTGGCTACCGCCGTCTATAACGCTCCTGATGTAGCCGTACTGTTTTTCTCCCACGGCCCAAGTCGGGAAGTCCTGCAAAGAAACTTTGTCGTTGGTTCCTCCATTTATGGCTGCGTACATGCTAGATGCGTCAACTCCTTTTGGCTCTATGCTGTATCCTTTCGCCTAGTTCGGGTCGCACATAGAAGTTGCATGTCGGTCATTGCAATTTTTGCAGTTTATTCTCCTTCAACACTCTTTTGCCTGATGCCCCCACTTCGTGCAACGAAAACACCTCCTTGCTATTGCCAGCTTTTCTGCCTTCTCTCATGAGAGGGGCAGTGCAATCTTCCGCCCTAAGTCCCACTTCCCAACAAAAGAAGCATTGCTCACCCTCCTGCTAAGCGAAGAGCACTGCAGCGTATGCCATGTTGGTGGGCTGACGAGTGATAAATACGTCATTGTGACTTTTTGTTTCCTCAGGAGGGGTGTCCTGCCTGCACCATTCCCTGCTCTCCATCTCGACGAGCATGAACTCAAGAGTCGAGGAGGTCCGAGAGCTTTCCTTCTGCACTGGCAGACATTACTGTCGAGGAGGAGGTGGAGGAGGACCCATTGGTCGCTGCATTCCCTCTGCTTGCTTGTCAATAGAAGTCCACCACCATGTCTCTAGGCAACACCGTGAAGATTATGTCGTACAACTTGGCAGAGTACGTAGATGGGCTTATTCCCAGGCCATGTAAACCCTGTAAACCCTGCATGTGCGCTTGCATGTGATCAAATATGTGGTGCAGACCACTAGCATCATTTGAGGAGGGCACCTGTGGCAATGATTGCAACAGGGATAAATGTTAAATGGATGTATTCCGATTCCTCCGCCCCGACACCGAATCTCCTCTGCAAAATCTCCACAGCATTGTTGTAGCATGTCTTCGTTGCTTGCAACCCTTCCACAGCAGACATAGCTGAACCCGATGGAAGCCGCTTCAAATAGTTAAATTTTTGTTTTTGAAAGTCCTTCATTCTCATGCATTGCATCCTTGAAGCACTCCCTGAACGACTGCCAGGTTGCCAACTCGCCACCGAAGGTCTCCAGCCATAGCTTCGGCATTTTCAATGCAGGTCGTTGTGGTCTGCCTGCAGGTTGACTCTGCACTGGCTCAAGAGTGGTGGTAGCACTCTGTGGTGATGGCAGCAGCACTCGCGCAGCGGCTATCCTTGCCTGGAGCAGTCCGATGATGCGGTGTGTCCGATCATCATACTGCGTGACCTCAGTGTATTCATCCACGAAGGCCTCAGCAGAAATGTGATCTTCCATTTTTTCATTCAGCTTCTGTAGCTCTTCATTGCTGACATCTAGCCGGTGCAGGATCGCTGCCAATTCTTCCGTATCAGCCGTTTCCAGTGCTGTTGTCACCTCATTGATGATCACGGTATTCTGGCGCCGTTGTACCATCCTCTTTGCCTTTATCTTTTCCATGTCGTCCCTGTAAACCCTGTCTTCACTTCTATAGGTTATATCCTGGGTTTCGGCACCGTGTTAACTATATGGGAAAAAACTGTGTTAAACTGTAATGAAGAACTGTGCTGTGTCACTTACCCCTTACCTGGTAATACTTTTTCCAAAATCATTTGATTCCAGCACCTTACCAAACGATTGGAAAACTGCAAATGTCGTTCCTATTTTCAAAAGTGGTGATAACATAAAAACTAGAAATTATAGGCCCATTCCACACACTACAGTGTTTCGTGTAAGGCACTATAGCACATTACCTATTCCAACTTGATGGCTCATCTTCAAGAGAATCTTTTTTAGCCCAGAACAGCATGGTTTTAGGAGAGGGCTATCTTGCGACACAAAATCAGTTGAGTTTTCTCATGACATAGCTTTATCATTTAATAACGATAAACAGGTTGACTGCATTTTTTTAGATTTTAGCTTTTGACTCTGTAGCACATAATCTGTTACTGATAAAGCTGTCTGCACTAAATATTCCTACAGTTCTTTTACATTGGATAGAGGCTTATCTTGCTGACCGAAAACAGTGTGTTGTTCTTAACGGGACAAGTTCATCATATAGAACAGTCTTATCAGGTGTCCCCCAAGAATCGGTTCTGGGGCTGCTTATGTTTCTAATATTTATTAATGATATACGTGAACAGACATTAAGCAATCTCAGATTGTATGCCTACTGTTGTCTTTACCGTGAAATTACTTCCTTAAATGATAGTATCCAATTACAAAGTGACCTTGATGCGATATTACTGTGGTGCAATACATACAATATGAGGCTAAATTTTTCTAAGTGTAAAGTTGTCCAGTTTACTAACAAACGTCACATTTTTGATGGTTTGCATTGTCTTGATGGTGAAAATCTCTCGAATGTAGTAAACTACAAGTATTTAGGTTTTGTATAAGAATGACTTTTCATGGAATGACCACATTAACTAGGTAGCAGCTAAGGCTGGCCATGTCCTCAACTTCCTAAAGCGAAACTTCAAGAAAGCTCCTCCTAAGTTGAAGGAAACTCTTTACTTTTCAAACGTGCGCACTATCTTAGAATATGGATGCTCTGCTTGGGACCCGGTACAAAGACATGCATTGCCGAATTAGAATGCATTCAAAAGCGCGCAGCAAGGTTTGTTTCCTCAAACTACAACCTTACGATAAGCTTCTCTGATATAAGAGCCGATCTTGGATGGCCGACTTTGCAAAACAGACTGAAATACATGTGCCTAAAACTTTCACAAAATTTTTATTGGAGCAATAGGCCTAAGGAAGGAAACATATCCTTGAGCCTATATACAGGTCAGCCCATTGGGATCATTCTTTAAAGGTCAGAAAATATAGATGTCGCATTAATGTACAGTAGAATCTCTATGATACGAATTCTTAGGGAGCACGTAAAATATTCGTATCATCCCGAATTCGTATGAGCCAAAACAAGTCAAAGCTGATCATGAAGATGAAGAAGAACTTTATTGGGGTCAACTACTTCTTGCTGAAAAAGTCCACGATGTTCTTTTTAACTTTTTTAACTTCGCTGTCCCTCAAGAAAGCCGCCTGAAAGGAATAAAACCGTGCTGCGGTTTCTTCACTCACGCTGCCGGTGCTTACGGTGCGACGCAGTACATCGAGGGCATCAAGGTTTTCGGACATTGACGGTAGGAGATCACACTTGCCGGCATCCCACTCTCAGACTCGGTATCCTTTGCAATGTCGACCAATTCTTCGATGGATCGCAACCCACAGGTCGCTACGTTGTCATCTGCGGTGACGAAGTCTCGCGCCGAAGCTCGTGTTTCAAGATTCTCCTAACTGTCGATGTGCAAATCGTCGTCAGGCTCTTGGTTTTCTTCCGTCGGAGCCGCATCCAATTCTGCATAAAATCCACACTTGCGAAAGAAGTTCGCGATCGTGTTCTGGGTCACATTATCCCAGGACATGGCCAAGAAATGTAACGCATCAAGCAGGCTAATCCGCAAGTTTTCATCCTTGCACTCAATTTTCGCCAGGAGCCTCCGCACAAACAATCCCTTGAAATGGTGCTTCACATTTCGGATTATTCCCGCATGCAGCGGCTGTAGACGGCTCATGGTGTTTGCTGGCAGGAACCTTACGGCGACATTGCTAAAGTTGCAGTCTTTGGGATGGGCCGAACACTGGTCGACGAAAAGCAAAATTTTTCTCTTTTTCGCTGCCATTTTCCAGTCCAAAGTAGTAAGGAACTCACGGAAAAGATCTGCAGTCAAAAATCTGAGTCAGTCACTCGCGTGAAGCAGTCATTGCGCGCGTTCGTATCATCCACAATCGCTGGGGAAACTGTTCGTATAACACCGAATGACGGCGCATTTTATACAACGTAGTCCGTCCAAAACAACATTAAAATTCGTATCATCACGAAATTCGCATCAACCGTAATCGTATCATCGAGATTCTACTGTATATAAGCATTCGTTTTTTCCTAGAGCATGGCATGATTGGAATAGTTTACCGGAGGAGGTTGTCTTGTCGCCAATCAGTTCCTTTGACTGTGCCCTTGCTGATTTCTCGTTTCTTAGGTATCGCGTCATCTTTATATAGCATACAATCTTGGCTTCAGTCTCATTATATTTTCCGAGTGTTATGTTTACAGTGTAGATATGTCATCTGTAATCTTAACCGTATTGGTGATCTTGATATGTTAACTTTTGATGTTGTATACCACCTGTAATGTACTTTTTTGTTGTTGTTTTCCTCCCCTACAATAATACCCATCCCCCCCTACAATAATGCCCATCGGGCGCTGTAGGTATCTTAATAAATAAATAAATAAATAAATAAATAAATAAATAAATAAATAATAACTTTAAAGAAGGAAGCCAGACATGACCTTTAGTGAAACACAACAAAAGAGCTATATTCTCAGACTTTTACAATCTTCCTCTGCTGACGGTTCCAGCAGAGTCTCTCCTCCAAGACACCACTGCTGCTCCTTTCTTCAGAACCGTTGCTGGCCGTGGGCGGGCCTCGCCGACTCATCACCCCGATTACTCAGAAGACACTGGGGGGAGAACTCCCCGTTCAGGCTCTCGCAGGCCTCATACTCCAAAGGTCATTCTGCTGGTCGTCATCAGTGGGAGAGGGAGGCTGTGATGCGGGATTTTCTTCTTGTTCGTCCTTTTTTTCTACGTGGTGCTTCCTTCGTGCCACGTTTCATAGAGTCAAAGTGTGTGCCTGCTTCGGGTTCACCTCCAGAACTGAGCTTTGCATATGTTGTAATCCCGCAGTGCGCGATTATTGACAGTGCAGTCAGAAGAACGTGCAGTACAGCCTACAATTGCAGAAGCCTTTCTTATATTTGAAGTGTGTGTGGTACCGATAATTAACAGGAACCCCACTTGTTCGAACTCTGGTTAATTAGAACAGATTTTCTGTCCTCTCGGAGTTCGAATTAACGAGGTTAGACTGTAGCAACAACTTCCTTTTCTGTCCGTTTCCTTCATGCTGCTTCTATTACAGGAATTTACTGTGTTTGCCCCTTGATTGCTTTCTCTTGGGTTGATCCCAATGTTAGCCACTCCACTGTCATCCTGTTTGTGCCATTTGGCCTGTGGTTCTGCATTTTTTCTGCTAATGTGGCATGAAACCTAAGTGTTCAAGAACTGATTGGTGTGCTAGCACTAACAGGTCCTGCAATGGCATTTCTGCCACATCCCACATTGAACCTTCATTGGTAATCTAGATGTTCACAGTGCCATGTCAGAAATGTGTTGTCATACATGTACAGTGCAGTTCACCAATTGGTTGAATGAGGGAGCAGCTCAATGGGGACGAAACTTTATTGGCATTTCTTTTGAAATACAGTAATAGCCACCTAGCCTGCCATTCTAACCGCATTTGATTAATTATATTGTCTGGCACCTTCTGAACTCTCCTCCCAAACCAGGGTAGAGGAAAGTATTAGTAATTGACCAGTTCATACTTCTATTCAATGTCTTGTTGGCGAAGGTACTTAGCTTCTGCTTTGGCGGCTTGCACCTCAGGATTCTTGCCACAGAACGCTTTGTTGTCAGTGGCGCTAAGCCTGCTTGGATAGTTTGTTTAGGTACACTGGTAGATTCCACTTGTTGCATTGTGCGTTTTCAGAAAAATAGTGCGAACACAAGAATGTATGGAGGGCTTTTTGTAGTGGCAGTGGCACTTTCTGCAGTTGACTCAATCTCTGCTGCATAGTCTGCTGTCTTGCATCCTCCCCTGAGCCAGCTGCTCGTTTAGAAGGCAAGGACGATGCGCAAGCCGATGCGCAAGTTTGCTTAAAGGTTGCACTCTAAAAAGAAAAACGTGTTTCTCCCAAAAGGTGAAGCACCGATAACTATGGCATTATACTGGAACATTAAACAACTATGAAAAGTTTTCAGTTCTATGGGGTGCATATATGACAATAAAAATTCAATCATTTAATAAACAAGCATGGTGCTGTGCATGTACAGGATCTTGTTTTAGGATGAGAATGTTCGTCACCGTGGGGTGATGGATATGCGCAGGTAGAGGTCACTGAGTAAATGCATTGAGTCTCCTATTGCTTTAATTAGCTTCCGAAACATTTTGAGGCTACGTAGTCTTCAATGCACAAATGAATTCCGAGTGCTGTCGGAAGCCAATATTACAGGCCTTTACAGCCAAACCATGTTGGCTCTCCATCACTTTGCACCTACTGCAGATTACCTGAAAGATAAGTATGAACAGAACCCTGGATTTAGTGCATCTGCTAAAGCTAACTAGATTAGAGACACTCACTTGGCCCTCTCCACCTTGCTGGTGATGTGCAAGGCACAATCAGTGTCTGCTCACCCTTACATGCTTAAATTCGCACTCGCGGCATATCCTGCTGTGGCCCCACAATGGTGGTCTAGTGGCTACGGTGCTCAGCAACTGATCTGAAGGTCATCACATTGATTCCCGGCCGCAGCAGCTGCATTCCCACGGAGGCGAAGTGTTGAGGCCTACGTACTGTGCGATGTCAGTACACATTGAAGCACCCCAGGTGGTCGAAATTTCTGGAGCCCTCCAAGTCCCTCTCCTAATCATATTGTGGTTTTGGGATGTAAAACCTCAGAAATTATTATATTAACTATGATGCTATTGTGCACAAGGCACAACAGGATCTTGCGACCACTTTGATCTTGCACAGAGCAAAGGCAATGGCAGATTTTTGTCTGGCGTGTCCCATAATTGCTATCTCAATAACAAAAGGAGGCAAGGATAGTGACTTGACACGGACATCGTCCCTTGAATCCAGCATGGGAGAAGGACAGCTGGTCTGGAGTACAGTTGTCCTGGGTAGGAAAAAAGAACTTCATACTAGCTGAGGCAAGGAAGAGCCTGTGTTGGCAGTGAAGCTCTCTTGGCCGTAAGGTAATTGAATATTTCACTTTCTCATGTTTTTCCAATGTTGAAGGTGTTTGAATAATTCTACAATTTAAGTACTTGCTAGCCTGCAGTGTCATAATTTAGGACAGGGCCTCATTAGAGGCCTTTTAAAGCAGGAAATGTGATATGTATTCTCTTATCAGTTCACCATATCTTTAACACAGCATATATTGTACTGAAATAACACATACAAAATCTTCACAGGTCCGCACATATTTCTGTACACATCTTTTACACTGCACTGCTGGCTTGTCTTGCCTACTAGCTTAAATTTCCATCCTGGACACACTTCCACTTCTGTATGCTTTGAGGAGCCTTGACAAAATTATGTTATTTGCTTGAATAAGTAGCTGTTGATGCAGTGATCACAAGGCTAAGTAAGAGTCCATGTAATGCGCAATAAATATTTTTTTTAAAGTAAGCCAGTCCAGAAATATGCAAGATTTGCAGAATGGCATCGTGCGGAGATAGTGTGTCAGTGATAAGAATTAGTGCTCATGTATTGAGAAACTTGCAATATCTGTGATGCAAGAACTAAATATTGTGGTAACATTTTTTACAATATAAGGAATGTTCTTGTGAAAGTTAGGTTGGCATCACCACTTGTAGTTGGGTAGCTGTCGCTCATAAGTTGCAGCTCGCAATGAGTTGCATGCAACGTGTATACAGCAGATGTCGGCAACAATCAGCACGCACAGTAGCAGTGAAACCATTGCAACTGATCAGTTTCATTGCAAAATTTTAGTGAAGCACTTTAGTGGCAAGTGCATTACAAAATAGCAGTATTTAATATTCAGTTCAGTGCCACTAACATGAATGTGGTGTGCACTTTACAGGTTCGCTACTAGGCTCCTCTGTTTAAAGTTTGCAATATTTTGTCACATAAGGCCCATGCTTCTGTATGGTATCACCCTGTATTTAACAACGTATTAGTACATAATCAAACAGCTGCTTGTGATACATGCCCTATTGTACTGCACATCTGTAGTGGCCATTTTCACATGCATAGTAACTTCCAATCATTACAATTCACTTTATGTAACAGTACTTTAATTGTCTCATAATTTAAAAAAAAAACACAGAAGAATGAATTGGGCTTATTATACAATATCTCAGCTGCCAACTTCAAATGACTTGCCAAGTGCTAGGACTGTTGCTGTAATGTGGCATAACACAAAGAATGTGAAGAATATAGCTTCAGAAATTAAAAAAAGTGAACCATATCCAAACTAATGTACTTTCACTTGAAAGTATGCTATTAAATATGCAAAAAACATGGTTGATTAAGATACGTGCTAAGGTCCCAGCTCCAGCACAGTGAGAACGGCTGGCTAAATGATACTGCCTACAAAGTGGCTGATATGGCTGATATGAAGTTGTAAGCAGCTGCTTTTCATTAACAAATTAAGTGGTAGCCTGAAATGTTTACAAGTCCTAGAAAGAGGCAATACTGTTGCAGACTGTACAGTGGGCAAATTATGTTTGGGGGGGCAATAAAAAATCTGAGGAAATGTTAAATGCTCAGTCATAGATGGGAACAAAATGCTTAGTTCCACTTAAATAGAACTTATTCATCCATATTCCATATCCAACAGCACCTCTGTTTGCTCTTCCTGACAGATATGCCATGCAAACAAGCCTCATTCTTCACTAGACATTCCCACACTGTGGGGTGGAGCATATATACTGACATCAACAGGTTGCACTTATAACAAGGTGAACAGACTTAACAGCACAGAAGATGCATGTAAGCACTTTGGAGGGTAAATCAAGATTGCAGAGCACAGCGATCATCAAGATCTTTGGGTTGCATCTCTTGCATCAGTTGGATCTGCTGTTGCAAAAGGTTGTAGACAGGATCATCCTTGGCATGTGTAAGATCATCATAATGGCTCCCTACAGTCCACAAGGTCTCCAAATCATAATGTCTGCGTGCTTCTTCCAAAAATACATGCAACACCACATTCCCCATGTCGAGCACTTTCCAGTCGGCACTTTCTTGGCCCTCAATAAAGAGGGTTGGGTCCATGCCATCCTTCTTGCGCTTGTACTGCAATGACAAAATATACATAAAAGATAACATGCTCTAAAGATATGTGTGAACAGAGTGAAGTAGGTTAAACTTTGTTTGTTGACAGCGAGTTGTACAAACAATAAGGATGGAAATGTGATGAAAATGTTGTATATGATGATGACTATGCAGCAGGCTATGTAAGCATATGTAGCCTTTTAGCAAGTCAATCAGACCAGGCAAAAATGGACATGGTGCAGTTTTATGAATTAGGCAGGAAGACACCTATACTAGCTCAGGGCAATGACAATTTCTATTCGTGAAACTCTGGACATCTAAGACAGTCAATAGGTGCAAGTTGTGCTTGCTCTGACAAGGCTTTCAAACTGCACAACAGCTAAACATGATGGCAGCAGTTGCTGCAGTGCAGGTGGTGGCAGTTCCTACTGGTACTGAACACACACCAGTCACTTGAAAAGCAACCGGAGATGGTTGCTCACTTTTTCTTTCAAGCCCGTCAACAATGATCTGGTCAAGTGTGCCAATGTTTTCATTACTGATGTAGCTGTCATGAAGGTGACAACTGGTAACTGGCAGAGTGGTCAGTGAAACGTTATGACAGTGGTGACAGTAGGACATTATCAGTCGACCTTGTTTGAACTCGTTAAACATCACTGGCAGTGGCGTATTTGTCGTTGAGGTCTGTAGGAATTGGCTCTGGCTCTGCCAGTATGTGAATGTCATTAAAGGGACACTAAAGGAAAATATCAAGTTGATGTGCAGTGCTGAAATATCATTCAAGAAACACTGTAGCGCTTGTTTTTTTGGCAAGAAAATGCCTAGTTTGAACAAAAATCATGTTTTAGTGGTCAGCATTCTGTTAGAACTGTTCATACCACCTGCCTAACCAGGTCCTGCTGATGTGGACTGACCCTTCTCTCAATAATTTGTCAGCCCTACATAGAACCAACCACGGCTAAAAGAAACTTGACAAACTATGCCGGTAAGGCATTCTCTAAACTTGTAAGTAGGGCTGTGTGAATAGCAAAATTTTGGGTGTGAAGCGAATAGAATATTTTTTTAATAATGTTCAAATTTTTTTTAAATAATGAAATGATTAACTACACATTAACCACACACACACACACACACACACACACACACACACACATATATATATATATATATATATATGAGCTAACTTCGCTGCAGTGCACAAGGGCTATACTTGCAAACCACTTTCTGTGGCTACGCATTCAAACCTACACAGCATGTGCTGCTGCACATAGCTCCAACTAAACTGATGCTTTCCGATACAATAAGATGCTTCCAAAATTTAAGAATCACATGAAGGGCTACATTCCCGATCAGAAGGCAGATTGTGTATATATTTAAGTATTAGTGGAGTACCACAAAGCTTTCTGACATAGCCGTAGTAAATGGTTCCAAGATTGAACACGGTTGGCACCTTATGGCGAATGGATGAAGCTCTGGAAGGTGCACATAGCCTCCGAAATCTGTTCACATAATGCTTCCTTCTGTTGTCTACCAGCTACTGCATGTCGGCATGTGCGCCTACACCATGAATATCCCACAGGATGTTTGTTCCGTTGTGTTAGCGCAGTATTAAATGCTGCTAAGTATCCTTATCTCGGTTATAGATGTCAGCATTTTACATTATAGTGCTGTATTTGCACTTTCTTGAGATAACGGAGTGCATATGCCAGACTACCTGCACACAAACACAAGAGTGATAGCACTGCCCCCATAGCCACAAAAGGCTGTCAGTGAGTACAGCTTCGCCGCAGGACTTGAGTGTTACCTTCACTACAGTACACAAGTGTTAGCTTTGTTGCAGTACACAAGCGTAAACATCGCCACAGTATGTGAGTGCTGGCTACACCACAGTACAGGAGTGTTAGCTTCGCTACTGCATGCAAAGGCTAGCTTCGCCGCAGTATACGAGTGTTACAGGCAAGGCATACACTCAAGAATGGGCCATTTGTCACAAGACATAGTATATTTTACCCCTTAATTACAAGCTTCAAATAGTTCAAATAGTAAAAGCTGAGTTGAATTGGACAGCAATGGCTATTTGGAAATAATTCAAATATTCACACACCCCTACTTCATGATACAGTGAAATCTCGGTAGCACAAACACCACATTAACAATCTTTTCGGATTAACAAACTTTCTAGAAATCCCGTACTGACTGCTAATACATTCAACGTATAATTATTTCACTACTACATACTTTAGAATACCGAACTTTCCAGAATAATGAACATTATATTTAGTTCTGCGTCACTTTAACAATGCCTCAGTACAACAAACTCATACTCGGAAGCGCTGCAGTGAATTCGTCACGGCAAAAGGAACAGTAGTCAGATGACACAGTGAATGGACATCTAGCAACTCGCTCCGTAGAAAATGCGACATGGTGCGAAAGATGTCAAAAAGCTGACGAATGGCTACTTTATTGCGGCTGCTGTTGAAAAGACGATGCGCGCCGAGATTGTGCAGAGATTGACTTTAGTTGCTACAGTACCTTTCTCCCCTAAGTGCAGAGTAAAAAAAAGAAATGAGAAAGGAGTACAGCTTAACAGTCTCTCACATGAGAATGAGGACAACTGTGCCATTTAGGGGAGAAAGGTGTTGGTAAGTGTGATGATTCCAGCAAAAAGGTGGACCTCGAGGACCACTTGGGGAAAACGCTCGGTGACCTTGACGCTGGTCATGGGGGGATGTCCAAAGGGCGTCGATGGAAGTGGCGAGCTGGTCAATCCAGGACTCCAAGCGAGACACGACGGAGGATTCTGGTGTTGAAGATAGTGTAGTGACCAAAGCAGAACTCGCGTTGTGGACTCGATTAGCGAGCTGGGTAAGGCGGTCGAGGGTAAACTCCCCTGCAGCAGCCAGGACTAGGCGAGTGGACTGCGGCAAGCGTTGCAGGAAGAGTTCTCTGAACAGCTTGCCGTTCGAGTCGACGTCGCTTGACCGTAGGAGCTGTTGCATGCTGTTGAGCAGCTGGGAGGGGCATTGATCACCAAGCTCTTCACTGGTAAGCAGGTGCCTGAGGCGTGCGCTCTTAGATGTCGTGGTGCGGTCTAAAATGCTCTGCTTTAGATGCTGGTATGGGGCATTGTTCAAAGGTGCAGCGATGACGTCCGCCACCTCTTCAGCCACCTCAGGCGAAAGGTCGCAGAGTAAGTGACAAAACCGAGAATCTCCGAGGAGATGTAGTGCAAATCGAAGGTGGCTTCAACTTGGGCGAACCAGAGCTGCGGGTTGTTGCGCCAGGACGTGGGCAGATGAAGCTGAAGAGCTGCAACGTCTCGCGGGCGCATGGTAGCGTCAGGCAGAACGCTGCCTGAGGGTGGTAGGTTGCTAGGGTCGGTCATCTGTTAGGCCGGGTCACCAATGTTGTGAAACGCGAGGTCGCAGCGGAGCTCCAGACAATGCAACCAGCGTTGCAGGCTTCTAGAACCAACTGACGTATGCCGGGTCTGCCCCTCGTGCACGCGCCACCACTCTTTATTTTTCGTTTCTTTTGCAGCCAGTACAAACGCGCCGGCTCAGAACGCCAACGCTAGCGTTGGCGTTCTGAAGGCAGTGACGACGATGGCATGAACGACTGTGTCACAGACGAGGGTGCTGCGGCAGCACCAGAAGACTGCGACAAGAACGTAACTGCAGATACGATGGATATCATGCAAAAAGTTGGCATATTATTCTGGAGAAGCACTACAGCCACCGTATTGCTCGACAGGAATATGGATGAGCTGGAGTCTTTGATGCTGCAGTATGTGCCACGACTGTCACAAAAAAACCAGACTACTTTAAATAAATGCGCATTGTCTGAGTCTATATTTTAGCATTCGCCTGCTATGACAAACTGACATTTTCTGTCAGTTTGTCATCAGTCTACAGAATGACATTCCTTTTAGCTGTGGTCAACTTCATGTAGGGATGGTGGGCATACATCATCATTAACTAGAGGTTTATCATTTAATCTTATGTTGAGCTACCATGATTGTAAATGTGCTCCGACATTTTATCACTACACAGTTGCATACATGACAATGTGCGTCTTATGGTTGAGGCATGCTGTAAAGATATCTGCAGGAGTGCACATGAACTCGGCCTTCAATTACTTTGCATAAAGATTAAATATCACGCCCCCTCCCCCCTCCCCCTAAGCAGTTATCTTTTACGTAATCCCTCACATGCTCCACAATTATGTGTGACACTGCCATTCCTAAGCCATGTGCAGCTGAGTTTTGCGCCCACTTCTTTCCTGTCAAAGTGCGACCTTTCAGTTGATGGTAGGCAACTGTGCTGCCCATTTCCTTTCTCTTGTGTATGCATGCCTCTTTTTCCATGATGAATCTCTACCAACCAGCTCAACTTTCTGTCATTCCAAGCCAACAGGTACTTTGACTTTTATACAGGAACAACATCCAACAGCTTTTCAAATCATAAGTCATGCACTCCCATCGTGGAAAAGGATACATAGTACCAAATGCATTTGCTAGAAATAATACCCTGCCATAAAAACAAGTGCAAGTAAAAAAGCTTCATCCAGCCTTGGCAGCAGCAATAGCTGTCGGCCTAGAAACTTTCTATTCATGTTTTTCTCTCCTTTCTATTTTTCATTTAACTCCAGTCCAAGCTTCACTCCCTCATTGCAAAAACAGAATGATAGGGTTTACTGTTGCTTTTCCCCTTTTTTTATCTCCTCAGTTTTCCTATCTGTTTTCAACCAAAGCTTTGCTGCTTATCAGAAAATACAAGAACGACAGTACAGGGAGCTTATCTTTACCACATTCTATCCATGTACCACACATAAAAACACTTTCCTGCCACTTTTCAACTGCTGCTCCACACTGCCATTCTTTATGTTCTGACCGGATAAAACTTTCACCCTTTTTTTCACTGTTCACACACAGAAAAACATGACACAGCCTACACAAACTTTCGTTACGGTGAGTGTGGTTTCAAAACGGACACAAGTTGCATACCAATTTTCTCAAAAACTCCGTCACTGCTTTAGCTTGACGTGGTGAGATTGCTGTTGCCAAAACCAAGTAGTCTGCATAAGTCATTTCCTTTGGAACTGTGATAACAGCAATGTCGGAGAGCTTTTCCTCTCGAAGAATGTTAACCAGCTCTTCAACTTCAAAGACACCAGTTTCACCGCCTGTGGGGAAAACAAATGAAAAATTATATATATATATGAATCTAACATTGGCAAAATTTTAGCAGACTTTGTGCCCGCACTACTCATGCCAAGTATTCTTCAGTGAATCTGGATACAAAATGGCAGGCCGGTATTGTCACAAGATAGTTTACAGTTATTTGATAAGTCGAAATGAAGGAGACAAGAAAAAGTAGCCACACAATGGTATGCAAACACACCGAATACATATCTGTACATACCTACATAACCAAGGTAATAAATATCTGGTTTACAGCAGACAATTGTCTGAAACCATGAAAGCTCCTGTCTACAGTTTAATAATAAAAAGATGGTCTAATAAGAAACTGCAACGGTTTCTATAGCCCCATATCATTCAATTAGCATTTCATGTTCGTCAGCCCAGCATACAAGGGCTGTAAAATGGATATTCATTTTTAGGGGCGAAGCTACTTAAGGCGTGGGTCGTGCGTCCCCGATGTATGTAGTAGTAGTAGTAGTAGGTAGCCACCGGCGCGTGCTTGCCGGGAGGCACGCACGCGCCGAGGGCGAGCGCGTGGCTCCCGGCACGCGCTCGCCCGCGAGAGACAACGTTGGCGCAGGCATCGTCTCCTAGCGAGTTTCTTGATTGAGAAATACCGACTGCTCGCGTTGGAGAAGCGTTCACCGGCAACCCATATATATATATATATATATAGGCACTGCATCTTGACTTGCAATGAAGTGCCGGTGGGAGATTTCACTTGTGCATTGTGCATAGTTGAACCGTGAGGATTCGTAGCATGCGCGAGATGTTATAAAACTAGATGGCGGTACTTGTAGTTGATGATGAAAGATGCGAGATGTTATAATAGTTTGATGACATTTACTCAAGTGTTTCACTTTTAATTGTGGGGCAAATTGCACGGAAGAGTTTTACGGTTTACCGATGATTCCTTCTGGAGCTTCGCCCCACTCATCATCATTCACCCCGTGAATATGCTGTGATTTTTTCTGTGTATGTGCACGTATTTTTTCAAGGCCATCCTAATGATGCCAAGGATATGACTCTCATATATATATGATCCTTCATGTAGATGTTTTTTTTCTCCCACACAGCAGCCTTGTTCAAACTGAACAAGGCCCCTCCCGTGAAGCCAAAAAACCTAGCCCATTTGACAAAGCCACTTCATGCTTTTCCTTCTAAACATAGTGCAAGTGTTGAGACACAAACAACCACTAAACCACATGGACATGAGTGTTGTGTTTGAAGGTTAAATCAAACATTAAACCACACAAACACATGTTCATGTGATTTAGTGTGTCCACGTCTCATCAAGAGCACTGCTTTCAAAAAGATAAAGGTCAATCAATACCTAAGTGACATTCATTCTCCTTTAAAAGGGAGTTTCAGAAATAGCACATCCAAGCATCTGTGTGTCCAAAGCCCCACACCTTGCTTACACTCTGTGTTATGTTGTTTGCATCCTAGACAAAATTATTGTGAGACAATGCCTTCCAGTTATCATCTTGTATCAGTGTCAACGGATTACTAGCTGTGGTACACACTTGTAAATACCTGATAATTATTCATAATTATTAATTGGTAAAGTATGTTCAAAGAAGTATATGACCTAATGTTACTAACCAAATTAATAGTTAGTTACTAATTACACTTTATGTCGCAACTCAATCTAGTCAATACTTGTCCAGCCATTTGCACAACTTGGGAAAATAGGTCGGCAATATAAATTAAGCTAACATAATTTATTTAGTGTAACAAGAATGCACTGTGTGACAGAACCCGAGGGCAGGTATCTGCAAGGTGGTGCTAACCTATGTATTTCTGCTAAGTGGACATGATTCCAGCACTCAAATTACATGAAGTGTTTATTTACGAATTAGGAACTTTATTCATTAAATATCGGCTATCACACATTGTCCAACTGCTGCAGTTGGTAATGTGTTGAGAACGGAACACACCCATATCTGTTGTTTACTATCATTAAAATTTTGACAAAACCCATGTTGAAGGAGTTCGTGCATTCTGCGTCCTTTCAATAAAGCCAGGTTACCTTGGAAGCACTTATCAAGCTACAGCTAGTAGCGGTACTTCGATTAGACGCAACTGTATGATAGAAACCGGCACTCACGTTTCAAGTTGAAGCCTTCAAGTGGATCAACTTTAATGTTTTGAGGAATGTAATCCGCATCATCGGACATTTGCTCCTCAGTGGAGTCCAGGATAATCGCCGAGTCTTCGTCTGCAAACAGCATTTTGGCGTTAGCTCTGGCAGAGTGCAGCAGGCTTCGGACTCGGGGGCC
The DNA here is from genome assembly GCA_013339685.2 of Hyalomma asiaticum. Classification (NCBI taxonomy): domain Eukaryota; kingdom Metazoa; phylum Arthropoda; class Arachnida; order Ixodida; family Ixodidae; genus Hyalomma; species Hyalomma asiaticum. The sequence continues at coordinate 306,843,505 of CM023481.1, forward strand.
ATCTGTCGCGTTTTCTTTTGGCATGTCTCCCTTCGGTGCGGCACCAGGCCCTGGACTACTGCTGCTGCCACTGCTACCACCTTCGGCCGGGCTCGGCTTCGGCGGCACGCATTCGAAATCGCGCCAAATGTCATTCAAAATTGAGCGTGTTTCGTCATCTGGTTCCAGCAGGGGCTTCTTGGAAGATTGACTGCTCTCCAGTTTTGAGTCCAAGACGTCGTCTTTTCGCAGGGACGAGTAACGAGCGGAGAAATGACGTCGTAAGGCAGCCTGGTTGGCGAACCGCTGACATAGCTGGTCGCAATGAACATCGGCAACCCGGCAGCCAATTTGTCTCACACCGAGTCCTCCTACTCGGAAAAGTGTGGTCAGCACCATCTGAGACCCCATCGCGATGTGTGCACTCCTCAGTCCTCGACAGAGCGACGACCGGAGTTTCAATGAGCCCACCTCGCTGCTCAGGTAACTTCGAGTGCGCGACGCCTGGAGCCCCACAGCCCTTCAGCCCTTCCTGCCACTTGCACCGCTTGCACACGACTGGACACAGCCGACGAAACCGGAAAAACCTTTACAATAACGGAAGCAAGCGAATCTCTCAAGGTTATCAGTAAGCAAACTTTGCGTCACCCAGATTATGCAATTTGCTCATGGGCTCTGCGACAATACCACGAAGAACAGTACATCGCGACTTGCAATTATGAGTGATTCAAATAAGTAGTCCAGTGCAACTTATTTCGGGTGTTATTTTGATACCATTCAACTGTTCAATTTGATCCATACTTTTTTATCGCGTCGACGTATACGCCAGTAGGGGCCTAAGGGGCGCTAGTGGCGCAGGCAATGGCGCATCCCAAGCACAGTGATGTTCCGTGCAGGGAATTTTCCCTTTTTCAGGGAATTTTCGACCGTCGTTTTGGACGAAAGGGAAAAAGGGAATCTTCGCAATATTGCAGGGAATTTTGGAGGTGAAGACATATCCTTATAATGTTCGAAACACTTCTGTTATGGGGCACTTTCGGTTCGTACTCGGTTGGCAGTTTTCGGTTTCTTCAATCGTTCCCGGCGCGTGTAGCATGGAAAATCATAGCGTTTAAGATTCGTTCCTGTTACACGGAGCGTCTTTTTGTTTACTCCGGGTGGTACTCTCGAAATCCACGTATGCGCTATGTAGTTACAGCACATGAGCTCCGAGATTGTCGATCGCCAACGTAGCACACCCGAGTGGAAGCCATTATTCTTTCACCAAAAGTTGGCAATTATGTGTGCGACAAGCCAGAAGCTTTCAGTAACAAAAACAATAATAATAGCACACTTCTCGTTTTATAGAGCTGCCGTGTGTACACAAACGAGTATGTACGGCATTTCTTCCGCATCGCACAGCGCCGCTACTTCCCGTCAATTAGTCGTGCTCCGTCGCAGAAAATCAAGAGAAAATCTGGCTTCAGGAACGTATTTGGTTGATTCCCTTCGACTTTAACAGCAAATAAGAGCGCAACTAGCGTTGTGAAAAAGCTGTTCGCAGTGCAAAGGCGGGAGGCTGCCTTGATAGCCTCAGATTATTTCTAGTGCAGACGACTAAGCTTATCGTACGTTACGGTGGACTTTATGGTTGTGCACTTCAATTACTTGCCCTTGATCAAGCGAGCCACTGTTTCAGTGCACTACAATATGTTTTAGTGGTCCTTCTGTGTAGCTTCCCTGTGTGCATGAACTGGCGCACCGTAGACTGTTCGCAGCAAGTGCTATGCAACACGCTTAAATGACGCCTATTCTGCTGCTTCCAGCCTGTGTGGCTATCGGCACAGGATGGTTATATCTTCTCACTACATTCCTTCCGAGCATCGGACACGAAGATGATGTGTAAGCGGAGAATACGTTCCTGCAGCTGATTTGAAACATACCGCATCATTCATGATTTCGTCTTATGTGCCGGTGCATTGTGTTTCAGGAGTCGCCTAAAGTTTCCTAGTACTCACAAAGAATTGAAAGAATTAGCGGAGCTCCTGAGTACATACAAAGAGCAACACGCTGCTTATGTGCTGGTGCTGTTTTCGTCGGCATACTTGTACAAGCAAACGTTTGCCATCCCGGGATCCGTATTTCTGGTGAATGCAACATTCTTACCACATCGTAAAGTCAGTAATTGGACTTCATAATACTGAACATTAACGCTCTGTCTTGGTTTCTTCAGAATGTTCTGGCTGGTGCGCTGTTCGGCATCTGGAAAAGCTTTTTCTTGACTTGCCTGCTTTCTGGAGTAGGTGCATCGCAGTGCTATTTGCTCTCCAAATTTTGTGGCCAGAAGTATGTTGTGAGTTACTTTCCTGATAAAGTAAAGCTTTTGCAAGACAAGGTATGTATTATATCTGTTTTCGCTGTACTAACCTTGGTCTTTCAAATAAATTCAGACAAGACAGTCATACACACACACAGACATACACCCACAGTTGCCACAAGGGTACAATTGAATGTTTCGATGCTTCGGCCTAAGTTGGCCTTTCTCAATAAATCAAAACAGGGTGGCAGTGTCCTCTCATACCATGCTTCCCATTAAGCAGAGCATGGTATGAAAGGACACTGCTATCCTGTGCATTTTGTTGTCTTAGGTCTTGAAAGAGGCCATTTAATACATATATGTGTAAAAACTGATTTGATGTATGCCGGTTCACAGGGGCGAAGCCAAAATTTTATTTCAGGAGGGGTCCGAGCCCCCTTTGATTAGTGCATGTTGGTGTGTTTATACTGCATCCATACATATGTGCATACAAACTTAAAAATTTCAGCAGGGGCTTGAACCCCCTTAGCCCCCCATCTGGCTACACCCATGCCAGTTCAATGTATCTTCGATGGGTTAAGGCTATCCATGTCAGCACACATACGTGCACTTTAGAACACAATAAATAATACCCATGTAACCATTTACAAGTAATATTGCATCATTTGTCACTGTCATGCTTTTTCTGATGCGTATTGTAAGCAAAGCTTGCAAACAAAATGAGAACATAACATAGCAATATGCCATGTAGAGACAATAAACTATCAAAATTTATTTGAATGCTTCATGTAAAACTTGGCACATTTGTCTTTTATACATAGGGTTGTTTGTCTTGAGGCTTTATTTTCTCTATTCAGAACATAAAAATTGGCTTCTGCTTTTCAAGCTGATCATTGGGGAGAAATTGGATTTTTTGTGGAATATATATGAAATTTAGTCTTTTTTTTTTCTTGTTAAATATACAAATGTACTAAGCAGTACTTTACATATGGTTTTGTTTTTGTCGGAGGGCATGGTGTTAGAAACCGTATCGGGGGTATTTCAAGCTCTTCAACTCCAACATGTTCATGCTACAGATCTCTCAAGCTGGTAATCGGCATGACATCAGGGTTTTTAAAAAATACTGTAATGTTCATTTGCTTAGCAAATAATAAGTAACTGTGGCAGTAATGAGCATTCATAACTTCTAGTAAATGAAACATGTTATTTACAAAAGGCTGGCATAGGCTTTTACACATCCTTATTAACATACATTATCGTCTGCATGTGCAACATGTTGGTCTTCATACAGGACCTGTCCAATCTTTGAATGTGCCTCAGCTGAGGAAAAGTTATCTCAACATCACAGCTTCCATTAGCTCATCAGCCTATTTGTCGAGAGCCGTGTAATGTCCACAGTGCTATGTGTAGCTACACTTAAGCCAACTTGACGTAACGTCATCGTCCAGAGGATTCTCTTGAAATGCATCTTGTTTGGGGTGCAAGAATACGGTAAAATCAGGTGTTATCCAAAAACAAGCAACTCTAGTTATACATGGTACCAACTTGTACAGAGGACACATGTGCATTTTACTTCACCTATATGGTTCAAACTGGACAAACCAGCTGATACAGTAACTGAGTATGGTAGACGATGATAGAGACAATGTATGGGAGATAAACAGGGGATGTATTTTCAGGAGATTTTTTAAGATGATCAGAAGGGAGGAAAAAAAAAAATGAAAGGATAGGCAGTTCAATCATGCAGCACAACAGTAAAAACTTGAATTAAGAACGACTGTACTAAGAACAATTAAGTTTCATTATAGGTCCGAATGGCTCAAAGATTCAGAAAGTACCAAAAGGTTGGACAATGATCACTGGTGTGGGGGCCAAAGTTATCACTGGTATTACCCATTCCTCATAGCTGTGAGTTTGTGTAGCGTCAATAATTTATGAACAAAATGTACAAAGAACTTTTCAAAGAGTCACAATGCAATGTTGATGCCAATGAATGTTGATGCCAATGTGCTACTTTTAGAGGGGTCGTGAAAAGAATATGGAGCTGCCCGATTGCAGTTGTATTAGTTCAAAAAGCATTTGACACCCCGATCTACAATATTTTGGCGCAATATTCAGTGCACATTTAATAACGGCCATTTGAAATCTTTGCGTTCTTGCACTCCCGAAATAATGATGTGACACCGCAGGTACTATTCAGTGACGTTTCAGTGACTTCAGCTTAAGACATTTAAAAACGTAAGCACATTTTAAACTTTCGTTGTCTTGAAAATAATAGATCTATATGAAAGCCAGGAAGTAAGAAAATAGTTGGACCGCATATGGTGCCGCTGTTCGGATGCAAGGCTGGAGCGCATTTTGTTTTCCCATGGCCTCCGAGGGCGCACCAATCTTAGAGGCCATGATGGTGGCTAAGATGACATCAGCTGCTGAGTTGATGTGATTGCGCACTGGGAAATCGAAGCCGTGTTTTTTATCGCTCTAAATCAGCCCAGACAACATAAAGAAACAATGTATATTGTAGATTGCAGGGTCAGGATTCTGAATACACATATCCTGCAAAATTTTCACAAAACGTTTCACGACCCCTTTAAGTTTACTTTCATCAACCATTGTTATACACATGTGAACCTGCTCCGCATACAAACAAGCTTGCTTTTGCATGCTGTCTATTCAGGTCAAGGAAAACAGAGATCGCCTCCTGTATTGGCTTCTATTTTTGCGCTTATTCCCGATGACACCAAACTGGTTTCTCAACGTTGCATCACCAGTTGTTGGTGTTCCGCTGCACCTGTTCTTCATATCAGTTTTCATCGGTAAGCTCCAATTGTCATGTAAAATTGAAAATGGAAAATGTCACTGATTAGTTTACATGTTTGAAGCCCAGCTACATGAACTGATTTCTTATTGTTAAACTGTGTATGACTAACCAAAGGTGAAGTTATGTTTCTAACCGGCCTCAGCATTTGAATGTGTCAAATGAACAAGGCTAGCACAGGCAGAAGAAAGGGAAATGAAGCGATTTAATGATGTACACCCTAATTACAAAAGAAGGGATGCTTTACTCCACTATACAGAGAGATGTCTCATTGTATTGAGAATTATTTTATGTAATATTTGCGCCGTTAGTAACATAGCAATTATTTGCACATTTCTTGTTCTCTGGTGCATATTTTTATCTCTGTCCTTGTTTAGTAATGCTGTTTCAACTTATTTCGACGCACACTAATTCTATATGTAAACAGTGTGGGACCAGCACCTTTTCACTGAGGCCATAATAACAGCAGCATGCTGTTAAAGCAGATGGGATATAATGATGCTGCAAAGTAATCACACGAATGATGCTGCAGACTGATCTCTATTTCAAATGTACAGTCAACAGCAAAAATTTACGAGACACCTAATTCTTGAAAAGCCTACATTACCACTTAGCCTCGGAACATAGCCTCAAATTAAACATTGCAGCCTTTACATCCTAAAAACCTCGACCCACTGAAACGTTTAAATCAAGGCTATGTTCCCAGGCTAAGCAGTAATGCAAGTCTTTCGAGAGTTTTGCGTCCCACATACTTTTGCTGTTGACTGTACAAAGAGTACGCTCTAACCATAACCCCACATATAAAGGAATGCAGAAGGTTATCTGTGAATCAGTGTGTGTTTATGCTTTATTCATTCCCTATTACTTGTTTGATAATGTTTGACCAATTTGTTCAGCTAGGGTGCGATATTACAGCCTTTCCATCTAGTATGTTTTCTTCAAATTGACTGAGTGTACAAACTTCAAAAGGACATTCAGGAGGAAGCTTTAGCTCAAGGCCAACTTCAAGTTTTCCATTCGAACACATGAAAAATGCAGAAATGATTTTATGAGAGAAACGCTGAAACAGAACTAAATTAGTTGCATCGGACGAAAAAACGTAAATTCTACTGGGCTCAGTGAAGTAACATTTTAATTAGGGCCTGACTTTTTCTTATGAAAGGAACAAAGGTTGAAAAAAATCTGAAGCATCCTACAGCACAAAACAGATATCACAGTTCTCCAAATTTAATCGGCTCGGTATCTAAAGGTGACATATTTGATTTATAAACTTACAGCTTACATGCAATTTATGTGTTTCTAAGCACTTTTAAAAAGTCAGAATCATGGATGAGTACTGTGCTTAGACCAGTTGATAATGGATCTATTTCGTGTGCTATTATCAGGTTAAGCTTACATGAGTACCAAGTTATTGAGTTGTAAACTTAGTGCTTGAGTTTTATTTTATTTTTAATTTTTCAGTGTTGAACAATCAAAATAATAAGATGACAGCTCCAATGAAAATATCAGTCTACAGCAATTGTGGGAATGAAGTACACAGAATCTGTGCAGTGTTTGCTGAGAAAAGTGACTTCACTTCTCTGTTCTCATATATCTAGATAGGAGCTTGCAAGCTAACACTTTCTCTTATGACATGGCTTCTCAGATCTGCAATGCAAGTTGTTATTTTTTTCTTTTCATCTTCTACCATATTTTATTTTTAGCATTAAACAAATGTAGTAAATCAGTTCAAACCTCTAGATTGCCAGAGTGCTTTAAAGCCCATCCTCGAAATGATCTAGCTGAGTGACGAAATTTTAAAATTTCATTGCTTTAAAAATTCAGTCCAGCTAAAGATAAACAGCTATTATAGTAGCATGTTTATTAGCCAAATGAGAAATGTCCATTAAGTAGAACACACACACACACACACACACACACACACACACACACACACACACACACACACACACACACACACACACACACACACACATACATACATACATACATACATACATACATACATACATACGACTGGCTGTTTTCAGGTGCACTGATGTATGCAAGCCTACACCAGATATAGCATATACAAGATTGACAATGTCAAAGACAGATGGGACATATTGCATGGCAATGTTCACTTTAGAAAAATCAGAAATTCTTACAATGCGTATGACGAAAGGGAAGGGGTCAAGGGCTCGTTCTTTATTTGTTAGAAACAACTTAATGAGCAAACAGACAATGAAGCCTAGGAAACAGACAATGAAGCCTAGGCTTCATTGTCTGTTTGCTCATTAAGTTATTTCTTACAATGCGTATGGTTTGTTGATAAGCCAATTTAAAATTTGTTGCTCATGTAAGGGGACAAATACTTAATAAAACATAGGATGTCCACTCTAACATCCAGGTGCAACTTTCATTAAGTTCTATCTTGCATGATTTCCCATATTTACATGTGTTAGTGTTACTTGGTGTGTTGAAGCATGGTTTCAACTAGAAGAGTTCTTAAACGCACAGTTAAAGCTACGTGCAGGTAGCTAGCTCGAATCAATGAATTTTGCACTGGTGCCATGTGTAATAGAGTAATTATGGTAAATGTAAGCTCTTAGTTCACTTTTAGATGGTATCAACTGACACCATTTCTGCAGGGCTGAAAGCCAATGAGAGTGGAAATTTGGGCTTGTTGGTGCATAATACTCTGAAGAATGTTGTAGCGCAAACTGGTACACGAACACATTAGAAAGACACACACACACAGTGCTGTGTGTGTGCCCTTCTACTCTGTCCGTGTGCCAATTTGCACTACAACATTTTTGCTGACAGCCAGTTGTGCATACTTGTAAAGGCCTAGGCATATTGGGCCCTTTTCTGCTCTAGACTCCTGCAGGCATAGAACGACTTTGCAGGAATGTTATAAAATAGTACAGTGTACTATTTTACATTGCACATGCAACTCTGCTTACATTATTTATGTAGACCTGCTGTCACAGTTCATTGGTTATTTTTCCTAGAAAGTGTAAGCATTGCAGAAAGCTGAAATAAGGCTTGATGCCAGTTTTTTAGGGCCTTTACCGAAGGTATATATGCTTTGTGCATCATCAAAATAGCACGAATTTGTGCATATTCTTTACATTTATTGTTACAAATTCACATGCTATGCACCATGTACTCGGTGCAGTCTCCTGGGTTTGTGATGACAGGCTTTGGCTTATTAAGAGCAACTAAACAGGAAGTTCTTTGTTAAAGGGGAAATAATGAAAGTTTGTTGAACAGAAAACAACGTTTGTTAAGTGTGTAATGCATATCCATTGGGAAGGTCTCAATGCATTACACACATTTTTTGGGAGATCCTTATAACGACACCGTATTTCCTGTTTGCTAGTGAAAGATAAGTCTCGCAGTATTGTACTCAACTTCTATATAGCTGGTCTGATTAAACTTTTGAAGACTGGGACAAAGTAAGGCACACAAAACAATAGAAACAGTTAGCTTTACTTTTTCCCAGCCTTTGAAAGCTGAACCATGCCAGTATATATGCAATATCAGCTCGCCAAAGAAGCAGCGCACATTTTTTTAGCCACTTTGGTCAGAGTTGAATGGATAAACATCATCTTTATGGTATGAAATGTTGCTTCTATATCTGTTTTACATAAGCTATGAGCAACAAAAATAAGAGAAAGGATAATTATATAGCTGTGTAGTCCATGCATAAACGAAATTGAGAAAGGTAGGGTTTTGACCAAGTAATGCCATTGAATAATGTTCTTACTGTACTGAAATATCTGGTAAAGCTTATGTGAAACAATGCAATCACATTCTGCTGATGCTAGAATCAGCTTTAGCTGAAATAATACAGGGGATCTTCAGTCACTATTATGGGGCAGCAGGGAATCAGTCTGCACTATTTTAGCTGAAAACCACATAGAAATGCTGTTGTTAAAACAAACTGCGCTGATCTTTTTTCTTGAGCCTACAAGCAGTAAAAATACATGCCCAGTTCACTTGAAGTACTTCAGTCATCAAAGACTTGTTTACAGCTACAAGTATGGTTCCAAGTTCACAAGCGACTTTCACATGCTGTCACCTTTTGGGACAGCGTTTCTCTTTGTCCATTGTCATTGAAAAGCAGTGACAAGTCAGCAAGAGGGGGGGGGGGAAGATTACGCTGAGTGTGAAAACCCAACGTACACCAAGGGACACATAGCAGAAAAGGCATGTGAGGGTGACGCTTACAAAAAGGAAGAGAGAATAGAGCAGGAAGTGTAGAGTACACCAGATAATGATAAGCAACACACAAGCCAGCAGCATAAGTGCAGTTGCCCTTTGATTGCACAGTGATTGCACGCGGAGCAGGCAATTGCAATGTATGCATAGTTTCCTTACACGTGCCGTTGCAAAATCTATTTTAGTGTACCCTTCGACGTGCCCTTTGTAATGCTCTTGAAAGATTGCGCACAAGTAAATTCTAGAAATGCTGTGCATACGAAATGTGTTTCAAAGCTGCAAATTGCCAGTTGCGGGCAAGTAAACTCTAGAAACGCTGTGCATTTGAAATGTGTTTCAAAGCTGCAAATTGCCAACTATCATTATTTATTAAAAAGGTCCTATTGCTACCACAACAAGCCTTAGTGAGTGTGTCATGTACACCACTACTGTTTGAGCTAGCAGGGAGAAACAAAGCAATAAAAGTACCCCTTACACCAGTTGGGCTTCATTATACCACTATGCTTTTACAATTCACTAATCACATTTGAGTGAGTCAAAAACAACACCAACGGTGGACATGGTGCCACCAACAAAACATTGCTAAATGGCTGCATGTATAACAAACAAACTTTTGCAAAGTTTGTTTCCAATGATAAAAGTTATTTTTAGAAGATTAAAAGGTAGGTAGTATGGCTTTCTAGCTGTAAATTACCTGTCATTTGCTTGATTTAAAGCAACACACAAACCAGCAGCCTGCATACTATATTTAATGTGCGACTTGCGTGCCCTGTGAACCAAGATGTGTTTTCTTATCACATTTTACAACAGTGCAACAGCACTGCCTCCCCCCCCCCATTTCCCCCTCTTCCCTCTCTTTCTTGTTTTACAATGTTCAGGCGTTTACTTGTCAATGGCACCTTAACCATGCATAAACCGAGACATTTCTTTCTTACAGGCTTGATGCCTTACAACTTTATATGTGTGCAAACAGGCTGCATACTTTCGGAGTTGAAGTCTATGAATGACATACTCACATGGACTACCATGGCCAAGATGGCAGCCATTGCAGGAGTTGCACTTTTACCGAGCCTTCTGATGAAAAGAGGTGCCAAGAAAGACTGATATATAAACTGACAAATAATTCAACTAAACCTTGTTCATCCTGAATTCACTTTCCTCCAGTTGGTGTTCTTGTACAGATGCCATTAAAATATACATAACTTTTTTTAATTTCCTTGCCTGTGTTGCTTTCTTGGTTATAACCGAGTGTGCCAAAATTTACTGATGTTTACATACAACAGTGAAATGTGCAGTGCAGCTTTGATACTTGTAGTAAAAAAGCAATGCAGTGTTCATTACTTATAGTTATGGTAATGCTCAGCGCCTGACTAAGCACACTCCACAGGTCTGAACTAACATTTAATTGCTCTTAACCTTTATATGCATGGTGAATAAGTGCAACCAGTGAGTTTTGCACTGCAATTCATAACACCATATATAGACTCATGTAAGAGCCACACCCCCAACTTGGCAACTTAAATTTAGAGAGACAAATGCAACCAAGACCAAAAATCAAGAAGCAAATTCTGACATATTCCAAGTAACAATGTATATTCCCATAAACAAATTTTAATTAACTAAAAGCTTTAATGTAACAAGGATCTCCAACATCACGGGTGGCATGGAGGATGACAATTCATGAATGTGCAGGTGAATCAAGCATAAGTATCAGTAGTAATGGTAGCAAAGTACATAGTTATTAATTGTGCAGCATGCACAAATAAATACATCATTTCATTATGGAAATGACTGTGTTCACTGTTGTTACAGACTGCTATCACTGAGAATTAAGGCACATTCTGTGCATGCATTCACAAAAAAAAAAAATAGGCCGAATGGTCCAATCCCAAATTGAGGCTGTACCTAGTAAATAGCTTGAACAAAAGGTGTGTCACTTAGATGAGTCTATATGGTATGAGTTTTACAGACTAATTACGATTCATGTACAGTTAGTAAAAGACGTTTATTTGAAGCACAACTTCTCTTACAATGATTTCATTTGTGCCATAAGTTCTTCCAGTGTCTGTTCACTTTCAGCTGCAACTTCTGTGTCTTCAACCTGATAATAAAAAACAAAGTTTATTATAGGCTCAAATAAAGTGTTGAATATCAAGAAAATAAATTATGATATGGTAAATGTACACTGCACCAGTGCCCAGTAATGCTCGAGAGCTATGGGACCCACCACAAAAACATACAAAAATAAAGGTGTCACAGTGGAGCCAGTATGAAATACCACTGTGTGCAGTCTTGGGCAGTAACTAGTTACTAGTAATGTGTTACTGTTAACTAGTTACTTTTTTCAGTAACTTATAACTGTAACCAGTTACTTTCAATTTACAGGAACTTGTAACAGTAACATTGTTACTTTTTACATGGTAACTGTAACTGTGAATACCGTTACAGTTACCTCCTTTTCAAAAAAAAAAAAATATTCAGCAGCAACACTCTTAAAGAGCACGGTTGGGCAGTGTCGGGATGTTGCTCATAAATACTTTTGACTATCTGTGTCTCTGTATCGATATACATTTGCAAAATGTATTAGTATTCACTAGGCATACTTTTACATTGTATTGCTTGTATAACTTATCGTGATGCTGCGCAGGACATGGAAATATCTTTGCTTTTTTTTTTTCCCCGGTAAAAGGCTGACATATTTTCAGGGTGCAAATGAATTTTTTTTTCTACGAAGCCAAGCAAAGCTCCGCCGGTCGGCGACACAAAATGGCGGCGAAGGGTTCTCCCCACCCCCATGCAGTGAAATGTGCGCGACACAGCAGTATGGTCGGCCTAAGTGACGAAAAACGCTGTTATTCAGAGGCCGGTGCAGCATCCATATTTTTTTCCATATATAGCCAGCCATTTCTTCATGACCTCCTGCACGGAAACCACCTAAAAATTGATGCTTTGCAATGCATCATACACGTTCAGTTCTCAAAGCGGCGGCACTTTCAAAAAGCACTTCCCAAAATGGTGGCGGCAATGTGGTTCGAAGGGGCCCATCCTTGTGTCCCGTCTCAGGATGAGCTGCTATTTCATTTACGAGCACGCAGCAGCCTTTACAGCACCAGGCTGTCCCAATGGATCTTGTAAATAAATTCCCCGACAATCAATAAAAAGTTTGTTACAGCAAAATGGGGCGTACACAACGAATGCTGGTGCTGGGCTTTTGAGTGAGCCCGATTCCATTCCTTTTATCTGAAATTTTACCACGAGCAATTCTAACTAACTGCACGCCTTCATACCTTTCTATTAAAAAACTATAATTTGGTTTGTCATGTATTACTTAGTCTCGTACAGTAACGCAAAAGTAACGACGTTACTTTTTAACAGTAATTGTAACTGTAAGAAGTTAGTTTTGGAAACTCAGTAACTGTAACTGTAACACAGTTACTTTTCTGGCTTAGGTAACTGTAACGCTGTTACTTTTTACTGGTAATGTGCCCATGACTGATTGTGTGTCAGAGAACAAAACGATGCATAGACATCAATACTGAACTAGTCCTGACATGCAATTTTTTTTTTCATACTTTTATGAGTGCTCATGCTGGATCATGGCCTATAACGTGAAAGTGGTGACTGGGATAAGTGTTATGGTGTGCAATAATGTAATAACCAGAAGAGTCACGCTTAGTAAGCCAGGAAGCCTCGAATTTCTAGTCTGACCTCACATGAGCACCAACATCAAATGTCAACTTGTATACAGCAAAACAAATGTCTCTCCAAACAACCTACAACTGCCCCAGTTTTTGCTTCAACTAAACTTCCCTGGCTAGGAACTGCATGTTTGATCAATTGCAGCCCCACCTACATTGATTTATTTCTAGGGTCTTACATTCCAAAACTACGATATGATTATGAGAGACACTACAGTGGTGGGCTCCGGATATTTCGACCACCTGGGGTTCTTTAACATGCGCTGACATTGTACAGTACACGGGCCTCAACATACCGCCTCCATCGAAATGCAGCTTCACCAGCAGGGATATAACCCCACCTACATCCTAGCATCCTAGTTATGAATGATGCTTCATCCACTTCAACCATCAGTATATATGTGGTAAATCTGAACAGCTATAATATAAGCAACATGATGCAAAATGATGTCACTGGTGGCGGTACAGCCAGCAACACTGCTAACACATGCCAGTGCTGGTGATCAGCTACGTATTACATGGCTAAAGCAAAGTAGCAGTTTGAGCATTGATAAAATCAACGTAGTTTTATGGCATGGTTTACACATGTACTTTGCAACAGAGCACACTTAAAGGAGTAGTGACATGATTTTGCGGCGGCTCAAAATGTACATTTTTCGTTTTCTAGCCATGTATTGTTAATGCCCTCCGCACACGGAAGCCAGGAAACACGTACAAAATATTTTAGTTTGGTTTTAAAGTTTTCGTTGCCCAGCCCTGCAAGCTAGCCCCAGCGCAATGGGCACTACGATGATGTATGAACACAGTCTATTAAAAATCACCGAAATCGCTGTCAGAGTCATTGAACGACCGTGAAATTGTCATTGTTTGCATGCCGCACGTGTAATTGACCACAGACGACAGAGCTGCAGCGACGCTATCACGAATTGCTGTCCCTATGTGGCTCAGACGTACATCCAACTATGTTGACACGTCACTAGGAAACCGTCCCCTCGAAATCGAAATCGAAAGTGGGCTTTTAAGGAAGCCGTATTAAAAATACATTCATTGCCTTGTGAGGCACCATGACACTTTTTTTGGGGTTCTCCATGCCATTGCTTTCATTTACAGCAATAATACGAGAACGTCAAAAATTCATGTCAGCACTCCTTTAAGTCAAAATATGATGCCTGATATTTGGAGCTGATGCTTTGGAAATTCTACAAAATGTTTGACATATTTCCTGTGTCTGAATAAGGCACTACTGGGTAAGAAATACTTTGTTTGATCAATGGCTTTAAGCGATGAGAAAACATCAATTACAGGATGACAGAAATTTGTACATCATACAAAAGACCTGAACTGCCACTGCAGTGCAACAGCTCTTTATATCACCACCAAGACCTGACTTGCAAATTGCTGGGCAACGACTGATGCGGACCACTTCCGAAGCTAGGCTGCACTTCACACACTGCCAGTTGTGCATTCACAGTTCGCTGTTTTTGATGAGAAAGTGGGCTGCATAAGTCAAGGCACTGGTTGAGCTGCAAACACAGATCACTCGCCATAATCCTGTAGCTTATACAACATATAGGAACATCACTAAAAATTTAGTCATAGCACTATCAGTCATCTACTTACGTAAGTACACTATGAAAGTTATCCACTTTAAGTTCCAATAACTTTAGTATTCAAGTTATGCAATAGCCAAGCCCAGATGACCTCAAAGCTAGATCTCGGGAAAACTGTCATTGATTAAGATGTACTGCAGAAGTAGTCAGTACTTACTGTTATTCAGACATACACGTGGACACACACAGAAGAAAGGAAAGCCTTGATTCCACCATCCTGCTCTTCCCTCTATTCCACCCCCACCCCCAACGCTCAAGAAAAGAAAAAATGCACTGAACACAGTGCATTTTTTTCTTTTATTGTGGGATGTAGGTGAAAAATGCACCGAGTCCAGTGCAGTGGACACGGTGCAATATATATTGTACCTTTCGTGCTTCAGGAATAGTGTAAGCCAGCTGAATTCCAGGTACAAGACCAGGCACTGTGCACTCCGCACCACTTCCTTCAGCTGCTTCATCTGGTGTTTCTGATACTAAACAGATACCTGTGAAAAAAGAAAAAAAAATACACAAGTGACTTCTTAAGTTGCATTGCTACTATATATCAGAATATTATGCAAGCGTTGGTTGCAGTTAGCTGGATAGTGAGTACCTGTACAAAAAAAAAAAAAAAAAGGAAAGTACATTAGTGAAAGCACATCTGCTCTCACTGCAAAAAAAAAAAAAAAGCTAGATGAAACAACTCACCTTTAACAGCCCCTAGAACATCTATGTTCCAGTTTTGATTTAGGAAAATACCGCATGCTAAAACCTGCACGCTTGAGCTAAAAGTTGAGCACATATATCCACTGACCTGCTTCTAAGGACGGTCAAGAGACCAGAGTGCTTTGTGTGGAAGCTTGTACAGAATTGCTAAGGGCATCGTTTTCTATTCAGGTTTTTCAAGCAAACCAGAAAATAGCAAGTGAAGAACAACCTGGGCACTCACCCCAGATAAACTTCTGACATCCCTCTCAATCTGCATGGCAAAAGTTAGTTCTGGTACAGTGGTCAGACTGCCAGCTCAATGAAGGAAGATGTGCCAGTATTACTAAACATGTGCGCTGCAGTTTGCTTTGAGAGAAAGCCATTAAGCCCCTTGAGTTCTGCAGGACATATGCTTGAGATTGGCCCACACAATGCTCACAGAACACAAATGATGAAAGGGCCTTCTCAACATGTTTAACTCCATTAAGTGCAAGGAGAATTCTATAATGATCAATTTTTAACACTGGTAAGTTTAACAGTACTAGCAAATTGTCCAAGTAATAACGTAAATGCTGACTGTAAGTGGACATTCCTTCGAAGAACTGAGCACTGGGCAAGTTGGTAATCCAGTGTGTCGGAAACTGAAAAAAACGAGGACAAGGAAGGCACACACAAGCACAGGTACAAGACCTGACCTCGCCCTTCTTGCCCCTTTTCTTTAGCGCAGTTTTCAGGGTAAGTGAATCTTCCTGTACTGCTTCTCCTTTTTTTTTTTTTTTTTTTGTAAAATAGGCTGTTTCTGGTGTGTGGACGAAACTAAATACCGTATTTACCCGCATAATTTGCGCACCCCTAATATTTAGCCAGCTTTGCAAAAAAAAAAAAAATTCCTTGCCTATTTTGTGCTCCCCGTTCCCAGCTCGCCGGCGCGCACGCACGGACAGACTTTGAACAGCCGCGCGGCCGCGCCCCTCGCTGCGCAGGCGAGCGCAGTCACACGCAAAAGGAGCTGCGAGTGCGATGCCCCTTTTTCTGATTCTTTTCTCCGGAAGCCCCCCAAGCCCAAAGTACGGTTGCTAGAATAAAAGCATGCGAGTGGGGGCGACGAAAACGGCTGAAGCAGAGAACAAACGAGCCCGGCCTATCTCCTTCGCTCGGAGGGCGGATGTGATAACATCACCCCGATCGGGACACCTGCCATCGATGCGGGGAGGAAAGGCCCCGCCCGTCTTTAACGAGCATGAAAAGACGCGAGGCAGGGGGGGGGGGGGGAGTGTCGCTCGGCTGCCGAGCGATCGCATAGCCCCCATCAGCGGGCAGCTCATAAATTCTTCTACGTGCTGCGCTCTCAACGCGAAGAGACTGCGAAAAGTGTGCCTGGAGCAGCCGTATTCTCTTACACCAGCGTTTTGCAGTGTTACGTGAGATCGTATCCAAAAGAGTTACCGCGCTAGTTGCATTATATTACACGTTATTTCAAATGTGTTCGCGAAATAGCCGCATAATTTGCGCACCCCCTTTTTGGAGCTCTAAAATCGCGCAAAAAAGTGCGCAAATTACGCGAGTAAATACGGTATCAATGATGCTAAAAAGACAGAAAAACTTCACATTTCAGCATCTGGTAAACTTGCATGAGAAAAATGAAATCTGTATGCCAACAACTAATCTTGCCACAAGATAAGGTCATAAAATTTAGAAGCCAAGTAAACTTGCAATAAAAAACTGAGACCTCAAACATGTACAATATAAAAAGACAGATGATTGTAAACTGTCACCTAAAGGCTTCACACAGAAAATATGGGAACTGCAGATAATAACAAGCAAAGGCAGATGTCTTCCTTTTTCATGAACATTATGCAGTATGTGTGAAGGCCTTACAGCACAACGACATTCTTGTATAAATGGAAACAGTCTCTGTATGAAAGCACAATTCTCATAAGGAATGTTCATGAGAACTGTGCTCTCTTATACAGTTTGTATAGGAGAGCACAATTTTCTCATAAAGGCTGTGGCTTTGCCTCTAATTTCCATAATGTAATAGGTGCTAATTCTGTTTCTGATTTCAGGTGCCATCATTGAAAATAAAACTGGGTTCAACCATTTCAAACTCTATCTCCATGTCGAATTCTGTTTTACACGTTGCTAACTGCAACAGAAATGTGGGGATTGAATGTGAAGAGCACCACAGAAAGCACACAACTAAGTTAGATTTTTACCAACTCAGTTTTACAAATGATGACACTGACAAATTTTGTACAAGGCACCTTTGGGTATTTTTGGGCACCTTTGGTCCCATGCTGCTGAAAGTCAGAAGCATGTAGGCATGTTTTTTTTTTTTTTTTCTCATCTTTTGGTTTAGAAATTGATATTTGCACATTCTCTCTGTGTATAGTGCACAGCCTGATTAAACCATATACTGCAGTCACAGGTAGTGACACACAGTGTGACTGCTCCACATAATCACACATTGTTCCTTATGCATTATAAGATGCATTATCTCAAAGCTTTTCCTTGAATTATATCACGTAAGATCCCTAAACTAAATGTGTACTCCACTTAATATCTACTTGTTGCATGTCAAGCATGGAGATGTGCACTGGGATGAGCTTGGTACGTTCTTAAAGCATAATTGAACAACGCTTAAAGGGGAACTCTGGCAGTTTTTTCACCATGTTCTGATATTGATGTTTTCCAAGGGTACTGATAGCCCTGTAGCAGCCAGGGTGGTTTAGTTTGCTCAGAAATGCACTAATAATTTTAAACAACCGGCTGAACAGTGTGTTTAAACCGAAACCAAAACAGGTAGAGGCTTCGCGCAGCGTATGCGATGATGTCACAGCATCCCCGGCATCAGAACTATGGAGCTGGCACCTAAACTATGACAGTGGAGAGATCATGTGATGATGTATTGAGTTATTCCACCTTTTCTGAAGCCAACAGCGATGATTTGAGCACTGAAGTATCGCCGTTTTGCCT
Organism: Hyalomma asiaticum; assembly: GCA_013339685.2. Lineage (NCBI taxonomy): Eukaryota > Metazoa > Arthropoda > Arachnida > Ixodida > Ixodidae > Hyalomma > Hyalomma asiaticum. The sequence continues at coordinate 306,861,775 of CM023481.1, forward strand.
TAGGCGGCCTGCCTGCTCGAGTAGGCAGTGTTGAAGGTAATGACGTCAAAAACACAGTTTGGCCCACATGGGAATCCGCTAAAAGTTTTAAAAATTCATTTCTAGGAAAACTAAATGACTTGCAACAGCCTGCCTTGGCATATATTATTACAGTACCAAGAAGAATATATACTGAAAATTTCAGTGAGATCAGCGGAGACTGAAAAATCGGCAGAGTTGCCCTTTAAGACAGGAAAATGTAAGCATGACAGATGCAGTACTGATCAAAAAATTTTGGCGGATCCCATGCATTGTAGGAATCGATGTCATGTAATCAGCGAGGAATTTGCCTATGCTGAACTGCTTGGCATCTAGCCAAGTGTTATGACGAGGATTAACATCTGTGTGCAAACTGAGCGCATGCAACATAATGCCGACTGTTGATGCAATAGGTTTATTTACAATACAGTGAAGCGCTGGAAGAACAGCCGTGGACGAGTGGTAGCGTGCTTGCCCGACACCTATAGGTGTTCCGTGTTCAATTCCTACCTATACCTAACGTGTGGTAGGTTGACGCTTGTTTGTGTGTGTCTGCTTGTTATTGCTACAACAGATGGTGTGTCTTTCTCTTGCTTTTAGCCTGTGCAAAGTGTGTTCTCATGAAATATGTTCTCATGAAATTTAAACTTATATAACCTGAAAAAAAAAAATTGAGATGATTCAACAAAAGAAACCTGATTTATCCCTGAATATCACCAGGAAAACTACTGCTCGACCTTTACCCCCCAGATTTGAAGATATATAAAACCCAAAAACAAACAACCCTAAATATATGGTACTATAACATCAAATAAATAGGAGCAACTGTAAAAAAAATGCCAACAGCCCAAAGCAGCTGAAAATAATCTATGTATAGGAACGACCAAAAATCCACACACCGAAAGGTAAGCACAGCAACATATTTAAATACTTCAATAACATAGTGAAGACACAGAAGACAGACAGGATGAAGTAATATCGCAACAATTTTGTTTGTTAATTTGTATGTTTCAGTCAAACAAGTAGGCCTTATAACAAAAATACAAAAAACATTCACAATGACTGGCACTATGGAGGTTACACTGAAATAGTGCCAGTTTCATGCCGCTTTTCCCAAACTAGGCCTAAATAAATGTTTTTCCTTTCTTTTGTGTTCTTGATTCAGTAAGGTTATAAAAATCGAGAGCTACTCATTTAATATTATTTTAAACGTCTTGCAGTATTAGAAGTGGCTAAAATATAGTATCAAGAGGGTGGCATATCCATAGAGCCAATGGACTTTTTTTTTTTTTTTTGTGCGACGATGGCGGCACCTGGGAGTCCCGGTAAGCGATTGGATTGCTAAATCCATCTTGAGGCGAGCCAATCAGAAAGGGAGTCTAATATGGTAGCGCCATGGTGCTCACGCGCTCGAGTCGGTTGCTTGCGCTACATCTATCGACGATTTCCGCATTCTGGTGACTAATTGCCCCAGCACTGTTCTCCCGTGTAATTGCCTGTTTATTTATGTGGTGCATGTGTGTGTAGCTGGATGAATTGTGGCGAGGGCCCCCTCGCCTGCCCTCACGGCTGCCTGGCTTGAGAACATAGTAAGTGCATAAATACCTGTTGTCTGCCGGAATGGTGTAGAAGTGCTCGCCGCTCCTGCCAGATGCATCACATATTTCGTGCAACAGTACATATGTGCCATAATTGCTGTCAGTAGTTCGCGCCTTCGCATTTCTACAGCGCGCTCGCAGTCGTCGAGTCGTCTGCTACGATCGTCTGCAGCGAACGAGCGAGCGTCGGTGCTGGCGGCACTGGCGGAGACGCACCGAATCATGTTTGTCAAACTTTTCTATCAAATGGTAATTTATGATGCTCGTGGCTGATAGTATTTTTATTAAAGAACAAGTTTTTGTTTACTACTGTGGTTATGCAATTTTCTTTTTATTAGTGTTTGCTGGCTTTCGTGTACCGCGGATACCAGGTTCGCTGCAATCGTTTCGACGGTGGCGACATCTGATAGAGCGGACGCGCAGCTTGCCACATGCCACGGGCTTGATAGTACTTACCCCATTCATTGTCTTCATGGACTACCTCTTCCTTCTGTTCTTCCACAGGCTCTGGAGGCGGCTTCGCTGCTTCCCGAGCCTGCGTTCCATCAAGCAATGTTGTCAGGTGCAACCATTATTGTGCATACAAAACAAGTGTCAGAACAAGGCATTAGGAAAGTAGCAGAAAGCCAGTACTATAGATGTGAAATGCTAACCTAACTCCCTTAAGTGACCATTTCTGGAAAGACCAGTGGTGCGCTATCAAATATCTGATTCTTCTCAAATAATTACTCCTGGTAACTGCACAACTTATGTGGTATAGCCAGTGATGTGATTCAATGATGCCATTAAGTGCAGCTTCTGGGGCACCTAAAGCCTCACTTTGGGGCAGAAAATCAACCTCTTGGAGCAGCTACCAGTCACAAATTTTTTTTTAATACAAAGTAGTACTTAGCTGTTAATGTTCGAGCAGTTGTGCTGTGCAATTGATATATGCACACATGCATACAGGCTTACATACGATATTGCAGAACATTACACTAAATTACTGCCCTTCTTTTGCCTTCACTTGCCATCCTGCAGTCCTCCGACACTTCACCAGAAAATAAAGAAACTTGAAAGATCTTTGTTTAGAACTGCAATATCTGTGCGGCAAAATGTTTCACAAAGGCAATTGACAGGCTCGAGAGGCCATTGGGAGAAATGGATTTATCATTGAGTTTAAGTAGCATACAGAGAACACTACTGACAGGAACATTTGGTACATCACCAGGATCTTCAACTGCAGTTCTAGTTGTGCTTGACTGTTGTAGTTGTGCCAGTGGTTTCAAACAGTGGCAGTGGCTACCACAAACAGTGGCAGCGTGTTCAAGTATGCTCCTTGAACACGCTTTGAGAATACAAATTAAAAACTTGCGTTATGACCGTGGGGTGCCACAATATACGCAATGCTATCATTACTTCAAATTTTGGCCAACTAATAAGTTGGTTAGCCAGAAAACTCCAAGAATTTGTGGGATCATTTCTAATAAATTCAGGTAACATCATGTCATAATACCAGGACTTTGTTAATATTAACTTTGATTAATAAAGTGAATCGAGCTGCTCCAACTGCAAGAGATGCTTGAAGTGGGTGCTATGTGAAAACCATTATGACTGACATAAAATAAAACTACCAAGCCACCATTACATTGTATATCTTATCAACTACGACCAATTCTGCATTTTCAAGTGTAAAAATGCACTTGAAAATGCACAAAAATATGAGTAACTGCAAAAGCAGCTATTCATACAACAAAGCCCTGTTACAGCCTGTCACAAAGCAGTAAATTGTCTCCTATACTGAATGCTTTACTATAGGCTAATTTTCTCCCCTAGCCAATATACTTCTTCCTAGCTAAAAAAAAAAACTTAAGAGCTTAATGAGAGATTTACCGAACAGTATAATGCAAAAAAAAAAAAAATCAATAACGTTGCTTTTAAAAATAGGTTGTATTAGTTTGCCGTAGACATGCATGACCACCTTTCCCAATGAAAATTTTCATGTCTCTCATCAACACATAATGTCACAATAAGACAGCGACTTGGGTGAGTGGATAAGGCTTAACTTCGAGTACAGAAGAATGGGTATAAAAACCAGGATGGACAGGTAGAAAGACAAACACTTTTCATGAAGATGAAGATAGCAGCCAGACTTAAATATCAGACTTTCTTTGAAGTGGCCAAAGTACATCACATTTGCAAATAAAACTGTGATGACTGAACTTCAAATGGTTTGCATAACAAACAAAATGCTACTTCAGCAGTAAACTTTTTGAGCTTGAATTTAATCTCCTTGGAGCAAAACATGTAAAGAAAGAGTAGCCACAGAAAGCTATTGAGCTTTATCTCTCTCTCTCTTCTTTTTTTTGAACAAAGGTTTCCTGCATATTAACTGAATCAGATGGCGAACTCATATCCACTGAGTACTTGTATTCGTTTACACATATAAATGTATTGATAAACCTTTCAGTGCCGAGCTAAACACTGGCAGTGTTTCCAGTTTTATCTGTCCATCCTGGTTCTTATGTGCATCTATTCATATATAAAGCATGATGCAAACGGTCATTTGTCAGTCTCTGTGGAATGATAAATGAAGTTGGATTTAACACGTTCCTAGTAGCATCCAAAGTAAAAGGGAGTTCGGGCACAGTTACCTTGTTTCTCGAGAACAAGGTATACATAATGCATATTTTCCAGTCAGCCATCTAACCTGAGGTGGAGAAATCGAAGTGGTGAAAAAACTTCTGCACATGGCAGGAGAACGTCCCACAGAACCACAGTCTCCAGTCTGATGACAGAACGCTTACAAGAATGTTTAAAGGGTAACTCCTGCAATTTTTCAGTGTCCACGGATGTCAATAAAATTTTCAATATATTTCTCCTGGGTACTGTAATAATATATGCCAAGCCAGGCAGTTACAAGTCATTTAGTTTTCCCGAAAATGAATTTTCAAAATTTTTAGCAGATTCCCCCGTGGGCCACACTGTGTTCTTGACGTCATTACCTTCAACTCTGCGTGCCCGAGCAGGCAGGCGGTCAAAAGCAAAACGGTGACGGTGACACTTCAGCGCTCAAACCGTCGCTGTCAAGTTAAAAAAAGCTGGCATAACTCAATATATTGTTGGTTGACATTGCCACTTTCATTTTAAGGCAACAGCCCAATATTTTTGATGGCGGGGAGGCTGTGACATCATCACATACACTGCACGAAGCATCTACCCATTTCGGTTTCGGTTTGAACACATCGTTCATTCTAAATTATTGGCAAGTTCTTGAGCAAACTGAGCCATCCTGGATGCTACAGGACTATCAGTGCCATTGGAAAAGAGCGATATCAGATTGTGGTGAAAAACCGCTGCAGTAAGAGTAAATAACATTGTGTACAGAGATGATGCTGGCTAATGAGCACAGCTTGGATTCCATCTTTAAAGCTGCTATGAGTGACTATGCCTCTGCTTAAAGATAGCATTCTCACAGTTGCTGGTGCTTACCACAATGTGTTCATTTGAGTTCGCTGTTAAATATACCATAGCTGTCTGCCATATCCACAGTTACTACTGCAGGGTTCTACTGTAGCTGGTGGAGGAAAGCAATGTACATTAAAGAGCTTTAGTGTAATGCTTCTGCAACAATGTTTGTGACAGGCACTGTGTCGTGAATTTACCCCTACAAGAGTTTCTTTGAAGTGCTCTTATAAGCAAATTTAACTTTTTAATTCTGTGTCCCACCCAAGCACACTCATCTGGCAACCCTTGCTGTGCCCGAGATAATACACAAATATGAAACACCTATAGCATGGTTGTACCGTCTGCTCAGAAGTCTGTTAAACGAAATATTTGTTAAAGAAAAAAAAGAAAAGCTTGTCAACTGTAGGTGCTGTGCTGCTTGTTTTCCAAAATGGAATCCCAATGCAGAAGCTCCACTTAATTTGAACATAGATGTTCACCTTATGATCTTCTGATTTTAATTGTCAGGTGTCTTCAAGGGACAATGACAATGAAAAAAAAAAGACACCATACTGCCTGACGAACAAGAATTATCCCAACTAAACACCTAAAAACCATTTATTAAATTAAGTAATAATTATTTGTTATATTTCTAAATGAAAGTATTTCAGTTTAAGCTTGTTACACTTCAGAAACATCACCAAAGTTTCGAGAATAAAAAGGGCGCTTTGCCACCTTTGTGGCATCCTTTTTCTTTCTTTTTCTTTTTTGAGGGGGGGGGGGGGGGTGCACTCAAAGCATGCTGTAAGTTGCAGCACTTCAATGCTGAGGGCAAAGGTGACTGTCAAAATATTCTATTTGTGTGTTAAAAAAAAACTTCCTATGTGGTCAAGCTGGCTGCAACTGCTCTCACGTGCATTTCTGCAAGTTCTTTATTCATTTCTGCAAATCATGCATTTCAAAAATGTTTTTGGTGTTTCATATGTCCTGCTAAACTGCAATGTTTTGCAGCACTAGTGCTGACAGCCATTTCTTAGAGGTTTATACTGGCCACCCACATGCATCATTGATAGGTTTTTGAAAATAACGCGACGGTGAACGTACTATCTGGGAAAACGTATGATCCAAACACACACACAAAAAAATGCGCAGTTTCACCGGAAAATTCGAGCATTAACAGTGATATCAAAATGTCACTATTTCACGAAATTCAGGCATTAAAACGTCAATAAACAGCAATAAACGTCACCGTGTTGTAACGCGCCCCAAGGCACAGCGGAGTGACCGCGAGCCCTCGTCACGACGCTGGCAGCGCCGGGAGCACAACGCACGCGTGTTGTCCCTTGCTTCTGCGTTTAAGCTACTCCGCGTCTTCGGGCAGATCACGTAGCATGTAACTCCGGGCGCGCGTTCAAATCGTAAATTTCTCGGTGTCCCTAACAGCGCGCGTGGTCATGAATACACGACGCGCCAACGGCGTGCGTCCGCGCTCAGCCGCGCGCACATGCTCATGCGAAGTCGAATATTTTCCATGCGTGACGGTGTGCGCACTGAGGTAATGGCCTCGTGCACATGTCAACAGGTCACGTGACCGGGAACATCACGTACGTCGCGCATTGGCCAAGCCAAGGTCACTGGCCGAGCGCATCGCGTGCATGTTGACTGTCAAAGCAGGCAGGTTTATCTACAAAACATTCAGATTTTCATTTTTTTTCTGCTTTTTTTAAAACCTGCGCTTCCTTGACGCCACCACGGCAACGTTTGAGCTGACCAACGAACGTTCAGCTTATTCATGAGCTGTTTTTTGTGCCCAAGCGGTTCCCGGCTGTTTATTATGTGGCGCTTGAGAACAAACAGCAAGCGCCGAACGGGACCTGCGCTTGTGTTCGACGTCAGAGCCGGCCCCGCCAGCACAAAGCACATGGTGCACTTTCGCCAACGCGCGGATAGGCTGGTCACGCGACTATGCCTTGGGGGGTTGCATGACGCAACGCGTTGACGATTCATGTGATCACCCGCGCGATGTAATCGCCGGTACTATAACCTTGCGATAACCACATCCTCTCGCTCACTCAAAAAAGCAAAGGATGCGCTTCGCCTGGCTCCGCATTCCGCACGCGTGTCGGCTTTCGAAAGTGCTTATTTTTCCTCGTAACGACCGTCGGCTCGCAGTTGGGTAACTTACGATAAGAAATCGCGGGATCGATGTTTTCGAAGCTGCGAGAATTCCTCTGGCAGTATTTGTGCACTATTTAGCTATCATGCTAGACATTTTCATTTGCTCTTTTTGGGCGCGGTCACCGAAGGATGAGCGAAAACGGGAAGTCGAAACTTTCAACTTTCAAACGTAATCAAGATGGCGGCGCTCGGTGGGGTCAAAGGGTGGGGTGAGACGAAAGACGACCTGCATAAACACTGCCGAACACGATGCGCAGTAAAATCGGCCTTTCCGAAGGAAATCGCGGCGCTTTTCCATACTGCCATGGCTATTAAAGGCACGCAGCACATGCGCTTCCAACAGCTACCGCAAGCTTGCTGTTAAAATTGCCTTTATCGTACGTATCGTACGTGATAGCGTTAGCGGCATAGCGGTGAATGTGCGATGTGTGACGGCAAGCGCAGGAAGAGAGCATATGGCGGCGTTTTCTCGTGACATGGTCACACGCGTGTACTGGGTTGTGCGGTTACTGCTCCCGATCGCACGCGCTTCGCGCTTCTCGGTTGCACGTGGACTCTAGCGGCCGGAAAGCGTATAATGCGATCACAGTTTGGAGATAACCCGAACGTTGGTGCCGAATGATCGTACTATCCAGGAACGTACTAACCTGTATAAAAGACGCGTAACTATATTAGAAAATTTTGTGCGTCCGCGATCGCGAACGTTGCAACCAGGAAATCGTATTAACCGGGAACGTATCAACGAGGTTCCGCTGCCCTTTTGTGCAGCAACTACACAAACGGGCTATAGTCGATACAGCTCAAGTCCGCAGCGATGCCCCTCCCACGCCCTTATAACTTCCAGCCAATACACCTCCACAAAGCTTCAAATAGTTCCCTCTTTCAACTTTCCATGTTACCAAAATTTATTTATTTATTTATAGATACTGCGATCTTATACAAGATCTTGGCAGCGTGGTACACATATAGATGCATAAAACAGAAAAATAACAAAGGGAAACGATCAAAGAGTTTCTTTGCACATGCAATTTGAAGAACGAAACAAAGGCAAGTGATGTTATTCTAACAATTTTCAAATCAAACAGACAATGCGTTAGCACAAAAAAGAAAGAAAAAAACGCACATGAAACATCTCAGCCAGACAAGAAAATGCTTGCTCCTGAAGGTGTGATTCAAATTGTGATAGTGAATCCTGTGTGACAGTTTTATCGGGCAGTTTGTTCCTATCGACTATAGTTCTTGGAATGAAAGAATACTTGTAACAGATGACACGTGTAGTGAATGGAATAACAGCTAATGAGTGTGTGTGCCAGGTAGCGTAACCTGTTGTATATGCAAGATGTGACGTGTCGATCTTGTACTGACCTTTTAATAGCTGAAAAAAGAGTTTTAGACGACATACACGATTTCGATGACTTACAGCAGGTAGGCCACTTTGAGATACAAGGTTAGTGACTGAAGTGTGGCCGTACGTATTGTAGATGAATCTAACAGCTTTTTTTTGTAAGCTTTCTAGTTTTCCTATGTCGGTTTTAGTGAACGGGTCCCATATAACTACGGCATATTCTAAAACAGGGCGGACGAGTGTTTTATATGCCAACAAACAAACTGTTGGTATGGATGATTTTAACACACGCCTTAAAAAGAACAACTTACGGCGACAGTTTGCTAGCACCTTGTAAAGGTGTTTTGACCACAAGAGATTTTATAATGCGTAGCTTCTGACAAGCGAAGGTCTTCCGTGCCATAGCAGTATATTAATTATTAATGGCTTCTTTTTTAATGTTACCCGCATATACACTGTCTTTTCAAAATTAATGCACATTTGCCAATGTTTACACCAATCAACTACCTTATTAAAATCCCCATTTAACCTAAGCTGGTCTTCGTCTGTTGTTATTTCTTTATACAACACACAGTCGTCAGCGTAAAGCCTGACTTTTACGGATAAGTCAGCAACGATATCATTGATATACAACAAAAAGAAAAGGGGTCCAAGAACGGATCCTTGTGGGACGCCAGACTTGACAGGAACTATATCTGACACTGTTTTATTTACATTAACAAACTGGTGGCAGCCAGTGAGATAAGCTTTAATCCATCCTATCATTTTATCCTTTTTTAACACAGCGCGTAGCTTATGAAGCAGTTTAACATAAGAGACCTTGTTGAATGCTTTGCTAAAATCCATAAGTATGGCATCTGTTTGTTTCCTTTTGTTTATAGTGCTAGCAAAGTCATGTATGATCTCAACAAGCTGAGTGGTTGTCGAGCGGCCATTTCTAAAACCATGCTGCATATCTGTTAAAACTTTATGTTCGTCAAGAAAACTAATGACACATTTGTTAATGATATGCTCTAAGAGCTTACATGATATTGAAGTTAATGATATAAGCCTGTAATTTTTTATGCAAGCTTTGTCCCCTGATTCATGTAAAGGCTTCACCCTAGCAACTTTCCAGTCCTCCGGTAATGTTCCTTTGTTAATAGACCTCGCAAATAGAACATGTAAGTATTTTGCACACCATTCTGCACAGCGCTTTAAAAGCAGTTTGGGATACCATCAGGTCCTGGAGATTTCTTGATATCAATCTTTAACAGTAAATTCAGAATGCCATGTTCGGAAATAACACGGTCAGGAAGTGAAGGCAGTGTTGTAGAAAAGCGTGGTAGACAACTGTCATCGCTTGTAAATACACTCTTGAAATGGTCATTGAAAGCAGCACACACTATTTTCTCATTCCGTAACATTTTTACCATTTATAAAAAGGGTGTCGGAAGATGAAGAAGCCGGCGTCACAACCCTCCAGAACCTCTCGGGAGATGATCTGATAAAGTCGGGCAGCAGTGTGTTGTGATAGTGGTGTTTATCTTTGAGAATTTTTTCTTTAACTGTTGCCGACAGCTTATTAATAGTTTCTTGCAACTGTTCATTATTATGCATTTTCACTCGTTTCTTTTTTAACCACTGAAGCTTCTGTCTCATTTGTAATGTCTCCCGCGTAATCCATGGATTGCGGCGCTCAGACTTCTTCACTATTTTAGGAACGAAACGCTCTATACAATCAAAAACCAAACCTTTGAAAAAATTCCAGAGGTCATCAACACAAGTAAGGCTCACAAATTTATCGTAATCGAAAGCCAGCATATCTATTATACGCTCATCCTGTGCTCGTGAAAAATTGAAAAAGGATTGAGCCCTATTACCTTGATTGGTTAAGACATTTTTAAGTGTCAGGACAACCGCTTTATGGTCTGAAATACCTGCTGTTACAGAACATGAAATATTTTCTTTTATGCTACCACTAACAAGAAACAGATCAAGAATGGATCAAGAAGAGTGGGGTTGGCAACAATAATGAAGAGGTGCATAAATTTTGATGTCTTCATTCATTTATTAAAGTGGAACACGGGAAGGATAATTCTCTATTAAGCTGAAATCAAGCGCTTGTAATGAAAACATCCAGCGAGGACAAGCGCCGCCACCCGAGTTTTTCAACTCAATTCAGTGAAGTTTCACGCATAAAATGGGCTCGGAAGCAAAATGAACTGTACCATGGCTTTTTGCAGACGTAAATAATGAGACCACCATGCATTTTTGTCCATGCTTCTCAAGCAGCTCATGGCTTATACCGATGAAAGAATTTGGGAACAGCAGACGCTCCGCAGGTAGCGAAGGCATAAACATGACAGCATTTTGAAAACGTCGCATGACGATGACTTCGTTTGCTTCAGTGATTGGCTGGCGGAGTAACACTGACGCGCCCAGTCTGTCGGCCCTTGTTGCCAACTGCTGTTTTTTTTTTAGTTGTATCCCACTATAGATACATTTTGAGGCATTGCTCAAAGTGTGGTGGTTTAATATTAACTCTGGATGTACAACCGGCGTCAAATAAAAGCCTAACAGTGGAGCGTGTGGCCCAGGCATTAGCAATATAGTGCGCGCCGTCCAGTTATCAACATGCTTGCACATCCGGTTTGGGAGCACTGCGCAATCCCCCTGTGTGATATTTTTTCTTGTTCTCCAGTTTTAATAAATGAAAGAAAGAAAATAAAAAAGAAGGCAGGAGATAAAATACTGCAATTTACGGCGACTATTTTAGCACACTTTACGAAAAGCATGAGTACTATCGGTGCCACATGAAACGCGAGCAGTGGTAAGTAAAAGCGAATAACTGCAAGTGATATGACCAAAGGCGTTTGGCAGGCCCACACCAGCCACAATTATCACCATGTGATAACTAGAACAGAAGCGAAGATTAGAACAGAAGCGCAGTGCTGCCAAACCGGATATGCATATGCGGGCATTAGGGGTGATGACTGGACGGCACGCACTATACCGTTGTGAATGGCTGGGCCACGCACTCCACTGTTCGGCTTTCACTTGACGCTGACTGTACATTACAACACAATACGACAGGGAGCTGGACAATATGCAGGGTTGTTTGTTTCTTTTATCCAATCCACCTTTAGCATGTCTGTGTGGCGCCCTCTCACGGACACGGGCACGAAACAAGATGTACGGTGTCACGCCAAATCTGTCGTCTGCTACCACAGTGTTTTTCTATGTATGGCACAACAGGGTCGGGCAGTGACACATATAGTAAGCGTTATGCTCATTCACAATTTGAAACGCTGTACCCACTTCTACCATGCCTCGCTGGCTTTGTGAACATCAACAGCAAAAAGAAGAGCCGCCCGTGAGAGAGCCTTTGGGGTCTAGAAATGGGACAAAATGCCGCCCGAACGCGAAAGGTGAAGCAAACACCGCTCGCTTCCCATATGGACATTCAGTTGAGGGAGAAATCCGGTTTGTTCAAAACGGTCTGCGTAAAGCGGAGGTACATCTCGTGAAAGAAGACGCACGTGCATCAGACAGCACCCGCGACCTGCCTCCCACAATACCAGAAACAATACTGCTTCCCCTCTCAATGTTATGGTTAAGCTCATGCTTGCATGTGCTGTAAAAGACAAAGCTCCATTGACTCTTTATATCTGTGCTGTTTTCCATTACTTTCCTCCCATTTTTCCCTCTCTCCTCACAAAAAATAAGGGAGTCTTCTTGGTGCACTGTAAGTTCACGGATGTCTAGCTGTTCTCTTCAATTCACGGAAGTTGGCCTATGCGGAGTGTGGGAACGCGGCATGAAAGCACCAAGGATACGCATCTGTAGACCATAGCCCGCAGGCCTGCGGTACCACAGGCCCAGTAACAAGTAAGGCCCCTCAAAAACAAGTTTGCACGGCTCTGTCCAAGGTCACGCTACCTGCTAAGAGACGTGGGAATATATTTTTCTGACTCTTTGTATTTGTGTTAGTTATTGTATTGTTTTCTCCTTGTCCTCTTTCTCTTTCTTCCTTCGAAAATAAACCAGTCACCTTGGTGCGCTGAAAGTGAACGGACATGTTGTGTCTTTTACAACTTGGAAAAGTTTCTCTCCAATTAAGCATACAGAGAAATAGCTAGAGCTCAATCCATGTAAGGTTTTTGACAGTATCATCTGTTCAAGCCACAGAGCACCTGCATGCCTGGTCACCGTCACGAACGGATGTACAAAGAGACCAGGATCAATAAAAAGCCAAGCGAGAAGCAGCTGGAGGAATTCATCGCAGGAAGTGAATCGCGGTGTTCTCTTACAACAACGAATGATGAATAATTTGGGGATGATGTGTATGCACATGATCTAATGGTTAATGAGTTGAACCACACAACAATTAACTCACGGAATTATCTGAAGCATTCGTCCTCCATCACTGAAAGGTGCTGCAATATTCATGCTGTCAAAGGAATACAACAGGCGACATGCTGGAACCCTCTGCCTGGCCGGGTGAGTTTTCTTTATTGTGACATTCAGTGTGATCATGCGTATTGCCAAACCTCTGCCTTTGCGTATCCCTGTTGTTACACAAATTGTTTAACTACCAGAGCACAGAACAATGGTCTTACTCACGTTTCCGGCGTACATTCCTCACTGCTAAGGCCGTGTCAGATAGGCATCGTTATTCTGCCTGTACTGTACGATGATGTGAGAGAACTTCACGCTATGAAAAGTGTGTGAAAGTGTTGCGCACCAGCACAGCTGGCGCCAAGTGCCATTACTTTCAGTAATGGGTACACTGTTTCGCATTGTGTGCTGCTTACGTCGTCTGCTATGACACCGTACAGGTCGTTTGCGCCAGTTGCGGCGCATGCGCACTCGGACCATGCAAAATGCGGATTCTTACACCCCGAATGTGTTTCAGGAACACTGGGATAAACCCGATTTCTCCCCGATTGCCCCATACCAACCTGTTTTCTTTTAATGCTGCATCACATTTGCGGTGAACACGCACTATAGCTACCTGACCCCGGGGCAACGAAGTTACATCCTGCTGACTTAAACGAGCTCCATTGTTGTGAAGCTCATTTCACAATCTGCATGCAGTACTGTGGACACTATACGGCAGTCATTAGTAAATTTAAACTTGTAAATATAACCCCAGAGTCGCAGATCAGGCAAGAATGAATGTGTGAGCTTTGCAGTTCCACGACCGAGCGGAAACCATTGCGCCGACAATATCTTGGTGAGCAGCTAAATAGGTGTTTTTGTATTAACAGATTGTTCCTGAATGCTAGAAGACGATGTAACCACGTTAGTAGTTAACACACATTCTATAAACAGGATCCTGTGCACCATCTGCATACCCAATTGACAGTCGCTGAGCATAGCATTTCATTAGGAAGTGATGATTGGTTGATAGGTAGACAGATATAGAAAACAGGCTAAACTGCCACCAGGGTGAATTAACATCACATGCGCTATTAGGATATATTATTCCTTCCTCTCAGTCACAACGGTGTACAACACTAACCTGTACAGAATCTTCTAGATGACCGATGACGAATCACATGACAACATAACACTTGCTACCCGTTTGCTATAAAGACGACAACGATCCTATGCCTTCACCGTAGCAATAGAAAAATGCGTGCTTGTGCTGGTGTGTGTGTGTCGATGTATGTGTAGATGGCTCGTATGTCTGCTAGCTTTCTCTCTTTCTTTCACGTAATGAGCTTTTTTCCTTTATAATCCATGCGTTAAATACGACATAAGAAATTATAGGATTGTTATTCGTTGCGCTTCACCCAACTGCGACTTTCTAAATCTAGCAACAATGTCTGCCTCCTCCAACCCTGGGCTTTCTCTTTTTTTGCTCTCCCCCCCCCCCCCCTTTTTCCCCTACACACGGAAATGGTTCCCAGACATATTGACACCAAATAGCATACAAAATACTAACGCAGGCCGGAAATGCTTCAAACGACTGTACGTTTAACAGTTGAGGGTAAGCTGCAACCTAGAGTACTAAAGGTTACTGGTTCGACTCCACCACCCCCTCTGAATAATGAATACGTTCTTTAAGAAGCATAAGAATAAAAAGTGGACATGGAAAAGCTCTAATGGGGGAACAAAAAACGAAATTGTCTTTATAATGTACGAGCAACCAGGCATAATTCAAGACACAGAAGTAGTAGGCAAGATAAAATGTAGCGATCACAGATTAGTAAGGGCAAAGATTGTAACCTAAAGAAAGTAAGACCTAAATTAGTTACTAGAAAAAGGCAAAATATAGGTAACCAAAGCAAAAAATGAACAATTTAAAGTCGCACTAAAAAACATATTTGACGCATTAGACAAACACGATGAAGATTTAGAAGAAGTAAACAAAACCATAACGAAAGTGATTGTCCAAACAGCGATAGAAGTTGGGGGGTAAAACAACAAAGCAAGATGTAAGGAAGTTGTCCCCAGTCCACTAAAGACTTAATAAGAAAATGCCAGCAGATGAAAGCGACTTCAGCAAAAGATAAAATAGGATTCACAGGATTATCAAAGCTGATCAGTAAACCCATGCAAGGAGACGTAAGGAACTTTTAATGGGAGAGAAATAGAGAAAGCAGTAGAGAAAGGTGCCAGCATTAAATCGGTCAAAAAGAAACTGCAATTAGGAGAAAACAAAAAGAAAGCATGCACTGAAAGATAAACAAGGTAACAGTAAAGGCAGGAGAAGATTTCTAGATTTCTACTCTGAACTGTACAGCTTTGAGACAGACCATGCAACCTTAGTAGAAATCAAATCAGAGGAGGACATTGAAGTTCCCATGTATAACCACTGATGAAGTCAGAAAAGCCGTCAAAGGGATGTCCTGAGGTAAAGCAGCAGGTGAAGACGGCATAACGGCCAACTTGATCAAAGACAGAGGAGACCATATATTTAAAAAACTTGTGTCGCTTTTCATGAAATTTATCAAGAGATGTAGCGTATCGCTCAGCTGGAAAAATGCTAATATAATCCTAATACATAAGAAAGGTGACATAATCGAATTAAAGAATTACAGACCAACTAGCCTACTCACAGTAATATACAAGCTATTTACGAAGGTAATTTCTGCTAGGATCAGAGAAACACTCGACTTCAACCAACCAAGAGAACAAGCTGGTTTTAGGAATGGTTACTCAACAATGGACCACAGCCATGGTATCAACCTAATAATCGATAAGTTCACTGAATATAACAAAACTCTTTATATGGCCTTTATAGACTACGAGAAAGCATTTGATTCCATAAAAAAACAAGCAGTTCTAGAAGCTTTGTGTTGACAAGGTGTACTTGACATATACATGCAAACCATAAGTAACATCTACAAAGACTGCACAGCCACACTACTCTTACACGAAAAGAGCAGTAAAATTCCGATCAATAGAGGGGTCAGACAAGGAGATACGATATCCCCAATGTTATTCACTGCATGCCTAGAAGTGTTCAAACGTCTAGACTGGGAAAAAAAGGGAAGTAGAATAGATGGAGAACGTCTCTGCAATTTAAGGTTTGCAGACGACATTATGCTATTCAGCAATGATGGTGACGAACTACAAAACACGATTGTGGGCCTAAGCTGGGAGAGTCTTAAAATTGGACTAAAAATGAATAGGCAAAAGACTAAAATTATGCTCAACAGTCTAGCTAAGGAAGAGGAATTTAAAATTAACAATGAGTCCTTACAATGAGTGAACGAATATGTGTATCTGGGGCAGTTGTTAACAGGAACGCCTACCCATGAAAAGGAAATCCTCTGCCGAATAAGAATGGGATGGAACGCATTCGAGAGACATTCCCAAATCATGACTAGAAACTTGCCACTGTCACTAAAGCGAAAAGTATTTAATCACTCTAGTCTCGCAGTACCAACATACGGGGCAGAAACATGGAGGATAACTAAAAACCTAGAAAATAAATTAAGGAGCATGCAGCGTGCAATGGAAAGAAAAATGATAGGTGTAACACTAAGAGATAAAAAACGAGCGGAGTGGATCAGAGCAGATAGGAGTACCGGATATTCTTATATCAATTAAAAAAAAAATGTGGACCTGGGCAAGGCTTATCATGTGGAGGACAGATAACAGTTGGACAGTAAGAGTGACAGAATGGATACCAAGAGAAGAAAAACGCAACAGAGGTAGGCGAAAGAATAGATGGAGCGAAGAAATTAAGAAGTTCTCAGGTATGAAGTGGAACCAATTCGCTCAGGATAGGGCAAACTGGAAATCGTTGGGAGAGGCCTTCATCCTGCAGTGAACTTAAGATAGGCTGGTGACGATGATGATTAATATAACCCCCGAAAGCCCAAAATTTTGAGAATGGTTCAACAAAAAATCCAATTTCTCCACGGATGTCACCTAAAAAAATAGCACCCAATTTTCATTCTCCCCCCACACACCCCCCCAATCTGAGAAAATACCAAACCCAAAAACTAACAGCCCTAACTATATGACTGCTAAAAGGTCTGCAGAGCCCATTTTATATAATTTTGAACACAGTGTCACCTTGTATTCCTTCTGACGCTGTCTGCAGAAGCTGTCGTCACACTGGCTGTTTGGTTTCATTTGCATTGTTGGGAAAAAGTCTTGGAGAGCGTTGTAGCCAAGGTAGTGGGACACTGTGCCAAATTTTAGAAGATACCTGGAAAGATTTGCAGTGAACATCATTAGACAAGCTATTTATACACATATACTTCATCCACAGCATATGAGTAGCAGTGTGTACACCTGCAATCTTTAATGACTAATTAATGTCCGAGTAAACTCTGACATTAACAGGTGACTTATTAACGTCAAAGTCAACATGTGACTTCGGACATTATTAAGTTGCAGTGACACATCACCATATGCGAGTGTGGGCTGGAAGCCCAAATATCTTCTAAGGCTTGGTGCTCAGCATATGCCATTTCAAGAATATAGTCACACTTAATTATTAAAAATTTATTAACCCCAAAAAGCTGAAAAAGAAAAAGCATCAGCAATCAAGGCTCAGTGAGCAGTGATCACAATCATTTTTTCAGCAACTGCTGCAGGAGCTTGTCTGTATAACCAAGCTTGAAGCATGCACCAGTCTAGCATAATTCTGCCAACAGAATATTTCTAGCGAAGGTTCAGGGGCCAACAGGCAAAATTTCTTTGGGAAAAAGAAAAAATAACTGTATAAACTTGGTGCATGAAAATACAAAATAAAACTAAATTTACATACTATAGAAAATTCAGAAGCATTGGAACTTATGCTGCAAAAAGAAATTATACAAGATTCAATGTAACATGTGCCGCATTAAGGTGAAACTTAACAATAGGCCTACTAAAAGTCTGCTTCATTATAGGGACAAACTGTGCACATGTAATGCTGCTCACTGATCGAATACAGCCACTGAGATCATGAAGAAAGCAAAGCTAGATGTGAATTGCTACATCAAAATACACTTTTCTCTAATGTTTATCTATATGTAAGGCATTCAAGCTAAAACCTTACTATGATGCACTATTTCTCTTTGCATAGTGATTGATGGTGTTCTAATAATCTGGGCTAGCAATTAAGTAATTGATTTATTTCTGGCATTTTATGTCCCAAAACTATGATATGATTATGAGAGGTGCCGTAGTGATGGGCTCCGGAAATTTCAACCACCTGGGGTTCTTTAACGTGCACTGACATCGCACAGAGGCCTCAACATCTCGCCTCTATCGAAATGCAGCCACCACGGCTGGGATTCGATCCCGCGACCTTCCGATCAGCAGCCAAGTACCATAGCCACTAGACTACCATGGCAGGGCAACCTAGTAAGCCCAATAACTTCAGCATACATCCGACTAACTGAATGTAAAATCAACAAATGATAAGACAGAAAACACACACCATTTAAGTCTGCTATGTCTGCCTCATCATCAAAACAAAGCATTAGCCATAGCAACAAAAGTAGTGGAGAATGGCCGTAATGTGTTAGTGACTATGGCAAAGCAGCTGCATGAAGTCACAGGCTTGATCCTTGACCATTTCTTGAAAATAAACAAACACTCGCCAAAGAAGCAACGAAAAATGAAATTTTTTGTTGCTTCTTTGGCAAACGTTTGTTTATTTTCAAGAAATATATGCCCCTTGCCAGACACTGTTCCGTTGAACCCTGGACTATCCTTGACCATTATGGCCACATTTTAATGAAGACAGATAGCAGATAGCGAACAGGACGATTTACAGAGTACCAGTGCACAATTAAAAAAATCCCAAGTGGTAAAAAAAAAACTAATCTGGAGTTCTTGACCATGATAAAATCAATCAATCAATAAATCAATCAATCAGAAGCTTTAAAGCATAAGCCTAATTTTATTATTGAAATAATGCACTCACTTGAGGGTATTTTGCACAAGAAATCCTGCAACAATGCCCATTGTAGTAGGCAAGCTCGCAGCACAAACTCCTTCACGTTTCAATGTCTTTTCATCGATGTTGGAAGCCACGACTAAAGGAGGTGCGCACTGTAATGTAAACAAACACTTAAAATTGACAACACCCATTCCTCCAAGGCAAATGTACATAAAATTACAACATAATTGTGCACCTTGTTATATCTTCATCTGGTTTATTACATGCAAAAGATGTAATTAACCTTATGGCATTTCGTTTTACATTTCAGTGTCTTCCTTTACTATATATTTGTACCAGCACACGCATTCTTCTATGAGCCTACAGTGCACCGAAAGGCCTCGAATGGTGCCTTCAAAGTGGACAATGCTTGTTGACAACGATATCAGCGTGTGCTGTAAATTGCTTAATTATATGTGGTATCCCACGATGAAATGGTACACATCTGTGAAGGCATGTACAACATGGCACTACTCTTCATGCTACTTTTACTTGCAGTTTTTATCCTTGTATAACAAAAAACTGCATGTAAAAAAGCAACTGCTACTTTCCACTGCATGATCGTTTTTCTGCAACATGAGCCTAGAACCACAGAATTAGCATAAACAGCCTAATCATGTCATTCACACTACTTACAGCAAAACATGCCGTTTCACCTGGGACTACAAGCTGTATGTGGCCAGAGACTGCATTTTCACTAACACCAGACTCAATCCAAACTTGGTTGAGTTCATTGCAGGCCTATAAGAAAAGAGCAAGTAAATCAGCTTTATCACTGTGTCACAGTTGTGAGTCTGCTTGATAATAAGCGAATGCATTGGATCTACAAACATTAAAGGGACAATAACGGAAACTGTTAAGTTTGGCAAGATCGATTTTTTATCTGTGTTAGAGTCTATCACCGCTTTCTGTGGGCCAATAAATGAATTTTAGCATCGAAAACTGCCACCAAAAGTCCCTAGTGTCACTGCTCAATTTGAATCACTCACATTGAAAGTCACGATCTCGGCTGCCAACACTACAGTGCATTGAACTCCAGGGCTGTAATATGCAGCAACAACTGCGGCTTACTGCATGTGTATTTATTGTCAAAGATTGTCTCATTCATTTTTCATTTATGAAGTGGAGCAGTAATCAAGTACTCAAAGCAGATGAAGTGATGCCATTATACAAACGTACCCACTGAGTGCGACAGAGGGCGCCACTCCGACGCCTCAATTTTGTCGTTTTCTCGATTACAGTTGCTCTGTTGTCGCCAGGAATGGTGACCTGGTTGTTACACAAACCTAATCTTTCAATCTTGCTCAACTTAATATTCCCGTCTAGTGTTCCTTTAAAAAAGAAAAATGTAACAGGAAAATGCTTTTGCAGCCAGAAAAGTGAAGCTAATTTTAAAGGTACTATGAAATTAAAGATATGTTTGAATAAAGTTATTTACTTTAACCATGCACTATGCATATAAAATTTCCATTATGACAAACTTGTTTTGCATGCAATGGCAAAGTTACAAAATATATTTGTAGCAATGCTACACATTTCGTGCTTACCGTGTTGATTGCCATGCGCGCTTCAAAGTTGTCGACACAGCTGAGAACAAGGTCTACGGGACCACCCTCCAAGCTGCCAGTCCTAGGTGTACAGATATTTGCAGCCATTATCACATAAAACAGTAAATACAGTAGAATCTCGATGATACGAATTCGTAAGGAGCACGTAAAATATTCGTATCATCCCGAATTCGTATGATCCAAAACAAATATTAAAGCTGATCATGAAGATGAACAAGAACTTTATTGGGGTCAACTACTTCTTGCTGAAAAAGTCCATGATGTTCTTTTGAACTTGTTTAACTTCGCTGTCCCTCAAGAAAGCCGCCTGAAAGGAATAAAACCGTGCTGTGGTTTCTTCTCTCACGCTGCCGGTGCTTACGGTGCGACGCAGTACATCGAGGGCATCAAGGTTCTCCGACATTGACGGTAGATCACACTCACCAGCATCTTCACCATCACTCTCAGACTCGGTATCCTTTGCCTCATTGACCAATTCTTCGATGGATCGCAGCCCACAGGTCACTACGTCGTCATCCGCGGTGACGAAGTCTCGTGCCGAAGCTCGAGTTTCAAGGTTCTCCCAACCCTCGATGTGCAAATTGTCGTCAGGCTCTTGGTTTTCTTTCGTCGGAGCCGCATCCGATTCCGCGAAAAATCCACACTTGCGAAAGCAGTTCGCGATCGTGTCCTGGGTCACATTATCCCAGGACATGGCCAAGAAATGTAACGCGTCAAGCAGGCTAATTTGCAGGTTTTTACCCTTGCACTCAATTTTCGCCAGGAGCCTCCGCACAAGCAATCCCTTGAAATGGTGCTTCACATTTCAGATTATTCCTGCACCCAGCGGCTGTAGACGGCTCGTGGTGGTTGCGGGCAGGAACCTCACGGCGACATTGCTGAAGTTGCAGTCTTAGGATGGGCCGAGCACTGGTCGACGAAAAGCAAAATTCTTCTGTTTTTCGCTGCCATTTTCCAGTCCAAAGTCGTAAGGAACTTGCGGAAAAAATCTGCAGTCAAAAATCTGAGTCAGTCGCTCGTGTGAAGCGGTCATTTCACGCGTTCGTATCATCCGCAATGGCTAGGGAAGCTGTTCGTATAACACCGAATGACGGCGCATTTTATACAGCGTAGTCCATCCAAAACAACATTAAAATTCGTATCATCGCGAAATTCGCATTAACCGTAATCGTATCATCGAGATTCTACTGTAGTAAACTTACACCTATGTAAGATTATTTATCCGAACTCCTTGAGGCCGTGTACCGTGCGATGTCAGTGCATGTTAAAAAAACCCGGGTGGTTGAAATTTCCGGAGCCCTCCACTACGGCATCTCTCACAATTATGTCTAGGGACGTAAAACACCAGAAATCATCAATCGATCCAAACTCCTACTGACTAATGCTTTCTGTGATCAGTTCACCTCAGCAAATGCTTACCATTTGCTAGAACTAAAACAAATGTTTTTTGACAAAAGTACGTATCGAAAGACTGCTAAAAACAAGTCAAGGTATCATTATGCAGCCACATGATCTTATCAGTTTATTTTTTTCTTTTAAATGACGGCCATGCATAAAGGCCTGAGCATTTTAAACAAGTTGAGCTAGACGGTATTTTAGAGTGGACATTCACGGCAGCTTCACCGGCAACGTAACGGAACTCACTTGTGATTCATGAAGCAAAAGAAGCGTAAATGTAGTAGTTGTATCTTAAAGTTACCTGGAATAAATCCATGACCATTAAACTTGCAGCAAGAAAAAAAAAAATAAAGTCAGCATCTCTACAGGCACAGCGAACTATGCAAAGTCAAATGTGTATAAAGAAGGCTCTGTACGAAAAATTCATCACAGCAGAAGTTTCATTAGCAGAAAATAAATTAATGGGGTCCTGGAACAACCCTTAGAGCTTAGTGAAAAAAATATGTTCTAGTGATAGCAAATGCTGCAATGAACAACTCAGCCAATTTTTGTAGCTGTGTGCGGCACATGGAGTTCATAAGTGGAGAACAAAATCACTGCTTTGTCAAAAGTTCTCTTTCCAGACAGAGGCCAATCCTGACCCTCTTCAAAGCTGCTCTATTTTGCCATGGAGCAGGTTACTGCTATTGCCTAATATCTGACATAAATCAAGAGCAGAGTGTGGATCAGCTGTGGTTCATAACAGTGTCACTATATACAATAATTGTGCAGTTGAATAAAAATGGTAAAGTAAGCAAAAACTTTGTTTTGTGAAGTTTAAGGATTAATATGAACGATGCACATCCTGAGAAAACAACTGTCACTTGTTCAACTCGGCGCGCTGATGCAAGTGCATCTGAGTGAAAACTTGGCTGCTCTACATTTTTGGCACCGAGGCCTTTGTGCCTCATTCGTTTCGATTAGTTTTCAATGTCATGAGTGGCCTCAAACCTTACAAAGCTTTTGTTCAGTACTGGGACTTCAGCACACCAGTAGCAGTTTTTGTGCCAAATAACTGCCACAGCAGCCATCAGGTGCCACCACATACTCACACCAAGGGTTCATGGAGTCACAGTACCACAACTATGTGAAAAGAAAACAAGAGAAAATGCCCCAGCACATGACACAGTGGTGCAACTTCTTTTTCCCTTATCATCTTGCTTGTCAAGACAGAAGAAGAAAGCAAGTTCTAGGAATTTGTGATAAATCCCAGTGGCTCTTTTATACTTGACAAATTCAAAATTATGGGCCAACAGATTCATGAGGCAATAAGCTCTTACAACGAGGTGTTTCAATGATTACTCGAAGAAGTTCCAGACCCCTTTAATAGTTAGTATTAATCACATACCCACAGAATGTGAAGTCAAGATTTCAAAGCAGGGGAAAGACAGTCATTCATACACTGATACAACAAAGAAGCATCATATGCTCCATGTGATTAATAATTTGCTTTTCAGTAATATTGCTTTTTGGGTGATTTGGGTCAGAATAGCAGGAGAAAAAACACTGAGACAAAAAGAACCAGACAGTGTTTCTCGTGTCTAGTTTTTCTTCACCTACAGGGTTTATTCTGCTGGTTTCTTTTACACCCTGCTTTTCAATAGTGCAGTAATATGAACACTCCCTGCTTTGCTTTCATACTACAAAGTTGTCTATGGAGAAGCAATGTATGCTATACTTGCTAGTGGTGCTGATGCACAATACAAATCAATGAAACCAATGAAATGGCCAACCAAACTAATGAAATGGCCAACTTGCATGCGGTGTTACTAACTGGCATCATATTTGAGTGCTCGTCACAACTTCTGCAGCGTGTGCAAAAATTAGCTGGAAGCGACAGGTTATCAGGACCAGTTCCTCCACGTGGCAGAAGCACTCCAACTTAGTGGTAGTTGCAATAACATTTCAGTGCAACACAAAGTAAAAAGAATAAATATGTTTGCTATTAAAGGCTTTCTTTCTTTTTTTTTTCTGTTTTTGCACACATGCAAAAAGGCATTCAAAATTCCTGTAAATGCATTTTACCATACCTTTTTGTCTTGCTTTGTATAATATTCTGCTATTTTAATTACCAAGTTAAGTAAGGCCCTGCTCCTCTTTCTCCTGTCACTATCCATCGCTGCTGCCTATATGGTCTTCCAGGTCCCTTCAAGTTGTTTTCGACAGCTTTTTGCCAGGGGGAACCCCCTAACTTTATGTGTGTGTGTTGGGAAATAACGTTCAAAGCACTTAAAGAAAAAAGAAAGAAAAAAAAGAAAGGATAGAGAGAGAGAGAGAGAGAGAGAGAAATGAACTAAAAGCTGAAAAGTACCATATACTATAGTTGCTCAGTTTGTTATCTTGGTGAAATTCTCTTACTTGATGGTGTCCATGAAGTGCTGGAAGTTGTCAACAGTGGTAATATTGTAGTTGTATGTATCAAATTCTACATCAGGATTGATGAACCTACAACAAAGCATGGAATAACAGATATTAAGTTAAAGACCTGGAATTGAGCTATGTTGTGCAATGTATCAGATCTCCAAAGCCGAAATGGACATACTGCAGTGTCTTGGCAGCTGCTTCCACCTTGCTCATACCTGCTTGGTGTGGCTGGAAAAATAGCCTATTCATGTTGGCAAGCTCAACTTTATCGTAGTCGAACAATATGAGCTGCAACGAAACGTTAAAACACTCATGTAAAACACTTGCAGGTTATGAAAAAAAAAGAACAAAAACAAAACAGATTCATCAAATGTGAACTATCAGCACAAAATCAAACAGATTAAACTGCACCTTTCTGTTTTGCTAATCACTGCTGCACACAACATATGAGGGATTTGCTATGTGCATGGGATTGGAATGACCTCGCAGCATTTAGCAAATGCAGTAGCCACATTCATGGACTTCGCTGTAAGCCATATTTAGTTTCTTTTTTCTTTCCCATTTTCATTTAAGCTTCTACTGATGGCATATACTGTAATTTTCCTGAACTGATTCAACACCATTGAGGTTCATGTTAAAATTTGAATGAAGTTCTATTATTAATAATACAGTTATAATACATGAGTGCACATAACCTTTGTAAGATATTGATGAGATTCAAAGAAATGAGGCCATTTATGAAATAAAACTGTCATTGTAAAACACATAAACATAAAGAACTAGGAATCTGATTAGAAAATGATTGATTGATTGATTTGTGGGGTTTAACGTCCCAAAACCAGCTCTGATTACGAGACGCCGTAGTGGAGGTCTCCGGAAATTTCGACCACCTGGGGTTCTTTAACGTGCACTGACATCGCACAGCACACGGGCCTCAACATTTCGCCCCCATCGAAATGCAGCCACCGCGGCCGGGATTCGATCCCGCGACCTTCGGATCTGCAGCCGAGTGCCATAACCACTAGACCATCATGGCGGGGCAATCTGATTAGAAAAAGAAAAGATGATATTAACTGAGGGGAGTCCACCTATTTTTCTATATACAAGCCTTAAAGGGACACAGCAAAAGATTTCCGGTTTTTCTTTTCTTTTTCTTTTTTTCTTTTTTTTTTTTTTTGTGCTGCGACATGTAGCTGGGGGCCTGTTCCCCAGCTACATGACCAGGGAAAGCATTACAATGACCAAAGAAAAGCATTACAAATATGCTCCATTCATACAGTTTTGCTTGGAGTGAATCTGACCTAGACTCTCTGACATGTCGCAATCAAAGTTCCACATTAAACCCTGTGAATTTAAATTGAGGGCAGTCATTTCACTGAGTGGTCATCATATTACAGCATAATCACCTTACAAAAGTGTACATGATAACTGATGAGTAATGTATTAACCCTTTCACTCCCGGACTTTTTTGGCACTGCTCTGCAATCCCTGCTGTGTTTGTTCTTTTTCATGTTATGTGGACATTTTGTGCTTGCAATGCCATAGGATGCTGTTCAAGGCACATAAACATGTTTATTGAGGGTTATCCCACCATATTAAATGCTTAGATGGTTACAAGAAAATTAACAATTACTTAATAAAATAATGAGCCACTAATAAATGCAAAATAGTTAATAAAGCATTTATAGTGTTGTTTTCTAACTCCTGAATTTTCTTCATCCCTGAAATAGCACGTGCATGTGGCAGGCTGACTCACCATGGCTGCGCCACTAAGACGCCGGCAAAGAGATGCCAACCAACGCAGGTGTACAAACATGCGCCTTATCTCTTGTCTGAAACATTACTGCAAGTTATCTTTGTTTACGTCAATCCTCTCCATAGATTGCAGTACATGCATTATTTTTCTTTACAAGGGCAGTCTCAAGAGTGGCAGGGAGAGATTTCAAGAGGCAAAACGAGTATACTTGGAATTGACAGGGCTTGTGCAGCTGTGGTTGGCCAAGCTGTCTCAAATTGGCAGCGAATTGGTTAATGCAAATATCATATCATTATTCATAAACAGTAGACTGCAAGAAAAATTAATGTCCCCTTTATGATTTGGTAATGACAAGCAGCTCAACAGTTCCTTTCAATGTGTGAACTGATAACTTAATTCAGTGTAGCTGCCATGGTGACTCAGTGGCTATCGCGTTTTGCTGCTGAGCATGAGGTAACAGATTTGGCTCCAGTCAGAAGTATTGTATATATGCCTCAGCTTCATGTTGTTCATTCATTCATTCATTCATTCATTCATTCATTCATTCATTCATTCATTCATTCATTCATTCATTCAACCAACCAATCACTCAATCAAGCTTCTACAAACAAAAAGCTCACCTTGCCTATTCCACACCTTGTAAGCATTTCGGCAGTCACACTCCCAACACCGCCAACACCGACAACAGCTACCGTGTAAGTTCTAATGGCCTGTGGGCAAAAGTACAGCAAGTTAAAATAGAATACGATGAAATAAGGGTGTTGATCGTTCGTTAAACGTTATGTTGTCAACGACTTGCCTCATAATTATCGACGATGCCCATTCGCTTTAGGGCCATCAAACGGCTGAAAAACGTAGCACAAGTCAAGTTAAAGGAACTGAATGTGAAACAAGAATCTGTAGCATTAGATGCCATCTTAACTCGGGCATACTAGCGCAGAATGTAAAGACAAACATACAACAGTCACAACAAAAGCACAAAAAACAGAATAAGAGACTTATAGTACTTCGGTCAGCGCGTTCAACTTCAGAAAGTTTTCATGTACAGCCGACTGCAGTCTAAAATGCGAGGAGTCTCAATGAAATATTGCAAACAATTGAGTTCTATCTGCGTACGTAACACGGCTGATATTTATTGGCCGGTTGTGCTGTTATCACATGTACTCTTTCCACCGCGATTGGCCCTTTGCGCATCTCGCGTAAATAAGCCGGTCGACATAACGAAATACCAGTAACATCAGCATGCATATGCGCGCTGCTAACGGGTAACCAAAGTAACCGACAGTAATGAGCACAATTTTCCCAAATAACGATCGACATGCAGTTCACGTAGCAGAGAGTGAATGAACAACCACTGCAAATCTAGAACCGAAACTTGCCTGTAAGGGTTTGAGTCTACGACCTCGGAGCTCATCTGGGAAATTTTTTCGCGTGGATTAACCGCTTCACCTTTCTTCAAGCGTTCGATTTCGGCCTTGAGCTCCATCACCAGTGCTTCCAAGTTATTGGAGTCCCCCATGGCGCAGGCGATACAGTGAACTACACTACTATACAAACTCAACAGGCCACGAAAACACACGACTTTTGACAGATGTCTGCTACTCGGAAGCGCCACGCGCACAGGTGCGCAAACTAGCACCATGGTTGCTAGACATTCCCGTGTATTTTGCGTCTCTCAGCATGAAACCATTTCACTGTCACGTAAACTACATTTAATTGTAATATTATAAGTTTATTGAAGCGTTTACTACACCGTTTGCTTACAATTCTTTAAATTCAACGTTTTGCCAAAGAGTATTAACCTGCGCATTAGTCATAAAAATAATTAGGGCAGGCAGACTTTATTTTATGAGCATTATTAGGACAACTTGGCACAAAATTAAATTATTCGGCTCAGTTAACTATTAGACAGATTACATGAAAGAAAACAAAAATGTTTAGTTTCAACATGAGTGGTGCACTTTACTACCGTTGTTTTACTTAGGTTGATTGGAGAATTCGCTTTTAAAATCACCTACATGTTTTAGTTTTTATGCGTCAGAAAAAAATAACGCAGAGTAATGTGCAGAGTGTAGCACAGTTAGGCAGTTCCGATTACTCTAGTTTCGCTTTAGCGAAATGTGTTTTCACTTTGTTTTGTTATGGCGAAGATTTGCCTAGGTTGGTCTCTGGGTGCTGTGTGACAAGTATGGCCTCTTGAAAATCAGCACCAACGCGACGAGTCGTTGGCGGAATTTTGTTTTGAGTTTCGGAGAAGACGCATGTCGCCTTGCGCTGTATCGAAATGAGAACGGCTACACTTCAGCAAGATCAAGAACTGCGGTCGAGACGATTGAAAAACGACTCGCAACGTTCCAAGTTTTCGAGTGATGGCACCGTCGTTGACCGGAGCCTCAACCTTCAAGGAATTGTGACAATGCTGAAAGAAGATACGTGTAACAAGTCTGTGGGCGGCATAAACTGTAGCATCTGTGGTAAGCATTTGGCTGTTCATGATTGCACCGCTGTCATGCGTGTTGTGCCCTTCTGTGTCCCAGCCTGTGTTTTTGGTGACAGCTACTGTAAAACCGAAAGCAGGTAACTGGCATTCGTCAGAGTTGCCAATATTGTCCTTAGTGAACGTCACATAAGTGACATACAAAAGGATTGACAAATGCTAATTGCGACCACGTCTTTCGTGCAGATGCAGCTGTTAAGCTGCATATTGCATCGAAGCCTGAAACTTGAAGGAAAGTGATGGCAACGTCCGTGTTCGGTGCTATTACGCTGACATGTCTTGTGTTCGCTATCACTGGTCAGAGTAGGACGAGTGCGTAATAAACGTAGTGCAGAACTCCTGCCTTTCCTGCACTGGGCGCAGCTTGCAGTGTATGCCTGCTGCGTACACGTAAACATGCTTCCAGGTGGCCTGCTTTGCATCTGCACTATGGATGGAACGGCGTCGCTACAGCTTCCTTCAACGAGATGGGGCAAAAAAATGATATGCAATACTGCAGAACTTCTGTCGAGCTGATGCCGTGTAGCGTAACTTTAAACCCCTTGTTGTGCAATTTTTATGTAATATGTGTCTGGTAAAAGTAAAATAGTGGTATAGATTGAATAAGTGTGCTGTTGAAGGGCATTCCTAAAGACCTCATCCATCATATAGTATACTGATTATCTACCACAGTGCTTATTATAAAATACATGTAATTTTCGGAAAACTAATAATTTCTCTTCACTCTGACATTTCCGTATAAATATTATAAATGAAATTGTAATTTACTAACCAAATTACAATCTCTGTTTGAACATAGTAAAAAAATTACACCGTCGAGTTAAATTTTGTGGTGAACTTTGTGGGAGTGCACAAGTGAAGTGCATAAGTGCAGTTAGTAGAGACTTTGCTGTAGGGAGAGTCCAAAACAGCATAATATTGACATTATTAATTAAAATGAACACATAAATCATTTCCTGCCAAACATTATTGCTGAAAATGCAAGTAAGTGTTGCTGACGTGTGGGAACACCAATCCATGATCTAATGCATGGACTAGTTGTGATCCCCATGGACCACAACTGTGGACCCCATGGATGTTGGTATGGGTGAAACAATACAGCATGTACACACTTATGAAATATCTGTCCTGAAAATTGGCTAAGAATGCAGTGATGTCTCAGTGTCTGCTCAGCTAGAATAATCTAAAAATGGCATACATCCAGGTGAAAATGTAAATTTGAAGTGGTCAGAAGTATTTGAACAGAATGTCATACGAGTCAATGTTTTCGTTCTGCCAAGACAAGTAACAACATACCAATAACTTGTTACACTAACTGTCTAGAGATAACATTTTTGAAAACTTTTACTGGAATGCCAATGTATTTCCTCAAAGGCATAGTTGTCCCAAATGGACGCACACACATGCACACACATAAAAAAAGAAACATGGATGGTGCACTGGCATCTTCTATTTTGTGTGTTCTTTTAATGGCAATATATTTATTGTGCTCAACGAATGAGATGCAATACTCTGAGCGCAAGGCTGTCCATGCTTTATGCGTTATCGCTTTTCGCTGGGGACACTGAGCTCATTGGTTGTGGTAGTGAGTGGAAATGAGAGACTTTCAGAAGCATTGTGACTCAATTCGGCCCCTCTGTGATCACCCAGTGCACTCCACTAGCACCGGCCATCATGCGGTCTGAGTATCGTGTTTCAATTGCCGAGTACTGTACAAATGTCGGGAAGTACCAACTAGGCCAAGGAGCTGTTTGGTTTTATTTCATAGAACCTTTTCAAACATAGACATGTTGAAAATAGTGCTGGCCTGAATTAAATACGACTTAGCTACAATTTTGTTATTGTAACATGTTTACTGACGCAGCGAATTGAAGATTAATGAGTATGTTCAAGACATCTAAGTAAGTAAACTAATGTTATTTTCCTACTGCTGAGGTCCATTTACTACCTAACAAATCTGTATTGTCTATGTTGGGCTCCTGTAAGTGCTGAACTGATTGAAATTACTTGACTGAAGCACTAATGCATTGTTTATTGACATAAATTATTTTTTATGTTATATTTCAGTATAGCTCTACAAATGTAAGAATTACTGCATTTTAACTCATATTCTATGCAGCATTTAAAAATTTAGACCCTCTTCCTCTCTGTACAGAGCAGACACATATCTCTGTTATTTAATAAAAAATATACACCATGTACTACTGTACATCAAGAATATGTCCTGCAGCACATCATGTACTTGTGCATTTGCAAAAATACTAGGACCTCATTTGAAACACATGCATTACTTTGTCATGCTACAAGAGGTTTAATTGCCTATTATATGTACACAAAATTTGTTACAGAGCTAGCACATGTCTTGCATCAACTTTTGCTGGTGTAAATCTTGCAGGCTTTAGTTTGTTTTCCATCGGTTTCTTCTTTTGGGTTGCTATACCGCCTTCAGAGCTGGGGAAAAAGGAATGATGGTCAGAATTGTTTGCCCTAATCCAATTCATGCTCATCCTTCATTATAAATACAAATATTTGCTCCTGGCAAGATAGTGAGGCATGAATCTGTTTTTCTGGTACAGACATTTTTTATGATGTGAAAAATTGCACTTCTTTAGGCATGCATGCGTAGCAAGAAGCAGAGGCTGTTTGCTGTCTTTTCTCGTATTTTATTCCATTCATCTAGCTCCACTCTCTAGTTCAAAGCATTTTGAGTACTGACACAACCTCCAGTATCCTGAAAATATGGCTTCAACATAGAGCATAGGTTTGTCAATGCCTGATTACAGACTTTGTCTAATAATGTATTAGCAGTCTGGTATTAATTTGCCTTGTCATAACAGTTTGATTCTATGACCATAGGCCTCACACAAGGTTTCGTCATAGCAAACAGAGAAGTATAGTGTGTAAGTGACATAGAGATTGTTGCGCCTGAATGGCATTATACTGATATACTCCGTGAAAACTTATGAAATTTCGTAAGCAAATGCCTGCACACCTTTCAAGGTGGAGCCGCTTTCCCCACCAGCAGAGATATCACAGGCATGGTGAATTCATGTCACATGTATAGTACATCCAGCATGACAATATCTAAATGCATTTTGAATAGTTTGGAGACTTGCATGAACTGTAAACTTCCATGAAAGATGCATGGAGATTTCCATGAAATGCAAATTTCATGTGTGCATTTGGCTTCAGTAGAGGAAGGCATGTGTGGTGAGAAAGTGATATTAGAAGACTAAAACTTTGGTGATTCTGTAAATGATAGGCATCTCAATTGCAGTGTAAAAAATTTTTGAAGGAGCAGAGCGAAAAAAGATTGAGGCAGTGGAAGAGGATCTTTGCTACAAGGAGGATAGCTCCTCTTCTCACACCATGACCGCGCAACACTTCAATTTCTTGCATCTCAGCCACTACTAAACCCTTCATAAAACAGACAGAACAGTTTCTTTGTAAGGCTTTACAGCTTGTACAGTGTAGCCCAGTTATAACGAAGTCAGCAGAATTCAGAAATTACTTCGCTATAACCACTTTTTCGCTATATCTGGACTGTCAAGAAATTGAAGCACCAAGGAAGAAATTTATTTACAGCTTTTGAAAAAAGCGGTCGAGGGTCCCCTGTAGGTTTAGGGTCCCCGGTTGGACAAGGTTTGCATTTTCCGCGGACTCCCAAAGCTGCCCTAAACTCGTCACTCCTGCAGCACCACCTGCTGCAGCACCGATGTCAACTGCTGCAGTTTCTTCTTCAGTAGTGCTGCTGCCCCGCAAGAAACCTGCTCTCTGAAAGCAGTGAAGTATGGCCCGGGCCTTCATGTCCCTCCAGGCTCCACTCGCAAAAAATATTGCCTTCACCAGCAGCACCATCAAGTTGGCTGACTTGTCTGCTGTTTGAATGCCGATGAGCAAACGCTCAATGACATGGCGCCGATAATGTACTTTAAAGGGGGTCATGAAAAGAATATGGAGATGCCCGGTTGTAATTTTCACTGCTTCAGTATGCATTCGACAAGCCAATTCTGAAATATTTCGGCAAAATATTCAGTGCACATTTAATAATGCCCGTTTGAAACCCCAATGTTATTGCGCTCCCGAAACGACTATGCGACACTACCGGCCGGCATGGTACTATTCATTGATGTTGCAATAAGATATTTTTAAGTGCAAAGGTATAGTGAACTCGCGTTTGATCTAAAAGAGTCGATTTACTTGAAAGCTAGAAAGAAAGAAAATACTTAGAAACAGTGCCGTGCTGCCATTCGGAAGCAAAGCTGCAGCACGGTTTGTTTTCCTGTAGCCTCCAGGGGCACACCACTCTCGGAGGTCTGGTTGCTACTAACATGATGTCAACTGTAGAGTTGAGGGGAATGCACACAATGAAACCGAAACCACATTTATAATTGCTCTATATCAACCCACACGATGCAACGGAACAGTGCATATTGTTGACTGGAGGGTCAGGATCCCAAATATGCACTTAGTACAAAATGTTCGGAAAACGTTTCACGACCCCTTTAATGTTCGCGATCACCCCCTGGTCCATGGGCTGCAGCTTGGCGGTTGGGTTGGGAGGCAGGAAGAGGACCTCAACAGCGCTAAGATGT
Organism: Hyalomma asiaticum; assembly: GCA_013339685.2. Classification (NCBI taxonomy): domain Eukaryota; kingdom Metazoa; phylum Arthropoda; class Arachnida; order Ixodida; family Ixodidae; genus Hyalomma; species Hyalomma asiaticum. The sequence goes on from CM023481.1 coordinate 306,894,935, forward strand.
GGACTGACATGACGTGCGTTGCAATTGTCGAGCAAGAGCTTTGTGCTTCTTCGTGCTCATCTCCTTGTCGAAGTCTATCGGCCACTGGCAGAAGATGTTACCCATCGTCCATGCCTTCTTGTTGCTTGCGTACGCAACTGGCATCGACAGCACCTTGGCGAAGCCCCGCAGTTTCTTCGCCTTGCCAATGACCAATAGGGGCCATTTATCTGAGTCATCCATATACGCGCACACCAACACCGTGATGCGATCCTTACTGTTCTTGACTCCTATGAAATGGCAAACGGTGCTGTCTGAGGCTGCCAGGAGCCAAGAAACGGTGGCTTTTTGGCTTTGTTGGTTCGCGCGAAAGCTCAAAATGGTGTTTTATGGAGGACATTCTTTTGGTTTTCTCGAGGAAATACTTCGCTGTATCCACTGAATTGCACTTATTTACCTCGTTAAAACTTGGCCTAAAATGCATTGCAAACGTGGAAATTAGAATGGGAAATCGAGATTACTTCGTTATAACAGCTATTTCACTATAAGTGGGTTTGTTATAAGTGGGCTACACTGTATTGTACAAAGAAAATTTTTCTTAGGGCTTGATTAGCTGCCCTTTATAGACATGCATTATATGCACATCTAATATGGATTGGCAGATGACCTTGTCTATGGTGAATCTTGCGTGGAATTGCCTACAAACAGACAGTATTGCTTTAATGGCAACTATTTGTTTTGCACACTCATCTACAGTAGCATGCCTTTGTTCATCTTTGCAGGAAAGTTGTACAAGAGCAAGGTGTGCTTTACCAAGCACATATGGGAACACTCTATGTATTGGGACCTGTTTGATGACATGAAGCACCAGGACCGTGTGCTATCCATCCAAGGAGCCCTCATCCTCTATAGCTTGCTGCATCCTGGTGACCTTGCTGGCCTTTTGGTCACTGACCCACCACGACTGAGACGACGAGAACGGCTTGAGAAAGCTGGCATTCGTACACAACCTTAGTGAGGGAACTCCTTGTGCCCTTTTTCTGTTGTGCTGCATTATTCTTGCAGCTGGTCTGTGAGAGCAGATGTGCCCGCCATGGTAGCTTAGCGGCTAAGGTGTTGGTTTACTGAGCCTGAGGTTGTGGGATTGAATCCCAGTCATGGCAACTCCCATTTCATTTGGGGTGAAATGAGAGAAACACAGGTGTACTTAAATTTAGCTACACGTTAAAGAATGCCAGGTGGTCAAAATTAATCCAGAGCCATCCAATACGGCGTGCCTCATAATCATATCATGGATTTGGCACGTAAAAGTTCATCATTATTATTAGTGAGAGCCAGAGTTGGTTTATGTCTGTGTACTCGTATGTAAAAGTCACTTGGGCTCACTCAGGAATGTCCTCTAGCCATGGGTGAGATGTCCAGTAGCTTCCTTTGCTCTGGCTAACATGTTTGTTTAGTGCAAAGGAATGGGCATTGGCATTTTCAGAACATTTGCTTTAGCTAATGAGGCATGTAAGTCTCTTGGGTTGTGTTAGTTTTCCCGCCTGTTCATTGGTGGGGAACATAAGATAACCGGTTTTACTACTTTAGCTGAACAACTTTGCACAATTGTGTCAGTTTTACTGGCTTGGCAGAACTTCATTTGCTTTTCACACTTATACCAATTCAGGGTGAATTGCTATGCCTTTTCATCATTTGGCCTTTTTGTTATGGTGGCGGCAGCAGAAACAAGTTTTCCATACACATATTTTTAGGCTGCCAGCCACGTAGTCATTGCTTTGTCACTGTGTGCAATACCTCTGTAATCTGCACAAGCATCACCTTTTTTAGGCGATAGGCAGCTAAATATTTCAGCAAGGACTTTATGGTGCTTAGTGGTCGTGAAATTGAATATATTTTACTTACATTTAGACTCATTCCTGTTCTTACTGTAAAGATAGGCAAGAGAAGTGATCAAAGATAGTGTCTTAAGGTGCAGCGTAATGTAACTTAACTTTCACCTGATGAGAACCTTTAGTCTATTACTCAGTTTATACAAGATGTATCTGTTGTAAGTTGACTAGAGAGGTTCATATGAAGTGTTCTTGCACAGACTTCAGATATGCACCTCTGTTATTTCTTTCGTGTTGAGGCGGTAAGTCTTTTATTTGAAGGAAAATAATAGTCTTAGGACTAGAAATTATGCGTAGAACAGAGAAGTGAAGTAATTTTATGGTTTTTGGTTTTATTCCTGCATTTTTCTTTTCCTTTTTTTTTTTTTTGCCTTCATTATGAATCAAGCAAATACTATATGACTAGGTACACAGCTTGTCAAGTCACGTGAGCACCAAGTTTTTGGGGTGGATGGCATGCTCTTCCAGAAGTCTACTAACAGACTGCAGGTGCATGTGTAAGTCATGTTTGCATGAGATGCCAAATGTTAATATAACTTAACAGCTTTATTGTTGAAAGTATTGTTTTATTGTTAACAGAACTTTGGAAGGAAACCTGCAAAATTTTTTTGGAACAAGGTCAGAAAACATTGCTGATATGTAGTCAGTGTTCTTGGGAACATGTGAGCTACATGTGATTGCTCAGCATGCAGTGGGATATTTATGATTTCATGTCGAAAAGTGGATATTGCTTGCTCTCTCTTTTGCCATCTTATTCCAACTATTCAGCAGGCGGGACATGCACTGGCAGACAATCTCGTAGGCCTCATGCCATGTTGCATAGGTACAGCTACTGCCCATGCATTGCTAGACGGGCTGGCGCCACACACATCTTAACTGATAAGAGTGACCAACATGGCCAAAGGGGAAAGAAGAGAAAATGCTAAAGGCCATGACTTGCGCTGATGCAACTCTTAGTCCACACATCATCATCTTGCCATACTGCTTGCATATGGCTTGCAGTACGCTCTTGGTAATACGAAAAGGAAGCAAGTGCTTGTTTTGTGCTGCAGGCCCATAGGCAGGAATTTTTTTTCTGGGAGGGCCCACTTGCTCAAGGCCTGGACTATTTGAGAACAACATTTATTTTCATTATTTTTTGGTAAATATTGCAATATGTACAATAAGTGACTTTGTAAATGCAGCATTATTAATAGGCTTAAATTTTATGTTAATATCACTATGTTTTATCAGCACTACCTCCAACCCAAATTTCAGGAGCGGCCCGGGCACCTAGGGCACCCCCTCCCTTGCTACGGGCCTAACTTGATGGCTTCGAAAAATTTGTGTGGCTTGAGTTTTGGGAGGCAACCGAGTCCACTATATTTACGTGATTCTATGATAACACAGAAAAAGTGTTGTAGAGCCTCTTCAAAAGATACCCTGTTGCATATAACAAGTGTTATTTCGAAGTTGGACTACTTGAACAAGAAGGCATTTACACTGTAAATCAAGGTGTAAATCTATTTTGTAATTAGCACAGTTTTTCTAACCAACTTTCTAATCAGTTGCTGTAACATAAATACAGTAAAACCTCGTTATAACGAAGTTGAAGGGGGAGTGGTAATTACTTCATTATAACCATTAGTTTGTTATAACCAATATCAATTTCATATATAGGAATTTCAAGGGGAATTGCGATTACTTTGTTATATCCGATAGTTCGTTATATCCGGGTTCATTATAACGAGGTTCTACTGTAGTTCACTGCACGAAATGAAGCCAGTGGTTTCACAAGGTACATACATTTAGTACAAATTTTGAAACAAGCACCAATTTTAAATTTAAAGGGCCCCTAAACCACCCAGAGGTCAAAATTGATCTGATGTGTTGCTGTTGTGCCAGTATCCACAACGAACACGTAGCCATAAGAATTTTTTGAAACAGTGCCGTAATAACGAAGTTACACACGTTTGATTACTAAAATGCGGTGCTTGCTTGTTTCGCGCTCTCCTGCACCACGAGCTGGCCGCTTGCCGGTGCCACTGTCTCACAGAGTGCTCCTCGGAATGTCACGTGACAAGCACACACATGCGAACAGCAACCACACATGTGAGACAAGCGTGTGTCTAACCGGAAGTCTAAGTTCTCTTCGACCAATCAGCAGAGCTCTGCCTCAGTTGACGTCACCAAAACCACGTTGCTGTGCCTTGCTGTCATTACGGTTAACTTTGGTATGCCGGAAATGCCCGGAGAGGCATGTGGGATTATTTTTTGAGTTTGTGGTGCAGCTGTTGCGCATAGCATTGCCGCATTTGGCATCATTCATCGTGATGGCATTCTCAACTTGATGTGCATGTCTACTTGAAATGTTTAAAAAAATGTTGGGGTAGTTTAAGGGGCCCTTTAAGATTATAAGAGCTGAACTTGCAGAAAAAATACATTGTTGCAGCTGCTTACTGGCAAAAAAATAATTATGCATGTAAACTCAGAGTTAATGCAGCACCAGTGCATTTCATTTCAAGTTTTAGAAACTGCTGTCATCCCCGGAATTCATTCTATGTGCACGATACCTTCAGAGTCACCAGCTACATTTAGTATATTGTCAGTGCTCCATAAAGTCATTATCAGAACTTAAGCTGTCAAATATGAATTTTGATTTTCCTATAACAAAATCAGCACTTCTTTGTGTACTATGGCTGGAAAAGTATAATTGTACTAGACACAGCAGTATTTTTTTAAAAATTCTGTTAATGCTAAAATGAGAGACCCTGTATGTACCAGGTGTTTCAGAAAATGTGTCCATAAGTCTTATAAGTACAGAAAAGCAGATATTTCTGTACTTTTGCAGAAGTGCTTTGTTCATGATGGCACACACTGCAAAATAAGTAGGAGTGATATTTTGAACAGAAATTAAAAAAATTACATTAATTAACTTTAAAACGAAAATAGCTAAATGCTCAAATCAAATTGACGAATGAAAGTCATTTACACAGGGAATCCACATCCATTCTAATATCTGCGAAAGGGCAACACTGGTACTTTCTACAGATCACTGACATATGGCTAATTCCACTTTGGAAACTGAAACTGAATGGTGAAAAAGTGCAGTTGTCGCTACCTTTGGTAGTGGCTTGAGTGATGCAGTTCTCCCCCTCGCATTGCCTGGCGACGATGAGCAAGCATGCTGATCAAGAGGCGATCTTCCGTTTCGTTGCTGTGCCTATTGTGCTTGCTGGAATAGGCACACATCAACATGTGCTCGTAGTCACATGGCAGTGCAAGGGGAAGAACCATGTCACTCAGGCCTCTGCCAAAGGTAGCGGAAACTGCGCTCTTTCACCATTAAGTTGGTTTCCACAACTCAATTAGACAGATTGCAGCAATCTGTAGGAATTACCGGCATTGGTTTTTCAAATATTACAACAGATATGGATTGCCTATGTAAATGACCTTCATTGGTCAATTTGATTTGAGCATCTTGCTGTTTTGGTGTAAAAGGTAACTAATCAGTTTTGTTAATTACTGTTTAAAATATCACTCCTACCCATATCACAATGCATGCCACCATGAACACAGCACTTCGATGAAAACTGCACAAATATCTGCTTTTCCATATTTATATGATTTGTAGACACATTTTCTGAAGCACCGGCATATAACTACCATGACTTTCTTTTGGTGGATTTAAACTGTAGCGTGTGTGTAAATCAAGCAGTGCTGCTGTTCTGTTTTTTTTTTTCTTTTTTAATGATCCTGTGGGCACAGAAACCACAGAATGGTCACTGTGCTGTGCAGCAGTTGCCAGAATTGAGAACAGAATTGTTTCAACAGCTTTTCATAGAACAGCATTAGGAAAGCAGCTTGCTAGTATAGAGTTCATGAGCATGACGCCAGTAATGTATTGAAATTTTCTTCATAGGCGCATTGCAGAATAATCGCAACATTGCAGTGTTTTTGTCTTAGTCAGTGATTGTGAATGGTTACGACGAATTACTTTTAAAGCTTTTTAGTGTATACAGGGTATTCTGTGTAGGTATATCAAAGCTAAAAAGAAAGGAATACATTTACACAGTTTTATGGCTGGCTATGTTTACATGCTGCAGTCTCTTTAATGCATTGATTTTGTCATGCTTTATACTGTTTCCATAAAAGCTGTCAGTCGTGGTACTGCTCACCTGTGCGCTGAATGACAAATGTGGGTCAAAGTAAATGGACTCTTAATTATGTGACGGATTTAACTGACCTTCCTACCTGGATTCTTTCATGACTGCACAAATAAAAAGCCTTGGCATTAGCTAGCTTAGTGAACACTGGGCTTTTTCCTAGCAATTTCTTAATCCCAGTGCTTCCCTATAGTGCATTCTGTTGTTTTTTATCCATAAATAAATGTTTTTGTATTAATCCTGTGGGTGTTTGCAATGATCACATTGTTTTTACAGGCGCTGAGGGATGCCCTGAGGCATTGAGATCTGAATTTTCGAATGTGCTTTAGAATGCGTTTGTGGAGTTGTGCTAACCTAATTACATGCTTTGCACTGCTTTGATATAGTTAATCAGCCTTGTTCTGCAAAAGTGTGATTGCTGGCAAAATTGGTCACCTAAAAATATGGACCTAGATGCCGTATTTGTAAACTTCTGTCTGTTATTTTACAATGGGAAGCAGGGTCAGGGTAATGAAGCAGTGTTATTTAATTGTTTCTTTTTTTTATACTTCTTAAATGGGCCATGACACCAAAATTTTGAGGTTGAATTATGCATCCCATGTTGACCTGTAAGTTCCTCAAAACAAGCTGACAAAATTTTAGTACATTCGGTGCACTAAAAAATTTGTTTTTTAATTTTTTAATGTTGGATTTGGGCCTAACTGTGGTGCAGCAGGTGTGAGTGGTGACAAAATGAACTGACACCTTTGGAAATTACTCCCTCAAGTAATGAAAGCCACTGGTCTTAAAGGTCATGCTTTTTTACATGAAAAAACAAAGTGATTGCAAAAGCACTGTGCGTTCATTTTTAATGTGCATCTTGGCATTTCTCTTAAGCATTTTATTGCTCATGTGATGGAATGGTGGGCAGAATTCAGCAAGAGCATCCTTGCTGTGCCGTCATGTACCAGATCACACAGAGCAGCACATCCAGTGTGGTATCTTGTCATTTCCAAGCAGACAATGCATTGATGGCCGCTTATTTCCTGGCATCACACAGCGCTTGCTAAAATGCTGGTTTTTGTTTGTGGAAGGATTTTAGAGGCATTGGTTTGTAACTGGGAAATTGAGTTAAAATGTGCACATAGGGGGGGGGGACCAAATATGTTGAGTGGCAAGCTATATTGGTCCCTCTGCTGTCGTTTACAATGATAACCTGGCATTAAGGCCTAACCACACTAGCAGAAAAACGTGCGTGATGCGCCACCGCTGGCACAGTGCAGGCCTCTGAGGCTGCCGTGTGGGAGGATTCTCGTGCCGCGAGAGCGGTAGCTCCATGTATGATTTCTCGCAGTGTGCCAGCGGGGAGGAGACCAATCAGAGCGTCCCTGTCCGTGATGTGCACGCTCCATCATTGAGTCATGCGGACCCGTCCGGAGGCTCGTTTTCTACCCGTGCGGAGGCTCGCTTGCCTCTCATGCTCGTTCGCCCGAAGGAGGTGGGGTTTCCCAGGGCTGCCGCTGCAGTTCGCCGCAAGCAGTGTGGCAGTGTCGCCGCCAAAACGTTTTTCCACCGGCAGTGCACCGTGCACATTTTTCCGCTAGTGTGGCTGGGCCTTTTGTCATAGGTCCGCGTCATGGCACCTATTTAAGTGGTGTGAGCAATGCTTCACCTGTGTTATCACTGGGATTGCTTAGTCCTAAGTGGTGGATAAGGAAGGGATCATTACATTGTACTTGCCCTCCTTCACAAGTTTTGCTCTGCTTTGCAAGTGGTGTGTGTGCACACTGCCAACATATGTGTGCTGCTGTTTAGTAGTGTACTGAGAAATTTAGATCACCGTCTTAGACATGCACAGTTTCATATATTTCCTGGAGCTAAAACTCTCAGTAAGTTAGTGTATCAATCAACAGGTGATAAATGTTCTTTATGACATAAACTTGACTATCATCCACTTTGTCTCTTTATCATGCTCTGCAGGTCTCTTTTTTTTTTTTTTTTTTCACGTCTTATATGGAGTTAATGAATATGCATGCACATATGGTGTGTTTTATATGCACCCTGAGGGCAAAAAAGGGTTTAGAAACCACAAACCCTGCAAAAACAAGCAATTTTGCAGCTCTAGCCTTACAGCCCTACAAGTAGCATTCATTGCATGGCCATTTCAAATTGTGGAGCTTGGCTGTGCACAAATTAAGTGTCAACTTGGTGGCCATTATTAGAGACTTTTGTTCAGGGTGTACGTATGCTTTTGTAGTACGGTATACAAAAAACCATGTTGGTTTTATTTAGGTGTTTGACTTATCAGGTCTTTTTTCACTGAATAGTGGGCTGAACATTCTACACACTCTAGGTGTGTTCATAATTCCAAGAATCTCTACAGCACTGCTCAAAAGTTTCGCGGCTGTTTCCTGTATAGGCATCTGTTGTCTGTTCTCTAGCGCCATTACAATGCCATTATTGGCTATTTGTGGCTAAAGAAATGAAAATGGTAATACAAAGCCTTGGCCTGTCTAGTATACTGCTTCAATTTGAACAGCACTTGCAATTAAACAGTGGCTTTCCATCTGTCTGCCTGCATTCCTTGCTACTTCTTGGTAAAGGCACAAGCTGGAAAGAGTATTTATTGTAGAAGGCTATGCAACATAGCATTTTGTCTTTCAAGGCGTTTTCACTAGAGCTGTGCGAATAACGAAAATCATGGTGCAAAGTGAATTCAAATATATTTTTATGTATGTGAATCAAATATTCTTCAAATAATGTTTAAAATATTTTGTTAATAATTATATGTCAATTTACTCACAAGTTGTACTGCTAAACATAGGCTGAAAAAACAAAAGCAAACTTCTTGCACAACTTCTGTGCAAACACGATGCCACTCATAGCAAGAGAAACCATTGAGCCCTAAAGAACAGTCCAGCACAGAAATGTGCAGGTGCATGGGTCAACTTTGCCACAGTGCACAAATGTCTTGTGGCGAAGCATACTACATTTGCGAGTGAGCCACTTGTCACTAGATGTAGCACACTTTGCCCCTTAATTGCAAACTTCGAATAGTTCAGACCATAAAAGCTAGATGCAAACCAAATTGAATAGTAAACACTATTTGAAAACTATTTGGAAGTTCAAATATACAATTCTTACACCCCTAATTTTCATTGCTTTCACAATGTGTTTCATCCTCTTTTAGTTGCTTCTACTACTGATCACATTATCTGGTAGCAAGATGTTGTGTAGCAACAGATGCTACAGTGTATGTGGTCTCTTAAAGGGCCCCTAAACCACCCAGAGGTCAAAATTTAGTTGTGGTGTTGCTTTTGTGCCGGTGTCCACTACGAACACGTAGCCGCAAGAATTTTTCAAAACGGTGCCGAAATAGCGGAGTTACATGCGTTTGATTATTAAAACGTGGTGCTTGCTTGTTTCGCTCTCTCCTGCGCTCGACCGGCCGCTTGCCGGTGCCACCTCCTCGCCGAGTGCTCCTCCGAATGTCACATGACATACATCGCCGATGACGCGCCTCCGCCAGGCTCCCACGTTCGCGCAAGTTTTGTTGGTGCTGTGCCGACGCTCTCTGTTAGCACTATCCGTCGTGTTCTGACAGTTGCTGCAGTTTCCAGTCGGCTATACCTGACTTGCACTTGCTTAGCGTAGCGCAGTTACGAATCCAGAAGCGTGCACACGTGAACACCACACAAACGACACAAGACAAGGAAAAACAAACAGGCAGGGAGTGTGTGCATTTGCTAGCAGATTAACCGGAAGTCGAAGTTCTCCTTCGACCAATCAGCGGAACTCGGACTCTTCTGACGTCACCAAAAACCACAGTGTTGTCGCAGCTAACTTTGGCATGCCGGAAATGGCCGGCGAGGCGCACAGGAATGTTTTTCGAGTTTGTGACGCGGTCGCGGCATGTAGCGCTGCCGCATTTGACATCCTTCATTGTGACGGCATTCTCAACTTGATGCGCGTGTTAACTTGAAATGTTCAAAATAATGTCGGGGTGGTTTAGGGGCCCTTTAAAAGTGGGGCACTTATAAGTAAATTGAGACCTGTGCCTTTTGCTTGTTATTCCATTCTTTGATCTCTCATGACGGGTGTACCTAATCCTCTCATGCTCATACTACCATACTCGTACTGCAAGCATGACTATTTCATTTCAGATATAAAAAATTATATGGACATTTGCTTGCATTTGTGTAGTGAAGGAAAAGAAGCTTGCCAAGCTTTTTTGTTTTATTAAATGTTGGCAAAACATTGGAATAAATAAATGACACGCCGGAGTAGCCTGCATACAGAATGGCATAGTGAATTTTTTGTGAATGGCAGTTATTCGGCATGCAGTACATGGTGTTGTCATGATAGGGAGTGTTTACATAAAGAGAGGAGGCGGAGGGCAGAGAAATAAAGCAACAAGGCATCGAGCTTGTACGGCAGTGATGCATGCTTGTAAAAATGTGTTATTTAGTTAGCACTGTTAGCATGTTTTTCTTTTTTTTTTTTTCCAAGATAAAGTGACAAGACCGCACTGTTGCTGCAGCTTCTACATTTTCCTGTGCCAAATGCACTAAGCAGCCTTACAAGCTAATGTAAGATAAACAAGCAAATAGAGTGTTACCTTCTCTCTTTCCCTGCATTTCTATAAAGGATGCTTGAGTAAAATGGCAAGGATCCAAATGGCTCACCTGTTCTTATAACTGCTGGGCCCATGGCATCAAGAATCAATAATGGATGGAAAATTTTCAACCCAGGTTACAGTAACTGGCTAACTTTTGACCATTAGTGTATGCATGTTTAAGAAGCAGTTTGTGCCTGCTTCTAGCAATATATTTGCTGCTTTGACTGAATTTTGTCTCACTTTTTTGTGACACAAAAGGCTAATTGAAATAATATATATATATATATATATATATATATATATATATATATATATATATATATATATATATATATATATATATATATATATATTAACATATAGCTGATGTATTCCACAATCGGAGTTACCTCTAGTTATTAATTCTCATGTCTTTTGCTTTTTACTGGAGAAACATACTAAGATTGTGAGTGGTTATGGAAATGGTCCTGTGAGATATGTGTATGTTTATTCTTTCCTAGGAGCATTCCAACCATTTATTTTTCTAATGCATAGTGGTATTTTTATGAACTCAAGTCAGCTTGTCTCTCTGTGGTGTCATGCATGTAAGACTCATTTTAGGCTGTTTGGTAGTTAGTGTATGGTAAGACTTATGATATTGTTGCGTGAAAGGTATATGATGTAGCAATTTTATGCACTTAACTTACTGCAAATGTTTTTGAGGCCCAACACGTTTGACTCCGAAAAATTGCATTCAGCATTCAATTTTTTTTGTGTGTGTGTCACGTAGTTTGTTTATGTTTTTTGCTTATATGAAAAAGAAGTTCCTAAGTCCTTCTTTGTGTATGTGCTAAAGGTGGTCTATTAGACATGCAAGCTAACCATTTTTAAGGATAGCATTAATATGAAAAGTTTTGCTTTTCTTTTACGTGCACATAACCCGAGCCCAGTGTAATGAAGTTTTAAGTCGGGCCCCAACTATAAGTGGACACAGACTGCTGGGTGAACAAAAGGAGCTAGTGCAAAAGATAGAAAAGGGTTGGAGAGTTCAAAACACTGGAGGTCTCCTACCATAACACTGTCTAATGTGTGTAGTGCCCATACAGATAGTGCCGAGGTGGTGGGCATGTGATTGCCATATCTATTTACAATTAATAAAAATGCTGTAGGTCACGTGGTACAAGCAGGAGAGACAATATACAAAGTAATAAAGGACAGTACATAACAAAAATGAAAAAAAGCAGTAGTGGTAACAGAAGTCAAAATGACAAATTGATCCATGTGCCAGAAATTACACCAATTCAAAAATAATAATAATGGTAATAATCATAATACATAATGCTTACGCAAGTCATTGGCACTACTAGTGAATAAAATGCAGAAACGAAAAACAGAATATCAAGTGGCATAGAATGCAAGTAATTCAAGTTAGACTATGGAGGGAAGCAAAGTGTGCACAGAGTAATATCTTGGCATCCTTCAGTATCGAAAGACTATGGTATCATGCTCTGAGGTTCTAGAACAGTGTCTGGTGTGGCTGAAAAGGCCAATTCAAGAGGGACAGTCTCTTCCACTCTGAGAGCAAACTCTCTGGTTTCACTGGTTGTGGGACTTCCTCTTTGCCTCGGTCTTCTGAGCAAGTGTCTATTCAAATTGGGGGAGGCCATGCCCCACAGTGTTCCTCCAAGCTGAACGTTCAGTGGTCAGAGCCTCCCATCCATTGGGTCCATTCCCAAGGCCTTCAGATCTCTTGTAGATATCCTTGTATTGCAGCCCTGGTCTTTTTACAGGACACTTTCTCTGCACTAATTCTCTATAAAAGATCTTTTGGAACCCAACGGTCGTCCATTCTCACGACATCTCCAAGCCAGCATCGTTGTTTCAGTAGGGCATACGTACTGATGACTTCAGCTCATTCCAGTACTGCAGTATATGGAATTTTGTCCTGCCAAGTGATGCGAAGAATGCGTCGAAGGACAGTCATGTGGAACGTGCTCAGCCTCCTCTCTTGCCAAGCAGAGGGCCCAAGACTCACTGCAGTGTATAAGTGTACTCAGGACAGAAGCTCTGTAAACCTATATCTTTGTTTGTTCTGTGAGGTTCATGCTAAGCCATACTCTCTTTATGAGTCTGGAGAATGTAGTAGCTACCTTGCCAGTGCGTCTGTTTAGCTCAGTATCCAGGGAAAGTAGGTCAGAGATTGTTGAGTCAAGATACACAAAGCCACGAACAACCTCCAGTTGTTGTACAGAAATAGTAGTACAGGGAGGCGAGTAACCATCCTGACCCATGACTTGTTTTCTTCAGGCTGATCATTAGCCCAAAATCTTGGCATGCCGTGATCCACGAGTTGCTGAAGGTTGTTGGCAGAACGAGCAGTAACTGCTGCATCGTCTGTGAAAAGAAAGTCACGCAGGCACTTCTTCTGGACTTTGGACTTAGTTTTCAGTCTGGAGGGCTTGAAGAGGTCTCCATCCGATGTAGTCATGAGGTAGATGCCCTCTGTTGCTGTCCCAAAGGCATATTTCAGCATGACAGCAAAGAATATCTTGAACAGAGTCGATGCAAGGACACATCCCCGCTTCAGCACACTTAGGAAGTTGAAGGAGTCTGATAATGAGCCATCAAAATAACAGCGCCCTTCGTGTCCTCATGAAAGGACCTGATGATGTTGAGGACCCAGGGTGGACATCCTATCATGGAGAGCATCTTGAAGAGGCCATCTCTGCTCACCAGTTCGGAAGCCTTTGTGACATCTATGAAGGCAACAAGCAGTGGCAGTCGTTTCCTGCATTTCTCCTACAGCTGTCTGAGGGAGAAGATGTCAGCAGTGGACCTGTTTGCCCAGAATTCACACTGCTGTTCTGGACAGACTCTCCGCAAGCATCTGGAGTATCTTCAGTGCGACACAGGCAAGCAGTTTCTCCACCACACAGAGGGGAGAGATGCCTTGGTAGTTGATGCGATCTCCGATGTCACCTTTGTTCTTATATAGCGTGATGAGGTTGGCATCCTTCATGTCCTGCGGGACTTCACCTTCCCTCCAGTGGACACAGGAGCTCAGTGCCGGGGATCCTTTTACAGCACTTCAGGACTTCAGCAGGGATGTTGTCTTTCCCAGGTGCTTTGCCAGAGGCAAGGGAGTCCAACACCTTGTTTAGGTCCACTAGAGTTGGTTCACTGTCCCACTCCTTTAACACAGGCACGCTCTCGATGCCATTCAGGGCATCTTCAGCTACTAGTTCTGTGTGGAGTAGAGCTCAGAGTAGTGCTGCACCCAGTGTTCCATCTGCTGTGCACGGTCCTGGATGACCTCGCCTGTGGCAGACTTCAGAGGGACAATTTTCCTCTATGTTTGACTGAGGACCTTCTTGATGTCATCATACATCCCCTTCATGTTGCCTGTTTCAGCTGCTGTCTGTATCTGGGAACAGAGCTGTAGCCAATACTCATTTGCACATCTCCTGGCAGTCTGCTGGACTTTGCTACGAGCATCCTGAAGCACCTGCAGGTTCCGCTCGCTGGGACAGTCCTTATATGCTGCCAAAGCTTTCTTCTCTTCCTCAATTGGTGGCTTCAGCTCTTCTATGTAGGCTTTAAACCAATCCGCAGATTTCCTGGTCTTCTTGCCGAAGACAGACAAGGCAGTGTTGTAAACTGTGTCATTGAAATGTTCCCATGGCATGGCTGCATTTGTATGTGCCTGGCCTTGAAGAGATTCCTCAAGTTCTCTTGCAAATTTCACTACTTTACCCTGATTGTGTGTCTTGGCAGTGCATGGCCTTTCCTCCTTTCTTTTTCTTTTCTTTGTGTGTGTGTGTGTGTCTGTGATGCGGTCTTTTTTCTCTCAGTTTTACTCTGCTGCACACCAAAGAGTGGTCAGCGTTGCAATCAGCACTATGGTAGCTGTGTGTGATGGTAATGCTGAGATGACTGAGATGTCTGGTGAGGGTCAAACCGAGCTGCTGCCAATGCTTGCACCTGGAATGCCTCCAAGAAACTTGGTGTTGAGGCTTTGTGCTGAAGTAACACGATATCTGAGATGACAGCAATACTAGCAGGCGTTGGCCATTCTCATTCATCTTCCCAACGCCAAAGTGACCTAAACAGGTTGGCCAAGAGCTGTGGTCAGCCCCGGCTCTAGCATTGAAATCGCCAAGCATTAACAGTGAATCTTCTCGGACATCTTCTCGACGGTGGTGGCCAGATCATCATAGAACTTGTCTTCGGCCTCCGCTGAAGATGACAGTCTTCTGTCACAAAGTCGGTGCGTGTGATCTGCGACAACTCTGTCATCTTCACCAGAGGCAACGAGAGTGACCAGTCCTGCTGTTGAATGGAGCTGCAGGGACAGAATTCTTTAACTTCCCGCAGTGAGTGGATTGATGGATCTCAGCAAGGTATTCCTTACAGCAAAGTCGACTCCATGTTCCCTGGTCTCACTTGATTTTCCCTGCCAGAAGAATGGGAAGTTTCTTTCCCTGAATGATCCGGAGTCTGGCTGCCTTGTCTTTTGAAGAGCAACAATGGCTATCTGCAGTCTGCTTAGCTCCATGTCGATGACAGCTGCCTTGCGTGCGTAGTCTATTTCTTGTGGGTCGTCAACAAAGCTAAGAGTCATTGCCCGGACATTCAAAGTGCCCAGCTAAGGGCAGAAGTTTTCTTTTTGCATGGTGCAAGATTGGTCGATTTGCATGTTGATTTTCACCTCAAAACCCACACACCCTGTGAGGTTAACAGACTGATGAGGCGGCACCTTACTGGCTGAGGACTGCCCAGCTTAAGGCAGGTGGTAGCTGCCCAATGAAGCATGATGACCTCTCCCACCGTCGGGAGTAGCCTTTGGTGTCATGCTCTGTGTCAATTGAGCTCAGACTTATCACCGGCAACTGCTACTTCCAGTGTTGTTCTGATGCTGTATGCACAGCTAGAGTGTCCTCTCCAGAGCACGAAGCCTGGGTAACTTGATATGGAGAATAAGCTGTTCCCAAGCAGCAATCCCCCCTCTCAATGTCACTGAAAATGTCCAATGGAAGAGCAAGAGCTAGCACGATTGGTTCCACTGACGTCGCAGGAGTTGCCAGAGCGTAGCTGTATATAGTCATGGACTGCCTCCAGGACTCCAGCTTTGGATTTTTTCTCGAGGTTGACTCCTGAAGCCTTTTCCATAACAGGATATAGTCACAAGACAGTGGAGGTTTCAAATCAGAGCTTTCCTTCTTGGCAAATATACTGGGGTGGTTCGCCAGTGCCTTCCTCAGGGAACGCCTTTAGTGTGGGCCCTCCACCAAGGCCTTTCCGTCTTGGATGCCCTTAGATGGAATTGCTGATAGCTTCACTGAGCCAGAGGAACCCCTCTGCCACAGCTTTCTCCACCATCGGCGCTTCAGTGGCACTGATATTGAGAGATTCCTTGTTGTGCAGAGAGTTACACTGATGCACTAGTTGCTCCATTGTGCTGCCTGCGGCCCCGGCAGCTGTTAGTGCTGACAGGTTGTTCAAGTCCAGCTCAGCACACACGCTTCTGGCGAGCTATGTCAGCCAAGTGTTGAGCAAGGCATTTCCATCCTTTGCCTCCTTGAGCTGGGAGTTGAAAGCCTCTATCTTTGAAACAGCAGTTCTGTGTTGCTGGACCAAAAATCATACCTTGTCTTGGCACCTGATGTTGTCAGCTGCGAGAACCTGAGCTTGCTCTTGTAGCTCAATGAGCTGTTTTTCCAGAGACGTCCTGCAACCAAGTGTGTCTTGGTATGGCTGAGACTCTGCATCCAACTCCTTCCGGCAGCTTTCCACAGTCTCCTTCCACAGTCAGATCGCTCACTCCACTCGTGAGTGCTTCCTTCTCCAATGACACTTTCCTCCTGTCCTTGGCATCATCCATGGCATTCAGGAATAGACTTCTGTACTCTCCTGATGCCTTTTTCTCTTCCATCAGCATGTCCATCATTCGGTGGCATGCAGCCAGTCTCTGGTGCAAGTCTTGAACAGTAGTAGTGCCATTCTTCACATCAAGTGACATTTCTGCACATCTAATCTCAGCTGCCTTGCGGAGTTGTTTCACGTCTTCCAGGATGCTCTTAGCTTGCGTGACTTCGAGAGTTTTAAGACGACTAGCTGTTTCCTTCAGTGTGGCCTTACACTGAGCCACCTTCATTTGCTTTGATTGTATGTCTGTCTCCATGGCGACCAATTCTTCATGAGCATCTTGCAGTAGATCAGCAGACATTTTTCAGTGCACACAAATATTGGCTTTTTTGCAAATGGTGCCCTTGTCACGGCGCTCAAAAGGCTTTCCAGGTGTGATGTGCACTGTTGCCATTGGCTGGCATTGACCACGTCTGAAGTCCATGCTCACTTGAAACATTCAAACAACTGCGACAGCTTCTGTGCAAGTTTGCAACTCATCAGCACCTTCTTGTCATTGCTGATAGGTTGATGACTGGATCTAAGTGTATTTATGAACAGCATTCCAATGTTCTAAAACGGGGCCTAGGATGTGCAAATCTTGAAGTTATTGCGTTTTCTTAATTTGCTGCTGCCTTTCCAGAACATATAATGCTAAACAAAATGTAGGGAGAAGAATTCAACTGTGCAATAAACAGCAGGCAGCTGGGTGGCAGATTATTCCAATCATTCAAGCTTCCATTCAGGTTCTGTGAGATGCATGATGCTTTCAGGGACTTCTTTAAACAATACCTACAGTAGTTAACATGGTATTGCATTTCATGTTGGTGTTTGAATTTTGTGTGCTGCCAAAGGATGTGTATAAAGTTCTAAACTTTGAATATGCCATTTGCAGAATTCGGCCTTTCTCAGTTGATGTTTCATTTAGAAGTATGTCAAACTATCTAAATTCGGCTGTTTACTATAGTAGTAGTCTCTCAGAGGTGGCTGAGGTGTGCCACGGAAATGTCAGTATATCGTGGTGACCATAGGCAACAGTAATAGTCTGAATTGTACTATAGCTTAACAATCTCTCTGCTGCATTTCTGAGCTTCCTAATCGTTATCCGAATGTGTCTCTGGATGAATGTGAATAGTTTAAGCTTAGTGACAATTTGGATAGTATTTAATTTGTAATCTTTAGCCTTATGTACTAGGCCTTGGTTATATATATTATTAATGGTGTTGTACAGTCTGCTCACATGTCTTCAGAAGCATAGTGCTTTAACACTTCACATGTGGCAACACCTACTTAATTATTAGAATGGGGCAAATGTAGCTCAGATGACCTGACCTCAAGAAAAAAAGATCATTTATATGATGTCATTGTACATATTCTTGATCTTGTTAATGAAAGAGCCTACAAAACATCTAACACATTAGACATTGTCTTAGTGACACAGGTTACATGCCAATTACAGTTGTTCTAGATGCTGCTTTGTAGTTACGATATAGAAAAATAACAAACGATTTTGTATTTAAATAGATATGCATGTTGACTCCAAGTTAGTTCAACATTGCCTTGAGCACTATTACACTTTGAAAAAAAGTGTTTGTGGAGTATTTCTGCTATTCATCAAAGGAAAGCATGGCAGCAAGACTCCCCAATTACTCGATCTTTTCTTAGAGTGTAAGCTGTAGCGCCAAATCTCAGATAATACTTATTGAATATCTAGCATATTGAAATTGTGACACATTTTTATCTTCATTGTAATTGTAGGTTTAGAGTTGTCTTTCTCCAGGGAAGTATTCTATCATGCATCTAAATGTAGTCTTACGGGTGCCCGTTCCTTATTCTTTTTAACGGGCACATAGCTGTGATCTTGCCATTCTAAGCAAGCACGTTAGCTGCTGCACACAGTGCTGCTATGCCTTCTATTATTACCCTTTGACCTTTTTACTGCCATGCCCAAGTGCACTGGTTTCCTGACTTACACTTGTTTGCTGCCATGTCTGCCTACACTAAGGCTGAAGGAAATGTACTTGTATGCTAATCATCACTTGTGGAAGCTTACTTTTTTTTTGTTTTAGGGTTACTTGCAAGCATTTTGTGTACAGCCAGTGTAAAGGCACTGTCGAGTTTACCCTTGCCGTGAGAGTTGGCTGCTTCTTTTGTCAGTGCACTGTATCGGGCTCACTTGATCATGTTGTGAATCTTGTTTGTTGCGTGCATAAAATATCCGAAATACGTTCACATAACTTTGGAGCCATCACAATGCCTCCACAAGCTTGGAGTATTGTTTAAACTAAACAAGCTAACTGTGCCTTGAAAAAGTTTTTAAAAAGAGTCACTCAAGAGGTTAACCTGTGAAATATGCATGAAGGATATATTTTTTGCCCAGCAATATTTTTTTTAACAATTACTTTTCTTTAAATTATTTGCACCACTCTCACGGAGAGTGCGAAATGATAGCAAATCATCCAATGTGGTAATTTACTGCATGTTTAGTGAGACATCTCTACATCATGGAACAAAATTTTGTAAACCATATTAGCCATAATTTATGCAACGTTTCTTTATGGCATTGTCATTTTATGGTTCACTGATGCATTCCTTATGACTGCTCAACCATATCAGGAGTTTGTTGCACTTTGCAATGAAGAGGAAGCTTTAGTGTAGGGCAAACTCTGATGTCATTTTTTCAGATACATGTTAAATGCAGAAGTGCGATTATGAAACAACCACCGGACAAATAAAATGAAATTTGCTGGGTTTGAAGTTGAATGTCAAATTCTAGTGTCTGTAGGTAGCAGAATTAGGTTCTGTGGGCTTGAGTCCTTTACTAATATTTCCAAAAATTAGTGAAGCTTGAAGAAAAAAGAAAGGAAATATCTAGAAGCACGAAGTGTATAAATTTGTAACTATTTATCAAAAACAGCTATTGCAGCTCTCTAAGGTGTATCCATTCAAGTATTTGAATTGGACAAATTTGCTTCATATGTAGCTTTGTTTGCAATGGTTTTGTTTGCACTTGTGGTATATTTCAGAGCTTTGCAAGATACACCAATTTTGGTTGCTTAGGTATATCACTAAGTTGAGTTTATAGAATTTTGTCATCATTTTTTTATTGCAGAGTTGCAGCATTGTAAATTTGATAGTTTTATTTCTTGACATATTGCAATTATCATTTTTATTTAATGAAAATTAATCTCAATAAAAAAATCAACGTCATGCAGTTACTAAATTCTAACATTTTTCTTTTAACTGTAATAAGCCTCATGACAGAATTAGGTGCAGTGGTTGCCAAGAAATGCTAAAGCTTTCTCTTAAGGTCCTGTCCTGCTGATTGCAATCAAGTTTGTTTCTATCTGTATTTCACCATGTGCATGTATCAGGCTATTCCAGTATATTGCTAATGCATAATTAGTATCATTTTCACTGATGTGATGCTTAGAATCAATTTTTTCAAGCAGTATTTTTAAAACAATATTACAGCATGCATGCTGTTGAAGACTGCGTCGAACAGGGAATGCTGCTGGAGCCAATGTTTTGACAAGTGGATTTGTCGAAACGATTTCTCCAGCAACATTCCCTGTTCTACATTGTTTTTAGCAGTCTGTTTATCGATTCAAGCGTCCGCCTTCCCCTGTGCTTCTCTTCTAGTGTGCGTGCTCTAACATTGTATTGCTTAAAGGTCTTGGCACTTGAATTTTTATGGTTTTTAGTCTTCTCGTTTTTGCAATACTCTAGTGGCATATAATTGCTGCTATGTTCTACTAAGCTTGTGTAATAGATAGATAAATTATTTTGATTATTATGCAGTGTAGTTGATGTTAGTGGTATACAGTGTACATATAAATATATATTTTCAGCATCTCAATACATGCAATAGTACATAGGTATTTATTGGGGTGATACATGTTTTGCCAGTGGTGGCATGTACATGACTGATGTACTTTTACTGAATTTCGTTTTGCACGATATAGTGGCGCTGTATATTCAGGTGGTTTCTCTTTTTTTTACACGATGTTTCACTTTTGTTTAATGTGATGTTATGTGCTACACTTAAGGTCTTGTAGCCCCATTTAAAAGACTAGTTAAAGATGTACTTTACAGATCTATACTCTGTTTCATATATCAGGTGCAAGGCTGTCAAAGGTGGTGCTTGTATTTACACTGCGTACTTTCGTGAGCATAAAGTAGTGCATTGCTTGGTGGTGAGCGAAAAACAATAAATGCTTTGCTGGCAGCCCTAAATCATAATACATCTCTCATCAGGTTGGCAAAATATGCTCGTATTGCTGGGGGAGCAATCAAAATATGCGAGTTTGTTATTTATGTTCGTTGTTTGTCGGAGTGATACGCCTCTCCTTTTCTGTTTCTTTACGGACTACAGTAAAACACGTTTATAACGAACTCTATAAAATGCCGCGAAAAGTGGTCGTTATATCAGGAGTTCGTTGTAAATGGACTTGCCCTCCAAAACGCGCGAAAATTAGTGACCAAGTCGTTTTGTTTTCTTCGCCCGGTTCTTTTACAAAGCGCTAATAAACTGAATAGTGCTTACGAGTGGACTAACTGCCTTTGAAATGAACCGTATCTGTCGCTTCTGGAAGAATGCATAGTCGCAGCAAGAAAAAAAAAGAAAAAAATAAGGTCTAGAATGCCACCCGTCGTAGTAGCTCTTCCCTTTGTTTTTGTTTCTGTCTCTCTCTCTCTGCGCATCAGCCGCGCTAGACTGAGCGCACCGGGATCTGTGTCGCACTGTCGCTTCGACCGGAGAGCACGGTGTTCAACAGGTAGAACGTCATCACGATTCTATATCAGCAACTGTTCAAACGAAATGTTGACGAGCCGCGATCTCTCGATAGCAGCTTATGTAACCACCGATACTTTGCGCAGCGCGCTCTCGCCGATTCGGATCGACAGCTGCGATAGCAACGCTTGAGCGTCAATGGGAACGAAGAGGCATTTGTAGCCTTTGGTACGCTCTTCGACACGCATGGTCTCGGTAGAATTATGTGTTTACTGGCATCTAAAGTGCTCTTCTCCATAGAGAAGTTCATAAATTGACTGCGCGTAAGCATCGTGTACGAAACCGAAACCACGTGTGCGCGGCGTTGGCAACAGATTCCCATCTGATCCGCTAAATGCGGAACTACCGCCGCTTACGCGGCGGATCATCTTCGAGGCGAGTGTGGGATCGTTTCGAGCTCGGCTGCTGCCTGTGTGAGTCGTATCCGTTCTGAACAAATGGTGCAAATGGTGGTGCGCCTCTTTTATTATCAAGCTAATGTCCAAAGAAAAAGCTTTTTTTTTTTTTTTCGTTGTAGATAGCTGCCTCGCGCCTTTGCGCGTCCGAAGCCGGTGACGTGAGCAACGCGAACCGCTGGATATTGACTTGGATAAGCTTTTACAGGCGAAAGTGGAATATAACCGGACCTCGAAGTCATGCTTTCATTCTTAAATCGACTCCACATTATCAAAAATTTGAAGGTAACAGCACTTAACCGGCGCACGATCGAGGCGAGCCACACGCGTGCACGCCGCTTTCGTGTTTTGAAGGGCCGTTTAGATTTTTTTTTTTTTTTGCTTTGTACGCGTTATACTTTTATTGTGATCTCGTCTGAATTGTTCATTGTAAAAGTAGGATGCTTAGAAAAGTGTTCTCTGTATCTGGACTCAGTTTCAATGGGAGGCATAGGAAAATCGTAAGTGCACCGAAATGTGGTCGTTATAACCGACAGATCGTTATATCCGGAATCGTTATATAAGTTGGTTCGACTGTACTTGGGTACTCGCCACAGCGTTGCACCTGATGTATGAAACGGAGTATAGCGCATCCCGTTATGTACAACTCATTTATATGAAAGTTGTATCTTTTGCTTGTTTTTTGTAACTTGTTCTGTGCTGTATTTATTCCTTTTGCACATACTGCATAGCGCCATTTGAATGTGTCTAGGAAAATATACTTGTGAATATTGTTTGAGGAACAATAAATCAGTGTTAGTAAATGCTCTCGTTTCTTGTGGGTGGCATTGTGATAGTTTTGTTTGTCGACAACGCCCTGGATCATGCAGAAATGCGGTGTGGCGCAGCTGCTCCGTTTCTATCTTCTGTGTGGTTATTAATGTTGATAGTTGAACATATAGCTGCCCGTAACCACAGACCACTGTTGCTATTTCTGCAGCCCTTGTCGGGAGCACGGCTCAGCGTCCGGGAAGGGAGGGTGGGGGAGAAGTAAGGGATTCAGAATAGAAAGGAGAACGCCGAAGAAGGAACTAGCTGTGCTGCGTTTTGGGCAGTCGGCGACAGGGGTCTTTCCAAAAATTCTCTTTCTCTCTCTCTCTCTCACTATATATATATATATATATATATATATATATATATATATATATATATATATATATATATATATTTAGCAGTGATGGCCGTAAATAAAAGAACACGCACTGTTTAAAAGAATGAAATGAAAACTATTTACAATGACAACTAAAAAGGTGAAATACAACGTTAGACAAGGATGAAATTTTAACGTAAAACGCGCACATTCTTCGCAGTCACACAGCCTCGCACCCCACATCGTTAAACCCCACAAAACAACAACATCGCAGCTCGCACATCGTCCGCACCAGGCCCGGAATTTTTTTCGGGGAGGGCCCACTTGCTGGAGGCCTTGACTATTTGAGAAAAATATCTATTTTCATTATTTTTTTCGGTAAAAATTGCATTATGTACAATAAGTGAATTTTAAAATGCAACGTTATCAATAGGATTAACTGTTATTAGCACTACACGATGTTATTAACACTTCCGCCCCAACCAAAATTTCGGGAGGGGCCCAGGCCCCTAGGGCCCTCCCCATGGCTACGGGCCTGGTCCGCACATAGCATCGTCCGCACTCCGCACTGTCGATCGCACCCGCTCGCTTTCAGGTCTATTCGATTCAGCCAAGGTTCACTGCACCTTTTCGCGGTGCGCTGCACCACCGTCCTCGATTCCTCGCGGTACAGCGGCGCCCGCTGCACCTCCGTCCTCGATTGTGGCGGGGTGCAGCTAAGGTGCCGCCGCGGTGCCGTGCGCCTTTGCACCTCCCAGATTGTGGGTGCAGCGTTTTGGTGCAGCCTCGCTAGCCCATCAGGCGACGCGTGCAGACGACGGCGTCGGCTAGTCTAGTGGACATGGTTAGGACGTACGCCGCGGCGAAATCACAGGAAGTAATTCTGTGAAAGTGATAAATGTTTGACATTT
Organism: Hyalomma asiaticum; assembly: GCA_013339685.2. NCBI lineage: Eukaryota > Metazoa > Arthropoda > Arachnida > Ixodida > Ixodidae > Hyalomma > Hyalomma asiaticum. The sequence continues at coordinate 306,918,661 of CM023481.1, forward strand.
TTCTCTGAACACGTGCACGATGACGGCTTGTTTTCACGTTTACTTTTTTTCTTTTCACAAATGGTAGGATGCATATTGTATCGCGTCGTTCGTGTCGGCAAATGCGTGAATGCGCATAATATAAATATCACGTCTTGTTTCGCGCGCCCTAACGCAGGTTTTGTTGTAGCATGTCACCATCCATAGTTGTAGCGAGCACAAGCTGCTTGAAACAATAACTCCTCGAGCTGGCCCTGCAGCAGGCGACAGGCCTCACCTCAACGTTCGATTCACACATTTGGGCGGCGGGGACGGTGCTCCATCTGCACCGCGAAAACGGGTGCTGGGAACTGCTGCACCGGGTGTCGGCACCACCTGCACCTTTTCGTGCGTGGTTCCGTCCCGTGCACCTTTTCTGAATCGAATAGACCTCTCGTGGCTCTACGCACTCACGTCGTCTCCCGCGCACTGCCGAATCTCGTCGTTCTGTTACCAATCGGTTCGTTTTCCCGCGCTTTTCTCTCTCGCTCCTCCAATGCCACATGTCCACCGGCACTCACAGCCGCGCCGACGCACGTTGCCACAAACGAATGTGGTTCGGTTAGGAAAGGACGCTAATTTCTGCAGCCCATGTAGGGAACACGGCTAAGCGTCCGCGGGGGTAGGGGAAAGGGAACGAAAGAGATAGAGAGGTGCTGAGAGGAGAGAAAGGCCGTAGTGGAGGGCTCCGCAAATTTAGACCACCTGGGGTTGACATCGCACAGCACACGGGCCTCTGGCATTTTCGCCTCCATCGAAAATGCGACCGCCGCGGCCGGGATCGAACCCGCGTTTTTTGGGTGGCAGCCGAGTACCGACCACCAGGCCCGCGCAGGGCAATAAATCACCAGACGCTTCAGTCCTCAAACGAGGAGGAAGCTCGTTTGAACTGCCGGCAAGCAGGCCGTCGCAAAAAAGTGAATCCGAGCAGGAAGCTCTGGGTACGCTGCAGTTCCCATGGGCGCAGCAGAAGTAGCTGTCGACCGCATCGAACACTCGTCTTCTGTATTGCGGGATACGTGCTGTTGGGATCCTGGTGGGGATGCAGGAGTCGAGCCGCCGGTCCTAGGATCCACCGCTACAAGGTCGACGTTTTACCCATCCCGACTCCAAGGGAAGGTTGCCGGAGTGCGGAGTAGACACGGAGACGATGACGAGTCAGAAGAGGAAGCTAGAGAGATGATTTATTTTACATGATGATGATCTGCGGCTCTTTGGAGCTCGTTTTCACTCTTATTATATACAACCTATGTACAATAATGTCCAATGAAGACGTCGTCTCCGCCCTCGAAGAGAGGAGGTCACGCCCCGCCTTGGCTGCTTCTCGGTGGCAAGGTATGACGTGACCCGGGTGGCAGCCGATGCTGAAATCCGGAGAAGGTACGGTTCGGCGAAGAGGCTTGCTGAAGAACAACAGCAACACAAATAAAAGCACTCTTCCCGGCCCCGTCCTTTTGACGAATGCTGCCGTTTCTCACACTGGGGAAGCCATAGGCCACCCGCTGGCAGCAGTGCTCACAGTCGGCCGGTGCACTGATGCACCCCTCTCGCTGCGTCGGTGCGGCCGCGAAGTTCTTGCCACAAAGGCGACACAAACGCGCACACACGCACCGCACGACACACCGACGGACCAGGCGGATTCCGGGAGCTTCCCGCGGGCTGGTGAACGAGGCCGTCGCTGCCGCGTCAAACAATGCACTCGTCTCCTCGAGACGGCAGCCCAGGGATGTAGATCCGTGAGAACGCAAGCACACGCGCTCCCCACGGTCATTTTCCCCGAAAGGTAGATCCAACGGCCACCACCAGCAGCCTCCCTCCACCACATCCGTGGGGGGCCCACGCCGATCTTAACAGTGCCTAGAAAGCGCAATCCGCCGTTAACCTGTACGCTGT